>LR738709.1:557320199-557540630 GCA_902687465.1 Secale cereale | reverse complement strand
GGGGGGGGGGAGGAGATAGAGGATGAACCAAGTGCTGTTCAAGAAAGAGAAGCCTTGTCGGGGGAACAAGCGACATATGAAAGCTAAGTTACCAGAATTTGAGCAGTCCAAATTTTTAAATTTTAGTTATCTTCCTTGAACAACCACACTTTGTATGGTAAACCTGTGCGCGGAGGAACCTACCCATGGCTAGCCGCACCCTTACTTTGTTTTCGAGTACGCTCAACGACTTAAGTGAGCTGCGACAAGTGTCGCGCCCTTGCTTCGTTTTCGAGTTCGCTCAGCAAGCTAAGTGTGTTGCGACTAGCCGCGGGAAGGTTGCTTGCCGGTGAGTCCTTTGCCAGCAAGCTGGTAAGAGTCCAGCACTCAGCGCTCGCGGCAAGGGTCCCTTGCCGGCAAGCCCCCTAGAAGCGTAGGGTTGAAAGCATACAAAGTAAAGGACCAAAGCAAGGGAGATAACATTGCATCGATTGCTCAGAAATAAAATAATATATTACAGAGATAACTTGTTGCAATGACTAATAGATCCATGTTCATGACACGCTTTGCAGCGGCAAAGGAAATAAAAAGAAGGAGGTCTAATCTACGCGATCGCCTTCACGCCTGGAGATCTTGTTCACCTTGGCGATGATGTGGGCGATCTGCGCCTTCAGTGCCTCCTGATCTGCGTCGGCCGGCAAGCTGCAGAGGACGTTGACAAGGTTAATACCAGGGTTGCGGTAGACAATCTTCGTCAAGACGCGCTCCAAGGTTCCCGCGCAGAGCTGGCGCGACTCCTCGGCCAGCTGCGCGGGGAGCTTCTCCTGCAGCCGTGCAAGCGCCGGCGCGACTCCCCTGAAGAAAAGACTTAGCCTGGCACTGTGGGGGAGGTTCTCGTCCGGAGAATACACAAGGTGTTCCACCTTCAGCGCCATCAGCTCCTTGTCGATCTTGGCAGCAGAATCGACCAGCTCCTCCGTCCATTGCTCCACCGCCTGGTTGAAGCGGTTTGCGGAGGTGGCGGCGCTCTCCACCAGCTCCCGCTCCTTGCGAACCTCCTCCTTCAGCTTGGTCTCGCGGTCGCGGGCAGCGTCGAGTGAATCTTTCAATGTGAAGACCTTCAACTCCAAGTCAGCGATCGAATCCTTGGCGGCAGTAAGCTCATCGCCCTTCTTGGAGAGGCGTACCTGAAGTTCTGAGTTGGTATGGGCGTCTTTCTCGCGCTCTATGTTGAGCGCGGTGACCCTGTCCTCGCTCGCCTTCAGGTACTGCTCCAGTTGCTGCACCTTGAGCTCCAGGTCCCTCTTGGCGGTTTCCGCGGCGGCAGTAGCTTCCTTCGCCTCCTTCAGGGCCCCGCCAAGAGCCTGCTCCCGGACGGTGAGCTCGTCGTCATGGGCGTCGAGCTCAACTTTCCGCTGGTTGAGCGCTCCTTCTCGCCGGGACAGCTCTTCACCAACTAGTCGCTGCTGCTCCTCGGCCTCAGCTTTCTCCAGGAGGAACTCTTGGTGCTCTCCGGCAAGCCATTCGCGCTCCTCCGCCAAGTCGCGGAGGGCCGCATGGTTGGCGGCGCGGAGCTCCGCGGCGCGCTTTTCCAAGTCTGCTCCAGCCTTGGCGGCGAGGGCTTCTCGGGAGTCAAGCTTCGCCTGCCTGGCCCGGTAAAGGGCCAGGAGCCGGCGAAGCAGCTTCTCCTCCGCGGGCTCGTCGCTCCCGCCAGGCGCTTCGACGATCTTCAACCCCGCGGAGGCGAGGACCTCTCCATCAAAGGTCTCTCCCTCCACGGGGGCTCGCGACGAGGACCCCCACGGCACTTGTATGAAGACGCCATTGGGGGCCTCAAGATAGAAGCCTGGCTGCTCCTTAGCGGCGGAGGGGTCGGCGGCCGGTGCAGCGCTCGACGCTCCTGCTGCCTCCGGGCCGGCAGTGTGGTCGCCGTCCCCCTCCCCGGCCACGGCGTCTGTGGTTGGAGCAGTCTCCTCAGCGGCAGGCTCGTTGGCTCCTGCCACGTCCTCAACGACAGTGGCGTTGCCGCCGTCGCCTTGCGCGCCCTCCTCGCCGATGACCTCGGTCTCCATCCGGTCCGATGCGGGAGGATCTAGCAGAAGAAGAAAAGAAGCAATCAAGCAAATATCCAAAAAGACAAATCCAAGAAGATAAAGCTGCAAAATTTACCTTCGCGGACGTCTTCGATGACTGGCTCCCTCGCCGGGGAGTCCTCCCTTGGCGGTGGAGCAGTGGCCCCTACTGGCGGAGGGCCGCCCGTGCCCTCCCTAGGCGGGGTGGTCGCCCTCGTCGGGCTGCTCGCTCTTGGCTGGGAGCCCGTCCTTGGCGGGGTGCCCGTCCTCGTCGGAGCATTCTCCCTCGCCGGGGAGTTCACTCTTGGCGGGGAGGGTGGAATCTGCAGCTCCTCGGGAGTGACCTCCGGTTCCTCCTGCGGCTGCGGCTCCATTTCTGCACAAGACAAACAAAACAAACAAGGCAACAAGATATCAGTACAAAGCAAAAACCTCAAGCGCGCCCGACAAGTAGGAAGCTCAAGAGCAAACTTACATTGGGGGCTGCGCTGGGGGCTGCTCCTCGGAGCAGCGGTTGGGTCCGGCAAGTTCGTCGCCGGCGTGTCCCCTGTCGCCGCGACGGGCGAGTCGTCGTCGACCTCGACCACAGGGATCTTGGCCCGCTTCGCCATCCGCTGGGCCAGGGGCCTGAAATCAAAGCAAGAACAAGATCAGAACCATGAAGGAAGAATCAAGACAGAATCGAAGAAGTTACAAATTACAAACACTTACTCCTCTTCCTCGTCATGGTCGCTGAGGGCGGAGAAATCGAACTCCACCTGAGGCGCTCCCGCGCGAGGAGCAGGAGGAGAAGGCTCCCTCGGGCGCTTGGCGGTCTCCGGGGCTGGGGGCTGCGAAGACCCAACCTTCGTTGGCGCCGAAGCCCGGGGAGCAGGCGGAGCAGCTGCTCCACTCTGAGAGGATCCCCCTCCGCTAGGTGCTGGCGCGCGGGGCGCCTCCGTCGCAGCTGGCGCGCGGGGCGCCTCCGCCGCGGCTGGTGCGTTGGGCGCCTCCGTCGCGCCTTGGCTCGCTCTGGTGGCCCGCGCCGCCCGGCGAGCAGGCTGCTGTCGGGGCGCCTGCGTCCTCGTCGCTGTAGGTGCCTTGCGGAGGCGCTTCCCCGGCGCTTGCTTGGGACTTGCCGGAGGTGGGGAGTTCTCCGACGACGAGGAGGCGTCGTCGTCGAGTCCTAGAGATCCGCCGGTGTCTTCATCAGCCTCGACGTCTTCCTCCTCCTCCCCAGCGGGCCCGCTGGGTCCGGCATCCTGCCCTGCGGCCCCGCTCCCTCTGGTGGCTCCGCTCCCTCCGGCACCTCTGCTTCCTCCGGCAACCTCGCCTCTTGCGGCGGCTTCGCTCACGATCCCGGGAATCCCGGCATACCTCAGGGAAGGAACCCCGGCGAGCTCGTCGGGCGAAAGCTTGAGAAGTCTGCGGATCTCTGCCTCCTTGGCTTGGCACGACGCGTCCGCAGCATCCGCCTCATCGACGGTGAACCCGAAGTCTCCTGCCGCTGCAGCTGCGGCGGCCTCTTCCATCCGGGAAGCAATATAAGCTAGGTCCCGCTCCGTGGTGGCCCGAGTGAGACCCTTGTTCTCCTCGGTGTTCTTGGGCACCTCGACCAGATTATCGAAGAAGCTCATAATTGCATCCGGCGTGGGCACTATCCAGGTGGGGTCGACGCCGTGAGAGTCACACGCGGGCATCATTGCGCGCAAGGAGTCCCGGGCAGTGCTGTTGCACAGCGGCACCACTCCCCGGGGAGGTCTAAACCACTCCGGATGGGCCGGGTCGTGCTTGAAAAGCTCCCGGACCATCCCCTTCAGCTCCAACGCCGTGAAGTTGAAGTTCAAACCCGGGCACAGCCTCATAATATCCGCCGCATTGCCAAACTCCCATGCTGGCCTTTTCCTCTCCTGTAAAGGGGCAATGCGGCGGCGGAGGAAATCTGCCCCTACCTCTCCGATGGTCAACTTGGCTACCCGGAGACGAAGTATCCTGAGGAGGGCGACGTTGAGCTTGCCGTCATCCGGGGCCAACTCGCTCCAGTCCCTGCCGCGCACTATGGCTGTGGTGCGCGGCGCAGTGAAAGGCTCCGGCTGGTCCTCCACTATCCAACACCAATCTGTGCGCCACTCTTCCCACTTGCCGCGGAGTTCTCCTTTCAGATATGAGTCCTTCTTGTTCAAGCGGAAGATCCATGAGATACCCCCGGAGAGGGGAGCGCCGGCCTCTACTCTAGGCATGAAGAAATGGCGAAAGAGTGCTACGTTTGGATAGATCCCTATGTAGTTTTCGCACAGATGTGCGAAAACCGCCATCGTAAGGATGGCGTTGGTGGTGAAGTCTAGGAGGTGGAGGTTGTACGTGTTCATGATGTCACAGAAAAACTCCGAGAATGGAGGGCACAAGCCGCAGTGGAAGAAGAAAGCGAAGAAGAAATACCCGCCGGGAAGCAGATCTTTGGCGCCGGCGGGGTAGACTCTGGTCCGGGGATGAGCTTTGGTCTCCTTGGCCCAGAAGAGATAGTACTTGTTCCAGAGCTCCCTCGCGCTGAGCCTTGGCGCGAAGACCACGTTCCTCTTCCGCAGGAGGGCAAGCTTCGCCGCCTGCTCGGATTTCTCCCTCTTGGCCTTCTCCGCCTTCGCCTTCTCGGTCTTCGGAGCCATGGCGGAGGCGGCGAGGGAAGGGGCGAGGAGTTCGACGGCGCCGCAGATGCGGAAGACGGCGGAAGAGGGGTGGGGGCGAAGAGCGGCGGGGATTTCTGGAGGTTGAAGACGCAATGAATGCGAAGGAGGGAAACTGCCCCTGCTTCCTCTGCTTTTAAGGGGGGAGTGGGGGACGCTTCGCATTTCCCATTAAAGAACGTGGCCACGATCTCTCCCACGACGCCGCAATCGACGCGTGCCGTTAGGGAGGGGCGCGACAGATGCGGAAGGGAATCTACGGCTCGTCGTGGGCCGCGCGTGCCCGTGCACTGTTTTGGGCCTGGCCCAACAGCGCTCGGCACCGTGTGTGGCCCAGGCCCGGGGGCTCCTCTCGGTGTACTAAGATAGGGGTACCTTAGTACCCCAACTTGTGCACGGGCAGTAGCAGCTCCCCGCGGCAGGGTCTACCACGTGCTTGCCGGAAACCTTTCCGGTCCTTATTAAGCCATTCAAAAACAGAGTATACAAGTCAGAAGATCAAGGCCCCGGCAAGTGGAGCTTGCCGGGAAGGCCGTCCCAGGCTCAAGACTATAACGTTAACATAAGACCCTGGCAAGAGGAGCTTGCCAGGAAGACCAGAAGACTGCATCTCAGAAGACATGCCTCGGCGCACCCTGCGCCCCGGCAGTGCCCGGGGAGCGACAAGCTTCAGGGCCCGGCAAGGTCAAGGCCCCGGCAAGGTGCTTGCCGGGGGGGAACTCATGCTGTGTGCCCACGCTCCAGCTCATCTGCCCACGCGTCGCCCTGGGGCCCTTCCAGGGACGCGTGGCGGATGGCTGTGCAGCCTGGGGGACACGGTGGCGAGCCACGGTGACGAGGCTACCGCCGTGGCGAACGGAGACGCATGGACGGGTGCTTTTGGGGTCGACGGTGACGGGCATTTAATGCCCTTGTCCCCCACTGTCAAGTTAGGTGATGACCACTATTCATCCACTGTTCACGCACTATTCCAGCATTGTTAGAACTACCACCAAAGTTACATTTTTACCCTCCTCTACGTTGACACCTGTCGGTGACCCCTTGAGCTATAAAAGGAGGCCCATGCACAACGTAGAAAGGGTTCGGAACTTAGACACCTCTCTCGCTCGGTGTAGCTAGTTCTTCAAGCTCCCGAGCCCCAACACTCAATACAATCTAAGCAGGAGTAGGGTTTTACGCGTCCGCGCGGCCCGAACCTGGGTAAACCGCCCGCATGCTCTCCTCGATCCGCTCTTCGTGCTCCCTCCGCTCCCTTACCGCAACGTACAAGGGGCTCCGGTCCCATAGGTGCTTGTGGCGGACAGTTTCCCCCGACAGTTGGTGATGTCAAAGTTAGCTTCGACACCACGCTCGGTCATCTTCCTGTACTTGAAGACTTCTTGCTCCACTTCTTCCAGCCTGGCCTGGACGCTCCCCTCCTTGATAGGTCCCTTCAGATCTTCTTGATGAAGGACGCCTTCCTTCATCTGAACCACCTGAGGGTGCTTCTTCACCTCGGCGAGGTAAGGGCTGATGACGTTGACGATAAACGTGTCCTTGGGGGAACTTGGAGAAGCCATGGCACCTAAATTTAGCTGAAAGATTTCCTGGCAGAAACAGATCGAAGAGAAAACACGCGAAATGGCAAGATACGTTGCCGGAACAACCAGGGCAAATATATAGGAAAAACTTATGCACATAAAGGAAGGTAACGGACCAAAGCGGGGTCGGAGACGGGCTCCAGGGTGTCCAGGCGGCCTGCCGGCGCAGCCCAGGGGGGGCGCCTGGACTCCCTGGTGGTCGTCTCCGGCTCCACTTCGACTCGGAATTTTACTAATTTTGCAAAAACTCGTAATACGGAACTTTTATGATGTTTGCGGTGTTTTCTTACCGTACTACATACCTTTTCTTTATTCTGCTTCTGCTGGCGTCTGAAACAGGGCTGCAACATGTTCTTCGTGGGTTGTTGTGTATATTATATTCACATCAACATCGACAGGGTCTCCTGCTATGTAATGTTTAAGTCTTTGCCCATTCACAACTTGAGGTTTGGTGCCTTCAAAATTATTAATCTTAATTGCGCCAGACCGATAAACTTCTTCAATATGAAATGGTCCTTCCCACCTGGAAAGTAGTTTACCTGGAGAAAACCTGAAACGGGATCTAAACAACAAAACTTTATCACCGACATTAAATTCACGTTTCAGGATCTTCCTATCATGCCACCTTTTTACCTTTTCCTTGAACATTTTAGCACTCTCGTAAGCTTCACTTCTCCATTCATCTAGAGAAGTCAAGTTCATGAGACGCTTCTCACCAGCTAGTTTTGGGTCAGCGTTAAGCTCTCTAACAGCCCAGAAAGCTTTGTGCTCTAGCTCTAATGGTAAATGGCAAGCCTTGCCATACACCATCTTATAGGGAGACATGCCCATGGGGTTTTTGTAAGCAGTTCTATATGCCCACAAAGCATCTCCCAATTTATTTGACCAATCTTTCCTATTTCTGTTTACTGTTTTCTGCAAGATCAACTTAATCTCTCTATTGGTGAGCTCAACTTGCCCACTAGTTTGAGGATGATAAGGTGAAGCAATTCTATGATTAACATCGTATTTAGCTAAAGCTTTTCTAAAAGCTCCGTGCGTGAAGTGTGATCCTCCATCGGTCATGAGATACCTTGGTACACCAAACCTAGGAAAAATTACATCTTTAAGCATTTTCAAGGATGTTTTGTGATCAGCACTTTCAGTGGGGATTGCTTCAACCCACTTGGTCACATAATCAACAGCTACTAAAATGTGAGTGTACTTGTGCGAAGAAGGAAAAGGACCCATAAAATTAAAACCCCAACAATTGAAAGGTTCAATCACTAGTGAGTAATTCATAGGCATCTCATTCCTTCTACTAATGTTACCAACTCTCTGACATTTATCACAGGCTAAAACATAATTTCTAGCATCTTTAAAGAGAGTAGGCCAATAAAAACCTGATTGAAGAACCTTATGTGCAGTCCTCTCACCGGCATGATGTCCTCCATAGGGACTATCATGACATCGTCGGAGAACGTCCTTCTGCTCATGTTCCGGAATGCATCTTCTCACGATCCCGTCGGGACCTTCTTTGAAAAGATGTGGGTCATCCCAAAAGTAGTGTCTCAAATCATGAAAGAACTTCTTCCTCTGCTGAAATGTTAGACCTGGAGGAAAATACTTCGCAACAATAAAATTAGCATAATATGCATACCAAGGGTCGGAAAGAGGTTGTATTTTTACAACGGCAAGTTGCTCGTCTGGAAAACTATCGTTAACTGGGATGGGGTCATGCGGTATATCTTCCATTCTTGAAAGATTGTCCGCTACCGGATTGTCTTCCCCTTTCCTATCAACAATCTGCAAATCAAATTCTTGGAGAAGGAGTACCCATCTGATAAGCCTTGGCTTGGCATCCTTCTTTGTCATAAGATATTTAATGGCAGCATGGTCAGTATGAATAATAACTTTGGAATCAACAATATACTGCCTAAACTTATCACAAGAAAAAACTACAGCTAAGAATTCCTTCCCAGTAGTAGCATAATTTCTTTGAGCACTGTCGGGGATATACCCCGCGGTATGAACCGGTCGGAATTATGACCCGGCCGGACTTGGCATTCTACTTAAGACGGTTTATATTTGGCAAGTCACTGGTAACCCGGCAGGCGGATCATGGATGACAAGGCCCAAGGCCCAGAAGGCCGGTTCATATTAATAGTGGGCCCGTTTACAAATAAAGCGCAAGGAATATTCTCTTACAAAGGAAGCAAGACTAGGACTCCTTGTAATAGATCAATCCTAATCCTACTAGGACTAGTCATGTAAACCCGCCCCTTCAACATATATAAGGAGGGGCAGGGCTCCCCAAAGAGGACAAGTTCTCACAAGTTAGAAGTTAGACAAGTTTTAGAGGAGAGGTTTAGACAAGTTTCTAGGGTTAGACACAAAGAGCCGGTTTACCGGCGACACCACGAGGATCATAATGAGACCTAGCCTCAAACAACACGTAGGGTTATTACCGGATGATGTTTCCCGGGGCCCGAAGCTGTCTAAATCCGTGTCTTGCATCGCGTCTCTCGATTCCGCTCAACCCCTCTCAAGCTACTACATAGATGCGCGGCCTCACCACTAAGTCCGTAAACCGGACATCTGACGTGTTAATTCCACGACAGTTGGCGCCCACCGTGGGGCTTGCGCACGGTGGTGATGAGTTCTTGAAGGGATCTCTCGTAGGGATCGGGAAGTTCCTAGTTTTCTAGTTAAGAAAGACTCAGCTCAGAAGGATCGGTATCAACTTCGAGTTCATCGGTTCAAATTTTACGATCCATGAGGTTTAAGTCAAAGAGCAGAAATTAGGGTTTGTTCTACCGCCGCCGCAAAGAAGTCGCCGAGACCATCGGCACACGCAAGTCGCGCAAGCTACAGTCAACCGCCGGGCTCCTAGTCAATCACGTGTGCAGATATGTGCTCGCATCGATCAAACCGCAGCTGCCTACTTCAAACTTTGGGGCCAATCCGCAAGGGAATCTGCTAAGAGACAAGGAGAAAAAAAAACATAAAAGAGGAAGGAGATCTGCTGGAAAACCGCCTCCGTCTCCGCCAATGAGTCGCCTCTGCAGGCTTCAAGGCCACCGCAGTCTCTACCTCCGTCGTGGCCTCACGCCTCTGAGCCGCCCTCGCTTGGCCTCGCGACGCTACCGCCGGCCGCCTCACTCCACTTCTACCAGGACCCGTCTCCGCCTCGGTCTCACTCTGAGCCACCGGGAGGGCCTCGCTCTGAGCCGTTCTGAGCCGCCGTTGCCGGTTCGCCTCCGCTGTGTAGTAAGCCGCCGCCAGCCTTGAATCACCGAACTCCGGCTCTGAGTGGCCTTCGCTCCGACTCACTCCGACCCGGCCTCGCTATGGCCTATCCTCGCTTCATCGACCCGCCAACCGAAGAACCGCTCGTTCGCCTCTACGGCATCAAAACACCTCACCTCAACGGTTGCCCTCGAATCACCCTCACGGTCGTCACTCGTCGTTCGTGCGATATGCCGCCTACCTCTACTCTGCGACCTCATGCTGAGCCGGCCGCTGTCGAGCCGCAACTGCAAGCCGGCCCTGCCAGGGTCCGCTGTACAACGGGTCAAAGGCGTGAAGACCAAGGATTTCATCTAGCATTTGGATGCCTGAAGAAAGATCAACTCAGTTTTTTATACCCCTTTAATACACGAAGGAGCAAACCTACAAGGGCACAAGTTCCCAGGCTAATTATGGCTTAAAAATTCATCTCACGGAGAGAACTAGGCTGGTTCACTATTCTTCAAATAGCAAAAGTTGTGTTTGATTTGCTCCGACAGATGAAGCTCGAAAAAGGAAGGGAATCTGGCCATGCAAGTGCTAGATCAGAAAGAGACACCCTGGAGTCGTTCACGGATTGATGGCATCCGATATAAAAAAAATTCAAAACAACCACGACTGTTGTTGCTCCACGCTGTCACCCAAGGCAAAAACTGTTGGTACATTGCTGTATTGCTGCTTCTCAAAGCACCTCCGCGTACAAGCTCACGTGAGTACTAGTTGTATACTAGTAGTTCGGATTTTGTCCTTTCCATCTTCAATCGCTTGGGGCCCAACAAAAAATACCAGGTGATATTTTTCCTATATATTTTATCAGTACATGATAAATTCATCCGACAACAATTACTCTCGCATGTAATATTTTTACACAGGGCGACTATTAAAAGCGGCAGCCGGATCATCATTAGGGTATGCCACGGACGTTCAGCTGAGTTGCCCGGCTTCGCGAATATGTGTATTGCAGTCCGGTTTACATCAATGCGCCGGCCGGCTCGTCTGCCCGCGCCCACGCGCGCTGGCCTCCAACGCCACGACCGACTTCCTCGCCAATGGACAAGCGCACGCCGCCGTTTTTACGGTCCGGTCCACGTTAATTCAACGCTGTCCGCGCCCACGATTAATTCGCCCGCACGCGCCGGTTTATAATACCTCGGCCAACTCATCTGTTCTCCAGGCAAATCAGGTGATATCTATCCTATTTATTTTTTATTAATTCGTCCGAGCAAAAATTCCTCGCCCTGCTGTATTCTATATGCAGGAAAATTATTCATTGTAAAATGGTATTATACCACGGAGAGGGAGGCCCGCCAACATCATTCAACACAAGTGGTCGTCGTTATACCACGGATTCCCGTGCCGGTTTACAGCGCCTTGGCCGTCTTTCACAACCGCGCCGGTTTACCACCAGAAGGACAACTAGCCCGTCAGCACCGGTCGACCCATCTGCTACTTGAAGCAAATCAGACGGCCGGTTCATGCATCCGCATTGGTTTACTATATGGGGGACAACTTGCTCGTTTCCACCGGTTTACAACCCCACAGCCGGTTTAACTGTTTAAGCCGCCTCTGATACTGCGGTCGTTTTACTGTCTGTCCTATGATCCGGTCTATTCGACATACCGGTTCAAATTCACTCAGGTGATATCCATCTACAGTATTATTTCTCTTGTTATATATCATTTTTCATTAAGAAAATAAGATGCTTTGATCAATCTATTTGGTTGTGCAGAAAATATGCACTCAGAAGCAATAAACTCCCTGAAGAGCGTAAGATCACATCTGACTCAAAGAGGACGCTTCACGGAAGCCCTCTGGATGGTAATACATTCAGTGATTGGTTTATATTTACCCACCGGTTCAGGAGGAACCCTAGAGACCCTCTGAAAAGTTGGATATTCCACGTTCAGTGATTGGTTTAAATTTACCCACCGATTCAGGAGGAACCATGGAGGCCCTCTGGGAAAGATGGATAATCCACATCCCATTGATTGGCTCAATTTTTATGTACATCGGCCCTCTGAAAAGAATGGTTCGCCCACGTTCAGTGATTGGCTAAGCCCTCTGGGAAAGAATGGTTTTGCCCACGTCCCAGTGATTGGCTCAATTTTTATGTACGATTCTATCGGCCCTCTGAAAAGAATGGTTCGCCCACGTTCAGTGATTGGCTAGGCCCTCTGGGAAAGAATGGTTTTGCCCACGTCCCATTGATTGGCTCAGTTTTTATTTGCGGTTCTATCGGCCCTCTGAAAAGAATGGTTTTGCCCATGTTCAGTGATTGGCTAGGCCCCCTGGGAAAGATGGATAATCCACGTCCCATTGATTGGCTGAACCTTGCTTTGAGCCTGGCAGCTCTTAAAAAGCCTCGACTACATGGTCTTATTTGCAAAATTTGCATCTTTTTGTGTTTGTGTTTTAAACCCTTTAAACTGGAGTGGAACAGCTACAGAAGCTGACCACATATCTATAAAGTGAAAAGTCTGGATCATGAATACCAGCATGAGTAAACCGGTGTTCATTATAACCCGGATCATCTATCAGGCAACAAGCCACAAATTTCTGAACAAAGTTCTTCAGAACAAGATGAACCGGTGTCTGTTATCAAGCCCGGAATTATTATTGGATCTATCAAAGACTCCCTCAGAAAATTGCAAGTTTCGCCGGATTAAGAATATCAAGCATATTTTGATCGCAGGTATGAAGTATTTTATTTTCAAATATATATTAGGTAGTATATGATCAGTTATAATGACCGGTGTTCCTTAAACCGGCCTGGTTTTGACTATAAGTCGCCAGTATGAGATAAAATAATGACCGGTGTTTATTAAACCCGGCCCGATTGTGATCAAACATCATTGGAACCGGTCTTCAAACCGGATTATATTCTTCAATAGCCAAACATGGCTGGATTACTATTATGGTTATCAATATTATGATTGAGATCTTCAAAGTCGCTTTAAAGCGCAATGGATATTATTTCATCAATGGAAATGATTTATTTTACAAAGGAATAGTCCCGAGTTGCTGCAGGCTTACAACCCGGCACTTGGGGGCTACATTATTCAGATTGAGATTACATCAAATACACAAGTCTCAAGCACACAAGCAAGTTGTCTACTTGACACTTGGGGGCTAATGGAAAGATCATTTGCTTCATCTGGAAGTACCGGTTCACCTTCTAAATGTAGCTAAACCGGAACTTGGGGGCTACCAATCGCTCCTGTCAACAATTCAAGGTACACAAGTATTCATTCATTATATTGAAGGGTCCACTGCTCAGTTGGTAAAGCACAAAAGCTCTTAACCTTGTGGACGTGGGTTCAAACCCCACGATGGAGGTTACATCATATAATGTTGTCTTCAATGATTATATCTACAAAGTCCCTGCTCATTATTGCATAATGACCCGGCACTTGGGGGCTATAGGTAATATGCATATAAAGGAGGAACATCTTCAAATTTTCAGTTCTGGCAAATCAGATTAATTGTTGTGACCCGGCAATTTTGGCAATCATAAACCGGCAAGCTCTATATCTTCAAGCCGGCTGGATATCAGTTGAATATTTCAAAGACCAATATTTTTGTCAAGTCAGAGCATTAAAGGCTGATTCAAATGGATTCTTTATTTACAATATTCTTATGCAAGCAAGTTGATTATGAAGTTGGTCTGTTGACCCGGATTTTTCTAGAAGAAGAACAAAGAGTTAAAGATGATCAGGTGCCGGTTTACAAGAATTCTTAACTCGGAGCACAACCTATCAAATTTGTTCTTGTGTTTGTTTTGGAGCATAAGTTTACCATGGACACATCCAAGCTAAACTTGGGGGCTAATGTCGGGGATATACCCCGCGGTATGAACCGGCCGGAATTATGACCCGGCCGGACTTGGCATTCTACTTAAGACGGTTTATATTTGGCAAGTCACTGGTAACCCGGCAGGCGGATCATGGATGACAAGGCCCAAGGCCCAGAAGGCCGGTTCATATTAATAGTGGGCCGGTTTACAAATAAAGCGCAAGGAATATTCTCTTACAAAGGATGCAAGACTAGGACTCCTTGTAATAGATCAATCCTAATCCTACTAGGACTAGTCATGTAAACCCGCCCCTTCAACATATATAAGGAGGGGCAGGGCTCCCCAAAGAGGACAAGTTCTCACAAGTTAGAAGTTAGACAAGTTTTAGAGGAGAGGTTTAGACAAGTTTCTAGGGTTAGACACAAAGAGCCGGTTTACCGGCGACACCACGAGGATCATAATGAGACCTAGCCTCAAACAGCACGTAGGGTTATTACCGGATGATGTTTCCCGGGGCCTGAAGCTGTCTAAATCCGTGTCTTGCATCGCGTCTCTCGATTCCGCTCAACCCCACTCAAGCTACTACATAGATGCGCGGCCTCACCACTAAGTCCGTAAACCGGACATCTGACGTGTTAATTCCACGACAAGCACTATCAAGGGTCTTACTAGCATAATGTATAACATTCAATTTCTTATCAACTCTTTGTCCTAAAACAGCTCCAACAGCAAAATCACTTGCATCACACATAATTTCAAAAGGTAAGCTCCAGTCAGGTGGTTGTACTATAGGAGCAGTTATTAAAGCTTTCTTAAGGATTTCAAAAGCTTCCTTACAATTTTCATCAAACGCAAAAGGAACATCCTTCTGGAGAAGATTAGTGAGGGGTCTCGAGGTTTTAGAAAAGTCTTTAATAAATCTTCTATAAAAACCTGCATGACCGAGAAAACTGCGAATACCTTTGATGTCCCTTGGATAGGGCATCCTCTCAATAGCTTCGATCTTGGCTTTGTCCACTTCAATTCCCCTTTCAGAAATCTTGTGACCAAGAACAATTCCTTCATTAACCATAAAGTGGCACTTCTCCCAATTGAGTACCTAATTTGTCTCCTCGCATCTCTGCAAAACTTTATTAAGGTTGTGAAGACAATGGTCAAATGAAGTTCCATAGACGGAGAAATCGTCCATGAAGACTTCCATAATATCCCCGCAGAAACCATGAAAGATAGCAGACATACACCTTTGAAAAGTAGCAGGGGCATTACATAAACCAAAAGGCATACGTCTGTAAGCATAAGTACCAAAAGGACAAGTAAAAGTGGTCTTCTCTTGATCGACAGTATTAACATGAATTTGAGAGAAACCAGAATAACCATCGAGATAACAAAAGTGGGTATTTTTGGATAACCTTTCAAGCATTTGGTTGATGGACGGCAACGGGTAGTGATCCTTCCTGGTTGCCTTGTTCAACTTCCTGTAATCAATACACATTCTATATCCAATAATAATTCTCTGAGGTATTAGTTCATTTTTATCATTAGGAACCACAGTTGTACCTCCTTTCTTAGGAACACAATGTACCGGACTTACCCACTTACTGTCAGCTATAGGGTAGATAATACCTGCGGCTAGAAGCTTGAGAATCTCAGTTCTAACGACATCCATCATCTTCGGGTTCAACCGTCGTTGATGATCAACAACTGGTTTAGCATCAGGCTCAAGGTTGATAGTATGTTGACAATAGATGGACTAATCCCCTTAAGGTCATCAAGGGTGTAGCCAATTGCGCCTCGGTGTTTACGAAGTACTTCCAATATTCGCTCTTCTTCATATCCTGAAAGGTTAGAATTGATAATAACAGGATATACTTTCTTTTCATCTAAATAAGCATACTTGAGCGTATCGGGAAGAGGTTTAAGATCGAACACCGGGTCTTCTTTTGGTTTTGACAAAATTCCCAAAGGTTCAACCGGAAGGTTGTGCTTCAGGATAGCAGGCTGCCTCAAGAATATTTCATCTAGTTCATTTCTTTCCTGCATATGCAAATCATTCTCGTGGTCCTCCATGTATTGCTGCAAAGGATCATCAGGGGGATAGCAATAGAGGCAATACTTTCAATAATTTTATCATCACTAGGTAAATCAGTACCACGAGGCTGCTTAGAGAACTTAGAAAAATTAAATTCATATGGCTCACCATCGAATTCAACAGAAACTTTACCTTTCTTGCAATCTATTATAGCTCCACAAGTTCTAAGAAAAGGTCTACCAAAAATGATGGGACAAAAATGAAGGAAATATACCCTAGAGGCAATAATAAATTTATTATTTATTTCCTTATATCATGATAAATGTTTATTATTCATGCTAGAATTGTATTAACTGGAAACTTAGTACATGTGTGAATACATAGACAAAACAGAGTGTCCCTAGTATGCCTCTACTAGACTAGCTCATTGATCAAAGATGGTTATGTTTCCTAGCCATAGACATGAGTTGTCATTTGATCAACGGGATCACATCATTAGGAGAATGATGTGATGGACAAGACCCATCCGTTAGCTTAGCACTATGATCGTTTAAGTTTTACTGCTATTGCTTTCTTCATGACTTATACATGTTCCTATGACTATGAGATTATGCAACTCCCGAATACCGGAGGAACACTTTGTGTGCTACCAAACGTCACAACGTAACTGGGTGATTATAAACGTACTCTACAGGTGTCTCCGAAGGTACTTGTTGGGTTGGCGTATTTCGAGATTAGGATTTGTCACTCCGATTGTCGGAGAGGTATCTCTGGGCCCACTCGGTAATGCACATCACTATAAGCCTTGCAAGCATTGCAGCTAATGAGTTAGTTGCAGGATGATGTATTACGGAACGAGTAAAGAGACTTGCCGGTAACGAGATTGAACTAGGTATTGAGATACCGACGATCGAATCTCGGGCAAGTAACATACCGATGACAAAGGGAACAACGTATGTTGTTATGCGGTTTGACCGATAAAGATCTTCGTAGAATATGTAGGAGCCAATATGAGCATCCAGGTTCCGCTATTGGTTATTGACCGGAGATGTGTCTCGGTCATGTCTACATAGTTCTCGAACCCGTAGGGTCCGCACGCTTAACGTTTGATGACGATCGGTATTATGAGTTTATGAGTTTTGATGTACCGAAGGAGTTCGGAGTCCCGGATGAGATCGGGGATATGACGAGGAGTCTCGAAATGGTCAAGACGTAAAAATCGATATATTTGACGACTATATTCGGACATCGGAAAGGTTCCGAGTGATTCGGGTATTTTCGGAGTACCGGGGAGTTACGGGAATAGAAAAGAGAGGCCAAAAGGAAAGAGGCGCGTGCCCCCCTTCTGATCCGAATTGGACAAGGGGTGCAGCCCCCTTTTCTTTCTCCCACTCCCCCTCTTTCCTTCTCTCCTACTCCGGAAAGGAAAGGGGAATCCTACTAGGACTTGGGAGTCCTAGTAGGACTCTCCACACTTGGCGCGCCCCCTCTAGGGCCGGCCTCTCCCTTGCTCCTTTATATACGGGGGCAGGGGGGCACCCTAGGACACACAAGTTGAATTGTTCCAGCCGTGTGCGGTGCCCCCCTCCACAGAAACACACATCGGTCATACCATCGCAGTACTTAGGAGAAGCCCTGCGCCGGTAAATACATCATATCCGTCACCACGCCGTCGTGCTGACGAATCTCTCCCGTGAAGCTCAACTGGATCAAGAGCTCGTGGGACGTCATCAAGCTGAACGTGTGCTGAACGCGGAGGTGCCGTACGTTCGATACTTGATCGGTTGAATCGCGAAGAAGTTCGACTACATCAACCGCGTCACTTGACGCTTCCGCTTCCGGTCTACGAGGGTACGTAGACACACTCTTCCCTCTCGTTGCTATGCATCTGGTAGATAGATCTTGCGTGATCGTAGGAAATTTTTAAAATACTACGTTCCCCAACAGTGGCATCATGAGCCAGGTCTATACGTAGATGATATGCACGAGTAGAACACAATGAGTTGTGGGCGATACTAGTCATACTGCTTACTAGCATGTCATACTTTGCTTCGGCGGTATTGTGAGATGAAGCGGCCCGGACCGATATTACGCATACGCTTACGCGAGACTGGTTTCACCGTTACGAGCACTCGTTGCTTAAAGGTGACTGGCGGGTGTCTGTCTCTCTCACTTTAGCTGAATCAAGTGTGGCTACGCCCGGTCCTTGTGAAGGTTAAAACAGCACATACTTGACGAAACATCGTTGTGGTTTTGTATGCGTAGGTAAGAACGGTTCTTGCTAAGCCCGTAGCAGCCACGTAAAACTTGCAACAACAAAGTAGAGGACGTCTAACTTGTTTTTGCAGGGTATGTTGTGATGTGATATGGTCAAGACATGATGAGTTATACGGTTTTGTATGAGATGGTCATGTTTTGTAATGTTATCGGCAACTGGCAGGAGCCATATGGTTGTCGCTTTATTGTATGAAATGCAATCGCCATGTAATTGCTTTTCCTTATCACTAAGCGGTAGCGATAGTCGTAGAAGCAATAGTTGGCGAGACGACAACGATGCTACGATGGAGATCAAGGTGTCGCGCCGGTGACGAAGGTGATCATGAAGGTGCTTTGGAGATGGAGATCAAAAGCACAAGATGATGATGGCCATATCATGTCACATATTTTGATTGCATGTGATGTTTATCTTATTATGCTTCTTATTTTGCTTAGAACGACGGTAGCATTATAAGATGATCCCTTACTAAATTTCAAGGTATAAGTGTTCTCCCTGAGTATGCACTGTTGCGAAAGTTCGTCGTGCCGAGACACCACGTGATGATCGGGTGTGATAAGCTCTACGTTCAAATATAACGGGTGTAAGCCAGTTTTGCACACACAGAATACTCGGGTTAAACTTGACGAGCCTCGCATATGCAGATATGGCCTCGGAACACTGGAGACCGAAAGGTCGAGCGTGAATCATATAGTAGATATGATCAACATAAGATGTTCACCATTGAAACTACTCCATCTCACGTGATGATCGGACATGGTTTAGTTGATTTGGATCACGTGATCATTTAGATGACCGGAGGGATGTCTATCTAAGTGGGAGTTCTTAAGTAATATGATTAAATTGAACTTTAATCTATCATGAAGTTAGTCCTGGTAGTATTAGCATATCTATGTTGTAGATCAATAGCTCGCGATGTTGCTCCCCGTTTATTTTTCATATGTTCCTAGAGAAAACCAAGTTGAAAGATGTTAGTAGCAATGATGCGGAATTGTTCCGTGATCTGAGGATTATCCTCATTGCTGCACAGAAGAATTATGTCCTTGATGCACCGCTAGGTGACAGACCTATTGCAGGAGCAGATGTAGACGTTATGAACGTTTTGACAAAAGCTCGATATGATGACTACTTGATAGTTTAGTGCACCATGCTTTACGGCTTATAACCGGGACTTGAAAAATGTTTTGAAACGCCACGGAGCATATGAGATGTTCCAAGAGTTGAAATTAGTATTTCATACTCATGCCCGTGTCGAGAGGTATAAGACCTCTGACAGTACTTTGCCTACAAGATGGAGGAGAATAGCTCAACCAGTGAGCATGTGCTCAGATTGTCTGGGTAGTACAATTGCTTGAATCAAGTGGGAGTTAATCTTCCAGATAAGATAGTAATTGACAAAGTTCTCTAGACACTATCACCAAGTTAGTAGAACTTCGTGATGAACTATAATATGCAAGGGATGACGAAAGTAATTCCCGAGCTCTTCACGATGCTGAAATCGGCGAAGGTAGAAATCAAGAAAGAGCATCAAGTGTTGATGGTTAACCAGACCACTTGTTTCAAGTAAAGGGCAAAGGGATAGAAGGGGAACTTCAAGAAGAATGACAAGCAAGTTGTCACTCCCGTGAAGAAACCCAAAGCTAAACTCAAGCCTGAAACAAGTGCTTCTACTGCAAAGGAAATGGTCACTAGAAGTGGAACTGCCGTAGATATTTGGCGGATAAGAAGGATGGCAAAGTGAACAAAGGTATATTTGATATACAGATTATTGATGTGTATTTTACTAGTGTTCATAGCAACCCCTCGGTATTTGATATTGGTTCAGTTGCTAAAGAGTAGTAACTCGAAATGGGAGTTGCATAATGAACAGAAACTAGTTAAAGGATGAAGTGACGATGTGTATTGGAAGTAGTTCCAAGATTGATATGATCATCATCGCACACTCCCTATACTTTCGGGATTAGTGTTGAACCTAAATAAGTGTTATTTGGTGTTGAGCATGAATATGATTTGATCATGTTTATTGCAATACGGTTATTCATGTAAGTTAGAGAATAATTGTTGTTCTGTTTACATGAATAAAACCTTCTATGGTCATACACCCAATGAAAATGGTTTGTTGGATCTCGATCGTGGTAATACACATATTCATAATATTGAAGCCAAAAGATGCAAGGTTAATAATGATAGTGCAACTTATTTGTGGCACTGCCGTTTAGGTCATATTGGTGTAAAGCGCATGAAGAAACTCCATAGTGATGGACTTTTGGAATCACTTGATTATGAATCACTTGGTGCTTGCGAACCATGCCTCATGGGCAAGATGACTAAAACTCCGTTCTCCGAAACTGTGGAGCGAGCAACAGATTTGTTGGAGATCATACATACAGATGTATGTGGACCAATGAGTGTTGAAGCTCGCGGCGGGTATCGTTATTTTCTGACCTTCACTGATGATTTGAGCAGATATGGGTATATCTACTTAATGAAGCACAAGTCTGAAACATTTGAAAAGTTCAAAGAATTTCAGAGTGAAGTGGAGAATCATCGTAACAAGAAAATAAGAGTTTCTACGATATGATCGTAGAAGTAAAATATTTGAGTTAGCGAGTTTGGCCTTCAGTAAAAACAATGTGAAATAGTTTCACTACTCACGCCATCTGGAACACAATAGTGTAATGGTGTGTCCGAACATCATAACTGTACTTTATTAGATATGGTGCGATCGATGATGTCTCTTACCGATCTACTACTATCGCTTTTGGGGTTATGCATTAGAGACAGCTACATTCACGTTAAATAGGGCACCATCTAAATCCGTGGAGATGACACCGTATGAACTGTGGTTTGACGAGAAACCTAAGCTGTCATTTCTTTAAGTTTGGCACTGCGATGCTTATGTGAAAAAGTTTCAACATGATAAGCTCGAACCCAAATCAGAGAAGTAAATCTTCATAGGATACCCAAAAAGAAACTGTTGGGTACACCTTCTATCACAGATCCTAAGGCAAGGTCTTTTTTGCTAAGAGTGGATCCTTTCTAGAGAAGGAGTTTCTCTCGAAAGAAGTGAGTGGGAGGAAAGTAGAACTTGATGAGGTAATTGTACCTTCTCCCGAATTGGAAAGGTAGTACATCATAGAAACTCGTTCCAGTGATTCCTACACCAATTAGTGAGGAAGCTAATGATGATGATCATGAAACTTCAGATCAAGTTTCTGCTGAACTTCGTAGATCGACCAGAGTTTGTTCCGCACCAGAGTGGTACGGCAACCCAGTTCTGGAAGTCATGTTACTAGACCATGATGAACCTATGAACTATGAGGAAGCGATGATGAGCCCAGATTCCGCAAAATGGCTTGAGACCATGAAATCTGAGATGGGATCCATGTATTAGAACAAAGTATGGACTTTGGTTGACTTGCCCGATGATCGGCAAGCCATCGAAAATAAATGGATCTTCAAGAGGAAGACCGACGCAAACGGTAATGTTACTGTTTACAAAGCTCAACTTGTTGCGAAAGGGTTTCGACAAGTTCAAGGAGTTGACTACGATGAGACTTTCTCACCCGTAGCGATGCTTAAGTCTGTCCGAATCATGTTAGTAAATTGCCGCATTTTATGAAATCTGGCAAATGGATAACAAAACTGCATTCTTTAATGGATTTATTAAAGAAGACTTGTATATGATGCAACCAGAAGGTTTTGTCAATCCTAAAGGTGCTAACAAAATGTGCAAGCTCCAGCGATCCATCTATGGACTGGTGCAAGCATCTCGGAGTTGGAATATACGCTTTGATAAGTTGATCAAAGCATATAGATTTATACAGACTTGCGGTGAAGCCTGTATTTACAAGAAGTGAGTGGGAGCACTACAACCTTTCTGATAAGTATATGTGAATGACATATTGTCGATCGGAAATGATGTAGAATTTTCTGGAAAGCATAAAGGAGTGTTTGAAAGGAGTTTTTCAAAGAAAGACCTTGGTGAAGCTGCTTACATATTGGGCATCAAGATCTATAGAGATAGATCAAGACGCTTGATAAGACTTTCGATGAGTACATACCTTGATAAGATTTTGAAGTAGTTCAAAATGGATCAGTGAAAGAGGGAGTTCTTGCCTGACTTGTAAGGTGTAAAGTTGAGTAAGACTCAAAGCCAGACCACAGCAGAAAAATATAGAGAGAATGAAAGTCATTCCCTATGCCTCAGCCATAGGTTCTATAAAGTATGTCATGCTGCGTACCAAACATGTTGTGTACCTTGTCATGAGTTTGTCAAGGGGGTACAATAGTGATCCAGGAGTATCACCGTACAACGGTCAAAATTATCCTTAGTAACTCGATGACTAAGGAAATGTTTCTCGATTATGGAGGTGATAAAGAGTTCGTCGTAAAGGGTTATGCCGATGCAAGCTTTGACACTAAATCCAGATGACTCTAAGTATCAATCTGGATGCGTATTGAAAGTGGGAGCAATTAGCTAGAGTAGCTCTATGCAGAGCATTGTAGACATAGAAATTTGCGAAATACATACGGATCTGAATGTCACAGACCCGTTGACTAAACTTCTCTCACAAGCAAAACATGATCACACCTTATTACTCTTGGGTATTAATCACATAGCGATGTGAACTAGATTATTGACTCTAGTGAACCCTTTGGGTGTTGGTCACATGGTGATGTGAACTATGGGTGTTATTCACATAACGATGTGAACTGTCGGTATTAAATCACATGGCGATGTGAGCTAGATTATTGACTCTAGTGCAAGTGGGAGACTGAAGGAAATATGCCCTAGAGGCAATAATAAATTTATTATTTATTTCCTTATATCATGATAAATTTTTATTATTCATGCTAGAATTGTATTAACCGGAAACTTAGTACATGTGTGAATACATAGACAAAATAGAGTGTCCCTAGTATGCCTCTACTAGACTAGCTCATTGATCAAAGATGGTTATGTTTCCTAGCCATAGACATGAGTTGTCATTTGATCAACGGGATCACATCATTAGGAGAATGATGTGATGGACAAGACCCATCCGTTAGCTTAGCACTATGATCGTTTAAGTTTTACTGCTATTGCTTTCTTCATGACTTATACATGTTCCTATGACTATGAGATTATGCAACTCCCGAATACCGGAGGAACACTTTGTGTGCTACCAAACGTCACAACGTAACTGGGTGATTATAAAGGTACTCTACAGGTGTCTCCGAAGGTACTTGTTGGGTTGGCGTATTTCGAGATTAGGATTTGTCACTCCGATTGTCGGAGAGGTATCTCTGGGCCCACTCGGTGATGCACATCACTATAAGCCTTGCAAGCATTGCAGCTAATGAGTTAGTTGCAGGATGATGTATTACGGAACGAGTAAAGAGACTTGCCGGTAACGAGATTGAACTAGGTATTGAGATACCGACGATCGAATCTCGGGCAAGTAACATACCGATGACAAAGGGAACAACGTATGTTGTTATGCGGTTTGACCGATAAAGATCTTCGTAGAATATGTAGGAGCCAATATGAGCATCCAGGTTCCGCTATTGGTTATTGACCGGAGATGTGTCTCGGTCATGTCTACATAGTTCTCGAACCCGTAGGGTCCGCACGCTTAACGTTTGATGACGATCGGTATTATGAGTTTATGAGTTTTGATGTACCGAAGGAGTTCGGAGTCCCGGATGAGATCGGGGATATGATGAGGAGTCTCGAAATGGTCGAGACGTAAAAATCGATATATTGGACGACTATATTCGGACATCGGAAAGGTTCCGAGTGATTCGGGTATTTTCGGAGTACCGGGGAGTTACGGGAATAGAAAAGAGAGGCCAAAAGGAAAGAGGCGCGTGCCCCCCTTCTGGTCCGAATTGGACAAGGGGTGCAGCCCCCTTTTCCTTCTCCCTCTCCCCCTCTTTCCTTCTCTCCTACTCCGGAAAGGAAAGGGGAATCCTACTAGGACTTGGGAGTCCTAGTAGGACTCTCCACACTTGGCGCGCCCCCTCTAGGGCCGGCCTCTCCCTTGCTCCTTTATATACGGGGGCAGGGGGCACCCTAGGACACACAAGTTGAATTGTTCCAGCCGTGTGCGGTGCCCCCCTCCACAGAAACACACATCGGTCATACCATCGCAGTACTTAGGAGAAGCCCCGCGCCAGTAAATACATCATATCTGTCACCACGCCGTCGTGCTGACGAAACTCTCCCGTGAAGCTCAACTGGATCAAGAGCTCGTGGGACGTCATCAAGCTGAACGTGTGCTGAACGCGGAGGTGCCGTACGTTCGGTACTTGATCGGTTGAATCGCGAAGAAGTTCGACTACATCAACCGCGTCACTTGACGCTTCCGCTTCCGGTCTACGAGGGTACGTAGACACACTCTTCCCTCTCGTTGCTATGCATCTGGTAGATAGATCTTGCGTGATCGTAGGAAATTTTTAAAATACTACGTTCCCCAACAAAAAATTGTCCCTGGCTGAACCAAGTACCAGAAACTCGGTAGGGTATTTTACCTTTCCACATAGGACTTCAACGCCCCTCACAATTCCGATAGGAGAGATAGTTGATCTATTTGCAAGATGAATAGTAACATCAACTTCTTCAAGTTCACAAGGGGAAATCTCACCGATGATTTCTTCATAAAGTGAATAAGGAATAGCACTTGCACTCGATCCCAAATCGCATAGCCCATAATAATTGTGATCTCCTATTTTAACAGATACCACCGGAGTACCTGAAATTGGGCCTTTGTTCTTGGCTGTGACAAGGTTAGTGGAAACAGCACAAAAAATTATATTGGAATCCAAAACATCATCAGTAACAAGGTCTTTAATCAATGCAACTCGAGGATCGACCCTGATCTGGTCCTCGGGCTCATCAACTCTTCTCTCACTTTTATTTATTATGCCTGTTACAACAGAGTGTTCCTTTATCCTCGTGGGAAAAGGAGGCTTTTCATATATGACTGCAGGCAAAATAGGCTCAGCAACATAAATATCAATAGGTGGTTCTTTAAAAGGTGCATGGTGCTGGTCTCTATTCTTTTTAAAAGAATCAACGTGAGAGGCAAAGTTCTTACATAAATCAATCACTAGATGGGAATCAAGACCAATCTTAGAGCAAAAAGTATTGAAGTAATCAGTTTCCACATAGCTCTCAATATAATCATGTTCATAATTTACAGCGGGTTCAATACCTTTATCAATTTCCCAATCTTCAGTATTCCTCTGGATTCTTTCAAGGAGATCCCACCTTTCTTCAACACTCTTCTTCTGAAATACCCCACTAGAGGAGGCATCCAACATCTCCTTATCCTGACGAGAAAGCCTGGCATAAAAATTTGTAAGTATAATTTCCTTGGGAAGCTTATGAATTGGGCATTTGAGCATTAGGGACTTCAATCTCCCCCAAGCTTGAGCAATGCTTTCTCCATCACGAGACCTAAAGTTATAGATATAATTCCTGTCTCGATGAATTTCATGAAGAGGATAAAATTTAGTATAAAAGAGAGACATAAGCTCCTGCCAGTCCAGCAAGTGTGGGTTATCGAGAAGCCCATACCAATCTGAAGCTTTATCCATAAGTGATACAACAAACAATTTCCTCATGACAAACTCCCTCGATACACCTGCAAGCTTAAATAATGAACATAGTCGTGACAAATATAGCAAGTGTTCACAGGGATGTCTGTCTCCTGCATAACGATTAGCCAAAACATAATTGATAATGCCAGCTGGTATTTTATAAGGCACAATTTCAGTAGGGGGAGGATCAACCACCACAGGTGTGGGGCGTCTTCCCGCAAGCAACGCTCCAATAATAGGATTATCCATAAGGACAAAGAGCAGCAATAGCAAAAATAAAAACAGAATTATATAAAAAAAACTTTCTTACCAGTTTCACTTTACCAATAGCGCTACGCTCCCCGGCAACGGCGCTAGAAAACGTTACTTGATGACCCTCAACCGTAAGGGATCTGTTGCAGCATTTTCGGTAAGTAAGAGTGTCGAACCCAACGAGGAGCATAAGGTATTGATAAGCGATTCTGAGCAAGAAATTACTGCAAGCACTGAAAGATAACTTTTATGGGTTTTCTCGATATAAGCAACAGGAATGTAAAGGCAAGTAATGTAAAGGTACTGAGAGTAACAAGTGGCCCAATCCTTTCTCAGCAAAGGAGAGGCCTAGCAACTGAACTTATAAAGACTAAAGCGTTCTTGAGGACACACGGGAGAGGTAGTCATGTGCTTTCGCCATATTCCGTATCGATACTATGATATGTGTTGATAAGTGTTGAGTGGGTGGATCTATGCTAGTGCATTCTCTAGACTAAGATGAATGCACTCTTATGATTAAACACCTTGCAAGCATCCGCAAATACAAGATAGAATTTAAGGCAAAAGCCTAACCATAGCAATACGATCGAGGATCCATTATTCCCTTATGCAAAAGCGTGCGAACTAGGGTTCAGGTTTCTGTCACTCCGGCAACCCACCATAAGCATTCTTTATACACAATGTATTCCCCTGGGTCCTTAATAAGGCGAAGTGTTGGGTGTTCGACTCACGCAACACCACTAGTAGAATGACAACGCAACTTAAGTACCAAACAACACATATTACTTCAACAGCATATGACTACTAACAACAAGACTTTCCCCATGTCCTCAAGAACTAAGGTAACTACTCACAAGACATAAAAGAGATCATGATCAGTGGGGGTAAATATGTGATAAACAATCTGGACATAATAATATTTCTCCAACAAAACTCAATAGCATTCACCACAAAGTAGTAATCAACACCGATGGAGTAGAGAGGATAGGTAGTACAAGTTACAACACGAGTTGCGATGGAAAGATGAGATTTGGATGAAGATGGAGATGGTGCTGGTGTTGGGGATGATGTTGATGATGATCTCGATGATGCCCGTGACGATGGTGATGACGATGGCGACGATCTCCCCTTCCGGGAGGTGATCTCCCTGGCGGAATCTGCCCGCCGGAGATGCCCTTTTCTTCTCTGTAGGTTTCCGCCTCGAAGCGGCGGCGGAACTCCGTAAAAAGTCTCGTGCCTAGGGTTTTCGGGGGACGGAGAACATATATGCAAAAGGGGGCGACCAGAGGTGGGCCAGGGGCTCCAGGCGCCCCCTCGGCGCGGCCAGGGGGGCGCGCCCCCAGGCCGCCTGGGCACCCTGTGGCCCCCCTCTGACTCCCCTTTTGTGTGTCTTCGTTATTCGTCTGAAAAATACCTCCCGTCAATTTTCAGGTAATTTGGAGGTGTTGTTCTTCAGCAACTCAGCATCCACTTTTTCCTGCTGAATCCTGCGTCTGCTGTTCCGGTATCGGAAAGTTGAAAACTGTGTAAAATAGACCAAAACAACATAAGAACATCATCATAACATGAAATATATCAATGAATAAAGATGAATTATGATACAAAATAGTGATGCATTTTGGACGTATCGCTTGCAAGGTGTTTAATCATAAGAGTGCACTCATCTTAGTCTAGAGAGTGTACTAGCATAGATCCACCCACTCAACACTTATCAACACATAACATAGTATCGATACGGAATATGGCGAAAGCACATGACTATCTCTCTCGTGTGTCCTCAGGAACGCTTTAGCCTTTATAAGTTCAGTTGCTAGGCCTCTCCTTTTCCTAGAAAGGATTGGGCCACTTGTCACTCTCAGTACCTTTTATTTTGCTTGCTTTTACTTTCCTGTCGCTTATATCAAGAAAACCCCTAAAAAGTTATCTTTCAGTGCTTGCCGTAATTTCTTGCTCAGAATCGCTTATCAATACCTTCTGCTCCTCGTTGGGTTCGACACTCTTACTTATCGAAAACGCTGCAACAGATCCCTTACGGTTGTGGGTCATCAAGTACCGTTTTCTGGCGCCGTTGCCGGGGAGCGTAGCGCTATTGGTAAAGTGAAACTGGTAAGGAAGTTTTTATAATTCTGATTTTATTTTTGCTATTGCTGCTCTTTGTCCTTATGGACAACCCTGTTATTGGATCGTTGCTTGCGGGAAGGCGCCCCACACCTGTGGTGGTTGCTCCTCCCCCTACTGAAATTGTGCCTTATAAAATACCAGCTGGTATTATTGATTATGTTTTGGCTAATCGTTATGCAGGAGACAGACATCCCGGTGAACACTTGCTATAACTGTCACAACTATGTTCATTATTTAAGCTTGCAGGTGTATCGAGGGAGTTTGTCATGAGGAAATTGTTTGCCGTATCACTTATAGATAAAGCTTCAGATTGGTATAGGCTTCTCGATAACTCACACTTGCTTGACTGGCAAGAGCTTATGTCTCTCTTTTATACTAAGTTTTATCCTCTTCATGAAATTCATCGAGACAGGAACTATATCTATAACTTTAGGTCTCGTGACGGAGAAAGCATTGCTCAAGCTTGGGGGAGATTGAAGTCCCTAATGCTCAAATGCCCTATTCATAAGCTTCCCAAGGAAATTATACTTACAAATTTTTATGCCAGGCTTTCTCGTCAGGATAAGGAGATGCTGGATGCCTCCTCTAGTGGGGTATTTCAGAAGAAGAGTGTTGAATAAAGGTGGGATCTCATTGAAAGGATCCAGAGGAATACCGAAGATTGGGAAATTGATAAAGGTATTGAACCTGCTATAAATTATGAACATGATTATATTGAGAGCTATGTGAAAACTGATTACTTCAATACTTTTTGCTCTAAGATTGGTCTTGATTCCCATCTAGTGATTGATTTCTGTAAGAATTTTGCCTCTCACGTTGATTCTTTTAAAAAGAAGAGAGACCAGCATCATGAACCTTTTAAAGAGCTACCTGTTGATATTCATGTTGCTGACCCTATTTTGCCTGCAGTTATATATGAAAAGCCTCCTTTTCCCGCAAGGATAAGGGAGCACTCTTTTGTGATAGGCGTAATAAATAAAAGTGAGAGAAGAGTTGATGAGCCTGAGGACCAGATTACGGTCGATCCTCAAGTTGCATTGATTAAAGACCTTGTTACTAATGATGTTTTGGATTCCAATATAAATTTTTGTGCTGTTTCCACTAACCTTGTCACAACCAAGAATAAAGGCCCAATTTCAGGTACTCCAGTGGTATCTGTTAAAATAGGAGATCACAATTATTATGGGCTATGAGATTTGGGATCGAGTGCAAGTGCTATCCCCTATACACTTTATGAAGAGGTCATCGGTGAGATTTCCCCTTGTGAACTTGAAGAAGTTGATGTTACCATTCATCTTGCAAACAGAACAACTATCTCTCCTATCGGAATTGTGAGGGACGTTGAAGTTCTATGTGGAAAGGTAAAATACCCTACCGACTTTTTGGTACTTGGTTCAGAGAGGGATAATTTCTGTCCTATTATTTTTGGTAGACCTTTTCTTAGAACTTGTGGAGCTATAATAGATTGCAAGAAAGGTAAAGTTTCTGTTGAATTCAATGGTGAGCCATATGAATTTAATTTTTCTAAGTTCTCTAAGCAGCCTCGTGGTACCAATTTACCTAGTGATGATAAACTTATTGAAAGTATTGCTTCTATTGCTATTCCCCCTAATGATCCTTTGCAGCAATATATGGAGGACCACGAGAATGATTTGCATATGCAGGAAAGAAATGAACTAGATGAATTATTCTTGAGGCAACCTGCTATCCTGAAGCACAACCTTCCGGTTGAACCTTTGGGAATTTTATCAAAACCAAAAGAAGACCCGGTGTTCGATCTTAAACCTCTTCCCGATATGCTCAAGTATGCTTATTTAGATGAAAAGAAAGTATATCCTGTTATTATCAATTCTAACTTTTCAGGATATGAACAAGAGCGACTATTGGAAGTACTTCGTAAACACCAAGGCGCAATTGGCTATACCCTTGATGACCTTAAGGGGATTAGTCCATCTATCTGTCAACATACTATCAACCTTGAGCCTAATGCTAAACCAGTTGTTGATCATCAACGACGGTTGAACCTGAAGATGATGGATGTTGTAAGAACTGAGATTCTCAAGCTTCTAGCCACAGGTATTATCTACCCTATAGCTGATAGTAAGTGGGTAAGCCCGGTACATTGTGTTCCTAAGAAAGGAGGTACAACTGTGGTTCCTAATGATAAGAATGAACTAATACCTCAGAGAATTATTATTGGATATAGAATGTGTATTTATTACAGGAAGCTGAACAAGGCAACCAGGAAGGATCACTACTCGTTGCCGTTCATCGACCAAATGCTTGAAAGGTTATCCAAAAATACCCACTTTTGTTATCTCGATGGTTATTCTGGTTTCTCTCAAATTCATGTTAACACTGCTAATCAAGAGAAGACCACTTTTACTTGTCCTTTTGGTACTTATGCTTACAGGCGTATGCCTTTTGGTTTATGTAATGCCCCTGCTACTTTTCAAAGGTGTATGTCTGCTATCTTTCATGGTTTCTGTGGGGATATTATGGAAGTCTTCATGGACGATTTCTCCGTCTATGGAACTTCTTTTGACCATTGTCTCCACAACCTTAATAAAGTTTTGCAGAGATGCGAGGAGACAAATTTGGTACTCAACTGGGAGAAGTGCCACTTCATGGTTAACGAAGGAATTGTTCTTGGTCACAAGATTTCCGAAAGGGGAATTGAGGTGGACAAGGCCAAGATCGAAGCTATTGAAAGGATGCCCTATCCAAGGGACATCAAAGTTATTCGCAGTTTTCTTGGTCATGCTGGTTTCTATAGAAGATTTATTAAAGACTTTTCTAAGACTTCGAGGCCCCTCACTAATCTTCTCCAGAAGGACGTTCCTTTTGTATTTGATGAGGATTGTAAGGAAGCTTTTGAAGTCCTTAAGAAAGCTTTAATAACCGCTCCTATAGTACAACCACCTGACTGGAATTTACCTTTTGAGATTATGTGTGATGCTAGTGATTTTGCTGTTGGGGCTGTTTTAGAACAAAGAGTTGATAAAAAATTGAATGTTATACATTATGCTATTAAAACCCTTGATAGTGCTCAAAGGAATTATGCTACTACTGGGAAGGAATTCTTAGCTGTAGTATTTGCTTGTGATAAGTTTAGGCAGTATATTGTTGATTCCAAAGTTATTATTCATACCGATCATGCTGCCATTAAGTACCTTATGACAAAGAAGGATGCCAAGCCAAGGCTTATTAGATGGGTACTCCTTCTTCAAGAATTTGATTTGCATATTGTTGATAGGAAATAAGAAGACAATCCGGTGACGGACAATCTTTCAAGGATGGAAGATATACCGCACGATCCCATCCCAGTCAACGATAGTTTTCCAGACGAGCAACTTGCCGTTGTAAAAGTACAATCTCTTTCCGATCCTTGGTATGCAGATTATGCTAATTTTATTGTTGCAAAGTATTTGCCTCCAGGTTTAACATTTCAGCAAAGGAAAAAGTTCTTTCATGATTTGAGGCACTACTTTTGGGATGACCCACATCTTTTCAAAGAAGGTCCCGACGGGATCGTGAGAAGATGCATACCGGAACATGAGCAGAAGGACATTCTCAGACGGTGTCATGATAGTCCCTATGGAGGACATCACGCCGGTGAGAGGACTACACATAAGGTTCTTCAATCAGGTTTTTATTGGCCTACTCTCTTTAAGGATGCTAGAAATTATGTTTTAGCCTGTGATAAATGTCAGAGAGTAGGTAACATTAGTAGAAGGAATGAGATGCCTATGAATTACTCACTAGTGATTGAACCTTTCGATTGTTGGGGTTTTGATTTTATGGGTCCTTTTCCTTCTTCGCACAAGTACACTCACATTTTAGTAGCTGTTGATTATGTGACCAAGTGGGTTGAAGCAATCCCCACTGAAAGTGCTGATCACAAGACATCTTTGAAAATGCTTAAAGATGTAATTTTTCCTAGGTTTGGTGTACCAAGGTATCTCATGACTGATGGAGGATCACACTTCACGCACGGAGCTTTTAGAAAAGCTTTAGCCAAATACGATGTCAACCATAGAATTGCTTCACCATATCATCCTCAAACTAGTGGGCAAGTTGAACTCACCAATAGAGAGATTAAGTTGATCTTGCAGAAGACAGTAAACAGAAATAGAAAGGACTGGTCAAATAAGTTAGGAGATGCTTTGTGGGCATATAGAACTGCTTACAAAAACCCCATGGGCATGTCCCCCTATAAGATGGTGTATGGCAAGGCTTGCCATTTGCCATTAGAGTTAGAGCACAAAGCTTTCTGGGCTGTTAGAGAGCTTAACGCTGACCCAAAATTAGCTGGTGAGAAGCGTCTCATGAACTTGACTTCTCTAGATGAATGGAGAAGTGAAGCTTACGAGAGCGCTAAAATGTTCAAGGAAAAGGTAAAAAAGTGGCATGATAGGAAGATTCTGAAACGTGAATTTAATGTTGGTGATAAAGTTTTGTTGTTTAGATCCCGTTTCAGGTTTTCTCCAGGCAAACTACTTTCCAGGTGGGAAGGGCCATTTCATATTGAAGAAGTCAATCGGTCTAGTGCAATTAAGATTAACAATTTTGAAGGCACCAAACCTCAAGTTGTGAATGGGCAAAGACTGAAACATTACATAGCAGGAGACCCTGTCAATGTTGATGTGAATATAATATACACAACAACTCACGAAGAACATGTTGCAGCCCTGTTTCAGACGCGAGCAGAACCAGAATAAAGAAAAGGTATGTATTACGGTAAGGAAACATTGTGAACCGCCATATAAGTTCCGTATTATGAGTTTTTGCAAAATTAGTAAAATTCTGAGCCTAAGTGGAGCCGGAGATGAGCTCCAGGGGGTCCAGGCGCCCCCCTAGCGCGCCCTACCTCCTGGCCGTGCCGCCAGGGCGCCTGGACACCCGGGAGTCCGTCTCCGACCCCGCTTTAGCCCGTTACCTTCCTTTCTGTGCATAAATTTTTGCTATATATTTGCCCGGATTGTTCCGGCAACGTATCTTGCGATTTCGTGTGTTTTCTTTTCGATCTGTTTCTGCCAGGGAATCTTTCAGCTGAATCTAGGTGCCATGGCTTCTCCAAGTTCCCCCAAGGACAAGTTCGTCGTCAACGTCATCAACCCTTACCTCGCTGAGGTGAAGAAGCACCCTCAGGTTGTTCGGATGGAGGACGGTGTCCTTCATCAAGAAGATCTGAAGGGACCTATCAAGGAGGGGAGCATCCAGGCCAGGCTGGAAGAAGTGGAGAAGGAAGTCTTCAAGTACAAGAAGATGATCGAGTGTGGTGTTGAAGCTAACTTTGACATCATCAACGAGCTGAAGACCTACTTCCTAAAGGAGATGAAGGAGATGTGGAAAAGCATCACCGCGTCTGAAGAAAGAATTGAAGAGCTCCAAGGGCAAATTTATGATCTACATCGCCAGAACTGTGAGTATGAACTAAGGTTTATGCGCATGGGTATGGGTGCTGCATGCAGGATTCAGGAGACGAACTTCTCATATGAGACTGGAGAACCCCTTCCATGGAAGCGTTTCGCCGAGGACTACGTGATCAAAGCCAACAAGGATGAGGAGTGAAATCTCCTTGGGTAACGGCATTCCCTTGGCTTGTTCCAAGCTTGGGGGAGTGTCCGGTATCTTTATCTTTATCTTTTGTTTTTTAGAGTCAAGTAGAGTCATATCGTGTTTAGGGAGGTTATTATATGAAATAGGTGTGTGCATTGAGGTCTATCACTCCTTAGGTGGAGAGTGTATCCGTGAGTGTGGAGTCGTCTATGATGGAATATTAATGAGAAGTTTATTGGTTCCTTTTGCTGCACTCGGTATTATCTTCACGCAATCGACCTTATATGATGATTCTTATGGGGAGTATTGACCTTATATCAGGTATGGCTGTGAAAACTTTATTTAATCTTGGCAAACATAGCTTTGGTCATAACAACAAGCATGATTTTCTTAAAGTATCGACATAGCCAAAATCTTTATGTTATTATGCTTGAAGTGTTATGCTGACAAGGAAGACAACTTGATGTGTTATGCTTATTTCAATGTTCATGCTTTATAATGTTTTGCATCTTATTCATCATCAATTGTCTGCTCTCTCAAAACCTTTGCTAGCCTAACTCTGTACTAAGCGGAATTCTGCTTGTGCATCCATACCCTTAAGCCAATACCTTCCATATGAGTCCACCATACCTTCCTATTCGTGGTATTCCACTACCACCTCCTAAAGTACAGAATTTATGTGTTATCCTTAAATGTTCAAAAATCTTTTATTTTTGTGCCTCTGTTTTAGCTCATGAGGAAGTAATAGTTAATTCATGGTCTTTTTGAGTTGGACAAGCTTCACCCCGGGATTGCATGTCTAATGTGCAAAACCATAATACGAGAAGGAACTGGCATAGAGTGCGCCCGGCTCATTAAAAAAATACAACAAACAAACCCTCCTTCACGCTTTGTTCATGAGAAATCAGAAAACTTTGGCAGTGATAAACAAAGGAGATTAAGAGGATGTGATCGTCCTCATGCGGGAGCCGTTCCTCGAAACTTGTCCAGCTCGAGAAGTAATTGAGTTATCTATTAGCATTCGTTGACAAATCATGCACCTCTCAAAACTTGTTTTCATTCTGTTTGATTTAAGGATAGCACATGAGTTCTCCCTACTACCCTAGAGCAGGGCCTATCTTTTAATTTTAGATTGAGTCAGTTATTCCTACTTCCTTCTATTTCTCAAAGAGAGCAGACATTTGATGTTGACAAGGATTCATTCATATAAAGTTGCATTAAGATTTGTCATATCATATCCTTGTTGACATTATCATTTGATAAGTAAGTTGTTTGTCATGCCCAGTTAAGGCAAATATCTTCCTTTGTGTTAACACTTTCACTTCTTGCCTTATAACATGTTCTTTCAAAAGCTTCAATTAATCTCATCAAAACATAAGAGGAAGAGCAAAAGTTAAATCTATTTGTTGTTCTTTGACCAAAGGACATGTTTGTCATGATTTGATGAGTTTCCTTAGCCCTACTTTCGAATATAAGTGTTATCACTCTTTTATAAGGGCCTTATGAGTTGAAGATTGCTGTTGAGGATATTTGAGTTGGTAAAGAAGCTGTGATGCTTCTTGTCTGTATTCTATTTATCAACACTTCACTCTCTAAACTTGTGGACAGGTTTACCGAGCTCAGTATTCGCTTGGGGACAAGCGAGGTCTCAGCTTGGGGGTGTTGATACGTCCAAAATGCATCACTATTTTGTATCATAATTTATCCTTATTCATTGATATTTCACATTACGATGATGTTCTTATGTTGTTTTGGCCTATTTTACACAGTTTGCAACTTTCCGGTGCCGAAGCAGCAGACGCAGGATTCAGCGGTAAAAAGTGGACGCTGAGTTGCTGAAGAAGAATACCTCCAAATTACCTGAAAATTGACGGAGAGTATTTTTCAGATGAATCACGAAGACACGCGAAAGGGCGACCAGAGGGGGGCCACAGGGCGTCCAGGCGCCCTGGGGGCGCCCCCCCTGGCCGCACCGGGGGGCGCCTGGACCCCCTGGCCCACCTCCGGCTGCCCCCTTTTGCCTATATGCTCTCCGTTATCCAAACCCTAAAAACGAGAGTTTTTACGGAGTTCCACCGCCGCTCCGTGGCGGAAACCTACAGAGGAGAAAAAGCCATCTCCGGCGGGAAGATTCCGCCAGGGAGATCACCTCCCGGAAGGGGAGATCGTCGCCATCGTCATCACCATTGTCACGGGCATCATCGAGATCATCATCAACATCATCCCCAACACCAGCACCATCTCCATCTTCATCCAAATCTCATCTCACAATTGCAACTTGTGTTGTAACTCGTACTACCTATCCTCTCTACTCCATCGGTGTTGATTACTACTTTGTGGTGAATGCTATTGAGTTTTGTTGGAGAAATATTATTATGTCCAGATTGTTTATCATCCATTTATCTCCACTGATCATGATCTCTTTTATGTCTCGTGAGTAGTTACCTTAGTTCTTGAGGACATGGGGAAAGTCTTGTTGTTAGTAGTCATATGCTGTTGAAGTAATATGTGTTGTTTGATACTTAAGTTGTGTTGTCATTCTACTAGTGGTGTTGTGTGAGTCGAACACTCAACACTTCGCCTTATTAAGGACCTAGGAGAATACATTGTGTACAAAGAATGCTTACGGTGGGTTGCCGGAGTGACAGAAACCTGAACCCCAGTTCACACGCTTTTGCATAAGGGAACAATGGATCCTCGATCGTATTGCTATGGTTAGGCTTTTGCCCTAAATTCTATCTTGTATTTGCGGATGCTTGCAAGGTGTTTAATCATAAGAGTGCACTCATCTTAGTCTAGAGAGTGTACTAGCATAGATCCACCCACTCAACACTTATCAACACATAACATAGTATCGATACGGAATATGGCGAAAGCACATGACTATCTCTCCCGTGTGTCCTCAAGAACGCTTTAGCCTTTATAAGTTCAGTTGCTAGGCCTCACCTTTGCTTAGAAAGGATTGGGCCACTTGTCACTCTCAGTACCTTTTATTTTGCTTGCTTTTACTTTCCTGTCGCTTATATCAAGAAAACCCCTAAAAAGTTATCTTTCAGTGCTTGCAGTAATTTCTTGCTTAGAATCGCTTATCAATACCTTCTGCTCCTCGTTGGGTTCGACACTCTTACTTATCGAAAACGCTGCAATAGATCCCTTACGGTTGTGGGTCATCACTATGCATCTGGTAGATAGATCTTGCGTGATCGTAGGAAAATTTTGAAATTCTACATTCCCAACAGTGGCATCATGAGCCAGGTCTATGCGTAGATGATATGCACGAGTAGAACACAATGAGTTGTGGGCGATACTAGTCATACTGCTTACCAGCATGTCATACTTTGCTTCGGCGGTATTGTGAGATGAAGCGGCCCGGACCGACATTACGCGTACGCTTACGCGAGCCTGGTTTCACCGTTATGAGCACTCGTTGCTTAAAGGTGACTAGCGGGTGTCTGTCTCTCTCACTTTAGCTGAATCAAGTGTGGCTACGCCCGGTCCTTGTGAAGATTTAAACAGCTCATACTTGACGAAATATCGTTGTGGTTTTGTATGCGTAGGTAAGAACGGTTCTTGCTAAGCCCGTAACAGCCACGTAAAACTTGCAACAACAAAGTAGAGGACGTCTAACTTGTTTTTGCAGGGCATGTTGTGATGTGATATGGTCAAGACATGATGAGTTATACGGTTTTGTATGAGATGATCATGTTTTGTAAAGTTATCGGCAACTGGCAGGAGCCATATGGTTGTCGCTGTATTGTATGAAATGGAATCGCCATGTAATTGCTTTACTTTATCACAAAGCGGTAGCAATAGTCGTGGCAGCAATAGTTGGCGAGACGACAACGATGCTACGATGGAGAGCAAGGTGTCGCGCCGGTGATGGAGGTGATCATGACGGTGCTTTGGAGATGGAGATCAAAAGCACAAGATGATGATGGCCATATCATGTCACATATTTTGATTGCATGTGATGTTTATCTTATTATGCTTCTTATTTTGCTTAGTACGACGGTAGCATTATAAGATGATCCCTTACAAAATTTCAAGGTATAAGTGTTCTCCCTGAGTATGCACCGTTGCGAAAGTTTGTCGTGCCGAGACACCACGTGATGATCGGGTGTGATAAGCTATACGTTCAAATACAATGGGTGTAAGCCAGTTTTGCACATGCAGAATACTCGGGTTAAACTTGACGAGCCTAGCATATGCAGATATGGCCTCGGAACACTAGAGATCGAAAGGTCGAGCGTGAATCATATAGTAGATATGATCAACATAAGATGTTCACCATTGAAAACTACTCCATCTCACGTGATGATCGGACATGGTTTAGTTGATTTGGATCACGTGATCATTTAGATGACCACAGGGATATCTATCTAAGTGGGAGTTCTTCAAGTAATATGATTAACTAAACTTTAATTTATCATGAACTTAGTCCTGGTTGTATTAGCATATCTGTGTTGTAGATCAATAGCTCGCGATATAGCTCCCCGTTTATTTTATATGTTCCTAGAGAAATATAAGTTGAAAGATGTTAGTAGCAATGATGCGGACTAGGTCCGTGATCTGAGGATTATCCTCATTGCTGCACAGAAGTATTATGTCCTTGATGCACCGCTAGGTGACGAACCTATTGCAGGAGCAGATACAGACGTTATGAACGTTTGACAAGCTCGGTATGATGACTACTTGATAGTTTAGTGCGCCATGCTTTACGGCTTATAACTGGGACTTCAAAAACATTTTGAAGACCACAGAGCATATGAGATGTTCCAAGAGTTGAAATTAGTATTTCATACTCATGCCCGTGTCGAGAGGTATAAGACCTCTGACAGTACATTGCCTACAAGATGGAGAAGAATAGCTCAACCAGTGAGCATGTGCTCAGATTGTGTGGGTACTACAATTGCTTGAATCAAGTGGGAGTTAATCTTCCAGATAAGATAGTGATGGCTTCTCGCCCCTAGTTGGTTACCCCAAGTGGAAGGTTTGAGATGCAGTGTAGCGGAAATTTTCCCTTGGCAATACCAAGGATCGATTTCCCTGAGACTCCCAGTTTCAACAAGAAGGTGTCAACTGCTAACGGCGCCAGATATTAGCAATCAACGTGGACCTGCACACAGATACAAATAACTTTGCTCCCAACGAGTACAGAGAGGTTGTCAATCCCTCCGGCCTTGTAGTTTACAAAGGATCAAACGCAAGTGATAATAGTGATAGGTATAATTGCAATAGTAAGTAAAAGCGGAAAAGTAAATAGCGGATGTGATCAATGATGGCAATATGGACTGGAGTCTCATGATGTTCACTAGTGATGTCTCTCTCCCAAAAGACGGTAAAACAGCTATGTGAGGTAAACGAATTACAGCTGGGCAATTGACAGGACCATTTGCGCAAACCAATGCTGACTAAGTTGCAAGAAAGGTAGAGGTTCAAAGCATGGGCGGTACGCCGAGGTAAGTAGACCGAAATCCATCTGCATCTACTACTAATCATCCACCTTGAGATATCTATCCAGAACATCTCGCTGGTATTAAGTTGCGAGTCCTACCCATAGTGTAAACTCAAAGCAACAGACAACTGCATTAAAAGAACTTTGCGTAAAGTAAACAATCCTTGCACCCGCGGGCACAAGCACCGTTGTTTTCCCCCTTGTGGCAACAGCACATCCCCTAGACTCATGTTTCTGTCACTCAAGCTAGTCATCGAGGGGCATGAACCCACAATCAAGCATAACGTTCCCTCTTGGAGTCACTACCTACTACTTGGCCAAAGCAATAAATAACAACGGAGAACATGCAAGAATTACTTACGAACATAAATATAAAAGAGGTGAATCAAATATATTACTCAAGCACAATCTGAACATAATCTCATAATCCATCGGATCCCAGCAAACTCATCATAGCAACAGCATAAGGATTACATATGTGCCTCGATCATGTAGGGCAGCTCACGAGGACTAATTAGTGAAGCACAAGAACGGGAGGAGAACATCACATAGCTACTGATCATGGACCCATGGTCCAAGGGAGACTACTCACAACTCATCCGGGAGGCGTCCATGGTGGTGGAGAAGCTCCCGGTGGTGATCCTCCCCTCCGGCAGGGTGCCGGGAAGAGTTCTCCTGGTGCTCCCGATCTTGGAAGCAGCGGCGGTGGCGGAACAGAGATGAGATCGCGAAAAAGAGTTCCCGTCTCGAGGGTTTCGGGAGACGCTTTAAATATATGCCAAAGGGGGCATCAGACGAGGCTCGGGGGGCCCAGGCGCCCCCCCGGCGCGGCCCAGGGGGGGCGCGCCACCAGGGCGCCTGGGGCCCTGGTGGCCCCCCTCCGGCTGTGCTTCGGGTGCCTGGTAGCTTCTGGAACGCTGATTTTTTATATAATTTTTCTGGATTTTTTCTGGCAGTTCTCGTAATGTGAAAATCTGAAATACAAAAACAGCCGAAAATAGAAACTGGCACTGGGGTGCACTGAGTTAATAGGTTAGTCCAAATATGATCAAAAGTGTATGGAAGTGTATAAATAACATAGAAATATCACCCAAAAGAGGCATGGAGCAAGCAGAAATTATAGATACGTTTTGGACGTATCAACATCCCCAAGCTTAATTCCTGCTCGTCCTCGAGTAGGTAAATGATAACAAGAATAATTTCTGTGGTGACATGCTATTAACCATATAGGACTTTTTTCATAGTGACATGACAAAAGCTTACTGAGACAATGAATCTATAGTAATTAAGTTGCCTCATGAGAAAATCACAAAGAACTGAAAGTTTTACAATATGATACTGAAACATCAAATAGATTTGTAATGAACATGATGTGCAAATATGATAAAGTGATATCTCGCTTGCCCCCTTTAGTGAAGCAAAACATAAATGCAGGGGCACCTCCAAGGTTTAAGTGATGACTAGATACAATGATTTCAGAATAAACGATATCACAATCATGCAAAAGACAATGCTACTTTGGGACAATGCACATTACACTCAGAATGACAACCATGCTCTCAGTAGTTGGTCCTTTTAAAAGAAGGTGGAGACTCTCGAACCGTGGCTTTTGTTGGCAAGGTTGAAAACCCGTAATAGGAAACAAAGACAAAACATGTACCAGAGCTCTTGATTTTAAAACAGAGGTAATAATTTTTTTTAGATCATGCATGTTTCGTCAACGAATGCTAGCAGACAACTCAATCACTTCTTGAGATGGACAAGTTTCGAGGAACGGCTCCCGAATGAGGACGATCACATCCTCTTAATCTCCTTTGTTTATCACTGCCAAAGTTTTCTGATTTCTCATGAACAAAGCATGAAGGAGGGTTTGTTTGTTATATTATCTTTTTGAGCCAGGCGCACTCAATGCCAGTTCCTTCTCGTATTGTGGGTTTGCACATTATACATGCAATCCCGGGGTGAAGCTTGTCCAACTTAAAAAGATCATGAATTAACCACTACTTCCTCATGAACTTACAAGAGAGGCACAAAATAGGAATGCTTTTCTTTGAATAATTTCGAGATGGTACATGCAAGTCTCCGTTAGGAATGGCAGGTAAATACCATGTAGGAAGGTATGGTGGACTCATATGGCATAACTGGTATAAAGGAATTTGGATGCACAAGCAGTCAGTCCGCTTAGTACAGGCGAAGGTTAGCAAAAGACTGGGAGCGACCAACTAAGAGAGCAATGACGGTCATAATCATGCAGAGCGACAAAGCAACATTGAATCAGGCATGGAAGTTATATCGCTACTCAGAAACAAAAGATCATCAAGGCTTGACAGACTTTCTTTACAGTCTTAAATATGCGTGAGCATACGCCAAGTCAATCAAAATAAATTCTTTGAAGGAAGATATTACTAAATCATACCACATCATAGGCAAACAAATCATGTTGGTACTCCAATAACACATTGGGAACCCCCCAGCTATTTGAGACTAACCATAAGAAAACATGAACTACTAAGCGCCATTATGCACGTAGCATCTTTATCATAGACATATCAACCAATGCAACAGAAGCAAACTCTCTTAATAAGATAAGCATGATAACTAAAGAGAGTTCGAGCAACCAACTAAACAAAAGCTCTTTAAAAAGATAAGCATGAAAGTTAAGAGCTAAGCATGATAGTAGCTATTAAAAGACAAAGAACACACACAGCAAAGATAAACATGAAAATTCTATGTTATGTTCTAGGTAGAAGTGGAGCGTGTTTCTCTCCCACATAAAGAAAGCTGAGTTCCGACTCGTTATGAAAAGCTAAAAGAAAACTAAAAAGGAAACTAAAAGCAAGACGCTCCAAGCATAGCACATAACACATGAAGTGATAAAAATTGACAAAGTTCTCTAGACACTATCACCAAGTTAGTAGAACTTCGTGATGAACTATAATATGCAAGGAATGACAAAAGTAATTCCCGAGCTCTTCGCGATACTGAAATCGGTGAAGGTAGAAATCAAGAAAGAGCATCAAGTGTTGATGGTTAACAAGACCACTTGTTTCAAGTAAAGGGCAAAGGGATAGAAAGGGAACTTCAAGAAGAATGACAAGCAAGTTGTCACTCCCGTGAAGAAACCCAAAGCTAAACTCAAGCCTGAAACTAAGTGCTTCTACTTCAAAGGAAATGGTCACTGGAAGTGGAACTGCCCTAGATACTTGGTGGATAAGAAGGATGGCAAAGTGAACAAAGGTATATTTGATATACAGATTATTGATGTGTACTTTACTAGTGTTCATAGCAACCCTTGGGTATTGGATACCAGTTCAGTTACTAAAATTAGTAACTCGAGACGAGAGTTGCGGAATGAACAGAGACTAGTTAAAGGTGAAGTGACGATGTGTGTTGGAAGTGGTTCCAAGATTGATGTGATCATCATCGCACACTCCCTATACTTTCGGGATTAGTATAGAACCTAAATAAATGTTATTTGGCATTTGCGTTAAGCATGAATATGATTTGATCATGTTTGTTGCAATACGGTTATTCATTTAAAGTCATAGAATAATTGTTATTCTGTTTACATGAATAAAGCCTTCGATGGTCATACACCCAATGAAAATAGTTTGTTGGATCTCGATCGTAGTGATACACATATTCATAATATTGAAGCCAAAAGATGCAAGGTTAATAATGATAGTGCAACTTATTTGTGGCACTGCCGTTTAGGTCATATTGGTGTAAAGCGCATGAAGAAACTCCATAGTGATGGACTTTTGGAATCACTTGATTATGAATCATTTGGTGCTTGCGAACCATGCCTCATGGGCAAGATGACTAAAACTCCGTTCTCCGGAACAATGGAGCGAGCAACAGATTTGTTGGAAATCAAACATACTGATGTATGTGGACCGATGAGTGTTGAAGCTCGTGGCGAGTATCGTTATTTTCTGACCTTCACTGATGATTTGAGCAGATATGGGTATATCTACTTGATGAATCACAAGTCTGAAACACTTGAAAAGTTCAACGAATTTCAGAGTGAAGTAGAGAATCATCGTAACAAGAAAATAAAGTTTCTACGATCTGATCGTGGAGGTGAATATTTGAGTTACGAGTTTGGTCTTCATTTGAAACAATGTGGAATAGTTTCACAACTCATGCCACCCGGAACACCACAACGTAATGGTGTGTCCGAACGTCGTAACCGTACTTTATTAGATATGGTGTGATCTATGATGTCTCTTACCGATTTACCACTATAGTTTTGGGTTATGCATTAAAGACAGCTGCATTCACGTTAAATAGGGCACCATCTAAATCCGTTGAGACGACGCCTTATGAACTGTGGTTTAGCAAGAAACCAAAGTTTTCGTTTCTTAAAGTTTGGGGCTGTGATGCTTATGTGAAAAAGCTTCAACTTGATAAGCTCGAACCCAAGTCGGAGAAATGTGTCTTCATAGGATACCCAAAAGAGATTGTTGGGTACACCTTCTATCACAGATCTGAAGGCAAGATATTCGTTGCTAAGAATGGATCCTTTCTAGAGAAGGAGTTTCTCTCGAAAGAAGTGAGTGGGAGGAAAGTCGAACTTGATGAGGTAATTGTACCTTCTCCCGAATTGGAAAGTAGTACATCACAGAAACTAGTTTCAGTGATTCCTACACCAATTAGTGAGGAAGCTAATGATGATGATCATGAAACTTCGGATCAAGTTACTACTAAACTTCGTAGATCAACCAGAGTATGTTCCGCGCCAGAGTGGTACGGCAACCCGGTTCTGGAAGTCATGTTACTAGACCATGATGAACCTACAAACTATGAGGAAGCGATGATGAGCCCAGATTCCGCAAAATGGCATGAGGCCATGAAATCTGAGATGGGATCCATGTATGAGAACAAAGTGTGGACTTTGGTTGACTTGCTCGATGATCGGCAAGCCATCGAAAATAAATGGATCTAAAAGAGGAAGACAGACGCTGACAGTAATGTTACTATTTACAAAGCTCGGCTTGTTGTGAAAGGTTTTCGACAAGTTCAAGGAGTTGACTACGATGAGATTTTCTCACCCGTAGCGATGCTTAAGTCTGTCTGAATCATGTTAGCAATGGCCGCATTTTATGATTATGAAATCTATCAAATGGATGTCAAAACTGCATTCCTGAATGGATATCTTAAAGAAGAGTTGTATATGATGCAACCAGAAGGTTTTGTCGATCCTAAAGGTGCTGACAAAGTGTGCAAGCTCCAGCGATCCATCTATGGACTGGTGCAAGCATCTCAGAGTTGGAATATACGCTTTGATAAGTTGATCAAAGCATATAGTTTTATACAGACTTACAGTGAAGCATGTATTTACAAGAAAGTGAGTGGGAGCACTATAGCCTTTCTGATAAGTATATGTGAATGACATATTGTTGATCAGAAATGATGTAGAAATTTTCTGGAAAGCATAAAGGAGTGTTTGAAAGGAGTTTTTTCAAAGAAAAACCTCGGTAAAGTTGCTTACATATTGAGCCTCAAGATCTATAGAGATAGATCGAGACGCTTGATAAAGTTTTTCAATGCATACATACCTTGACAAGTTTTTGAAGTAGTTCAAAATGGATCAGTCAGAGAAGGATTTCTTGCCTGAGTTGTAAGGTATGAAGTTGAGTAAGACTCAAAGCCCGACCTCGGCAAAAGATAGAGAAAGAATGAAAGTCATTCCCTATGCCTCAGTCATAGGTTCTATAAAGTATGCCATGCTGTGTACCAAACTTGTTGTGTACCTTACTATGAGTTTGGCAAGAAGGTACAAAAGTGATCCAGGAGTAGATCACTGGATATCAGTCAAAATTATCCTTAGTTACTGGATGACTAAAGAAATGTTTCTCGATTATGGAGGTGATAAAGAGTTCGTCGTAAAGAGTTACGCCGATGCAAGCTTTACACTAATCCAGATGACTCTAAGTATCAATCTAGATGCGTATTAAAAGTGGGAGCAATTAGCTAGAGTAACTCCATGCAGGGCATTGTAGACATAGAAATTTGCAAAATACATACGGATCTGAATGTAACAGACCCGCTGACTAAACTTCTCTCACGAAGCAAAACATGATCACCCCTTAGTACTCTTTGGGTGTTAATCACATGAGGATGTGAAATAGATTGTTGACTCTAGTAAACACTTTGGGTATTGGTCACATGGCGATAAGAACTATGGGTGTTAGTCACATGGTGATGTGAACTATTGGTGTTAATCACATGGTGATGTGATCTAGATTATTGACTCTAGTCCAAGTGGGGGACTGAAGGAAATATGCCCTAGAGGCAATAATAAAGTTATTATTTATTTCCTTATATGATGATAAATGTTTATTATTCATGCTAGAATTGTATTAACCGGAAACTTAGTACATGTGCGAATACATAGACAAAACAAAGTGTCCCTAGTATGCCTCTACTAGACTAGCTCATTGATAAAAGATGGTTATGTTTCCTAGCCATAGACATGAGTTGTCATTTGATCAACGGGATCACATCATTAGGAGAATGATGTGATGGACAAGACCCATCCGTTAGCTTAGCACTATGATCGTTTAAGTTTTACTGCTATTGCTTTCTTCATGACTTCTACATGTTCCTATGACTATGAGATTATGCAACTCCCGAATACCGGAGGAACACTTTGTGTGCTACCAAACGTCACAACGTAACTGGGTGATTATAAAGGTACTCTACAGGTGTCTCCGAAGGTACTTGTTGGGTTGGCGAATTTCGAGATTAGGATTTGTCACTCCGATTGTCGGAGAGGTATCTCTAGGCCCACTCGGTAATGCACATCACTATAAGCCTTGCAAGCATTGCAGCTAATGAGTTAGTTGTGGGATGATGTATTACGGAACGAGTAAAGAGACTTGCCGGTAACGAGATTGAACTAAGTATTGAGATACCGACGATCGAATCTCGGGCAAGTAACATACCGATGACAAAGGGAACAACGTATGTTGTTATGCGGTTTGACCGATAAAGATCTTCGTAGAATATGTGGGAGCCAATATGATCATCCAGGTTCCGCTATTGGTTATTGACCGGAGACGTGTCTCGGTCATGTCTACATAGTTCTCGAACCCGTAGGGTCCGCACGCTTAAGGTTTCGATGACAGTTTTATTATGATTTTATGAGTTTTGATGTACCGAAGGAGTTCGGAGTCCCGGATAAGATCGGGGACATGACGAGGAGTCTCGAAATGGTCGAGATGTAAAAATCGATATATTGGACGACTATATTCGGATATCGGAAAGGTTCCGGGTGATTCAGGTATTTTCGGAGTACCGGGGAGTTACGGGAATAGAAGAGAGAGGCCAAAAGGAAGGAGGCGCGCGCCCCCCTTCTGGTCCGAATTGGACAAGGGGTGCAGCCCCCTTTTCCTTCTCCCTCTCCCCCTCTTTCCTTCTCTCCTACTCCGGAAAGGAAAGGGGAATCCTACTAGGACTTGGGAGTCCTAGTAGGACTCCTCACACTTGGCGCGCCCCCTCTAGGGCCGGCCTCTCCCTCCCTCCGTTATATACGGGGGCAAGGGGGCACCTCTAGATACAACAATTGATCTCTTGATCTCTTAGCCGTGTGCGGTGCCCCCCTCCACCACAGTTCTCCTCGATAATATTGTAACGGTGCTTAGGCGAAGCCCTGCGACGGTAGAACATCAAGATCGTCACCACGCTGTCGTGCTGACGGAACTCTTCCTCGACACTCGGCTGGATCGGAGTTCGAGGGACGTCATCGAGCTGAACGTGTGCTAGAACTCGAAGGTGCCGTAGTTTCGGTGCTTGATCGGTCGGGCCGTGAAGACGTACGACTACATCAACCGCGTTGTTCTAACGCTTCCGCTTTCGGTCTACGAGGGTACGTAGACACACTCTCCCCTCTCGTTGCTATGCATCTGGTAGATAGATCTATCGTGATCGTAGGAAAATTTTGAAATACTACGTTCCCAACAATTCATTATGCTAGTAAAACTCTAGAAAGTGCTCAAAGGAATTATGCTACTACTGAAAAAGAGTTCTTAGCAGTTGTGTTTGCTTATGATAAATTCAGATCTTACATTGTTGATTCTAAAGTAACTATTCACACCGATCATGCTGCTACTAAATGTCTTATGGAAAAGAAATACACTAAACCTAGACTTATTAGGTGGGTTCTTTTGCTACAAGAATTTGATTTACATATCACTGATAAGAAAGGAGCTGAGAACCTCGTAGCAGGCAACTTGTCTAGGTTAGAAAATATTCTTGATGACTCACCTTTTGATGATAGCTTTCCTAATAAACAATTAGCGGTCATAAACATCTCTCGTAGTACTCCATGGTATGCATACTATGCTAATTATATTGTTGCTAAATTTATACCACCTAGTTTCACATGTCAACAAAAGAAAAAGATTTTCTATGATTTAAGACATTACTTCTGGGATGACCCGCACCTTTATAAAAAGTAGTAGATGGTGTTGTTAGACGTTGTGTACCTGAGCATGAACAGGAACAAATCCTACACAAGTGTCACTCCCAGGCCTATGGAGGACACCATGCGGGAGATTGAACTGCATACAAGGTACTACAATCTGGTTTTTATTGGCCTACTCTCTTTAAAGATGGTCGTAAGTTTGTCTTGTCTTGTGATGAATGGAAAACAATTGGTAATATTAGTAGACGTCAGGAAATGCCTATGAATCATTCACTTGTTATTGAACCATTTGATATTTGGGGTTTTGATTTCATGGGACCTTTTCCATCCTCTAATGGGTATACACATATTTTAGTTGATGTTGATTGCGTTACAAAGTGGGTAGAAGCTATTCCAACTAGTAGTGCTGATCATAACGCCTCTATTAAAATGCTTAAATAAGTTATCCTCCCGAGGTTTGGTGTCCCTAGATATTTAATGACTGATGGTGGTTCACACTTTATACATGGTGCTTTTCGTAAATTGCTTGCTAAATATGATGTCAACCAAAGAATTGCATCACGTTATCATCCTCAGTCTAGTGGGCAAGTAGAACTAATAAATTGAGAAATAAAATTGATCTTGCAAAAGACTGTTAATAGATCTAGGAATAATTGGTCTAAGAAACTCGATGATGCATTATGGGCATATTGAACCGTGTACAAAAATCCTATGGGTATGTCTCAGTATAAAATGGTTTATGGAAAAGCGTGTCACTTACCTATTGAACAAGAACACAAAGCTTATTGGGCAATTAAAGAAATCAACTATGATTTCAAACTTGCCAGTGAAAAGAGGTTATTTGACATTAGCTCACTTGATGACTGGAGAACCCAAGCCTATGAAAATGCCAAGTTATTTAAAGAAAAAGTTAAATGGTGGCATGACAAAAAGAATTCAAAAGCGGGAACTTAATGTAGGTGACCAAGTTTTGCTATACAATTCTCGTTTAAGTTTTTTTTGCAGGGAACTTCTCTCTAAATGGGAAGGGCCTTACATTATCGAGGAAGTTTATTATTCCGGTGCCATCAAAATCAAGAACGCCGCAGGCAATAACCTGAGAGTGGTAAACGGGCAAATAATGAAACATTATATCTCAGGTACTCCTATAAATATTGAAACCAATGTTATTAATACCATAACACCGGAGGAGTACATAAGTGAAAGGATCGATATGGTTGAGTAGAGGGGGGGTGAATAGGAAACTAACAATTTTTAGCTTTTCTTAACCAATTTAAATTAAGCAACAAAGTAAGTTGTCTAGATATGCTACTATGATGACAACTTATAGGAAGCAAAGACAATAACCTCACAAGCAAGCTATATAAGATAAACAAGTAAAACTTGCACAAGTAAAGGGAAGAAATAACCACAAGTGGAACTGGTGAAGACGAGGATGTGTTACCGAAGTTCCTTCCCTTTGAGGGGAAGTACGTCTTCGTTGGAGCGGTGTGGAGGCACAATGCTCCCTACTAGGGCCACCGTATTCTCCGGACGCCCTCACACAATGCAAGGTGCCGTGATTCCACTAGTGGTGCCCTTGAAGGCGGCAACCGAACCTTTACAAACAAGGTGGGGGCTATCTCCACAACCAAATTGGAGGCTCCCAACGACACCACGAAGCTTCGCCACAATGGAATATGGCTTCGAGGTGACCTCGACCATCTAGGGTGCTCAAACACCCAAGAGTAACAAGATCCGCAAGGATTAGTGGGGGGAATCAAATATCTCTTGGTGGAAGTGTAGATCGATGCCTTCTCAAGCAATCCCGAGGAAATCAACAAGTTTGATTGGCTAGGGAGAGAGATCGGGCGGAAATGGAGCTTTGAGCAACAATGGAGCTTTGGGGAGGAAGAGGTGAGTCTTCTTGGAGAAGAAGGCTCCCTATATATAGTGGGAGAACAAATCCAACCGTTATCCCACATTTCTGCCCGCAGAGCGTGGTACTACCGCACGCAAGTTGCGGTACTACCGCTCGGCCCAGCAGTACTACCGCTCTGGATGCGGTACTACCGCTGGTGCGGTACTAGCCCAGACTTAGCCCTGTTGCGATGAAGCAACGGGCGGTAGTACTGCCTGAGCGGTACTACCGCACATCCCTGCGATACTACCGCTAGGCAGAGATAAGCAGGCCGAGGACATGTGCGGATGAAATAAAATACATCCGTAGCTACATCCGCAGAAATACGGTAGTAGCAAAACACGACACGGTACTACCGCTTGACCCAAGCGGTACTACCGCATAGGATGCGGAAGTAAAAAATTACTTCCGCACCTACTACCGTACTAGTTACGACACCAGGCTAGCAACACGGTACTACCGTGCTCATGATATAGTACTACCGCTTGGTGCGGTACTACCGTGCCCTGAGGCGGTACTACCATGTGGTTGTGCGGTACTACCGCTTACTATGAGCGGTACTACCGCCTGCCAGGCAGTTGTATTAGTAGGAAGCCATGGTTTTGTACTAACGAGGAAAACAGCCGGAGCTTCAGAGAAGCAAAGGAAAGGTGGTGCAAAAGAATAGACGTGTACGTGTTGATTCCACCCAAACCTTTCTGAAGCGGACCCCCTCTTAATAGTATGGCTTTCCTATTACTCAAATCCACCGAAAAAGAAGCAAAAGGAAACACCATCTTCCACAGATTCCGAGGGGCACATAATCGTCTTGTGCCTAGGTGAGATATAACTGAAAGAGCTTAGAGCACACGATTAGTCCGCAAATGCATTGTCATCAATCACCAAAACTACTTAGGGAGAAATATGCCCTTACAATCTCCCCCTTTTTGGTGGATTGATGACAATACGGGATTTGCACAAGGATATATAAGAAAGTATGCAATCCTAGAAGAGCACTAGAATATAGGTAAGCTCCCCCTAGATGTGTGCACAGGGGAGAGTGTTTTGGACTGCACAACACACATACTAGGATCAATGCTCCCCCTATATTCTACAAACAATATACTCCTTGCATACGAGGGGTAAGAAACTATGCACATAGTAAGGAGGATAAGGTGAGCACATATAAAGGGTAATTAAAAACAATTGCTCACAACCTAATATAGCAAAGGCATAATAATGAGTTCAACGAGGGGAGCATATGTCTTACACCATACGAAAGTCTCACGGACACGACACAAACACAAACAAGCAAACATAGTTCGACCAACGAAAAGCAAATAGAAATGGCACAAGACGCAAATCCCACTCTCTCCCCCTTTGGCATCGAGACACCACAAAGGGAGAGAGGACAACTAAGAGAGGTGGTAGCTCCGGTAGAAGATCTCAGTCGTCATGCTCTCCATCCGACTCCTGCTGCTCCTCGTCAGACTCAGACCACTTGTAACCCTGTTGGGCCATCCACTCTGCCTCTGGAGTGATGTTCTCCTCGGATCCATTCGAGACATGCTCACCAAAGATCCTCATGATCTTCTTGTCACACTGGCGAGATTGCTTGTGAGTGACATGTGCCTTGTACTGACCCTGAGCTTGCATACAGAAAAGGGCCTTCATCTTCCTCTTCAGCTTCTTAGCCCAAGAGGGCTCAGATGAGGGAGGTGCATATCCTCCAGAACTATCCTCAGCTGGCTCCTCCTCCACAGGCTCGTCGTTAGTACCCATCTGTGCTGCAGCAGCTTGAGCATGAGTAGCAGTATTGGCCCAACGAGTCTTGATATGAAGACGGATGGGGTCATGGCGAATACACTGCGGGGCCTCGAACTCCTCATCAGGGTAAAGGTGTTCCCAAGTCTTGGAGATAAGCAGAAACAGAAACGGGCCGTAGATGGGCACTTTGCGAGTGTAGATCGCAAAGCGAAGCTCACACCACATGATGTGAGAGATGTCAAGTGGTGGAGTCTGAGCAGTGCGAGCCTCCTCACACATCAGCAGCATGTCAACGAGGTATGAATGAATCTTGTCCTTGTCCCCAACTCGAGGAAACAAGGTGTTGCAGAAGATCCTATGCATGATGTCCAGAAAGGGGTTCAACACCCATGTCTTCTTCCCACTCGCAAGTGTCTTCTCCACATAAAACGGTAACAGACGATCTTTGTTGGCAGCTTCTGCGTTGGCATGAGGCCGAGCTCCAATAGGGTTGTGGAGTCCCTCATCAGCAACCTGAATCAGATCCATGAAGTCCTTCCAAGTAGCAGTCATCTTGTGACCATTTGTCATCCAAGTCATGGTGCGGTCTTCCTTGGTATGGAAGTGCACCGAAGCATAGAACTGAGCCACGATTTATGGGTCAAAATCATTCTGAAAAGACATGATGTGCTCAAGCCCAAACTAATCTACCAGATCCAGAGCCTCGGCAAAGTAGGCCCGGTTATCATCCCGCCGCATGTGTTCCATGTCAATCCAATGATCGTCCACATATAGGTTGTGCTTACTCTTGAGGACCTCTATGTAGATACGTGTAATGGCCAGGATGGGACTATATCTCCTACGTGTCGAGGCACGACTTAGAGACATAACCCCATGCTGGAATGATCGCAAGTTTGGTACCTTTGCACAACTCATGTAAAAGATGGGGATGGAAAACATAAAATAGTTGGCTTACACTCGCCACGTCACACAAATACAATACATGTTCAAATCATCATTCAATAAAACATCACAGCCCTCTAAGGGTAAAATCCAAATGACAAGATACCAAACATAATTTAACTCCACAGGTCGGATCGAATCCTAGTAGAAGTTCCACTACTGATCATCAGGATAACGAACATAGTAACGGCTACGCTCCTCGTCGTACTCCCAGTCTAGCTCGGTGCCATCACCTGGATAGCTCACCATCGGACCTGCATCTGGTGTGGTGAAGTAACTGTGAGCCACAGTGGACTCAGCAATCCCGTTCCCGGGTAACAAGACTATTTAAGCCTTGGGTGAGGATAGGGCTGAAGAAAAGAATAAGAGTCTGCAGCAGCAACTAGCACTAGCTTACGTGAAAGAGTGCGAGAAGAGAAGTGCCTCGATCGAGAAATGATCACGAAGTGATCCTAGCTACAACACGTCAAACATAACCCTACCGTGTTCATCTCCCGAAACCCCTTTCGGAAAATGACAGTCACAGTACTCACGCTGGTAGTGTATTGGAACATTGTGTCAAGTTATCTACAATCGGATATTAACAAGCTCCCATCTGCCACATAACCGCGGGCACGGCTTTCGAAAGTTCATAACCCTGCAGGGGTGTTCCAACTTGGCCCATGACAAGCCCACGATCCGCGGAGTCGCAACTCCAAGGTGGGAAGACCGGAGTATTCTCGGAATCCCGTGCTCAAGATACTCTGAACTAAGGTAAGGCTAATCCAGCAAATCCTCCCGGCGTGCCGACACCCTGATAATAGCCGCGCGTATCTAGTATCAGGCCATGACCGGATGAGCACAGCGTACAGTGGCCAAAAACCCAAGTTGCCAAGGGGGGCCCCGCACACGACTCTAGTTTGGACCAACACTCAAATCGAGCACTGGCCCAGGGGGGTTGAATTAATTAATCCTCGGGTTAATTACTCCCTCGGTAAGTTTTAGTTGTTTAGGCGAATAGTACCAATGTTGGGACTTGCTGGAAAAGACTTAGCACTTAGCGGTTTATCGAGGGGGTCCCATAAACCCCAACCGTGTTAGGAACGCATAATCAAGGAACATAACACCGGTTTAAACGGTTCCTAGCGGCATGAGTGGAACAAATCACCAAGCAAAAGGCTTAGCCTTCCACCCATTGCCAATATATAGATGATTTCATTTTAAGCATTTATATAGTGTGATATAACCCAACAAACTTCAACATGAAGCAAGCATCTTCAACTTCACCTGCAACTAGCAATGCTATAAGAGGGGGCTGAGCGAAGCGTACTTAGCCATTCAACGGTTTGCATAGGTAGGGTGGTTAAACAGGTTCATGGTTACAAGTAGGAGGCTGACAGGAAAACATGGGCATCTAGGCAAAACTATAGAGCGATACTCTAGCAATAGGCAAAGATAGTAATGTTATCGGGGTTCGGTCATCTTGCCTGAAGAGTAGTTGTTCGGATCGTAAGAGGGGTCCTCGTTCTCAAGCTTGGTGGTAACCTCGTGCTCGTACTCGTACTCGGTCTCAGCTTCCGGCTCTAATCAACACAACCACACAAGGCACGAATCAACAAGATGCAATGCGCACACAAAAATGATGGATGCATGACTTATGCACTAAGGGAGCACAATGAGCATGACAATATGTGATCAAGCAAAATGCTTCAAAACAACATAACAATAGGATATTATGAATCTACACGGAAAATCAATCAAGTTTCATATAAGACTTGCTGAAAATGGAGCTACGGGCTAAAAGTTATGCCCGAAACAAGAAATATGCACAAGCTGAAAATTACAGCCACATAGCAACTTCGGAGCACTAGATAAATAAGCTACAGCACTCAAACATCATGGCAAAGAGCATGAACATAAACTAGACATATCCTACAACAAATAAGTCCATAGGTGCACCCCCAAAGGAGCCACGGATCAATAGCAACAAGCTTGGACATATTGAACTTGACAACAAAATCCTGACAGCAGAATTTTATTGAAACTTTGGAGCAAAAGTTAAATATGCTACAGCCACTCAAATAAGCATGTGAGAGCATGAATGGATAGCCAACAATATATACTACAAGGAACCATCAAGATTCACCCCAAAACTATCATGGAATGGCCTAGAACAGCAAGCAAACATGGCATCTGGAAATTACAGATTCTAGACTTAGTGAAATTTCACTAAGTGTTAAAACAGCAGTTTCATCATGGCATCTTCGAAAGCAAGTTTAAGTCACCTCGAAACTAAACATGGCAAGTGGTAAGCACCACATCAAAGTACACATGATGGTGATTCCGAAACATACAAGCATGCATCATGGAGATAAACACAACGATAGCAATGAGCTCAACAAGATGGCATTTCATAACAAGTTAAACAACATCACAGCCACATGGCACTTTGCAACGGAGATAAACATGGCAAGATTAAATCTATCATGCAACCTAACACAAACAATATGTAGAGCATGGCAAGACGAACACGTGGACATGTCATTTGCATCATTCGGATAAACGAGCTAAAAGATATCACTATGCAAAGATGGCATAAAAACATCACTAACAGCAGTTTATAACGGGATGCACTCTTGCAACAGAAAAATAAGCATCTAGATGATCTCAAACATGCATGGCACAATGGAATGAAACGTAGTGCTAGTCACCACGAACGTTTGGACATGTCATTTGCGCAAAACGGAGCTCCACACAAAAAGTTATCACAGTTTGAATATTGCATCAGAGACACAAAAACACAGGGACTTAGAGGATTTCGGGGCTACCTCGCGGTCAACAAAAGTCAACAGCGGGCTGACGGACGCGGATCGGGCCGGTGGAGGCGGATCGGGCCCGGGGTGGAGCGGATCCTCGCGGATCGGGCCCGGACTGGAGCGGATCCGGCCCGCTAGGCCGATCGGAAGCGAGGCGAACGGGACGAGGGGATCGGGGTCCCTCGATCCCAGGCGGCGGCTGGAGGCTTCGGCCCGGCTGGGGTGACACGGCCCACCCGACGATTGGATCGGGCCTCGTGGCCTGGCGGAGGAGAGATGGCGGCTGGGGGCTGGAGGGAACCGGGCCGGCGCGCTAGGGTTCGGCGGCTATGGGCCCGATCTGGCCCAGGCGCTGGCGAAGCGCTCGGATTGGGCTCGCTCCTGTCCGATCTTGCGGCTGGCGGCTGGAGTCCTCGATGCGGGATGGCGATGGCTCCTCCCGAGCTCGCGCGGCGGCGGCTGGGAGATGGAGAGGCGGGGCGCCGGAGGGAGGTCGGTGGGGATGGCCGGCGCGGCCTGGCCGGCGGCGGAAGGGCGCGGCCCTCGGGAGCTCCGGTGAGCTAGAGCCCCGCGGCGGCGAAGAGGAGGTGGTGGCGGTGCGGATCTCCGGCGAGGTGGCGGTGGTCCTCCGGCGAGCTACTCCGGCGAGCTCCGCCGGAGTGGAGGAAGAAGCTGGAGGAAGGGGATGGGGGCTAGGGTTTGCTATTTTTGGGGCACAAATTGGGGGAAGGTGGACAAATATATAGGCACAAGGAGCTAGGGTTGTCCAAATGGGGTGTGGTTTTTGGCCACACGATCAGAATTGGAAGGCCTAGATGAAAGGAGTGGCTAGGAGTGGTTTGGTGGGCTGTTTGAGGGGTGTATTGGGCCTCAAAGTGCAGGCACTTTGAGCCCACGAGAATAACTGTTGGGTTAGCAAACGGACTCGAAACGCGACGAGATTTGACAGGCAGGTTACACACACCAAAACAACAACACACGACAAGTCTCGCGCCAAACCGGTAACGTTACACGGCCAAACACCAAAGTAGGCCTACGGGACGCCACGGACACGTGAGAGCTCCGGAACGCGAAACGGACAACGGGAAGGAACGCGTGGAACCGGATGCAAACGACAACACAAATGCAATGCGATGCACATGACTACATGATATGAATGAATGCCACACACTCACACAACAAAACGACGAAAACCCGAAAGACAAAGAACCCGGATTGGAATAGATGAAGCCGGAGATATATTATATGCCCAAAAGGGAAAGTATTACATCCGGGGCATTACAAACTCTCCTCTACTACAAAAAGATCTCGTCCCGAGATCTAGGACTGGAAAAAGGAAGGGTACTCGGAACGAAGATGATCTTCTCGTTCCCACGTAGCTTCTCGGTCGGTATGGTGTGACCACTTGACTTTCAAGAATTTGATGGACTTGTTGCGGGTCTTGCGTTCGGTTTCTTCGAGAATAGCAACGGGATGCTCTCGGTAGGACAAATCTTGTTGAAGATCAATCTCTTCAAACGGAATCATGCGTTCAGGTGCCTTGAAGCATTTGCGGAGTTGAGACACATGGAACACATCATGAACATTGGCGAAGTTTGAAGGGAGCTCAATTTGATAGGCAAGATCGCCTCTTCTGCCAAGGATCTTGAAAGGCCCGACGTATCTAGGAGCAAGCTTTCCTTTGATACCGAATCTTTGGGTGCCTTTCATCGGAGAAACACGGAGATAGACATGATCACTAATGTTGAAAGTCAAATCACGATGCTTGCCGTCATAGTAGCTCTTCTGACGCGACTGAGCGGCCTTGAGATTCTCACGTATGACTTTGCACATCTCTTCGGCTTCTGAGATCAAGTCATTGCCAAGAAGTTGACGTTCGCCTGTTTCAGACCAGTTGAGAGGTGTACGGCACTTTCTGCCATATAGGATTTCAAACGGAGCTTTGCCTGCACTTGCTTGGAAGCTGTTGTTGTAAGAGAACTCGGCAAATGGAAGGCAATCTTCCCATTTCATGCCAAAAGATATGACACAGGCTCTGAGCATGTCTTCTAGAATCTGATTCACTCTCTCGACTTGACAACTAGTCTGAGGGTGAAAAGCAGTGTTGAACCTGATCTTAGTGCTCATGGCAGACTCAAAGGAGTCCCAGAACTTGGATGTGAACAAACTTCCACGGTCTGAGGAGATAACTTGAGGAATGCCATGTAAAGACACAATTCTGGAAGTGTACAACTCTGCCAATTGAGCTGCATTGATGGATTCTTTGACTGGAAGGAAGTGAGCGACTTTGGTAAGCTTGTCAATCAACACGAAGATAGAATCATTTCCTCTTTTGGACTTAGGAAAGCCAGTGACGAAATCCATTTCAATGTGGTCGAATTTCCACTCGGGAATAGGAAGAGGTTGGAGAAGACCGGCTGGACGATGATGTTCTGCTTTCACTCTTCTGCAAATATCACATTCATTCACGAATTGGGCAATTTCCCTTTTCATGCGTGTCCACCAGTAAGATTGCTTGAGATCTTGGTACATCTTGGAACTGCCAGGATGAATGGAAAGGAGAGAATCATGTGCTTCTTCCATTATGAGCTTCCTGAGATCACCTTTGGGAACAACGACTCTGTCCTCGAAGAACAAGGTATCTCTCTCATCAACACGATAGCACTTGTATTTAGGAGTGCCCTTTGCAATACCATGTTTCACCTTCTGCACCATGGCATCACTGAGTTGGGCCTCACGGACCTGATCTTCCAAGGTAGGAGCAATTTGAAGATTTGCAAGAAAACCCTGCGGAACAACTTGGAGGTTGAGCTTCCTGAAAGCTTCACAAAGCTCAGGCTGGAACGGCTTGATAAGAAGGCTGTTGCAATATGCCTGTCTGCTCAAAGCATCTGCAATCACATTTGCCTTGCCAGGAGTGTATTCGATGCTGGGATCATACTCTTGGATCATTTCAACCCAACGAGTCTGACGGAGGTTCAGATTCGGCTGCGTGAAGATGTACTTCAAGCTCTTGTGATCGGTGAAGATGTCGACTTTTCTGCCCAACAACAGATGTCTCCACGTAATCAAAGCATGTACCACAGCTGCTAGTTCAAGATCATGTGTGGGGTAGTTCTTCTCACTCGGCTTCAGCTGACGAGAAGTGTACGCCACAATTCTCTTGTCTTGCATAAGCACACCACCAAGTCCTTGAAGAGAAGCATCACAGAATACTTCGTAGGGCTTGGATTCATCTGGAGGAGTGATAACCCTCAACCGTAAGGGATCGAGATAGTCTTCGCGGGTAAGAATAACCCAATTTATTGATTCGACACACGGGGAGCCAAAGAGTATTTATAAGCTTTAACAGTTGAGTTGTCAATTCAACCGCACCTGAAATATACTTACTTGCAACAAAAGATAAGTGGTAACAGTGATATGATAGTGATGATAGTAATAGTAAAAGTAAACAGCAAAAGTAAATAGCAGTAGTAAATGGCAAAAGTAGCAACTAATGACAAGCAAGGTTTAAAATATTGTAGGCTAGGGAGATGGATGGTTGGGCGCTGCATGGATGAGATAGATTCTAACTTGGGGCACGGCACACGGAAAAGTAATGATCATCTAGGCAAATATCAAACATTAGGCATGTATCCCGTAGGTAGTTGTACGTGCTTGCAATAAGAACTTGCACAACATCTTTTGTCCTACCATCCCGCTACGAACGGGGCCAAAAGGAACTAATGGATATTAAGGTGCTCCTGTCAAAGAGCACCGGAACAAAGCAATGAACTCAATGGATACATGTAATCCTCAAACTACGGACCATCCCCTTTGGTGTCCCAAGCTGTCACTTTTGGGATCGCCGGTTCCGAACCGTAACAGGTGCATACAACTCATAGATAGGATCACGAACACAAATATATTCATACAAACACATATGGTTCAGATCTGAAATCATGGCACTCGGGCCCTAAGTGTCAAGCATTAAGAATAACAAGTTGTAGCAAAGATGATAAACACCATAGTAGATGATAGGCAACATGCCCCCAACAATCTGATAAACTATTACATGATCTAACTCAACCAATCCCTACCATCCCCTTTGCCTACAGCAGGGGAATTACTCACACATGGAGGGAGAAGTCATGGAGGGACGATGGAGTGGTGATGATGATGACGATGGCGACGATCTCCCCTCTCCGGAGGCCAAATCAGCCTCCAGATTAGCCCTCCTGAGGAAGAACAGAGGGTGGCGGCGGCTCTGCGACAAAAAACTGTGAAAGAACTTCCGATCTGGGGTTTTTGCGTCGAGAGTAAAAATACGGGGTAAAGTAGGGCACCAGGGGGTGTGGGCCCCACCCAGGCGCCCCCCGGCGCGGCCCAGGGGGGCGCGCCCACAGGGCGCCTGGGCAGCCCCTGGCCCCCCTCTGGTCCCACTTCTGGCATCTGGTTCCTTCGGGTGCATGGATTTTCTGTGATTTTTCGTGGATTTTTCTGAGATACTTAAAAATCCGTTTTCCTGCACACAAATAAACCATACAGGCAGCTCTGCTGAAAACAGCGTCAGTCCGGGTTAGTTTAGTCCAAATCATGCAAGAATGAGGTCAAAACAATATCAAAAGTGTTTGGAAAAGTAGATACGTTTGAGACGTATCAACTCCCCCAAGCTTAGCATATTGCTTGTCCTCAAGCAATTCAGTTCAACGAACTGGACGCGACAAAGAAAACTTTGACAAACTCTTTTGCTTCATTAGATGTATATAAGCATGTACTACGAAAAGAGTTTAGCAAGTATTGAAACAGTACTTATGAGGACAATGCAAGGAGCAATCCTTCTTTCAAGTGACCAGTCACAAATACTTAAAAGTAAACAATATATTACTGAAAATCAAGACAAGATTACATTGCACATAGCTTGAGCATATTAGGGTGGTATCTCGCTAGCCTCCATGAGTGAAGCAAAACATAAATGCAGAGACTCCTCCAGAGTTTTAAAGGAGACTAGAACTAAGAATTTCAGAATAAATCATATCACAAGTATGCAGAAGACAATGTAATACTTTGGGATAATGCACATTACACTCAGAATGACAATTATGCTCTCCTAGTCGGTGCTTTGAAGAAAGAAGGTGAGACTCTCGAACCGTGGCTTTTATTGGCAAGGTTGAAAACCCGTGGTCGGAAACAAAAACTAAACATGTATCAGAGCACTTGGTTTTAAAAACAGAAGTAAATATGTTTTTGAGAGGTGCATATTTCGTCAACGAATGCTAGCAGATAACTCAATCACTTTTTGAGTGGACAAGTCTCGAGGAACGGCTCCCGCATGAGGACGATCACATCCTCTTAATCTCCTTTGTTAATCACTGCCAAAGTTTTCTGATTTCTCATGAACAAAGCGTGAAGGAGGGTTTGTTTGTTATATTATCTTTTCGAGCCGGGCGCACTCAATGCCAGTTCCTTTTCATATTAGGGGTTTGCACATTATACATGCAATCCAGGGGTGAAACTTGTCCAACCTAAAGAGATCATGAATTAACTACTACTTCCTCATGAGCTAAAACATAGGCACAAAAAGAGAAATGCTTTTGATTAATTTTGAGATGGTACATGAAAGTCTTCGTTAGGAATGGCAGGTAAATACCATGTATAGGAAGGTATAGTGGACTCATATGGCATAACAGGTTTAAAGGGTTTGGATGCACAAGCAGTCAGTCCGCTTAGTACAGGTGGAGGTTTAGCAAAAGACTGGGAAGCGACCAACTAAAGAGCAATAACGATCATAATCATGCAGAGCGACAAAGCAACATTGAATCGGGCATGAAAGTGATATAACTATTCTAAAACTCAAAGATCATCAAGGCAAACTAGACTTTTAGTCTTAAACATGTGTAAGCATGTGCCAAGTCAATCCAAAAATTCTCTAAAGGGAAATACCACCTTAGTATACCAGACTATGAACAGTGCAATGCATGTAGATCATTTCACTAACACATTATATACTCTAGTTATTCGAGACTAGCCACAAGGAAAGCATGAACCACTGGAAGAGCATTGTAAACATAGCACTATGTCGCTACAAGCTGGTCTCTAGATCATAAGTACAGGCATATGTACAAAAGTAGAAACAATAAGAGTTCATACCGGTCTTCCTTGTTGCTTCCTTTCAGTCGATCTTTGTCATTACTGCTTGTCACTTGCACGATCGAACGTAGGAAATATAATCAAATGCCATCACGGACTCGAGCTGATCTCTGAAAACAAAGCAAACTAAAGAGAGAAAGGAAATCTTTTTGGTTTTTTTTTCAAAAGTTGAATAAAAAGAAAAGGAAAGAGAAAATCTTTTTGTTGTTTTTGCAAAGAGAGAAATAAAGAAGAACGGGCAAAAACTTCGAAAAGATCAAAGCGAATAAAACGGATAATACAATGGAAAAGTGAGAAGGGCACGTACTCCCCCAAGCTTAGGCTTTTGGCCTAAGTTGGTAGCAGCTACTGCCCCCAGGAGCCTCCTGCTCCAGGGGTGTGGTGGTGAGTCCACGGGTCGTAGAAGGATGCTGGCGCGTACACCGAACTCCTCGAAGTCTCCCACGAGGAAGGTTCCGAACGCCAAACAGAGGAAGACCCTTCACCAAACTCGATGGCGGTCTCTTCCTGAAAATGTGGTATCTCACCGTGCCTCTCCTCGTCGGGCACAACCCCCTCCATGGGGTTATGAAACTAATGCTGGACAATGAACTCATCGAACTGGACAACATCAAAGGACCATCCGTTCCTGCGAGAAAAATCAAACAAAAGAGGTGCAGGTAGACGGATCTCGCGTTCCGCGGTAGTTCCGAAACGCAAGATATAAACAAGGATATCAAGCTCAGAACCCATGGTAACAAACTTATGCCTTTTCATAGCAGCAAGATCAAAGCTTAAATAGGTAAAAGGAGTATCATCAGGGTGTGGGGTGCCTCCAAGATGCTCTAATATAAGTGTGGCATAAACGCCACCATATAAGTCCCCCTTGTTACCGTTCATAGCAAGGCGTCGACCAATTAAGGTACCCAGATTATAATCAGACCTCCCTGAGAGGGCTGCTGCCAGGATAGCGATATCCGGAGCAGAAATGCTGCTCGTGTTGTCACGAGCTAACACCCCTCTAGCAATATAATATGCAAAATACCTGAGGTGAGGAAATAAGATGCTGGAGATCTTCGACCGATGAATATCCCTCGTACCCATGCTGCAAAGAGAGTTGATGACGGTTTTCAGCTCGGAGGGCTGAGTGGCCATCCTAGCCGTACTCCCAACGTTCGGCACACCTATTACTTCACAAAAAATTCCCAAAGTCATGGTGATAAGATCATTATAAATTTTAAACTCAGTAGCACCTGAATCAGGATTATATCTAAAACTGTTCATGAAACTGGAGGTGAGTTTTTGATACCGAGTAACACGGCTTGTGACGAGCCGTGTCAAACCTGCATTAGCACAAAGATTATAAAACTCAACCTTGATTCCCGCAGCTTCCATGAATTCATCACATGGGAATGTCATCGCACGTGCTGGACTTGTGTCTTCCAACAACTCCAGGGGCACATGATCTTCATTATAGCTCACCCTAGCAGTTGATGGTGAAGCTGCGGCTCTAGTAACTCGATCGGAGTGTGCGGGCCTCCTCTTCTCAAGCCACCCTTTTGCCCTTCCTAACAAACTCATTTCTGAAATTTTTTACAATTTACAAAAACGAGGATTAAAACAAAGTGAGCTAAGGCAAACTACTCAACTAACTTGCCCAAGGCATAAACTTGCATCAAAACTTGGAAAATAACTTTCTACACATGCATGCAAGCTCATCTCTACAGCACCAAGAACTACTAAATACTCACAAATGAGGCCACCAATCAAAAATCTAATTGGGGGGTGGAGGAGTCACATACCAGGGAGTATTTGCTCAAAATTTCAGCTCAAATGATGGGCTGTAGAGAGAGATCGAAGAATCACCTCCAAGAACAGCAAGAACACAAGAACAAGACTAGAACTCGTGTTTTTGGAAAAAGAGAGAGAGGGAGGAAGAAGACATACCTGGAGGGGGTCCCGTGGGCCCCAGGCGCCCTGTGGGCGCGGCCAGGGGCTGGGCCGCGCCAGCTGGCCGCCTGGGCCACTGGTGGCCCCTCCTGGCTGGCCCCAGGACTTTTTGGGTCTCTCCCGTCGTGGAAATTTTTATTATAATTTTTCTGGAATTTTTCTGAAAACTTCACTGTTGAAATTTTTTCGAAGTTCAAAAAGCTGCGAAACTCTCTGAAAACTTGAAGCAGTTAGTAGTATTGTGAAGCTTCGAAAACATAAATACTTGGTACAGCAAGTAGGACAAAACTAAAAACAAATGAAAACATAACAAGCTCAACTTTTTATCCATATAAAACATGTTCACTAGTAAGGTTGATCAAGTCTTACCAACAAACAAGCGATATATAGAGCAAAAACTCTCACCTCCTACGAAGTAGTTACTAAACCTTTACTTTGATGGACATTGTCCCCACCATGATAGTTTTATATTTGTGAGGCACATGTAGTGGACAGTCCCATTCTCCAATTTTCACGGTCTCGATATTCTCTATAGAGTTGAGGGCATGCCTCCTGTCGGTCTTCTTCGGAAAATATACCGTGTGTTCTTTGTCATTCACATGGAAGGTAACCTTCCCTTTATTGCAATCAATAATAGCACCTGCGGTGTTAATAAAAGGTCTACCAAGAATAATGGACATGCTCCCATCCTCGGGCATGTCAAGCACAACAAAATCAGTAAGAATTAAACAATTAGCAACTTCTACTGGAACATCCTCACAAATACCTATCAGAACAGTGGTTGACTTGTCAGCCATCTGAAGGGAGATATCTGTAGGAATTAGTTTCTCTAAACAAAGCCTCTCGTAAAGAGAGAAAGGCATAACACTCACTCCTGCTCCAAGATCACATAAAGCAGTTTTGACATAATTATTCTTTATGGAGCAAGGAATGGTGGGTATACCTGGATCACCGAGCTTCTCAGGAATCTTTCCACTGAAAGAATAGTTAGCAAGCATAGTAGATATTGCATCATTAGGAACTTTTCTTTTGTTAGTGACAATATCTTTCATATATTTTGAATAAGGAAGTAACCTAATAGCATCAGTCAAAGGGATTTGAAGAAAAAGAGGTTTAATCCACTCACAAAACTTATTATAATGTTCTTCTTCTTTGGATTTGATTGACTTACTTGGAAAGGGCATGGGTTTCTGTACCCATGGTTCTCTCTCCTTCCCATGTTTTCTTGCGATGAAGTCTTCTTTAGTGTACCTCTTACGTTTGTCAGGTGCTTCTTCTTCTCGAACTTCAGGCGAATCATTCTTCTCATTATCATTACCTTCAGGTTCAGCACCGTCTTCAGTCTCAGCATCGGAAATAGATACACTTTTGGGATCAATAGCTGGTTCTTCATCTGCAATAGGATCGTTGGAATTGTCAGTCTCTTTATTTTTCTTCTTCTTATTTGGAGAGACAACAATTTCTTCTTCCTGCATTTGAGAATGTTGCTCGATTCTCTTCGGATGTCCCTCTGGATAGAGAGGATCTTGAGTACTAGTTCCTCCTCGGGTCTTAATCCCAAAAGCCTGCAAATTATCTTGTTTGGCATTGTTAGCAAGCAAATCTCTTTGCACATTAGAAATTTGATCAAGCTGAGTTTGAACCATATGAAAATGCTTCACAAGACATTGAACATCATTAACTGTTCTATCTAAAACATCAAGCAGTCTTTTGATAGCAAGGGAATTATCATGCAACTGACTTTCTATCCTCTCATTAAAATGATTATGTTTCATAATAAAATTATCAAACTCATCTAAACATTGATCAGGAGGCTTACCATGAGGGATGTCACTTGCGTTGAAATCTAAGAGAGAGTGTACCTCTACCATAGGAGGGTGAGTGGTAGGCTCACACAGCTTCTCAATAGGGGGTAGATTCTTCACGTCTTCAGCTTTAATACCTTTCTCTTTAATAGACTTCTTTGCTTCTCGCATATCCTCGAGGCTTAGAACAAACATGCCCCTCTTCTTTGTTGGTGGAGGTGGTTCAGGGACGGACCAATCTTCATGGTTTTTGGCAATCCTGCCCATTAAATCTTCTACATCGTCCGGTGTTCTTTTCCTGAAAACACAACCAGCACAACTGTCCAAATAGGACCTGGATTCATCAATTAGACCAGCATAGAATATATCGATTAATTCATTCTTAGGGATTTCATGTCCTGGTCTAGCCCAAATCAGACCGCAGTACCTCCCCCAAGCTTTAGGGAGGGACTCATCCTGCAACTGTTTAAAGTTATAAATTCTTTGTAAAGCAGCATGTTGCATATGAGCAGGAAAGTACTTATCAACAAAAGAGTGAGCTAAGTCCTGAGGACTCTTAATGGAACCGCATGGGAGTGAATCATACCATGCTTTAGCACCTTCCTTCAACGATAAAGGAAGAAGCTTGGTCACATAAAAGTAGCGTATCTTTTCATCTGTGGTAAACAGGCTACCTAGCTCACCAAGTTTAGTTAGGTGTGCAATAGCATCATCATTTTCTCTGCCATAAAAAGGGTCAGCTTCAACCATAGGTATAAGTGAAAGATCAATAGAGAAATCAAAATCAGGATCATCAATGCATATAGGAGATGTAGCAAATTCAGGATTAGGAACGGTTTTGTTCTTCAGAGAGTGTTTTTCAAACAGTTTCTTAATAGCTTCAGGGTCAGAGCCGGAAAACTCTGTCAGTTCCCTGCATAAATCTTCATCAAGTATATAGTAATCATCATCAAGGAGACTCTCCTTGAGTTTACTCAAATCAGGATAATCATAAGTTTCACCAATAGGGTAGCGACTAACAGGGAGTTCAATTCCAGACTTTTTAGCAGCAGCAGCAATTTGTTTCTCAAGAGCATAACCAAGCGAACTAATATCATCAAAAGTAGTAGAAGCATCATCAAGAGTATCAGACATAGTAACAGATTCAGTAGTAGCATCATGTGGTGGTGGTGAGGCAAACTTACTCATAACGGAAGGTGAATCAAGCGTAGCACTAGTGCTCAGAGCAGTACCTCTTCTTGTAGTGGATAGTAAGATCGGAACCTTGGGGTCTCCTTTCTTACCCATAGTGAATAAAGTGCAGCAAGTAGGATACCTCAAGTAGACTTGTAAATATTGCTATGCTCCCCGGCAACGGCGCCAGAAAATGGTACTTGATAACCCTCAACCGTAAGGGATTGAGATAGTCTTCGCGGGTAAGAATAACCCAATTTATTGATTCGATACACGGGGAGCCAAAGAGTATTTATAAGCTTTAACAGTTGAGTTGTCAATTCAACCGCACCTGAAATATACTTACTTGCAACAAAAGATAAGTGGTAACAGTGATATGATAGTGATGATAGTAATAGTAAAAGCAAACAGCAAAAGTAAATAGCAGTAGTAAATGGCAAAAGTAGCAACTAATGACAAGCAAGGTTTAAAATACTGTAGGCTAGGGAGATGGATGGTTGGGCGCTGCATGGATGAGATAGATTCTAACTTGGGGCACGGCACACGGAAAAGTAATGATCATCTAGGCAAATATCAAACATTAGGCATGTATCCCGTAGGTAGTTGTACGTGCTTGCAATAAGAACTTGCACAACATCTTTTGTCCTACCATCCCGCTACGAACGGGGCCAAAAGGAACTAATGGATATTAAGGTGCTCCTGTCAAAGAGCACCGGAACAAAGCAATGAACTCAATGGATACATGTAATCCTCAAACTATGGACCATCCCCTTTGGTGTCCCAAGCTGTCACTTTTGGGATCGCCGGTTCCGAACCGTAACAGGTGCATACAACTCATCGATAGGATCACGAACACAAATATATTCATACAAACACATATGGTTCAGATCTGAAATCATGGCACTCGGGCCCTAAGTATCAAGCATTAAGAATAACAAGTTGTAGCAAAGATGATAAACACCATAGTAGATGATAGGCAACATGCCCCCAACGATCTGATAAACTATTACATGATCTAACTCATCCAATCCCTACCATCCCCTTCGCCTACAGCAGGGGAATTACTCACACATGGAGGGAGAAGTCATGGAGGGACGATGGAGTGGTGATGATGATGACGATGGCGACGATCTCCCCTCTCCGGAGGCCAAATCAGCCTCCAGATTAGTCCTCCCGAGGAAGAACAGAGGGTGGCGGCAGCTCTGCGACGAAAAACTGCGAAAGAACTTCCGATCTGGGGTTTTTGCGTCGGGAATAAAAATACGGGGTAAAGTAGGGCACCAGGGGGTGTGACCCCACCCAGGCGCCCCCCCCCCCCCGGCGCGGCCCAGGGGGGGGCGCGCCCACAGGGCGCCTGGGCACCCCCTGGCCCCCCTCTGGTCCCACTTCTGGCATCTGGTTCCTTCGGGTGCGTGGATTTTCTGTGATTTTTCGTGGATTTTTCTGAGATACTTAAAAATCCGTTTTCCTGCACACAAATAAACCATACAAGCAGCTCTGCTGAAAACAGCGTCAGTCCGGGTTAGTTTAGTCCAAATCATGCAAGAATGAGGTCAAAACAATATCAAAAGTGTTTGGAAAAGTAGATACATTTGAGACGTATCAAGGAGTAAGAACTGGAGAAGAGACGAGCTTTTCTTTGAGAGTTTTGAATGCCACTTCACACACTGGAGACCAAAAGTACTTGACATTCTTCTGAAGCAAGTTGGAAAGAGGCTTGGCAATCTTGGAGAAGTTCTCAACGAACCTTCTGCAATAGCTGGCAAGACCAAGAAAGCTTCGGAGTTGCTTGACGTTCTGAGGAGCTTCCCAGTTGACAATTGCTTCAACTTTCTCGGGATTTACCGCAATACCGTCAGCTGAGATGATATGGCCCACGTACAAAACCTTATCGAGCCAAAATTCGCACTTGGAGAACTTGGCATAAAACTTATGCTCACGGAGTCGATCAAGAACCAGACGTAAGTGCTTTTCGTGATCTTCTTCATTCTTGGAAAATACCAGAATATCATCCAGATACACAAGCACAAACTCGCCGGTGTAGGGGTTGAAGATGTAGTGCATCATTCTCAAAAAGGTAGGAGGAGCATTGGCGAGACCAAAGGACATGAACGTATACTCGTATGAGCCGTAGCTCGTTCTGAAGGCAGTCTTGTGAATATCCTCCTCGCGAATGCGAATTTGGTGATAGCTCATTCGGAGGTCGAGCTTAGAGAACTCTTTAGCTCCTTTGAGTTGCTCGAACAGTTCATTGATGTTGGGGAGCGGATACTTGTTCTTTATTGTCTTCTTGTTCAATGGCCGGTAATCGACGCAGAGACGTTCCGTGCCATCTTTCTTCTTGACAAATAAGACACCACAGCCCCAAGGAGACGTACTAGGCCTAATCAGACCCAAACGCTCCTGTTCATCAAGCTGTTTCTTCAACTCCTTCAATTCTCCAGGAGAGAGCTTGTACGGACGCCGGCATGCCGGCTCAGTACCCGGCTCGAGTTCAATGACAAATTCCACCTGACGGTGTGGAGGCATGCCTGGAAGTTCTTCAGGAAAGACGTCTTGGTATTCATTCACCACCGGAATTTGAGATATGGCATTAATCTCGCCCTTGTCATTGAGAGAGAAAAGCCTGATAGTGTTATCCCTAGAGGCGAAGATAATCACATCTTCATTAGGATGAGTCATCTTGACTTCCTCCTGTGCACAATCAATGTGAGCATCATGCTGAGAAAGCCAATCCATCCCGAGGATGAGGTCGATGTCAGAATTACCAAGAACCACCGGATTAGCCAGGAAGCGATAATCACCCATGCGAATAGACACATTCGGAGCAAAGTTGTTGGAGTTCATAAGCAAACCCGGAGAAAGCACAGACATCGGTCTAGGCAAAGCTTGCAATGGCATATCATGTGACAATGCAAAAGGTCTTGACATGAAAGAATGTGAAGCACCTGAATCGAACAAGACTTTTGCAGGAAAAGAGTTAACTGAGAGGTTACCCAAAATCACATCAGAAGAATTCTCCACTTCAGCTGCATTCATCAGATTCACCCTTGCAGACTTTGGATTCTGCTTGACAATCACTGTGCTGACAGGTGGAGGAGGTGGAAGACGCTTTGGGTTCGGACATCTGTTGGCATAGTGACCTTTCTGGCCACACTTGTTGCACACCACTTCTGAGAGAGGACGGAAATGAGAACCACTTGACTTGGAACCTTGAGACTGAAACTGATTCCTCGACTGGTTGCTCGGGTTGGGTGGGTGGGAGAAACCACGTCCACTGGAGTTCTTGTTGCTGTTGGAGTTGTTGTAAGGAGCTCGAATCACTGGAGGAGGAGGAAGCCAAAATTTATGCTGCTTTGCGACGACTTGAGAAGATGAGGAGGAGTGAACGGCATCATGAATCCTCTTTTTGGAAGCCTCCATCTTGAGCTGAGCTGCCTCTTGTTTCAAAGCCATGTTATAGAATTTGTCGAACTCATCGGGCTCGAACAAGGTGAGAGCAAGTTGAAGTTCATCTTTCAGACCACCACGGAACTGGTAGATTTTGCTCTTGGCATCAGGAATGTCTTGCTTAGCATAGCGGGCGAGGTTTTAGAACTTGACATTATACTGGTAGACAGTCATAGAGCCCTGCTTCAGGTTGCGGAATTGCTCACGCATACCCTCGATGACACTTGTTGGAATGTGGTGAGAAAGAAAGTCCTTGCAAAAATCCTCCCAAGAGATCACACGACCTGGCCTGGAGTCTTTGTACTGCTGCCACCAGTCAGCTGCTTGGTCTTTGAGTTGGAAGGCTACAAACTTCACATAATCCTCTTCTCTTACGTTACTGCACTCAAAATGCTTCTTTATATCGGTTAACCAATCTTCAGCATCAAGAGGGTCGACACAGTAACTGAAAGCTTTTGGATTATTGGCCAAGAACTGGTTGAGAGTAGCATGGTGCTGCTGGTTGAAGAAATTGCCTTGATTCCCTGGAACACCCTGATTAGCTTGATTAGCTTGCATCTGCTGCATCATCTGCATCAACAACTGGGTGTTCTGATTTGTAGTCTAGATAATCGCTCTCCAAGCCTCAGACGGAGGATGAGGGGAAGGAGGACGATCTGGGACCTCTTCACCCTCTGGGTTATGCTTGATGGCTTCTCGCCCCTCGTTGGTTACCCCAAGTGGAAGGTTTGAGATGCAGTGTAGCGGAAGTTTTCCCTTGGCAATACCAAGGATCGATTTCCCTGAGACTCCCAGTTTCAACAAGAAGGTGTCAACTGCTAACGGCGCCAGATATTAGCAATCAACATGGACCTGCACACAGATACAAATAACTTTGCTCCCAACGAGTACAGAGAGGTTGTCAATCCCTCCGGCCTTGTAGTTTACAAAGGATCAAACGCAAGTGATAATAGTGATAGGTATAATTGCAATAGTAAGTAAAAGCGGAAAGTAAATAGCGGATGTGATCAATGATGGTAATATGGACCGGAGTCTCATGATGTTCACTAGTGATGTCTCTCTCCCAAAAGACGATAAAACAGCTATGTGAGGTAAACGAATTATAGTTGGGCAATTGACAGGACCATGTGCGCAAACCAATGCTGACTAAGTTGCAAGAAAGGTAGAGGTTCAAAGCATGGGCGGTACGCCGAGGTAAGTAGACCGAAATCCATCTGCATCTACTACTAATCATCCACCTTGAGATATCTATCCAGAACATCTCGCTGGTATTAAGTTGCGAGTCCCACCCATAGTGTAAACTCAAAGCAACAGACAACTGCATTAAAAGAACTTTGCGTAAAGTAAACAATCCTTGCACCCGCGGGCACAAGCACCGTTGTTTTCCCCCTTGTGGCAATAGCACATCCCCTAGACTCATGTTTCTGTCACTCAAGCTAGTCATCGAGGGGCATGAACCCACAATCAAGCATAACGTTCCCTCTTGGAGTCACTACCTACTACTTGGCCAAAGCAATAAGTAACAACATAGAACATGCAAGAATTACTTACGAACATAAATATAAAAGAGGTGAATCAAATATATTACTCAAACACAATCTGAACATAATCTCATAATCCATCGGATTCCAGCAAACTCATCATAGCAACAGCATAAGGATTACATATGTGCCTCGATCATGTAGGGCAGCTCACGAGGACTAATTAGTGAAGCACAAGAACAGGAGGAGAACATCACATAGCTACTGGTCATGGACCCATGGTCCAAGGGAGACTACTCACAACTCATCCGGGAGGCGTCCATGGTGGTGGAGAAGCTCCCGGTGGTGATCCTCCCCTCCGGCAGGGTGCCGAGAAGAGTTCTCCTGGTGCTCCCGATCTTGGAAGCGGCGGCGGCGGCGGAACAGAGATGAGATCGCGAAAAAGAGTTCCCGTCTCGAGGGTTTCGGGAGACGCTTTAAATATATGCCAAAGGGGGGCATCAGACGAGGCTCGGGGGGCCCAGGCGCCCCCCGGGCGCGCCACCATGGCGCCTGGGGCCCTGGTGGCCCCCCTACGGCTGTGCTTCGGGTGCCTGGTAGCTTCTGGAACGCTGATTTTTTATATAATTTTTCTGGATTTTTTCTGGCAGTTCTCGTAATGTGAAAACCTGAAATACAAAAACAGCCGAAAACAGAAACTGGCACTGGGGTGCACTGAGTTAATAGGTTAGTCCAAATATGATCAAAAGTGTATGGAAGTGTATAAATAACATAGCAATATCACCCAAAAGAGGCATGGAGCAAGCAGAAATTATAGATACGTTTTGGACGTATCAACATCCCCAAGTTTAATTCCTGCTCGTCCTCGAGTAGGTAAATGATAACAAGAATAATTTCTGTGGTGACATGCTATTAACCATATAGGACTTTTTGATAGTCATATGACAAAAGCTTACTGAGACAATGAATCTATAGTAATTAAGTTGCCTCATGAGAAAATCACAAAGAACTGAAAGTTTTACAATATGATACTGAAACATCAAATAGATTTGTAATGAACATGATGTGCACATATGATAAAGTGATATCTTGCTTGCCCCCTTTAGTGAAGCAAAACATAAATGCAGGGGCACCTCCAAGGTTTAAGTGATGACTAGATACAAGAATTTCAGAATAAACGATATCACAATCATGCAAAAGACAATGCTACTTTGGGACAACTCACATTACACTCAGAATGACAATCATGCTCTCAGTAGTTGGTGCTTTTAAAAGAAGGTGGAGACTCTCGAACCGTGGCTTTTGTTGGCAAGGTTGAAAACCCGTAATCGGAAACAAAGACAAAACATGTACCAGAGCTCTTGATTTTAAAACAGAGGTAATAATTTTTTTAGATCATGCATGTTTCGTCAACGAATGCTAGCAGACAACTCAATCACTTCTTGAGATGGACAAGTTTCGAGGAACGGCTCCCGAATGAGGACGATCACATCCTCTTAATCTCCTTTGTTTATCACTGCCAAAGTTTTCTGATTTCTCATGAACAAAGCGTGAAGGAGGGTTTGTTTGTTATATTAATTTTGAGCCGGGCGCACTCAATGCCAGTTCCTTCTCGTATTATGGGTTTCCACATTATACATGCAATCCCGGGGTGAAGCTTGTCCAACTTAAAAAGATCATGAATTAACCACTACTTCCTCATGAACTTACAATAGAGGCACAAAATAGGAATGCTTTTTCTTTGGATAATTTCGAGATGGTACATGCGAGTCTCCGTTAGGAATGGCAGGTAAATACCATGTTGGAAGATATGGTGGACTCATATGGCATAACTGGTATAAAGGAATTTGGATGCACAAGCAGTCAGTCCGCTTAGTATAGGCGAGGGTTAGCAAAAGACTGGGAGCGACCAACTAAGAGAGCAATGACGGTCATAATCATGCAGAGCGACAAAGCAACATTGAATCAGGCATGGAACTTATATCACTACTCAGAAACAAAAGATCATCAAGGCTTGACAGACTTTCTTTACAGTCTTAAATATGCGTGAGCATACGCCAAGTCAATCAAAATAAATTCTTTGAAGGAAGATATTACTAAACCATACCACATCATAGGCAAACAAATCATGTTGGTACTCCAATAACACATTGGGAACCCCCCAGCTATTTGAGACTAACCATAAGAAAACATGAACTACTAAGCGCCATTATGCACGTAGCATCTTTATCATAGACATATCAACCAATGTAACGGAAGCAAACTCTCTTAATAAGGTAAGCATGATAACTAAAGAGAGTTCAAGCAACCAACTAAACAAAAGCTCTTTAAAAAGATAAGTATGAAAACTGAGAGCTGAACATGATAGTAGCTATTGAAAGACAAAGAACACACACAGCAAAGATAGACATGAAAATTCTATGTTATGTTCTAGGTAGAAGTGGAGCGTGTTTCTCTCCCACATAAAGAAAGCTGAGTTCCGACTCGTTATGAAAAGCTAAAAGAAAACTAAAAAGGAAACTAAAAGCAAGACGCTCCAAGATAGCACATAACACATGAAGTGCTTAAAATATAGTGGAATGAAAGACGAACTGATAATGTTGATGGAGAAGGGGATGCACGGGGGCATCCCCAAGTTTAGACGCTTGAGTCTCCTTGAATATTTCTTGGGGGTGCACGGGGGCATCCCCAAGCTTGAGCGTTTGACACTCCTGGATCTTTTTATCATCTTCCCTCGCACACTTGAAAACTCCCTTCATACATAACTCATCATAATCTGATTAGCGAGGTTAGTACCCATAATAAAATAATTGTTCCTTGCTGGAAATAAGGATATTCTTGAAGTTCTACTGTTTCTTAAGATTGCCAAAAGGTTTTTGCAAAGAAAAAGCAAGCTCTAGGTTTGCAAAATGAAGGAAAGGCAAAACAGGACAGAATCTGTGAAAAACAGAACAGCAGGTAGTAAATGATTTTTCCGGGGCACTTCTGCAACTCTAATAAAAAAACTCAAAACAGACGCACGAAAGACAATTATATAGAGCACGTTGTCGAAACAATTCAGACCAAAAAGATGATCTGCTGATTTTATACAAATTTTTCTATCCAAGGACAGAATCTGTTTCCTGGACAGCACGTCACAACTTTTGAACTTTCTTGCAATCAGAGGCTATGCTTGGCACAAAATTGAAAAGCAAAGATACAAAGATGATGCTACAGTAGTAACAACATCAAGACACAACAAAAGCAAAATAAAATTTATTCATTGGGCTGCCTCCCAAAAGCGCTTTCTTTTATGCCTTTAAGCTAGGCATAATGCATAGAGATCAAGTCTTATCAAGAGTAAAAGAATAGCTAGCCCGTATAACGGACTCAAAAGGTAACTTAATCTTCTATCGAGGGAAGTGTTCCATCCCTTTCTTGAGAGGAAACTAGAATTTTATATTCCCCTCTTTCATGTCAATGATAGCACCAACGGTGCGTAGAAAAGGACGTCCCAAAATAATTGGACACGAAGGTTCACATTCAATATCCATAATAGTAAAATCAACGGGAACATAGTTGTCATTGACAATGATAAGAACATCGTCGATCCTCCCCAAAGGTTTCTTTATGGAAGAATCAACGAGACGAACACCAAAAGAACAAGAATCAAAAGGTTTCAATTTAAGCATATCATATATTCTTTTGGGCATAACAGAGGTACTAGCACCAACATCACATAAAGCATAGCAAGAGAAGTTATTCAACTTAATTTTTATCATAGGATCCCAACCATCTTCTAGCTTTCTAGGTATGGAGGCTTCTACTCTAAGTTTCTCCTCCCTAGCTTTGATAAGAGCATTAGTGATATGCTCTGTGAAGGCAAGGTTAATCGTGCTAGTGCGGGGATCTCTAGACATCTTGTGAAGGAAATCAATAACTTTGGTAAGAGTGCAATTGTCAAAATCAAGGTCACTACTATCAAGTAAGGTGGTAGTGGTGTCCTTTAGGTTCACTTGTTTGGTAGTTTCTATAGTCATAGCATCACCATTAATAGGTCCATCGGGACCAGGAGTGCATTGGGTGCTAAGAGTTTGGATATCCTCAACAACTTGGATAGTAGCAACAGTGTGGTGGGTAGGAAGGCTCTTAATCCTATCTTCTTCCTCCCTTTCTCTAGACCATCTCTCTTTAAGTTTAGCCATCATCCTAATATTTTCATTAATTTGCACTTGAATAGCATTAATAGGAGTGACCTTCCTCTCCTCAAGAGGAGATGTTCTAATTTTAAGCAATTCTACCTCATTGGCTAAATTGTCTACCTTCGAAGAGAGATCACCTAGTTTGTTTAGTTTTTCTTCTACACTATTATTAAAAGCTTTTTGGGTAGTGATGAAATCTTTAAGCATAATCTCTAGTTCAGTAGTGGAGTTCTTGGTGCTAGCATAAGCATTGTTGTTCCCATAAGAATTAGAGGGGAACGGTCTAGGATTGCTACCAAAATTACTCCTATAAGCATTGTTATTAAAATTGTTTCTAGAGATAAAGTTCACATCTACTTGTTCTTGAGCAATCAAAGAATTTAAAGGAACATCACGAGGATCAATAGAAGATTGCTTGGAAAGTAGAGACATAATCAAGTCAACTTTTTCATTTAGGAAGGAAATCTCCTCGACAGAGTTTACCTTCCTACCTGTTGGAGCGCGTTCGGTGTGCCATTGGGAATAGTTGGTCATCATCTCATCGAGAAGCTTCGTGGCAGCACCAAGTGTAGTTGACATAAAAGTTCCTCCCGCGGCCGAATCTAACAAGTTCCGCGAGGTAAAGTTCAAGCGTGCATAAAAAGTTTGGATAACCATCCAAGTAGTCAAACCATGAGTAGGGCAGTTCTTGATAAGAGATTTCATACGTTCCCAAGCTTGGGCAACGTGTTCATTATCCAATTGTTTAAAATTCATTATGTTACTTCTTAGTTGGATAATTTTAGCAGGTGGATAGTATTTTCCAATAAAAGCATCTTTGCACTTGTCCCATGAATCTATGCTATTTCTAGGCAAAGACTGAAACCAAATTTTAGCTCCTCCTCTCAAAGAGAAAGGAAAAAGATTAAGCTTAACAATATCACCGTCTACTTCTCGGTACTTTTGCATATCACAGAGTTCAACAAAATTGTTTGTGTAAAGCAGCATCATCTCCAGCACCGGAGAATTCATCTTTCATGACAAAGTTCAGTAAAGCAGGTTTAATTTCATATGAAGGTGCTGAAGTGGCAGGTGTAGTGATAGGTGTGCAGATAAAGTCATCGTTGTTGTGACTAGTGAAGTCACACAACTTGGTGTTCTCGGTGGAACCCATAGTAGCAAGCAAGCAAGATAACTATTTTTGTGATTTTCGATAAAAGACACTAAAGCAAAACTGAATGGTAAACTAACAAGACTAAAAAGCAAAGGTAAAAGATAGCGTGCAACTCCCCTATCCTGAAGAGTGGAGTCCCTGGCAACGGCGCCAGAAAACTTTGCTTGATGGTTTCTCGCCCCTCGTTGGTTACCCCAAGTGGAAGGTTTGAGATGCAGTGTAGCGGATGTTTTCCCTTGGCAATACCAAGGATCGATTTCCCTGAGACTCCCAGTTTCAACAAGAAGGTGTCAACTGCTAATAGCGCCAGATATTAGCAATCAACGTGGACCTGCACACAGATACAAATAACTTTGCTCCCAACGAGTACAGAGAGGTTGTCAATCCCTCCGGTCTTGTAGTTTACAAAGGATCAAACGCAAGTGATAATAGTGATAGGTATAATTGCAATAGTAAGTAAAAGCGGAAAGTAAATAGCGGATGTGATCAATGATGGTAATATGGACCGGAGTCTCATGATGTTCACTAGTGATGTCTCTCTCCCAAAAGACGATAAAACAGTTATGTGAGGTAAACGAATTACAGCTGGGCAATTGACAGGACCATGTGCGCAAACCAATGCTGACTAAGTTGCAAGAAAGGTAGAGGTTCAAAGCATGGGCGGTACGCCGAGGTAAGTAGACCGAAATCCATCTGCATCTACTACTAATCATCCACCTTGAGATATCTATCCAGAACATCTCGCTGGTATTAAGTTGCGAGTCCCACCCATAGTGTAAACTCAAAGCAACAGACAACTGCATTAAAAGAACTTTGTGTAAAGTAAACAATCCTTGCACCCGCGGGCACAAGCACCGTTGTTTTCCCCCTTGTGGCAACAGCACATCCCCTAGACTCATGTTTCTGTCACTCAAGCTAGTCATCGAGGGGCATGAACCCACAATCAAGCATAATGTTCCCTCTTGGAGTCACTACCTACTACTTGGCCAAAGCAATAAGTAACAACGGAGAACATGCAAGAATTACTTACGAACATAAATATAAAAGAGGTGAATCAAATATATTACTCAAACACAATCTGAACATAATCTCATAATCCATCGGATCCCAGCAAACTCATCATAGCAACAACATAAGGATTACATATGTGCCTCGATCATGTAGGGCAGCTCACGAGGACTAATTAGTGAAGCACAAGAACGGGAGGAGAACATCACATATCTACTGGTCATGGACCCATGGTCCAAGGGAGACTACTCACAACTCATCCGGGAGGCGTCCATGGTGGTGGAGAAGCTCCCGGTGGTGATCCTCCCCTCCGGCAGGGTGCCGGGAAGAGTTCTCCTGGTGCTCCCGATCTTGGAAGCGGCGGCGGCGGCAGAACAGAGATGAGATCGCGAAAAAGAGTTCCCGTCTCGAGGGTTTCGGGAGACGCTTTAAATATATGCCAAAGGGGGGCATCAGACGAGGCTCGGGGGGCCCAGGCGCCCCCCCCCCCCCGGGCGTAGCCCAGGGGGGCGCCACCAGGGCGCCTGGGGCCCTGGTGGCCCCCCTCCGGTTGTGCTTCGGGTTCCTGGTAGCTTCTGGAACGCTGATTTTTTATATAATTTTTCTAGATTTTTTCTGGCAGTTCTCGTAATGTGAAAACCTGAAATACAAAAACAGCCGAAAACAGAAACTGGCACTGGGGTGCACTGAGTTAATAGGTTAGTTCAAATATGATCAAAAGTGTATGGAAGTGTATAAATAACATAGCAATATCACCCAAAAGAGGCATGGAGCAAGCAGAAATTATAGATACGTTTTGGACGTATCAGGTTAGCGTTGGGAACTCGTTTCGGAGCCATCCCGAAAGAGATGACCACGAATCAGCAATTGATTGAAAGAAGATAAAGCTGAATCAATGGAATGAATTGCAACAAGTCTTCACAATAATCATTCGAAAAATAGGAACGAATGAAATCATTTGAACAAGAGGAACGAATGAAATTCTCAGTTAAATGATAACATCAATCTTCACGAGAAGCCACATAGGGGACAAAAGGTAAATAATAAAAACAACAAGGTACGGATGGAAACAAACACAAGGTAGGGGCTTCGTTCTAACATCTTTGTGTTGAAAGCTTATGAACGCGTTACGAAAGGGTTTTGCAATCCCCGGATCAGCATAGCCAAGGACCCTTTAAGATGCAACTCCCGATCGGAACATCAGTCATAAAACCACTTCACTCAATGAAGAACCCCGAACTCACTAACCTGCATTCGTTGGAAGAATGCCTACGATCTACTAGATAATCCCACCTATTAATTTCCGAAAGTTTCCAGTTATCCAATCAGGTGTTGGGGATACAAGGGAAGCACCTGATACGTCTCAAACGTATCTACTTTTCCAAACACTTTTGATATTGTTTTGACCTCATTCTTGCATGATTTGAACTAAACTAACCCGGACTGACGCTGTTTTCAGCAGAGCTGCCTGTATGGTTTTATTGTGTGCAGGAAAATGGATTTTTAGGTATCTCAGAAAAATCCACGAAAAATCACAGAAAATCCACGCACCCGAAGGAACCAGGAGCCAGAAGGGGAGCCAGAGGGGGGCCAGGGGGTGCCCAGCCGCCCTGTGGGCGCCCCCCTGGGCCGCGCCGGGGGGTCGCCTGGGTGGGGCCCACACCCCCTGGTGCCCTACTTTGCCTCGTATTTTTACTCGCGACGCGGAAACCCCAGATCAGAAGTTCTTTTCGCAGTTTTCCGTCGCGGAGCCGCCGCCACCCTCTGTTCTTCCTCGGGAGGGCTAATCTGGAGGCTGAATTGGCCTCCGAAGAGGGGAGATCATCGCCATCGTCACCATCATCACCACTCCATCATCCCTCCATGACTTCTCCCTCCATGTGTGAGTAATTCCCCTGCTGTAGGCGAAGGGGATGGTAGGGATTGGATGAGTTAGATCATGTAATAGTTTGTCAGATCGTTGGGGGCATGTTGCCTATCATCTACTATGGTGTTTATCATCTTTGCTTCAACTTGTTATTCTTAATGCTTGACACTTAGGGCCCGAGTGCCATGATCTGAACCATATGTGTTTGCATGAATATATTTGTGTTCGTGATCCTATCTATGAGTTGTTTGCACCTATTACGGTTCGGAACCGGCGATCCCAAAAGTGACAGCTTGGGACACCAAAGGGGATGGTCCGTAGTTTGAGGATTACATGTATCCATTGAGTTCATTGCTTTGTTCTGGTGCTCTTTGACAGGAGCACCTTAATCTCCATAAGTTCCTTTTGGCCCCGTTCGTAGCGGGATGGTAGGACAAAAGATGTTGTGCAAGTTCTTATTGCAAGCACGTACAACTACCTACGGGATACATGCCTAATGTTTGATATTTGCCTAGATGATCATTACTTTTCCGTGTGTCGTGCCCCAAGTTAGAATCATGATATATCTCATCCATGCAGCGCCCAACCATCCATCTCCCTAGCCTACAGTGTTTTAAATCCTGCTTGTCACTAGTTGCTACTTTTGCCATTTACTTTTACTATTTACTTTTGCTGTTTACTTTTACTATCACTATCATCACTATCATATCACTGTTACCACTTATCTTTTGTTGCAAGTAAGTATATTTCAGGTGCGGTTGAATTGACAACTCAACTGTCAAAGCTTATAAATACTCTTTGGCTCCCCGTGTGTCGAATCAATAAATTGGGTTATTCTTACCCGCGAAGACTATCTCGATCCCTTACGGTTGAGGGTTATCAAGTACCGTTTTCTGGCGCCGTTGCCGGGGAGCATAGCAATATTTACATGTCTACTTGAAGTATCCTACCTGCTGCATTTCATCCGCTATGGGTAAGAAAGGAGACCCCAAGGTCCCGATCTTACTATCCACTACAAGAAGAGGTACTGTTCTGAGCACTAGTGCTACACTTGATTCACCTTCCGTTATGAGTAAGTTTGCCTCACCACCACCACATGATGCTCCTACTGAATCTGTTACTATGTCCGATACTCTTGATGATGCTTCTACTACTGTTGATGATATTAGTTCACTTGATTATGCTCTTGAGAAACAGATCGCTGCTGCTGCTAAAAAGTCTGGAATTGAAATTCCTGTTACTAGCTACCCTATTGATGAAACTTATGATTATCCTGATTTGAGTAAACTCAAGGAGAGACTCCTTGATGATGATTATTATATACTTGATGAATATTTATGCAGGGAACTGACAGAGTTTTCTGGCTCTGACCCTGAAGTTATTAGGAAACTATTTGAAAAACACTCTTTGAAGAACAAAACCGTTCCTGATCCTGAATTTGCTACATCTCCTATATGCATTGATGATCATGATTATGATTTCTCTGTTGATCTTTCACTTATACCTATGGTTGAAGCTGACCCCTTTTATGGCAGAGAAAATGATGATGCTATAGCACACCTAACAAAACTCGGTGAGTTGGGTGGCCTGTTTACCACAGATGAGAAGATACGATACTTTTATATCACCAAGCTTCTTCCTTTCTCCTTGAAGGAAGGTGCTAAAGCATGGTATGATTCGCTTCCATGCGGTTCCATTAAGAGTCCTCAAGACTTAGCTCACTCTTTTGTTGATAAGTACTTTCCTGCTCACATGCAACATGCTGCTTTACAAAGAATTTATAACTTTAAACAGTTGCATGATGAGTCCCTCCCTAAAGCTTGGGGGAGGTACTGTGGTCTGATTCGGGCTAGACCAGGACATGAAGTCCCTAAGAACGAATTTATCGATATATTCTATGCTGGTTTAACTGATGAATCCAGGTCCTATTTGGACAGTTGTGCTGGTTGTGTTTTTAGGAAAAGGACACCGGAAGATGCAGAAGATTTGATGGGCAGGATTGCCAAAAACCATGAAGATTGGTCCGTCCCTGAACCACCTCCACCACCAAAGAAGAGGGGCATGTTTGTTCTAAGCCCCGAAGATATGCGAGAAGCAAAGAAGTCTATTAAAGAGAAAGGTATTAAAGCTGAAGACGTGAAGAATCTACCCCCTATTGAGAAGCTGTGTGAGCCTATCACTCACCCTCCTATGGTAGAGGTACACTCTCTTTTAGATTCAACGCAAGTGACATCCCTCATGGTAAGCCTCCTGATCAATGTTTAGATGAGTTTGATAATTTTATTATGAAACAAAATCATTTTAATGAGAGGATACAAAGTCAGTTGCATGATAATTCCCTTGCTATCAAAAGTTTGCTTGATATTCTAGGTAGAACAGTTAATGATGTTCAATGTCTTTTGAAGCATTTTCATATGGTTCAAACTCAGCTTGACCAAATTTCTAATGTGCAAAGAGATTTGCTTGCTAACAATGCAAAACAAGATAATTTGCAGGCTTTCGGGATTAAGACCCGAGGAGGAACTAGCACTCAAGATCCTCTCTATCCAGAGGGGCATCCGAAGAGAATCGAGCAAGATTCTCAAATGCAGGAAGAAGAAATTGTTGGCTCTCCAAAGAAAAAGAAGAAACATAAGGAGGCTGACAATTCTAATGATCCTATTGCAGATGAAGAGCCAGCTGTTGATCCAAACAGTGTATCTATCTCCGATGCTGAGACTGAAGACGGTGTTGAACCTGAAGGGAAGGATAATGAGAAGAATGATCCGCCTGAAGTTCAAGAAGATGAAGCACCTGACAAACGTAAGAGGTACACTAAAGAAGACTTCATTGCAAGAAAACATGGGAATGAAAGAGAACCATGGGTACAGAAACCCATGCCCTTTCCAGGTAAGTCCATCAAATCTAAAGAAGAAGAGCATTATAATAAGTTTTGTGAGTGGATTAAACCTCTTTTTCTTCAAATCCCTTTGACTGATGCTATTAAGTTACTTCCTTATTCAAAATATATGAAAGATATTGTCACTAACAAAAGAAAAGTCCCTAATGATGCAATATCTACTATGCTTGCTAACTACTCTTTAAGTGGCAAGATTCCTGAGAAGCTCGGTGATCCAGGTATACGCACCATTCCTTGCTCCATATAGAATAATTATGTCAAAACTGCTTTATGTGATCTTGGAGCAGGAGTGAGTGTTATGCCTCTCTCTCTTTATGAGAGGCTTTGTTTAGAGAAACTAATTCCTACAGATATCTCCCTTCAGATGGCTGACAAGTCAACCGCTGTTCCGATAGGTATTTGTGAGGATGTTCCCGTAGAAGTTGCTAATTGTTTAATTCTTACTGATTTTGTTGTGCTTGACATGCCCGAGGATGGGAGCATGTCCATTATTCTTGGTAGACCTTTTCTTAACACTGCAGGTGCTATTATTGATTGCAATAAAGGGAAGGTTACCTTCCATGTGAATGATAAAGAACACACGGTATATTTTCCGAAGAAGATCGACAGGAGGCATGCCCTCAACTCTATAGAGAATATCGAGACCGTGAAGATTGGAGAATGGGATTGTCCACTACATGTGCCTCACAAATACAAAACTATCATGGTGGGGACAATGTCCATCAAGGTAAAAGTTCAATGATTACTTCATAAGAGGTGAGACTTTTTGCTCTATATATCGCCTGTTTGTTGGTAAGACTTGATCAACCTTGCTAGTAAACATGTTTTATATAGATAAAAAGTTGAGCTTGTTATGTTTTCATTTGTTTTTAGTTTTTGTCCTACTTGTTGTACCAAGTATTTATGTTTTGAAGCTTCACAATACTACTCACTACTTCAAGTTTTCAGAGAGTTTCGCAGCTTTTTGAACTTCAAAAAAATTTCAACAGTGAAGTTTTCAGAAAAATTCTAGAAAAATAAAAATAAAAATTTCCATGTCGGGAGTGACCCAGTGGGGCCTGGGGCCAGCCAGGGGGACCCACCAGTGGCCCAGGCGGCCAGCTGGCGCGGCCCAGCCCCTGGCCGCGCCCACAGGGCGCTTGGGGCCCACAGGACCCCCCTCCAGGTATGTCTTCTTCCTCTCTCTCTCTCTCTTTCTCAAAAAACGCGAGTTCTACACTTGTTCTTGTGTTCTTGCTGTTCTTGGAGGCGATTCTTCGATCTCTCTCTACAGCCCCTCATTTGAGCTGAAATTTTGAGCAAATACTTCCTGGTATGTGACTCCTCCACCCCTCCAATTAGATTTTTGATTGGTGGCCTCATTTGTGAGTATTTAGTAGTTCTTGGTGCTGTAGAGATGAGCTTGCATGCATATGTAGAAAGTTATTTTCCAAGTTTTGATGCAAGTGTATGCCTTGGGCAAGTGAGTTGAGTAGTTTGCCTTAACTCACTTTGTTTTAATCCTCGTTTTTGTAAATTGCAAAAAAAATCAGAAATGAGTTTGTTAGGAAGGGCAAAAGGGTGGCTTGAGAAGAGGAGGCCCGCACACTCCGATCGAGTTACTAGAGCCGCAGCTTCACCATCGACTGCTAGGGTGAGCTATAATGAAGATCATGTGCCCCTGGAGTTGTTGGAAGACACAAGTCCAACACATGCGATGACATTTCCATGTGATGAATTCCTTGAAGCTGCGGGAATCAAGGATGAGTTTTATAATCTTTGTGCTAATGCAGGTTTGACACGGCTCGTCACGAGCCGTGTTACCCAGTATCAAAAACTCACCTCCAGTTTCATTAATAGTTTCAGATATAATCCTGATTCAGGTGTTATTGAGTTTAAAATTTACAATGATCTTATCACCATGACTTTGGAAAATTTTTGTGAAATAATAGGTGTGCCGAACGTTGGGAGGATGGTGTAATGCCCCGGATGTAATACTTTCCCTTTTTGGGCATATAATAAATCTCCGGCTTCATCTATTTCCATTTCGGGTTCTTTGTCTTTCGGGCTTTCGTCGTTTTGTTGTGTGAGTGTGTGGCATTCATTCATATCATGTAGACATGTGCATTGCATTGCATTTGTGTTGTGGGTTGCATCCGGTTCGTGGCGTTTCTTCCCGTTGTCCGTTTCGTGTTCCGGAGCTCCCTCACGTGTCCGTGACGTCCCGTAGGCCTACTTTGTTGTTCGGGCGTTTTTCGTTACCGGTGTGCCGCGAGGTTGTGTTGTGTGTTGTTGTTTTGTTGTGTGCAACCCGCCTCTCAAATCTCGTCTCGTTTGGTCTCCGTTGACTTTTTCCTCCGTTGTCCGTGTGGGTCCGAAGTGCCCTTACTTCGTGTCCCGGAAATACCCCCACTGCTCTCTTTTATATCCGTCTGGTCCTTTTAAATCATCCCCGCGATCGGATCCGTTGGATCCAGATCGGAGGGCTCCTAAACATCCCTAGTCCCCAAACCCTAGTCTAATTGCTATATATAGACCCTAGACTATGTTGGCATTCCCTTCTTCTTCCTCCCCTCTCTTTTCTTTTTTTTTCTTTCAGATCTCAGATCCAAATCACCTGTTCTTTGGGATCCCCGAGGATCCTTTCGATCCTTCAGATCGGCCGCCGCCAGCCGACCGGCTCGCTTCGATCCTGCCGCGAGTCAACGGCCGCGTCGCCACTTCGCTTCGGTCGCCCCAGGCCTCGACCGGCTCCGCACAGCCAGGCCGATCGGCCCAGCCCCAGCCTCGCCGTGCCGGATTTTGGTCTGGGGGGGACCAGATCATCGGGCCTCCGCCTAGATCCGCGGCCCGTACGCCTTCAGTCGCCACCTTGGGCTTTTCCCCCTCCGCGGCCCGTTCACCGCTCGTCCAGCGCCGCCGCCCCGTTCGGCCCTCTCCCTCGCCGTCGGCTCGGGCCTGGGACCAGCCGCAGCCGCGTCGCCACCCCAGGTCCCGCGCGGGCCGGGCCTCCGCCCCGCGGTGGGCCGCTCCCCGCGCCGCCGCAGGCCGCCCACCGACCGGGCCGCCTTCCTCCACCAGCTTCGGGCCGCCGCACGCCGGATCGGGCCCCGGGCCGCACTGTTCCTCCAGGCCTTCTCCCGCCGCACTGTAGATCCGAGGCCCAGTACTGTTCATCCGCATCTCCAGATCTGCTAGAGGTTGACCTAGATCCACTAAGTCTCTGTTTTTCTCTGTTCTGATATTCTAACTTTGACCTGCTGTAACTTTTTACCTGTTGCTCCGTTTTGAGCGTGTGATATGTCCAGATGTTCGTGGAGATGCCCTCTACGTTTTACCTGTTGTAGTCATGCATGTTAGGGATCATCTAGGGCTTTGTTTTGCTGTTGCAAGAGTGTATGATGATATAAACTGCTGCTATGTGTTATTTTTGTGCCACCTTTGACATGTGATATCTTTTAGCTCGTTTGTCCAAACGAAGCAAATGACATGTCCACGTGTTCGTCTTGTCACGAACTACGTGTTGCTTGTGATAGGTTGCATGGTAGATGTATTGTTTCCTTGTTATCATCGTTGCAAGATGACCGAACCCCGATAACATTACTATCTTTGTCTATTGCTAGTAGTCTCGATCTATAGTTTTGCCTCGATGCCCATGTTCTTCTTGTCAGCCTCCTACTTGTAACCAATTGCCATGTTTAACCACCCTACCTATGCAAACCGTTGCTTGGCTAAGTACGCTTCGCTCAGCCCTTCTTATAGCGTTGCTAGTTGCAGGTGAAGTGAAGATGCTTGCTCCATGTTGAAGTTTGGTTGGGTTATATCACACTATATAAATGCTTTAATTGAAATCACATATATATTGGCAAGGGTGGAAGGCTAAGCCTTTTGCTTGGTGTTTTGTTCCACTCATGCCGTTAGGATCCGTATAAGCCGGTTTTATGTTCCTTGATTATGCGTTCCTAACACGGTTGGGGTGTATGGGACCCCCTCGATAAACCGCTATGTGCTAAGTCTTTTCCAGCAAGTCCCAACATTGGTACTATTTGCCTAATAACAAACTAAACTTGCATAGGGAGTTATAAACCCTTTTCTTAATCAACAACCCCGGGCCAGTGCTCCACATGAGTGTTGGTCCGAAACGGGGGTTACGCGGGGCCACCTCGAGGAAACTCAAGGTTTGGTAAAAACCCGTGGGATCGCCCATCCGGTCGTGTCCTGAGACCTAGATACGCGCGGCTACGATCAGGGTGTCGACACGCCGGGAGGATTTGCTGGATTAGCCTTACCTTAGTTCGGTTTAACTTGAGCACGGGATTCCGAGGATACTCGGGTCTTCCCACTTTGGAGATGCGACTCCGCGGATCGTGGGCTTGTAATGGGTCAAGTTGGAACACCCCTGCAGGGTTTGAACTTTCGAAAGCCGTGCCCGCGGTTATGTGGCAGATGGGAGCTTGTTAATTCCGGTTGTAGAAAACTTGACACAATGATACTAATACACTACCAGCGTGAGTTCCGTGACTGTCAATTTCCGAATAGGGATTCGGAAGTTGAACACGGAGGGGTTATGTTTGTGAGCTTGTAGCTAGGATCACTTCGTGATCACTTCTCGCGTTGCCTTCTCTTCTCGCTCTCTCTTGCGTAAGTTAGTGCTAGTTGCTGCTGCAGACTCTTTGTTGTTCCTTCACCTCTTTTCTTTCTTCAGCCTTTCCCTCACCTAAAGGCTTTGATAGTTCTGTTACCCGGGAACGGGATTGCTGAGTCCTCTGTGGCTCACAGTTACTTCACACACCAGATGCAGGTCCAGCCGTGAGCTATCCAGGTGATGGCACCGAGCTGGATTGGGAGTACGACGAGGAGCGTAGTCGTTACTACGTTCGCTACCCGGACGATCAGTAGTGGAGACTCTTACTAGGATTCGATCCGCCTGTGGTTGTTTTATTTATCTGAGTTTGGTACTTTGACATTTGGTTTTGCCCTTAGAGGGTTGTAGTGATCTTATTGTATGATGTTTGAGACTTGTACTGTTATTCTGTGACGTGGCGATTGTAAGCCAACTATTTTCAGTTTACTTTCCCCCTTTTACATGAGTTGTGCAAAGATTACCAAACTTGAGATCATTCTAGGATGGACTTATGCCTTTAAGTCGTGCCTCGACACGTAGGAGGTATAATTCCATCCTGGGCATTACAAGTTGGTATTCAGAGCCTTCTCCGACCTAGGAGCCCCCACTGTTTGATCGAACCGTTGACGGTTGAGTCTAGGCACACACTAAAAACTTTTTGAGTCCTATATTATATCGGAGAGTAGGATTCTTTGCTTCTCATCCCCTTTCTCTCCGGTGAGGACTCCTGACGTCTACTCTTGTCTCTCCTATTTTCAAAATTTGCACAAAAATTTTTTTTTAGGATTCCCGCGAGTATTCTGGGATTGTTTCGATGTTCTTGTGACAAGGATATTGTTCTCGATGCCTCCTGTTACCGAGGAGTTGAGCTTCGGGGTATCACTGTAACAAGCATATCGCGACAGTACTAAATACTTAAGACGGCCGACATCGAAAATCTCCCCTATACGGCCAGTGGCAAGATAACCCCGACGTCACCCAGTACTGGGGAGGTAGTTCGGGAGTATTGCCATAGCTTGTTATAGTGGATGCTTTTCGAAGGTCCGAGGTACACAGTTTCCGAGAAAGACTGGTTATGTGTTGAAGGATGGATACACCTGGATGTAGGTTAGAGTTGATTGCGCGGTGCTTCCCGTGTATCCCCAACACCTGATTGCATAACTGGAATCTTTCGGAAAGCTATAGGTGGGTTTTATCCAGTAGATCGTAGGCATTCTTCCAACGAATGCAGGTTAGTGAGTTCGGGGTTCGACATTGAGTGAAGGAGTTATATGACCGATGTTACTATCAGGAGTTGCATCTTAAAGGGTCCTTGGCTATGCTGATCCGGGGATTGCAAAACCTTTTCGTAACGCGTTCATATGCTTTCAGCACAAAGATGTTAGAACGAAACTCCTCTCTTGTGTTTGTTCCTTTCCGTATCTTGTTGTTTTTTTTATTATTTATCCTTTTGATCCCTATGTGGCTTCTCGTGAAGACTGATGTTATCATTAACTAAGAATATCATTCGTTCCTCTTGTTCGGATGATTTCATTCGTTCTTAATTGTTCGAATGATTATTGTGAAGACTTGTTGCAATTCATTCCATTGATTCAGCTTATTCCTTTTGTCAATCAATTGCTGATTCGTGGTCATCTCTTACAGGATGGCTCCGAAAAGGGTTCCGAATGCCAACCCAGAGGGTGAAGAGGTTCCAGAACGTCCTCCTTCACCTCCTCCTCCGCCTGAGGCTTGGAGAGCAATTATGCAGACTACTGCTCAGAACACTCAGTTGATGATGCAGATGATGCAGCAAATGCAAGCTATGCAAGCTAATCAAGCTAATCAGGGCATTCCAATGAACCAAGGCAACTTCTTCCAGCAGCACCATGCTACCCTCAACCAGTTCTTGGCCAACAATCCTAAAGCTTTCAGTTACTGTGTCGACCCTCTTGATGCTGAGGATTGGCTGACCGATATCAAGAAGCATTTTGAGTGCAGTAACGTGAAAGAAGATGACTATGTGAAGTTTGCAGCCTTCCAACTGAAAGATCAAGCAGCTGATTGGTGGCAGCAGTACAAAGACTCAAGGCCGGGTCAAGTGATCTCGTGGGAGAACTTCTGCAGGGATTTCCGCTCGCATCACATTCCTACAAGTGTTATTGAGGGTATGCGTGAGCAATTCCGCAACCTCAAGCAGGGCTCCATGACAGTCTATCAGTATAATGTCAAGTTCCAAAACCTCGCTCGTTATGCAAAGCAAGACATACCTGATGCAAAGAGCAAAATCTATCAGTTCCGTGGAGGTCTCAAAGATGAACTTCAGCTTGCTCTCACTTTGTTCGAGCCAGACGAATTCGATAAGTTCTATAACATGGCTTTGAAACAAGAAGCAGCTCAGCTTAAGATGGAGGCTTCTAAGAAGAGAATTCGAGATGCTGTTCACTCTACCTCATCGTCTCAGTTGGCTGCGAAACAACAGAAATTCTGGCTTCCTCCTCCTCCAATGATTCGAGCTCCTTACAACAACTCCAGCAACTTCAACAACTCCAACAACAAGAACTCTAGTGGTCGTGGTTTCTCCCACCCACCCAACCCAAGCAACCAGTCGAAGAAGCAGTTTCAGTCTCAAGGCTCTAAGTCCAGTGGCTCTCAGTTCCGTCCTCTCTCAGAAGTGACTTGCAACAAATGCACTCAGAAAGGTCACTATGCCAACAGATGTCCGAATCCGAAGCGTCTTCCACCTCCTCCTCCTATGAGTTCAGCTATTGTCAAGCATGATCCAAAGTCTGCAAGGGTTAATCTGATGAATGCAGCACAAGCAGAGGCTTCTTCTGATGTCATTCTGGGTAACCTTCCAGTTAACTCTTTTCCAGCTAAAGTGTTATTTGATTCGGGTGCATCATGCTCTTTCATGTCTCAACCTTTTGCATCCAAGCATAATATTGGCATCCAAAGTCTGCCTCAGAAGTTGCAAGTAATTTCTCCGGGCAAGTGCATGACTTCCAACATATATGCTCCGGATGTTTCTATTCGCATGGGTGATTATCGATTTTTGGCTTCTCCGGTGGTTCTTGGTCATTCTGATATCGACCTCATTCTCGGAATGGATTGGCTTTCTCAGCATGATGCTCACATCGATTGTGCTCAAAAGGAAGTCAAGTTGACGCATTCTGATGAAGATGTGATTATCTTCGCCTCCAGGGATAATACTATTCGGCTTTTCTCTCTTAATGATAAGGGTGAAATTAATGCCATAGAGCAAATTCCAGTGGTGAATGAATATCAAGACGTCTTTCCAGAAGAGCTTCCAGGCATGCCTCCACACCGTCAGGTGGAGTTTGTCATTGAACTCGAGCCGGGCACCGAACCTGTTTGTCGGCGTCCATACAAGCTCTCTTCAGATGAATTGAAGGAATTGAAGAAACAGTTGGATGAACAGGAGCGTATGGGTCTCATCAGACCGAGTACATCTCCGTGGGGCTGTGGTGTCTTATTTGTCAAGAAGAAAGATGGCACGGAGCGTCTCTGTGTTGACTACCGGCCACTGAACAAGAAGACGATTAAGAACAAGTATCCGCTCCCCAACATCAATGAACTCTTTGAGCAGCTCAAAGGAGCTAAAGTATTCTCTAAGCTTGACCTCCGAATGGGCTACCATCAAATTCGCATTCGCGAGGAAAACATTCCCAAGACGGCGTTCAGAACGAGCTACGGTTCATATGAGTATACCGTCATGTCCTTCGGGCTCGCCAATGCTCCTCCTACCTTCTCAAGGATGATGCATTACATCTTCAACCCCTATACAGGCGAGTTTGTGCTAGTGTATCTGGATGATATTTTGGTGTTTTCCAAGAATGAAGAAGATCACGAAAAGCACTTGCGTCTGGTTCTTGATCGACTCAGAGAGCACAAATTCTATGCCAAGTTCTCAAAGTGCGAGTTTTGGCTCGATAAGGTTCTCTACCTGGGCCACATTATCTCAGCTGACGGTATTGCGGTTAATCCCGAGAAAGTTGAAGCAATTGTCAACTGGGAAGCTCCTCAGAACGTCAAGCAGCTCCGCAGTTTTCTGGGTCTTGCCAGCTATTGCAGAAGGTTTGTGGAGAACTTCTCCAAGATTGCCAAGCCTCTTTCCAACCTCCTCCAGAAGAATGTCAAATACTTTTGGTCTCCCGAGTGTGAAGTGGCTTTCAAAACCCTCAAAGAGAAGCTTGTCTCAGCTCCAGTTCTGATTCCTCCAGATGAATCCAAGCCCTATGAAGTGTTCTGTGACGCTTCTCTTCAAGGCCTTGGTGGTGTGCTTATGCAAGAGAAGAGAATTGTGGCTTATACTTCACGTCAGCTCAAGCCAGCTGAGAAGAACTATCCCACACATGATCTCGAGCTAGCAGCTGTGGTACATGCTCTGATTACGTGGAGACATCTGTTGTTGGGCAGAAAGGTCGACATCTTCACTGATCACAAGAGCTTGAAGTACATCTTCACGCAGCCGCATCTGAACCTCCGCCAGACTCGTTGGGTCGAGATGATCCAAGAGTACAACCCCAGCATTGAGTACACTCCAGGCAAGGCGAATGTGATTGCAGATGCTTTGAGTAGAAAGGCATATTGCAACAGCCTTCTTATCAAGCCACACCAGCCTGAGCTTTGTGAAGCTTTCAGGAAGCTCAACCTTCAGGTTGTTCCGCAGGGTTTTCTTGCTAATCTCCAAATTGCTCCTACCTTGGAAGATCAAGTCCGTGAGGCCCAGCTCAGTGATACCATGGTGAAGAAGGTGAAACATGGGATTGCAAAGGGCACTCCAAAATATAAGTGCTTCCGTGTTGACGAGAGAGATACCTTGTTCTTCGAGGACAGACTCGTTGTTCCCAAAGGTGATCTCAGGAAGCTCATAATGGAAGAAGCTCATGACTCTCTCCTTTCCATTCATCCTGGCAGTTCCAAGATGTATCAAGATCTCAAGCAATCTTACTGGTGGACACGCATGAAAAGGGAAATTGCCCAATTCGTGAACGAATGTGATGTATGCAGAAGAGTGAAAGCAGAACATCAACGTCCAGCCGGTCTTCTCCAACCTCTTCCTATTCCTGAGTGGAAGTTCGACCACATTGAAATGGACTTCGTCACTGGTTTTCCTAAATCCAAGCGAGGCAATGATGCTATCTTTGTGGTGATTGACAAGCTTACCAAAGTTGCTCACTTTCTTCCAGTCAAAGAATCAATCAATGCAGCTCAACTTGCAGAGCTGTACACTTCCAGAATTGTGTCCCTACATGGCATTCCTCAAGTGATATCCTCAGACCGTGGCAGCTTGTTCACATCAAAGTTCTGGGACTCCTTTCAGTCCGCCATGGGCACGAAGATCAGGTTCAGCACTGCTTTTCACCCTCAGACTAGTGGTCAAGTCGAGCGTGTGAATCAGATCCTAGAAGATATGCTCAGAGCCTGTGTCATCTCCTTCGGCATGAAATGGGAAGACTGTCTTCCATTTGCCGAATTCTCTTACAACAACAGCTTCCAAGCAAGTGCAGGCAAAGCACCGTTTGAAATCCTCTATGGCAGAAAGTGCCGTACCCCTCTCAACTGGTCTCAAACAGGTGAACGCCAACTTCTTGGCAATGATTTGATCTCTGAAGCCGAAGAAATGTGCAAAGTCATACGTGAGAATCTCAAGGCCGCTCAGTCGCGTCAGAAGAGTTACTATGATGGAAAGCATCGTGATTTGGCTTTCGACATCGGTGATCATGTCTATCTCCGAGTTTCTCCGATGAAAGGAACTCAAAGGTTCGGTATCAAAGGAAAGCTTGCTCCTAGATACGTCGGTCCTTTCAGAATTCTTGGCAAAAGAGGCGATCTAGCCTATCAGCTCGAGCTCCCTTCCAACTTTGCAAATGTTCATGATGTCTTCCATGTGTCTCAGCTTCGCAAATGCTTCAAGGCACCTGAGCGAATGATTCCGTTTGAGGAGATTGATCTTCAACAAGACCTTTCCTACCGAGAGCATCCAGTTGCAATTCTCGAAGAAACTGAACGCAAGACTCGTAACAAGACCATCAAGTTTCTGAAAGTCAAGTGGTCACATCACACAGACCGAGAAGCTACCTGGGAACGAGAAGATCATCTTCGTTCCGAGTACCCTTCCTTTTTCCAGTCCTAGATCTCGGGACGAGATCTTTTTGTAGTAGAGGAGAGTTTGTAATGCCCCGGATGTAATACTTTCCCTTTTTGGGCATATAATAAATCTCCGGCTTCATCTATTTCCATTTCGGGTTCTTTGTCTTTCGGGCTTTCGTCGTTTTGTTGTGTGAGTGTGTGGCATTCATTCATATCATGTAGACATGTGCATTGCATTGCATTTGTGTTGTGGGTTGCATCCGGTTCGTGGCGTTTCTTCCCGTTGTCCGTTTCGTGTTCCGGAGCTCCCTCACGTGTCCGTGACGTCCCGTAGGCCTACTTTGTTGTTCGGGCGTTTTTCGTTACCGGTGTGCCGCGAGGTTGTGTTGTGTGTTGTTGTTTTGTTGTGTGCAACCCGCCTCTCAAATCTCGTCTCGTTTGGTCTCCGTTGACTTTTTCCTCCGTTGTCCGTGTGGGTCCGAAGTGCCCTTACTTCGTGTCCCGGAAATACCCCCACTGCTCTCTTTTATATCCGTCTGGTCCTTTTAAATCATCCCCGCGATCGGATCCGTTGGATCCAGATCGGAGGGCTCCTAAACATCCCTAGTCCCCAAACCCTAGTCTAATTGCTATATATAGACCCTAGACTATGTTGGCATTCCCTTCTTCTTCCTCCCCTCTCTTTTCTTTTTTTTTTTCTTTCAGATCTCAGATCCAAATCACCTGTTCTTTGGGATCCCCGAGGATCCTTTCGATCCTTCAGATCGGCCGCCGCCAGCCGACCGGCTCGCTTCGATCCTGCCGCGAGTCAACGGCCGCGTCGCCACTTCGCTTCGGTCGCCCCAGGCCTCGACCGGCTCCGCACAGCCAGGCCGATCGGCCCAGCCCCAGCCTCGCCGTGCCGGATTTTGGTCTGGGGGGGACCAGATCATCGGGCCTCCGCCTGGATCCGCGGCCCGTACGCCTTCAGTCGCCACCTTGGGCTTTTCCCCCTCCGCGGCCCGTTCACCGCTCGTCCAGCGCCGCCGCCCCGTTCGGCCCTCTCCCTCGCCGTCGGCTCGGGCCTGGGACCAGCCGCAGCCGCGTCGCCACCCCAGGTCCCGCGCGGGCCGGGCCTCCGCCCCGCGGTGGGCCGCTCCCCGCGCCGCCGCAGGCCGCCCACCGACCGGGCCGCCTTCCTCCACCAGCTTCGGGCCGCCGCACGCCGGATCGGGCCCCGGGCCGCACTGTTCCTCCAGGCCTTCTCCCGCCGCACTGTAGATCCGAGGCCCAGTACTGTTCATCCGCATCTCCAGATCTGCTAGAGGTTGACCTAGATCCACTAAGTCTCTGTTTTTCTCTGTTCTGATATTCTAACTTTGACCTGCTGTAACTTTTTACCTGTTGCTCCGTTTTGAGCGTGTGATATGTCCAGATGTTCGTGGAGATGCCCTCTACGTTTTACCTGTTGTAGTCATGCATGTTAGGGATCATCTAGGGCTTTGTTTTGCTGTTGCAAGAGTGTATGATGATATAAACTGCTGCTATGTGTTATTTTTGTGCCACCTTTGACATGTGATATCTTTTAGCTCGTTTGTCCAAACGAAGCAAATGACATGTCCACGTGTTCGTCTTGTCACGAACTACGTGTTGCTTGTGATAGGTTGCATGGTAGATGTATTGTTTCCTTGTTATCATCGTTGCAAGATGACCGAACCCCGATAACATTACTATCTTTGTCTATTGCTAGTAGTCTCGATCTATAGTTTTGCCTCGATGCCCATGTTCTTCTTGTCAGCCTCCTACTTGTAACCAATTGCCATGTTTAACCACCCTACCTATGCAAACCGTTGCTTGGCTAAGTACGCTTCGCTCAGCCCTTCTTATAGCGTTGCTAGTTGCAGGTGAAGTGAAGATGCTTGCTCCATGTTGAAGTTTGGTTGGGTTATATCACACTATATAAATGCTTTAATTGAAATCACATATATATTGGCAAGGGTGGAAGGCTAAGCCTTTTGCTTGGTGTTTTGTTCCACTCATGCCGTTAGGATCCGTATAAGCCGGTTTTATGTTCCTTGATTATGCGTTCCTAACACGGTTGGGGTGTATGGGACCCCCTCGATAAACCGCTATGTGCTAAGTCTTTTCCAGCAAGTCCCAACATTGGTACTATTTGCCTAATAACAAACTAAACATGCATAAGGGAGTAATTAACCCTCTTTCTTAATCAACAACCCCGGGCCAGTGCTCCACATGAGTGTTGGTCCGAAACGAGCAGACTGCGGGGCCACCTCAAGGAAACTCGAGGTTTGGTAAAAACCTGTAGGATGACTCATCCGGTCGTGTCCTGAGACCTAGATACGCGCGGCTACGATCAGGGTGACGACACGCCGGGAGGATTTGCTGGATTAGCCTTACCTTAGCTCGGTATAACTTGAGCACGGGATTCCGAGGATACTCGGGTCTTCCCACTTTGGAGTTGCGACTCCGCGGATCGTGGGCTTGTAATGGGTCAAGTTGGAACACCCCTGCAGGGTTTGAACTTTCGAAAGCCGTGCCCGCGGTTATGTGGCAGATGGGAGCTTGTTAATTCCGGTTGTAGATAACTTGACACAAAGATACTAATACACTACCAGCGTGAGTTCCGTGACTGTCAATTTCCGAATAGGGATTCGGAAGTTGAACACGGAGGGGTTATGTTTGTGAGCTTGTAGCTAGGATCACTTAGTGATCACTTCTCGCGATGCCTTCTCTTCTCGCTCTCTCTTGCGTAAGTTAGTGCTAGTTGCTGCTGCAGACTCTTTGTTGTTCCTTCACCTCATTTCTTTCTTCAGCCTTTCCCTCACCTAAAGGCTTTGATAGTTCTGTTACCCGGGAACGGGATTGCTGAGTCCTCTGTGGCTCACAGTTACTTCACACACCAGATGCAGGTCCAGCCGTGAGCTATCCAGGTGATGGCACCGAGCTGGATTGGGAGTACGACGAGGAGCGTAGTCGTTACTACGTTCGCTACCCGGACGATCAGTAGTGGAGACTCTTACTAGGATTCGATCCGCCTGTGGTTGTTTTATTTATCTGAGTTTGGTACTTTGACATTTGGTTTTGCCCTTAGAGGGTTGTAGTGATCTTATTGTATGATGTTTGAGACTTGTACTGTTATTCTGTGACGTGGCGATTGTAAGCCAACTATTTTCAGTTTACTTTCCCCCTTTTACATGAGTTGTGCAAAGATTACCAAACTTGAGATCATTCTAGGATGGACTTATGCCTTTAAGTCGTGCCTCGACACGTAGGAGGTATAATTCCATCCTGGGCATTACAGACGGCTAGGATGGCCACTCAGCCCTGCGAGCCGAAAACTGTCATCAACTCTCTCTGCAGCATGGGTACGAGGGATATTCATCGGTCGAAGATCTCCAGCATCTTATTTCCTCACCTCAGGTATTTTGCATATTATATTGCCAGAGGGGTGTTAGCTCGTGACAACACGAGCAGCATTTCTGCTCCGGATATTGCTATCCTGGCAGCAGCCCTCTCAGGGAGGTCTGATTATAATCGGGGTGCCTTAATTGCTCGACGCCTTGCTATGAACGGTAACAAGGGGGACTTATATGGTGGCGTTTATGCCACACTTATCTTAGAACATCTTGGAGGCACCCCACACCCTGATGATAATCCTTTTACTTATTTAAGCTTTGATCTTGCTGCTATGAAAAGGCATAAGTTTGTTACCATGGGTTCTGAGCTTGATAATCTTGTTTATATCTTGCGTTTCGGAACTACCGCGGAACGCGAGATCCGTCTACCTGCACCTCTTTTGTTTGATTTTTCTCGCAGGAACGGATGGTCCTTTGATGTTGTCCAGTTCGATGAGTTCATGGTCCAGCATCAGTTTCATAACCCCATGGAGGGGGTTGTGCCCGACGAGGAGGAGCACGGTGAGTTACCACCTTTTCAGGGAGAAACCACCACCGAGTTTGGTGAAGGTTCTTCCTCTGTTTGGCGTTCGGAACCTTCCTCGTGGGAGACTCCGGGGAGTTCGGTGTACGCGCCAGCATCCTTCTACGACCCTTGGACTCACCACCATACTCCCGGAGCAGGAGGCTCCTGGGGGCAGTAGCTGCTACCAACTTAGGCCAAAAGCCTAAGCTTGGGCGAGTACGTGCCCCTCTCACTTTTCCATTATATTATCCGTTTTATTCGCTTTGATCTTTTCGAAGTTTTTGCCCGTTCTTCTTTATTTCTCTCTTTGCAAAAACAACAAAAAGATTTTATCTTTCTTTTGCTTTTATTCAACCTTTGGAAAATCCAAAAAGATTTCCTTTCTCTCTTTAGTTTGCTTTGTTTTCAGAGTTCAGCTCGAGTCCGTGATGGCATTTAATTATATTTCCTACGTTCGATCGTGCAAGTGACGAGGCAGTAATGACGAAGATCGACTGAAGGGAAGCAACATGGAAGACCGGTATGAACTCTTTTTGTTTCTACTTTTGTACATATGCCTGTACTTATGATCTAGAGACCAGCTTGTAGCGACATAGTGCTATGTTTACAATGCTCTTCCAGTGGTTCATGCTTTCCTTGTGGCTAGTCTCGAATAACTAGAGTATATAATGTGTTATTGAAATGATCTACATGCATTGCATTGTTCATAGTTCGGTATACTAAGGTGGTATTTCCCTTTAGAGAATTTTTGGATTGACTTGGCACATGTTTACACATGTTTAAGACTAAAAGTCTGCTCTGCCTTGATGATCTTTGAGTTTTAGAATAGTTATATCACTTTCATGCCCGATTCAATGTTGCTTTGTCGCTCTGCATGATTATGACCATTATTGCTCTCTAGTTGGTCGCTTCCCAGTCTTTTGCTAAACCTCCACCTGTACTAAGCGGACTGATTGCTTGTGCATCCAAAATCCTTAAAACCTGTTATGCCATATGAGTCCACCATACCTTCCTATACATGGTATTTACCTGCCATTCCTAACGAAGACTTTCGTGTACCATCTCGAAATTAATCAAAAGCATTTCTCTTTTTGTGCCTCTGTTTTAGCTCATGAGGAAGTAGTAGTTAATTCATAATCTTTTTAAGTTGGACAAGTTTCACCCCTGGATTGCATGTCTAATGTGCAAACCCTTAATACGAGAAGGAACTGGCATAGAGTGCGCCCGGCTCAAAAAGATAATATAACAAACCAACCCTCCTTCACGCTTTGTTCATGAGAAATCAGAAAACTTTGGCAGTGATAAACAAAGGAGATTAAGAGGATGTGATCGTCCTCATGCGGGAGCCGTTCCTCGAGACTTGTCCAGCTCAAGAAGTGATTGAGTTATGTGCTAGCATTCGTTGACGAAATATGCACCTCTCAAAAACGTTTTACCTCTGTTTTTAAAAAAACCAAGAGCTCTGGTACATGTTTAGTTTTTGTTTCCGACCACGGGTTTTCAACCTTGCCAACAAAAGCCACGGTTCGAGAGTCTCCACCCTCTTTCTTCAAAGCACTAACTAGGAGAGCATAATTGTCATTCTGAGTGTAATGTGCATTGTCCCAAAGTATTGCATTGTCTTCTGCATGCTTGTGATATGATTTATTCTGATATCCTTAGTTCTAGTCTCCTTTAAGACTCTGGAGGAGTTTCTGCATTTATGTTTTGCTTCACTCATGGAGGCTAGCGAGATACCACCCTAATATGCTCAAGCTATGTGCAATGTAATCTTGTCTTGATTTTCAGTAGTATATTATTTACTTTTAAATATTTGTGACTGGGCACTTGAAAGAAGGATTGCTCCTTGCATTGTCCTCATAGTACTGTTTCAATACTTGCTAGACTCTTTTCGTAGTACATGCTTATATACATCTAATGAAGCAAAAGAGTTTGTCAAAGTTTTCTTTGTCGCGTCTAGTTCGTTGAACTGAATTGCTTGAGGACAAGCAATATGCTAAGCTTGGGGGAGTTGATACGTCTCAAACGTATCTACTTTTCCAAACACTTTTGATATTGTTTTGACCTCATTCTTGCATGATTTGAACTAAACTAACCCGGACTGACGCTGTTTTCAGCAGAGCTACCTGTATGGTTTTATTGTGTGCAGGAAAATGGATTTTTAGGTATCTCAAAAAAATCCACGAAAAATCACAGAAAATCCACGCACCCGAAGGAACCAGGAGCCAGAAGGGGAGCCAGAGGGGGGCCAGGGGGTGCCCAGGCGCCCTGTGGGCGCCCCCTCCCCTAGGCCGCGCCGGGGGGTCGCCTGGGTGGGGCCCACACCCCCTGGTGCCCTACTTTGCCTCGTATTTTTACTCGCGACGCGGAAACCCCAGATCAGAAGTTCTTTTCGCAGTTTTCCGTCGCGGAGCCGCCGCCACCCTCTGTTCTTCCTCGGGAGGGCTAATCTGGAGGCTGAATTGGCCTCCGGAGAGGGGAGATCGTCGCCATCGTCATCATCATCACCACTCCATCATCCCTCCATGACTTCTCCCTCCATGTGTGAGTAACTCCCCTGCTGTAGGCGAAGGGGATGGTAGGGATTGGATGAGTTAGATCATGTAATAGTTTGTCAGATCGTTGGGGGCATGTTGCCTATCATCTACTATGGTGTTTATCATCTTTGCTTCAACTTGTTATTCTTAATGCTTGACACTTAGGGCCCGAGTGCCATGATTTCAGATCTGAACCATATGTGTTTGCATGAATATATTTGTGTTCATGATCCTATCTATGAGTTGTTTGCACCTATTACGGTTCGGAACGGGCGATCCCAAAAGTGACAGCTTGGGACACCAAAGGGGATGGTCCGTAGTTTGAGGATTACATGTATCCATTGAGTTCATTGCTTTGTTCCGGTGCTCTTTGACAGGAGCACCTTAATCTCCATAAGTTCATTTTGGCCCCGTTCGTAGCGGGATGGTAGGACAAAAGATGTTGTGCAAGTTCTTATTGCAAGCACGTACAACTACCTACGGGATACATGCCTAATGTTTGATATTTGCCTAGATGATCATTACTTTTCCGTGTGTCGTGCCCCAAGTTAGAATCATGATATATCTCATCCATGCAGCGCCCAACCATCCATCTCCCTAGCCTACAGTGTTTTAAATCCTACTTGTCACTAGTTGCTACTTTTGCCATTTACTTTTACTATTTACTTTTGCTGTTTACTTTTACTATCACTATCATATCACTGTTACCACTTATCTTTTGTTGCAAGTAAGTATATTTCTGGTGCGGTTGAATTGACAACTCAACTGTCAAAGCTTATAAATACTCTTTGGCTCCCCGTGTGTTGAATCAATAAATTGGGTTATTCTTACCCACGAAGACTATCTCGATCCCTTATGGTTGAGGGTTATCAGCACCGCGCAATCAACTCTAAACCTACATCCAGCTGTATCCATCCTTCAACACATAACCAGTCTTTCTCGGAAACTGTCTACCTCGGACCTTCGAAAAGCATCCACTATAACAAGCTATGGCAATACTCCCGAACTACCTCCCTAGTACTGGGTGATGTCAGGGTTATCTTGCCACTAACCGTATAGGAGAGATTTTCGATGTCGGCCGTCTTAAGTATTTAGTACTGCCGCGATATGCTTGTGACGACAATACCCCGAAGCTCAACTCCCCGGGACACTGCCACAACCCCTAATGTCAGGAGGCATCGAGAACAATATTCTCGTCACAAGAACATCGAAACAATCCCAGAATACTCGCGAGATTCCTAAAAAAAATTTGGTGCAATTTTTGAAGATAGAAGAGACAAGAGTAGTCGTCAGGAGTCCTCACCAGAGAGAAAGGGATGAGAAGCAAAGAAATCCTACTCTCCGATATAAATATAGGACTCAAAATATTTTCAGTGTGTGCCTAGACTCGACCGTCAACGATTCGATCAATCAGTGGGGGCTCCTAGGTCGGAGAAGGCTCTGAATACCAACTTATAATGCCCAGGATGGGACTATATCTCCTACGTGTCGAGGCACGACTTAGAGACATAACCCCATGCTGGAATGATCGCAAGTTTGGTACCTTTGCACAACTCATGTAAAAGATGGGGATGGAAAACATAAAATAGTTGGCTTACACTCGCCACGTCACACAAATACAATACATGTTCAAATCATCATTCAATAAAACATCACAGCCCTCTAAGGGTAAAATCTAAATGACAAGATACCAAACATAATTTAACTCCACAGGTCGGATTGAATCCTAGTAGAAGTTCCACTACTGATCATTAGGATAACGAACATAGTAACGGCTACGCTCCTCGTCGTACTCCCAGTCTAGGTCGGTGCCATCACCTCGATAGCTCACCATCGGACCTGCATCTGGTGTGGTGAAGTAACTGTGAGCCACAGAGGACTCAGCAATCCCGTTCCTGGGTAACAAGACTATTTAAGCCTTGGGTGAGGATAAGGCTAAAGAAAAGAATAAGAGTCTACAGCAACTAGCACTAGCTTACGTGAAAGAGTGCGAGAAGAGAAGTGCCTCGGTCGAGAAATGATCACGAAGTGACCCTAGCTACAACACGTCAAACATAACCCCACCGTGTTCATCTCCCGAAACCCCTTTCGGAAAATGACAGTCACGGTACTCACGCTGGTAGTGTATTGGAACATTGTGTCAAGTTATCTAAAACCGGATATTAACAAGCTCCCATCTGCCACATAACCGCGGGCACGGCTTTCGAAAGTTCATAACCCTGCAGGGGTGTTCCAACTTGGCCCATGACAAGCCCACGATCCGCGGAGTCGCAACTCCAAGGTGGGAAGACCCGAGTATTCTCGGAATCCCGTGCTCAAGATACTCCGAACTAAGGTAAGGCTAATCCAGCAAATCCTCCCGGCGTGCCGACACCCAGATAGTAGCCGTGCGTATCTAGTCTCAGGCCACGACCGGATGAGCACAGCGTACAGTGGCCAAAAACCCAAGTTGCCAAGGGGGGCCCCGCACACGACTCTAGTTTGGACCAACACTCAAATCGAGCACTGGCCCAGGGGGGTTGAATTAATTAATCCTCAGGTTAATTACTCCCTCGGTAAGTTTTAGTTGTTTAGGCGAATAGTACCAATGTTGGGACTTGCTGGAAAAGACTTAGCACTTAGCGGTTTATCGAGGGGGTCCCATAAACCCCAACCGTGTTAGGAACGCATAATCAAGGAACATAACACCGGTTTAAACGGTTCCTAGCGGCATGAGTGGAACAAATCACCAAGCAAAAGGCTTAGCCTTCCACCCATTGTCAATATATAGATGATTTCATTTTAAGCATTTATATAGTGTGATATAACCCAACAAACTTCAACATAACGCAAGCATCTTCAACTTCACCTGCAACTAGCAATGCTATAAGAGGGGGTTGAGCGTAGCGTACTTAGCCATTCAACGGTTTGCATAGGTAGGGTGGTTAAACAGGTTCATGGTTACAAGTAGGAGGCTGACAGGAAAACATGGGCATCGAGGCAAAACTATAGAGCGATACTCTAGCAATAGGCAAAGATAGTAATGTTATCGGGGTTCGGTCATCTTGCCTGAAGAGTAGTTGTTCAGATCGTAAGAGGGGTCCTCGTTCTCAAGCTCGGTGGTAACCTCATGCTCGTACTCGTACTCGGTCTCAGCTTCCGGCTCTAATCAACACAACCACACAAGGCACGAATCAACAAGATGCAATGCGCACACAAAAATGATGGATGCATGACTTATGCACTAAGGGAGCACAATGAGCATGACAATATGCGATCAAGAAAATGCTTCAAAACAAGATAACAATAGGATATTATGAATCTACACGGAAAATCAATCAAGTTTCATATAAGACTTGCTGAAAACGGAGCTACGGGCTAAAAGTTATGCCCGAAACAAGAAATATGCACAAGCTGAAAATTACAGCCACATAGCAACTTCGGAGCACTAGATAAATAAGCTACAGCACTCAAACATCATGGCAAAGAGCATGAACATAAACTAGACATATCCTACAGCAAATAAGTCCATAGGTGCACCCCCAAAGGAGCCACGGATCAATAGCAACAAGCTTGGACATATTGAACTTGACAACAAAATCCTGACAGCGGAATTTTATTGAAACTTTGGAGCAAAAGTTAAATATGCTACAGCCACTCAAATAAGCATGTGAGAGTATGAATGGATAGCCAACAATATATACTACAAGGAACCATCAAGAGTCACCCCAAAACTATCATGGAATGGCCTAGAACAGCAAGCAAACATGGCATCTGGAAATTACAGATTCCAGACTTAGTGAAATTTCACTAAGTGTTAAAACAGCAGTTTCATCATGGCATCTTCGAGAGCAAGTTTAAGTCACCTCGAAACTAAACATGGCAAGTGGTAAGCACCACATCAAAGTACACATGATGGTGATTCCGAAACATACAAGCATGCATCATGGAGATAAACACAACGATAGCAATGAGCTCAACAAGATGATATTTCATAACAAGTTAAACAACATCACAACCACATGGCACTTTACAACGGAGATAAACATGGCAAGATTAAATCTATCATGCAACCTAACACAAACAATATGTAGAGCATGGCAAGACGAACACGTGGACATGTCATTTGCATCATTCGGATAAACGAGCTAAAAGATATCACTTTGCAAAGATGGCATAAAAACATCACTAACAGCAGTTTATAACGGGATGCACTCTTGCAACAGAAAAATAAGCATCTAGATGATCTCAAACATGCATGGCACAATGGAATGAAACGTAGTGCTAGTCACCACGAACGTCTGGACATGTCATTTGCGCAAAACGGAGCTCCACACAAAGAGTTATCACAGTTTGAATATTGCATCAGAGACACAAAAACACAGGGACTTAGAGGATTTCGGGGCTACCTCACGGTCAACAAAAGTCAACAGCGGGCTGACGGACGCGGGTCGGGCCGGTGGAGGCGGATCGGGCTCGGGGTGGAGCGGATCCTCGCGGATCCGGCCCGGACTGGAGCGGATCCGGCCCGCTAGGCCGATCGGAAGCGAGGCGAACGGGACGAGGGGATCGGGGTCCCTCGATCCCAGGCGGCGGCTGGAGGCTTCGACCCGGCTGGGGTGACACGGCCCACCCGGAGATTGGATCGGGCCTCGCGGCCTGGCCCGACGAAGGAGGCCGGCGCGGCCTGGCGGAGGAGAGATGGCGGCTGGGGGCTGGAGGGAACCGGGCCGGCGCGCTAGGGTTCGGCGGCTATGGGCCCGATCTGGCCCAGGCGCTAGCTAAGCGCTCGGATCGGGCTCGCTCCTGTCCGATCTGGCGGCTGGCGGCTGGAGTCCCCGATGCGGGATGGCGATGGCTCCTCCCGAGCTCGCGCGGCGGCGGCTGGGAGATGGAGAGGCGGGGCGCCGGAGGGAGGTCGGCGGGGATGGCCAGCGCGGCCTGGCCGGCGGCGGAAGGGCGCGGCCCTCTGGAGCTCCGGCGAGCAAGAGCCCCGCGGTGACGAGGAGGAGGTGGTGGCGGTGCGGATCTCCGGCGAGGTGGCGGTGGTCCTCCGGCGAGCTACTCCGGCGAGCTCCGCCGGAGTGGAGGAAGAAGCTGGAGGAAGGGGATGGGGGCTAGGGTTTGCTATTTTTGGGGCACAAATTGGGGGAAGGTGGACAAATATATAGGCACAAGGAGCTAGGGTTGTCCAAATGGGGTGTGGTTTTCGGCCACACGATCAGAATTGGAAGGCCTAGATGAAACGAGTGGCTAGGAGTGGTTTGGTGGGCTGTTTGAGGGGTGTATTGGGCCTCAAAGTGGAGGCACTTTGAGCCCACGAGAATAACTCTTGGGTTAGCAAACGGACTCGAAACGCGACGAGATTTGACAGGCGGGTTACACACACCAAAACAACAACACACGACAAGTCTCGCGCCAAACCGGTAACGTTACACGGCCAAACACCAAAGTAGGCCTACGGGACGCCACGGACACGTGAGAGCTCCGGAACGCGAAACGGACAACGGGAAGGAACACGTGGAACCGGATGCAAACGACAACACAAATGCAATGCGATGCACATGACTACATGATATGAATGAATGCCACACGCTCACACAACAAAACGACGAAAACCCGAAAGACAAAGAACCCGGATTGGAATAGATGAAGCCGGAGATATATTATATGCCCAAAAGGGAAAGTATTACATCCGGGGCATTACAATACAATACTGCTGCTTGGTCCAGAATAGTTCATCTCCAGTAAATTGACCCCGGGGTTCTCCATAAGGATTGAGCTTCCTCCTTGCCATGAACTCAGTAGCTGGCATCTCCTCCATGGTCATAGATGGTTCCTTGTGCTTGTTGGCTGTGGTCTTGAACTTGCGTTGGGGATTGGAGCCCTCTGGCACATCACTGGGGGTGCGCAGACGCTTGGACCCGTTGTCACGGCTGGGATTGGTGCGATGAACATTGGAACTGGAGCCACCACCTAAGACACAAACACAAGAACACGACGGAAACACAAAGAGAATCAATGCAAAAGCCACGAAAAGGCATACGAAACATGTAGAAAGGATAATATGCATGTGCTACGAAGAAAATATGAACCAAGCGGTAGTACTACTTGACGAACACGGTACCGCTTAGGGAGCGATAGTACCGCTTGGAAGTTGCGGTAGTACCGCGCAAAAAACGGTAGTAAAAATTTACTTCTGCGTCGTCACGGTAGTACCGCTCAGCAGAGCGGTAGTACCGTTACGCGACAGAGCGGTAGTACCGCGGTTAGCCAGCGGTAGTACCGCTCGGGTCAGATCTAAAAAGAACGGATCTAGACTAGAACGCGTAGAACGACGAACGGTACTACGGCTGATCATAGTAACTTAGTAGCAGCATACTTACAAGCATTTCTATTGCATAACCACTCTCCTACATCCTAATCTTCCATGGATAAGAACAAGAAGAACACTAGAACAACATGCATCTCCCCAAAACCTAAAAACAACAACCGGGCAAAAATAAGAGGTGATTTGGGGAGAAACCTTCATCCATGGCAAGAGGTCGAGGTGGGGAATGATCCCACCGGTCGGAATGCGGGGAGAGTGGCCGGGGGAGGAGATCCGGCGAGGACCTCCGGCGGCGTTCTTGAGAGGGAGAGAGAGAGGCGACGTGGGTATATGAGATGAATGGGTATGGGGGAGTTAGAACTCCCCCTGTCTGCTTATAACCCTCAGCCGTTCGGATACGTGCGGTAGTACCACGGTCATCGCGGTAGTACCGCTCGGGCGGAAGTACCGCACACAAAGCGGTAGTACCGCTCGACCAGCGGCAGTAAAAAATTACTGCCGTGCTGGTTGCGGTAGTACCGTATTCTCGTTGCGGTAGTACCGTGACTACTCACGGTAGTACCGTCCCTCCAAGAAAATGCAGGTTTTGACAAGAGGCTTTTAGCAAAGTAAAAATGCACACGCAAGGCATACGGAAAGGGAGACAACACACACTAAAAACAGCACACAAGACACTACTCCAAGGAGGAGGTCGGTGGCCGAAGCCACCTATGTTTGAGTTATTTGGTATGGCACCGCAAAGAACTATCCTTGGGCCCATGACCAACACTCGTCTTATAGCACTTACACCATTTAACATGGCAAATGACAAAGACTTGATCGATTTATGCATAATGGGGGGAGGAATAGTTCATTGAGAGAACAATACTCCCCCTATGTCCATGCCTACATCTAGACAAGATAATTCTTTAAAGTTTGTGGCTTGAGACTATATTGAGTGGGAGGTGTGTGTGCAAAGTCTCAAGCCACATTGCTCAAATTGATGATATTTAGCTCATGCCTTAACTCGCGAAATCTTGCTTCATTCAGCGACTTTGTGAAGATATCTGCAAGGTTATCATGAGTGTTGACATAGTGAAGCTCGATCTCTCCTTGCCGTATATGATCCCGGATGAAGTGATACCGAATCTCTATATGTTTCGTCTTGAAGTGTTGCACCGGGTTGAGAGAAATCTTGATGGCACTTTCATTGTCACACCAAAGAGGCACTTTGTCACAAGTGACACCGTAATTCTTTAAAGTTTGCCTCATCCATAGGAGTTGAGCACAACAACTGCCAGCTGCCACATACTCAGCTTCGGTGGACGAGAGAGACACACAACTTTGATTTTTGGAAGACCAACTAACCAGAGAGCAACCAAGGAATTGGCACCCTCCGGAAGTGGACTTCCTATCCACTTTGTCTCCTGCCCAATCCGAATCAGAGAAACCTACAAGGTTGAAGTTTGCTCCTCTTGGGTACCATAAGCCAAAGTTTGGGGTATGAGCCAAATACCGAAAGATTCGCTTGACTGCCACGAAGTGACTTTCCTTAGATGCGGCTTGAAATCGTGCATATATTCCCACACTCAACATAATATCCGGTCTAGATGCACAAAGGTAAAGCAAGGATCCAATCATAGAACGATATACCTTTTGATCCACCGCTTTACCATTGGGATCAATGTCAAGTTGGCACTTGGTTGGCATTGGAGTAGTAGCCGGCTTGACATCACTTAGATTGAACCTCTTGAGCATGTCTTGATTATACTTGGATTGTTTGATGAAGATTCCTTCTCTTCTTTGCTTGATCTCAAACCCAAGGAAGTATTTCAACTCTCCCATCATGGACATCTCAAAATGTGTGGTCATGAGTGCGGCGAACTCATCATTGAAAGCTTTGTTAGGAGAACCAAAGATAATATCATCAACATATAGTTGGCAGAGAAACAACTCCCCTTTGACCTTCTTAGTAAAAAGAGTGGGGTCGATTTTCCCAATTTCAAACCCACGATCTTGTAACAACTCTGTAAGATGCTCATACCACGCACGTGGGGCTTGTTTAAGGCCATAGAGTGCCTTATCGAGTTGATACACGTGATTGGGGAACTTGGGATCCTCAAACCCCGGGGGTTGTTTGACATACACCAACTCATTAATAGGACCATTAAGAATTGCACTTTTCAGATCCATTTGTTGTAACTTAAAATTATGACGAGAAGCATAGGCAAGCAATAAATGAATAGATTCAAGGCGAGCAACGGGGGCAAAGGTTTCACCGTAGTCGATACCCTCGACTTGGGAGTAGCCTTGAGCCACTAGACGCGCCTTGTTGCGGATGACAATGTCGTGAGCATCTTGTTTGTTCTTAAAGATCCACTTGGTTCCAATGACATTATGGTTCTCCTTTGGCCTCGGCACCAGACGCCACACTATGTTGCGCTCGAAGTTGTGGAGTTCTTCATTCATGGCATTAAGCCAATCAGGGTCTTCGAGCGCCTCATAGACCTTCTGAGGTTCAACACAGGAGACACAAGCTTGATGAGCACAATAGTTTGCTAATTGTCTACGAGTGCTTACCCCCCTTTTGATGCTTCCAAGAATATTCTCCATGTGATGTTCTCTGGAAGCAAGCCTGGAGGCAAAGTTTGAAGCACGACGCTCCAATTGCTCTTCAAGAGATAATTGAGGAGCACTAAGTTGATCATCTTGAGCGACGTCAGGAGCTTGATCTCGATCTTGAGCTTCCTCTTGATCTTGATCTTGCTCAGGGGATAGAACTTGGCCTTGTGCATCATTTGGTGGCTCTCCACCATCTTGTGATTGATCTTGCACTTGGCCTTGTTCGTCCGGTTGAGGGCCTTCACGTTGTTCTTCGGATGCGTGCGGGTCTTGGGTTGGTGATGGTTCCACATGTGTGGAACATTGTCCTTCTCCTTCAGCCACAAGGGGTTCCTCAATGGGTAGGATATATCCAACACCCATTCTTCTTATGGCTTGAGGAGGAATTTCATCACCTACATCACAAGTACCACTTTGCTCCACTTGGGAGCCGTTATTCTCATCAAACTCTACGTTACTCATCTCCTCAATGAGTCCATTGGACTTGTTGAGGACACGGTAAGCATGAGAGTTTGTAGCATAACCAACAAATATGCCCTCATGAGCTCTAGATTCAAATTTAGACAAACGAACACCTTTCTTGAGGATGAAACACTTACACCTGAACACCCGGAAGTACTTGAGGTTGGGCTTGTTACCGGTAAGAATCTCATATGGAGTTTTGTTCAAGCCTTTGCGGAGATAGAGCCGATTGTATGCATGGCATGCGGTGTTGATGGCTTCGGCCCAAAAGTTGTATGGAGATTTGAATTCCGCCATCATGGTCCTTGCCGCATCCATCAGTGTCCGGTTCTTTATCTCTGCTACACCGTTTTGTTGAGGGGTATAGGGTGCTGCATATTGATGTTTGATCCCCTCATCACTAAGAAACTCATCCAAGGTGTAGTTCTTGAACTCGGTGCCGTTGTCACTTCGGATCATCAAAATCATTGCTTCATGTTGTCGTTGAGCTTCATTCGCAAAGTTGATGACGGTTTGTTGGGTCTCACTCTTCTTCTTGAAGAAGTATACCCATGTGTATCTTGAATAGTCATCCACAATCACCAAGCAATACTTTCTACCCCCAAGACTATCAAAAGATGGAGGCCCAAAGAGATCCATGTGAAGGAGCTCTAGGGGTCTTTTTGAGTAGATGATAGTAGTGGGAGGGTGAGCCGTCTCATGTAACTTCCCTTCAATACAAGCCCTGCAAGCACGATCTTTGGCAAAACTAACATTTGTTAGTCTACGGACATGGTCCCCCTTGATAAGACTTTGCAAAGATCTCATATTGATGTGGGCTAACCGGCGATGCCAAAGCCATCCCACATCAACTTTAGCCATTAGGCATGTCGCGGTCTTAGTGGGTTGCTTCGAGAAGTTAACCACATAAAGACCGTTCTCGACATGTCCAACATAGGCTACTTTAAGAGTCCTGCTCCACAAGAGGGCCACGGTATCAATATCAAAGAATGTAGCAAAGCCCATGAGTGCAAGTTGGCGAACATAAAGTAAATTATATGCAAGGGACTCAACAAGCATGACTTTCTCGATCGTGAGATCATGAGAGACAACAACCTTGCCAAGCCCCAGTACCTTAGAAGATGAAGCATCACCCCATTCGATGTTGGTGGCCATAGATGAACCTAGATGCACGTCCACCACCAAGTCTTTGCTTCCGGTCATATGATTTGTGGCTCCACTATCGAGCAACCATGATCCCCCACCGGAAGCAAACTCCTACAAGAGATCAATGCTTGGATTTAGGTACCCATTTGGTAATGGGTCCTTTGAGGTTAGTAACAAGGGTCTTAGGAACCCAAATAGACCATTCAATGTACTCATAAGAAGAACCAACAAATTTATCAAAGACATGGCCATCACTAGCATGACATAAATCATATGAAGGATTAAAGTCGTCGGCCATGTTTGATGGTATGGTGGGGTTTTTCTTGACCCCACCACCCTTAACATTGTTCTTCTTCTTAGAGGCGCCCTCTCCCTCTTTCACAAAGGTTTGTGGAAGAGGGGGAGGTAGCTTGGTCTTGTCATTCTTCTTCTTATTGGGTTTGGGAACAAACCCAATTCCTTCCTTTGCCACAACCTCCTTTTGATTGCTCAAAAGATTGTTGAGGTTCTTCTCACCTTGTATGCATGTCACAAGGCCTTTCTCAAGTTGCTTCTTCAACTTGGTATTTTCTTCAACAAGATGCACATGCTCGCAACATGGGTTAGTAGCATTTGCATTATCAATCAACACCATGCGAGGAAAGATAGCATTTTCCTTGGTTAGCGAAACTTGGAGTTGATCATGAGACTCCTTGAGAGAAGCATGCATACCTTTCAAGGCCTTGTGAGCCTTGTCAAGTGTAACAAACTCCTCCTTGAGTCTAGCATGGTCAACCCCAAGTTTTGCCTTCTCGGAGTTAAGCATACGAGAGACAACTAAAGCATGATCGAGATCTTTCTTTAATTTAGCATGATCATCGTTGTGTGACTCCTCAAGAGCCAAACGAAGACCATGCTCTTCCTCTAGAGCATTAGAGAGATCCGATATTTCATCGGCATAGTCTAGACTATGTCCTTCCATTTTAGCAATGGTCTCCTCGTGAGCCTCGATCATGTCATTGGCCTCACCGAGTTGTTCCAGGAGAGCAACAAAATGCTTCTTGGGTTTGCCCTTGAGTTTGCTCATGAACAACTCAAACTCATTCTCTTCCTCCTTGGCTCCCTCACTCTCATCAATACAATCCGTTAATGAAGGATTAGAGATGATGGTAGTGTTGATGTTTGGAGTTACCTTGTTGGTGGCCTTAGCCATGAGACACTTGGCGGTGATGTTCTCATTTGGAGAGTCGAAGAGAGATGTGCGTGGAGTAGTAGCAATAGCAATTGTGGCCATGGTGACAATCTCATCATCTTCATCATTATCATCATCCTCTACATATTCTTCTTGGGCCACCAACCCTTTGGGAGGAGTCTTCTTGTTGAAGTTGTTCTTGTTGGGATAAGACTTGGCCTTGTCCTTCCGGATAAGCTTGCCTCCAAAGTCTTCTCTTTTCTCATATGGGCAATCCGCAACGAAGTGGCTTACATTTCCACAATTGAAGCATGTCCTCACTCGTTACTTGCCCTTGTTCCCACTTGAGTTGTTCTTGTTGAAGTTGGGCCTTGAGTTCTTCTTGTTTCCCCAAAATTGCCGCGAAGCAAGAGCCATGTGCTCATGATAGGCATATTTGGTGTCCTCGGGGCAACACTCATCATCATCCTCCTCCTCCTCTTATTCCACACAAGCCTTGGCCTTCAAGGCAAGGTTAGGCTTCTTTGATCGTTGAGCTCTTAACATTGCATTGTCGGCGGTCTTGTCCAAGATCCTCATAGCAACAAACTCATCCAACACTTCATTTGATGACAAGTGGTGGAAATCCGGTCTTTGGCGAATGATAGATGACATGGCCTTATGGTAGGGCATCATGGCCTTGAGAAACTTGCGCTTGATCCAATTGTCATCCGTGTCCTTACTCCCATGATCTCGAAGAGAGACCGCAAGAGTGGTTAATCTCCGATAGAGTTCACGAGGATCTTCTTCTTCGATCATAGCAAACTCATCGGCTTCATCTTGCACAACTTCATAGTTCGAGCGTTGAATACTAGCGCTCCCCTTGTACATGGTGCCAACATGCTCCCTAGCTTCCTTGGCCACAGTGAAGGGTCGAAGATGTGTAATGTCTTCGGGAGGGATAGCATCTTGAAGTATGCAAAGAACGGACTCGTTGAATTGATGATCTGCAGCTTCTCTCGGAGTTAAGTTGTCGGGATCATGTGGATAAAAACCTTGCTCAATGACTCTCCAAAGATTAGTAGAGCAATGATTTAAATGATGTTTGAAGCGAAACATCCAAGTAGCAAAATCAGATTTTTTTATAAACTTAGGAGGAGGCCCAACGAAATTTAAATGCGGTGTGGGAACGGGTCCTCCATAGTGAGTAGGAGGAGCGGAGTGGGCAAAGATCCATTCCCATTCTTAGTAACCGGGGCTTGTTCACTACTAGCTTCTCCCTTGTCGGGAGTAGCCTCCGACACAATGGTAGCGGGACGAACCACTTCCAACGGTGTGATGGATAATTTAAGCCCCTCAAGCAAATATTTAAACATGCCTTTGACCTCGGTCGCTAGTCATTCTTTCAATGTGGTCATAGCCACATTAAACTCCTCACGAGAGATCGAGGCTCCCCCATCGGATGTAGGCAAGGACGAAGTTCCACCGGAATGTTCCTCCGTCTCGACTACGTTGTCACCCATACTCTTTGGACGGTAAAGTCCTTAAAAAGAGATGAGGCTCTGATACCAATTGAAAGGATCGATATGGTTGACTAGGGGGGGGGGTGAATAGGCCACTAATAATTTTTAGCTTTTCTTAACCAATTTAAATTAAGCAACAAAGTAAGTTGTCTAGATATGCTACTATGATGACAACTTATAGGAAGCAAAGACAACAACCTCACAAGCAAGCTATATAAGATAAACAAGTAAAATTTGCACAAGTAAAGGGAAGAAATAACCACAAGTGGAACCGGTGAAGACAAGGATGTGTTACCGAAGTTCCTTCCCTTTGAGGGGAAGTACGTCTCCGTTGGAGCGGTGTGGAGGCACAATGCTCCCCAAGAAGCCACTAGGGCCACCGTATTCTCCTCACGCCCTCACACAATGCAAGGTGTCGTGATTCCACTAGTGGTGCCCTTGAAGGCGGCAACCGAACCTTTACAAACAAGGTTGGGGCTAACTCCACAACCGAATTGGAGGCTCCCAATGACACCACGAAGCTTCACCACAATGGAATATGGCTTCGAGGTGACCTCAACCATCTAGGGTGCTCAAACACCCAAGAGTAACAAGATCCGCAAGGATTAGTGGGGGAATCAAATATCTCTTAGTGGAAGTGTAGATCTATGCCTTCTCAAGCAATCCCGAGGAAATCAACAAGTTTGATTGGCTAGGGAGAGAGATCGGGCGGAAATGGAGCTTTGAGCAACAATGGAGCTTTGGGGAGGAAGAGGTGAGTCTTCTTGGAGAAGAAGACTCCCTATATATAGTGGGAGAACAAATCCAACCGTTATCCCACATTTCTGCCCGCAGAGCGCGGTACTACCGCACGTAAGTTGCGGTACTACCGCTCGGCCCAGCGGTACTACCGCTCTGGATGCGGTACTACCGCTGGTGCGGTACTAGCCTAGATTTAGCCCTGTTGCGATGAAGCAACGGGCGGTAGTACTGCCTGAGCGGTACTACCGCACGTCCCTGCGATACTACCGCTAGGCAGAGATAAGCAGGCCGAGGACATGTGCGGATGAAATAAAATACATCCGTAGCTACATCCGCAGAAATACGGTAGTAGCAAAACACGACACGGTACTGCCGCTTGACCCAAGCGGTACTACCGCATAGGATGCGGAAGTAAAAAATTTACTTCCGCACCTACTACCGTACTAGTTACGACACCGGGCCAGCAACACGGTACTACCGTGCTCATGATACGATACTACCGCTTGGTGCGGTACTACCGTGCCCTGAGGCGGTACTACCGTGTGGCTGTGCGGTACTACCACTTACTATGAGCGGTACTACCGCCTGCCAGGCAGTTGTATTAGTAGGAAGCCATGGTTTTGTACTAACGAGGAAAACAGCCAGAGCTCCAGAGAAGCAAAGGAAAGGTGGTGCGAAAGAATAGCCGTGCACGTGTTGATTCCACCCAAACCTTTCCGAAGTGGACCCCCTCTTAATAGTACGGCTTTCCTATTACTCAAATCCACCGAAAAAGAAGCAAAAGGAAACACCATCTTCCATAGATTCCGAGGGGCACATAATCGTCTTGTGCCTAGGTGAGATATAACTGAAAGAGCTTAGAGCACACGATTAGTCCGCAAATGCATTGTCATCAATCACCAAAACTACTTAGGGAGAAATATGCCCTTACAATAAGGGAAGCTTTTTAGCATGTTCCAGAACCCTGAAAAGGAATAGGTATGTGGTACGGTAAGTAAACCGACTCCAAACACTTTCCAAAGTCATTTTTATCCGTTTTGGAATATTTAAAAAATTAGGAAAATAAAAAAGAGTTCGAAAAGCGCACAAGTAGGCGACAAGCCGTGGGGGTGCGCCCTACCCCCCAGGGCGCACCACCCTGGCTTGTGGCCACCTCGTGTGCCCTCTGGACTCCGTTTTCTCTCATAATACTTGTTTTGCCCTGTAAATATGCATTATATAATCTCCTGAAGGATTTAACCCTGTAAACGGCAATATCCTCTATTCATGTTTCATGTTGTTTTCTGGGCAGATCTTCTCAATATTCAGATGGGGAGAGCTATGTTTCGCACTATGTTGCACACCCAAGGAGCTATGGAGATCTCTCTCCTTATGCTAGGAATTCAGAGGAGGAAGAAGACTCTGAAGGAAACAAAGGATGTGAGCTCGGATGAAGACGACGTGCCTCTACCTCAACCCGGAGATATGCACGTGGAATTCAAGAAGTCAAGCCTTCCCAACAAAACCCAATCTATCCCTTCTCGTTTTCTGCAGGATAGTAAGGCCGCATTCTGCAAGAAGATATTAAATCTCGAATTGCAGAACGAAGATCTAAGGGAGGAAAACTTTAGTTTGAGACGTAAACTGCAGAAGAAGCTTGCTACTTCATCACCACCACCGAAAAGGGAGACCTGAGTACATGGGTATGGGCACTCCCCTTGGCTTGTGCCAAGCTTGGGGGAGGTGCCCCAGTATCGTATCACCATCACACCTTTATCTTTATCATTTATCTTAGTTTGATCATTTTGGTTATATCTTGATCGGGTAGAATACAAGTTTTAGTATGATCCAGTCTTTTAGTTTTGCTTAGTGATCTATCTATGTAACCGAGAGTGAGAAGTTATATATTAAATAGTAGTTTTGATTTGAGGGCTTTGCTTCTTGCTTTGATCATAGAAAAGAAAAGAAGTGAAATAAAATAAAAAGAGATTACATAATAACCTTCTAGGGAGTGATGACTTCACATATAAAAGGTATGCTACATGAAACTTGTTGAGAGTTGACAAACATAGTTTTGGTCATTGTTGCAATTAATAGGAAGTAATAAAGAAAGAGAGGTCTCACATACAAATATACTATCTTGGACATCCTTTGTGATTGTGAGCACTCATTATTATATTATATGCTAAAAGGTTGATGTCGGACAAGGAAGATAACGTAATGTTTTATGTTCCTTTATATCCGAATAGAAGTTATATTGTCATAGATCCTCCAACATGTTGGGCTTGTTTTCCCTCTTATGCTAGTCAAAAAAATTCTACACTAAGTAGAGATACTACTTGTGCATCCGAAAACCTTCAACCTAGTTTTGCAATGAGAGTCCACTCTATCTACCTATGGATTGAGTAAGATCCTGCAAGTAAGTTGTCATCGGTGCAATCAATAAAAATTGCTCTCTAAATATGTGATATCTTTTAGTGTGGGGAAAATAAACTTTGTATGATCTTGTGATTGGGAAGAAATAAGAGCGACAGACTGCATAATAAAGGTCTCTATCACAAGTGGCAAATACAAAGTGACGTTCTTTTCCATTAAGATTTAGTTCATTTAACCAAAAAGCGCATGGCAACCTCTGCTTCCCTCTGCGAAGGGCCTATCTTTTATTTTAATGTCTGCCTTAATACTAGAATCAAGGTGATCTTCACCTTTCCCTTTTTACTTTTATCCTTTGGCAATCACAATATGTTGGAGAAAGATCTGGATACATATTTTCATAGGATGCAGAAGATCATAAACTATTATTGTTGACATTACCCTTGAGGTAAACCGTTGGGAGGCGAAGCTATGAGCCCCTATCTTCCTATGTGTTTGATTGAAACTTTGATCTCATAAGTATCGCATGAGTGTTAGCAATTATGAAATAATAAGAGATGGTTGAGTATGTGAACTTGCTATATAAAAGCTCTTACATTGACTCTTTCTGATGTTATGATAAATTGCAATTACTTCAATGACTGAGATCATAGTTTGTTAGTTTTCAATAAGGTTTGTGATTCATACTTTACATTGTGAATGAATTATCACTTTGATATAAGAAATTATATGACAATATATTGTTGTTCTAAAGATGATTATGATGCCCTCATGTCCGTATTTTATTTTATCGACACATCTATCTCTAAACATGTGGTCATGATTATCGATTTCGGCTTTCGCTTGTGGACAAGCGAGGTCTAAGCTTGGGGGAGTTGATACGTCCATTTTGCATCATGCTTTTATGTTCAGATTTATTGCACTATGGACTATTATTTCACATTATGCACAATACTTATGTCTTTTCTCTATTATTTTTGCAAGATTTACATGAAGAGGGAGAACGCCAACAACTGGAATTCTGGACCGGAAAGGAGTAAAAACAGAGGCCTATTCTGCACAACTCCAAATGTCCTAGAATTTTACAGAGAATTATTTTGGAATATATAAAAAAATACTGGGTGAAGAATATCCAAAAGGGGACCCACTAGGAGGCCAGAAGCCTGGGGGCGCGCCCCTAGGGTTTGTGGGCCCCCTAGCCAGCCTCCGACGCCCATCTTCTGCTATATTGAGGGTTTTGACCAGGAAAAAATTAGAGGAGAGCTTTCCGGATGAAACATCGCCATCTCGAGGTGAAACTTGGGCAGAACCAATCTAGGGCTCCAGCAGAGCTGTTCTGCCAGGGAAACTTCCCTCCAGGAGGGGGAAATCAAAGCCCGTCATCACCAATGATCCTCTCATCGAGGGAGGGCCAATCTCCATCAACATATTTACCAGCGCCATCTCCTCTCAAACCCTAGTTCATCTCTTGTATTCAAAACCTCATATCGATACTTGTGGGTTGCTAGTAGCGCTGATTACTCCTTGTAGTTGATGCTAGTTGGTTTATTAGGTGGAAGATCAAATGTTCAGATCCTTGATGCTATTAAATACTCCTCTGATTATGAACATGAATATGCTTTGTGAGTAGTTTCGTTTGTTCCTGAGGACATGGGAGAAGTCTTGTTATAAGTAATCGTGTGAATTTGGTATTCGTTCGGTATTTTGATGAGATGTACGTTGTCTTTCCTCTAGTGGTGTTATGTGAACGTCGACTACATGACACTTCACCATTATTTGGGCCTAGGGGGAGGCATTGGGAAGTAATAAGTAGATGATGGGTTGCTAGAGTGACATAAGCTTAAACTATGCATTGCTTCGTAAGGGGCTGATTTGGATCCACATGTTTCATGCTATGGTTAGATTTATCTTAATTCTTCTTTATTTGTTGTGGATGCTTACGAGAGGGGTTAATCATAAATGGGGGGCTTGTCCAAGCAAGGACAACACCCAAGCACCGAACGCAAATCATATGAGCATGATGAAAACTAACTTGACAATAATTCCCATGTGTCCTTGGGAGCACTTTGCTTTATATAAGAGTTCGTCTAGGCTTGTCCTTTTCTATAAAAGGATTGGGAAACCTCACTGCACCTTTGTTACACTTGTTACTTGTTACTCGTTACGCATTATTTTATCACAAAACTATCTATTACCGATAATTTCAGTGCTTGCAGAAAATACCTTGCTGAAAACCGCTTGTCATTTCCTTCATCTCCTCGTTGGTTTTGACACTCTTACTTATCGAAAAGACTACGATAGACCCCCCTACACTTGTGGGTCATCAGAGGGCGGCGAGCTCCGGGCGCCGCGGCAACGGGGCTGGGCGTGCCTCGCGCGACGCTGCTGGCAGCGAGTGGAACGAGGCCATGGCTCGACGTCCTACTTCGGTAATGACGCCGACGATCACACGTGAGGATGTCTCTTGGCTACTCGCCCGACTGGTGTCACACACTCTCGCTGACCCACCATGTTTTTGCCACTCTCAACTGCTCCTCTCCATGTGGTAGCGGCAGCGGTGCATCCATGGAGCGGCCGCTCTACGCACGTGCTCTGGATGATGCCTTTGTGCCCCGTGTGTGTCTTGTGCGCGCTCTTGTGCGGTATTGTTGCACCGCATGTATGCACACATGCTGTGTGTGCTTGGTTTGTGTGATGCGTGCGGGACGGCCTCTGCTTGCCGACTGCAGCTGCTGCTACAGAGTGCTTAGTGGCTAGGATGCACTTGTGTGGACAGTTCTCAGATCCAATCATGGTACACATGATCCGGCAATCTCATGATCGAAGTGGAAAGTTTGTGCATGATTACAATCGGATATGGTATTGGTGCTTCACTACAAAGTATTACGAATTTTATGGTCACTACTAATGATAATACCTGTTTTTACGTGATACAACTAAAGTCTAATTGTTGCAGCAGATACTATTTGTAGATGCTCCCAAGAATTTGAACATCTGGGTGTTCGGGGGCATGAATTATCTGCATGAGTGACAAGCTATACCCCATCTTCCATTGCGACCTAAAGCCAAAACAAGAAAACGAAATGTAGTAACTTGGTCTTCTCTGTTCTTTTGATGCATTCTCTGGGAACCATAAATGCTTGCATATTTGGACGCAAACTTTTTCAAGGTTGTGCCCTACTTTACTATTTGAATCTTGGTGATAATGAAATCCTAATGAAGGTCGGGTGATTCTCCGCCTCACGAGGTTGTCCAATAACGGTGAACCACAATGCCTTTGTCGATAGTTTCAGTAAGACCTCTTTTACTAACATCAAAATAAGAAATATTCAGTTAATAATACTTGACTAACAAGCTTAAATATATTCTTCTGTAATTTTGGTTACCACACTACGCCTTAGTTGTACAGAAATGAAGTGTTCGGCACGAGTACGCATGCACATTCGGCTTCATCCCTTACAAGGTCAGTCTAACTTTCTGCTCCACACGTAGTTATTGTGCAATGTGCACAAGTCAACACGGACCTATTACAGTTAATATTTTTTTTATAACCAAGTATAATCAACATTACATGCTGGCCTCATGTTGACATGGAAGTTAACCACAAACAATCTTTTCATGTCCATTACCACCATGGAGCAAGAATACTTGACAATGATTTTTTTTCCTTTCAAAAAAGGCGGTATCCCGCAACTGTTTTTCTTTTGTCTGCATTATCAATCAGATTCCATGGTTAATTATTTTTTCCTTCATTGCGGGATGTTGTCAAGAATTTTATCCCACCCATTGCTTTGGCGATCATCTCTGGCTACAACAAAAGTGTGTCAATCTAGCTCACGTGAGTTGAGCTGCACCATGTCCCATTATTACTCTATTACTGAAATAGTTGGTATGCCCAAATAGTAAGAACAAAGTAGATTTTAGTGAGTTGCACATATTCTATTCTTATCTTCTAGAACAATATTTACGCAACCAATATTATAGTTCTTTTATACCAGTTAAGTTTATTATTCAAAAAGAATTCCTTTTCACTGAAATAAGAACCACACAATGCTTACAATTTAATATGGTCACCTGGACAACTAAATGAATTAATGTTATGCATAGTATCTTTTGATTATGATGAATGATGGGCTCCACTCGAAAAATGCTTCTAGTGTTCTTTGCCAATTTTCCGTGTGTGTAACTACTAAAAAATTGGTTCTCAGTATTACCTATTTGATAGGAAAAAACTTGAACGCCGGGGTTCTCCAATATGTTCACTAGAGTTTAGTCCAGGGTAAACTTCTTGTATTACAATATTGTTAAAACATTTTTATTGCCTTTCTTATGTTGGTAGTCATCATATTTTGTTCATATTATTGATTTTTTTCCTAGGATGAATGTTGATTGTGTTCACATGATAATACGTGTGTTGCACGTGCACACTTACTAGTCTTTTTTAGAGGTAAAAATCTGATTTATTCATCAAAATCCACATGAAGTGGGATACGTCCTTGGTCATGGGGGGCGCCAAACCAAACGTGGCAACCCGGACCTTTAGAAAAGGAAAATTTAGCTAAGCTATGTGCTTCATAATTCACGGCACGAGACTCAAAAGAAAAAAGTACTCCCTCTGTCCCACAACATAAGAACGTTTTTTACACTAGTATAAGAATTTTTTTGCACTATACTAATGTAAAAAAAACGTTCTTATATTATGGGACGGAGGAAGTACTCCCTCCGTTCCTAAATATTTGTCTTTTTAGGGATTTCAACAAATGACTACATACGAAGCAAAATGAGTGAATCTACATTCAAAAATATGTCTACATACATCCGTATGTTGTAACCATTTGAAATGTCTAGAAAGACAAATATTTGGGAATGGAGGGAGTACAATGGAGTGTAGATGCATGGATATTAATGTCACTGATTTTTTTAGGACAATTAATCTCACTGATGATCGCCCCGGTGGAAAGAAACAAGACGTCACTCTGTCGGGCCGACGGATTGTGGCCCAGTAGCATAGCCCAACAGTCCCTTAACGGCTTTCCCAGGCCGGCCCAAGGGAAAGCACTCCCGAAAAGCGCAACACGGCAAACGCATCTCTGCTGTCCTCTGACCTCTCCTCTCCTCCTCTCCACGGACACGGCAAAGCTTCCTTCCCAAAATCCCCAAATCGAAGCCGAGGAAACTCTCTCCCGCACGACCCAAACAGCCCCCGTCCCCGCCGAGACCCGCCGCCCGCCTCCCGCCTGCCCGCCCGCCCGGCCGCTCGCGCGCCCTCCCTCCAGGTTTCGGTTCGCCCGCTAGCCGAGGCATCGGGGCGGATTGGATCGCCGGCGATGGACTGGAGCGCGGTGACGGCGGAGGACCTGGTGGCCGCGCTGCGGGAGGTGGACTGGTCCACGCCGCCGCGCCCCGTCCCCGAGTTCTTCTCCCGCTTCACCGTCCCACGCTCCTACTCCAAGTGGACCAGCCGCCTCAAGTGCAACCTCTACTAGTACGATCCGCCTCCTCCCCCCTCTCAACTCGTTTTACGGCTTCCGGCGGCGCATCCACGATTCGTCTGCCAACTCGGCTGGCCGTGCCGAATTCGACCGGATTTACTAGGGACTTGTGCTTGCGCGGGGCTTTTGACTAGCTCCACGTGGATCTGTGGTGTTTTGAGGTATTCGTGAATGGATAGGGGCATCAGGCGCTCCCTGGATCCATGGAATATAGAGTAGGGTATATGCGTGCGCTTCAGACTCCTCCTGATAGCCCTTCGGTTAGTGTCGATAAACCTATCAAGATCTTCAGAATATTTATCAACTGTGCTAAGAGGTTTGAATGGAGAATTCGATGAGCACATATGTGCATGTCAATTGTATGCTGTGATGTTAGTCGCTAAGAGTGTGCATAGGAGTAGCAGGTAGCTTGAACGCATCATGTTGGATATTTCTTGCTGGAATCCATGTATCTTTGAGATGAGAGCAAGATTCCATTTTTTCACTTAAAACGTGTGGAATTCTGATTCTAGATGCAAAGTGATCTAAATATGGGCTCGATTCAACTTACGTGAGCTGGTGAGACGAAAAAAGGGATAATTATTCTGATAAATGTAAACTTGTATTCATGCGAAAGTAGTATTAATTCATGAAGTTAGCATTGTGGAAGTTCATTTTGAAGACATGGTTTGTGTGGTTTCGTTTTTGTCATATACTGAAGTTCTTTTCTCAACTTTTGTTTGATCTGCAGCTACAGGACAAACTACTTCATTTTGATCATGTTCATTCTTGGTAAGCAATGAAAGATTTGAAGATTATTTATCTTCCTATTTTTTGATTGGTTTTGACATGCTGCCATTTGTATATATGAAGGGTTGGGTTTCCTTTGGAAGCCAGTTGCTATTCTTGCAGCTTTTATGACTGGATTCAGCATTGCGTTTCTTAATGACAGGTATACGAGTACTTAACTAATAGCTTTTCCTTGCATTGTGCTTGTAACTTGGTTCTGTTCAGATCGTTTTTAGCTTGTTATGTTAAAATGCACTCTTTACCATGATTAACAAAGATAATACATCAGTAGTGGAACATTCTTTGTAAACTACATTACGCTATGGACTTCTGTCACAACAGATCAGTCATCATATCATGATCATCAGATGCTCCCTTGTTTTGTATGTATAGAATTGCGTAAACGTGCACAAAAAATGTGTAGCCATCATAACTTAGGTTCTGTAACCAAAGAGACAATTTGCTCATTAATCATTATCACTAAAATAAAATATAATGCAAGTTGGAAAATAGCGTCATTATTATGTGCCTGGCAAGTCGGCCAATGCTTCACTTTTCAGCCTATCCAAGATATAAAGATTTGCAGTTTGCAGGGTTATTAAGCTATTTTTCTCTTATGAAGAAGTGAATATGAAGTTTCTGACAATCCTATTGGCTATAATAAACTTGGCGGCTAGCATTATAATTTATTTTTATGGGTAAATCAATCAAGGGTACATTTTATGTGCATGCTGCTAACATTGGAACCTTAACAGCTTCCTAATTCGATCATACACCATTGTTTATGTAGGACGTTGGAACAAATTGTACGCTAGCTGCATGCTTGTTATTATGCTAACATTGTATGGGCGCTCCATTTTGGACAATGAGCCAGAGAGCGCATCATTAGATTCCTAGACTTGGGTAATTGACCAGTTGCTGTACTAGACCTAAATGTTACCTTTTGAAACATAAGCTAAATGCAATATTCATATAAAATTTCACAGAATATAGCGCAAGTTATTTCATCTTGATGTTATACCAGTATTGCAATACTACAGTCCTTTGACACAGTTGAAGTGTTAGGAGTTAATTTAGCAAATAAGGGGCATGCTTTTTCAAGTTATTTCCTTGTGTTATAAACCCCATGTTACTTCATACCATCATATGATATGCCTGCCAACTGCCAAGCATCTTAGATTGCAGTGTTACATGCACTAGTTAGGGACCAGCCAGCCTAGTCATTATTCAAATATATGATCCTCTTAAGAATGTTAGCATTAGATCCTCAGGGGTCAAGTTATCTGTCCCTCTTTGTAATATACAGGGCGTGTACTCATCTATGATCAGTTAAGCAATCAATAAATAAATCTTGTTCTAATTTCTTGCTGCCTTCCCTACTCCCATCACCTCCCTCTTGTCTCTCGAGCCTAGTCTCATCTACCTTATGATATACGACCATTACATGCAGCAGCAGAGTAGGATAAAAATATATGATAAATACAGTTGAAAAGCAAGTTAGGTTCTACAGCATTGGGCCATAGTTGTATTGGAATAATGCATATAATTGTCACAAGTATGAAGGATCATTAAAAGTTTCTCCACATGTAAAATGATAATAATTGATTTACCAAGTGTTTGAATGGTGATTAATTAACTAACTATCATGCGTGATGATGCAGTTTTGCTGTCACTTTTAATGAGAAAGTCACGAGAACTGTCAGGCAGTTCTCACCACATTTAGCCGCAAAGATGAGACCACCGATAACGTAAGGAATACTACTTTAGTTTCTAATGTTTCCTTATTTATTTGAACGTGGGTTACTATTACAGTGTTGTTAATACTCTTTGTCAACACTGGCAGCCCTGTTATTCGCGGTCGACCAAGCTCGAAGAGATCAATTCATATTTGTGGTCGGCCTCGCTGGTTATTTGTGCTTTTATTTTCGGCAGGTGAGCAGAACCAACCTTCCGCTGCATAATCCTATGCAACAGACCACATTTCAAAAAACTTGGAACTAAGCATTTTTCATGTTTGCAGTTAGCTGCATGCTCTGGTTGACCTCATGCAGCCTCCTCACAGTTCTATGGGCGCTTCTCATTGCTCTGCTTAGTAAGGACGGTGTAGAGTTCTTTATTTGTTTTTTGGAGATCTGTATTTATTTTGGAATGTCCTTATTAATTTGTCTTTTTGTTGGCAGCAACGGTACTTCATGCCAGCTTCAGAACACCTAATTTGAAAGCACGTCTGAACACGTTCAGAGAGGAATTCCGAGCAGTTTGGCGGAATTATAGTGAGCTCTAGAGCTCCCTTGGTTTCAAGGTAAGTTCCTTCATACCTGTTTAGGACAAGCGTAGGTCTGTTTTATACCAAAACCATTGCATGCACACTCATTTCCCTCTGTGTATGCATGTATGTTCAGGTGATAAGATGTGCTTAGTGCTGAAGCTTCCCTGCTGTCTGTGCATTGTGTCTGTGGGAGATGAACGAAGGTGATACGCAGTTGTGATTACTGGCTCATTTGGAGGTGGATCAGGACTGACTCTTTAGGTGATGCTATGCCTCGGTCCGCAGTCCTCCTTATCACAGTAGTTGTTCCTTTGGACTTGTCCCTATAACCAAAGCTTTGGAGGAAGAACAGCATGTAAAGGATGTAAACAAAGTATTCTGATCTAGACAAAAAGCACATGTTGTTTGTTGATACGCCTGCTTGATGCTCTGTCTAAACTTCAAAAAACTGTTCTGGATATATTATCCGCCACTGCATTGATATTTTAGAATGTCTAGATGGATCCAGTGGATCGGTAATTCGTTAGAATCAGTTCTGTTAGCCGTCGCCATGTGTCTCGAAGGACGTCAAGAGTATTCTAGTGACATGTCATTCGGTGCACGCGTTTATATGACGATGAAGAGAACACAATTGTACATGCCCAGCTTGCAATATACCCATATAGCAGCAGTATCATCATCTGCTCTTGCAGCTATTCATTTCACTCACGGGCCCTGTTTAACGAGCTAAATAATACTGATGGCCACAGTAATTTCACACGTCCAAGCAGCCACTCATGACCTGTTAAGTTTCCTTTGACATTGCTTCAAGCGTTGTTTTAGTCTGATTGAAATGGGAACAGCAGGTCATTCTTTTTTGCTGAGCGTTAGCTGATAAATACTCACTAAAAAGAATCTGAAAGACACTTTAGGAACAGTTACCATCATGTATACAGAGAAGAAAAACAGATAATATCACTTAAAAAGTAAACTGTTCTTCATGAGAGATGTCAAGAGTTGATATATTTCAATACAACCATACAAAAATGGATAATTACAAAATGATAAGAATAGAAATTATATTACAGAGGACAAAAGTCCGGAATATGGCAGCACAATCTTAAGCACTCCCAATATGGCAATCCTCAAAAAATAGCATATACGATTCCCAATGGTAGAGCAGAGTCTGCGCCAAAAATGAATAGTCCGATTATGTATTAAAGCTTCTATCACCAGCATCTCCCAACCCGGGAACTATGTACCTGTGGGTACATGTCAACAACCTTAGTCATTGCTCTGCTTGATCGGTAATGCATTATGCTGAATAACGGAGATGCGATGTACACATTTTACAGAATGAGCATTGAATGGCTAGAAGTTTAAAACAGTACCCTCTCTCATCTACTTCAGAGTCGATCATCCCTGCGTACACATGGAGCCTGGAGACCAGAAACAAAGTAAACAATAGGAGCTTGATACACACACATGAGCATGGCTTATGATCTATTCTTACCCAGGGAACTTGTTGCTGAGCTTTTGTAGCGCAGGAGGTGCTGCAACAGCTGATACCTGCATCATAAGGACAATAGGTGTTAGGTCGATTTGGATGAATACTTGAGAAATAAATACAAAAAAATTCCAGGAACTTACAACTTTAATTTGTTTGCTTGTAACTCCACGGTCAACCAACAAGTCAATAGCAGCAACGATTGTCCCACCTAAAGGTATACAAGTTGAATGCATAATCATTGTATTTATGTGTTAGTATACCAGCCATTCTGCTTACATGAACCAATATATAACTTTTATTGTCTCTGTCATTACTGCAAATAAGCATTCTTTCTTTCTTTCTTTCTTTGAGGAGATTAATGTTCTGTTACTTGACATGATAATTAACATGTAAATGAAGAAGAACTAGAAACATATTGAAATTGGATGGTATTCAAAATGAACTTCTTTTCACTTATTAGTGAAGAGGATCACACATGAAGAGTGTTAGGCAGAAACTGTATTGTTTAGGTAAAGCTGTCTGTTACCAGTGGCCAGCATTGGATCAATAACTAGCACACGAGTCCCCTCTGGAATCTTTTCTGGCAAGCTGCATTAAATGAGATAAAGGAAAAGAAAGGAAGAATATGAGACTACTCGAATTCACATAGGTGATTAAGTTATTCCCTAAGGGTTGAAGAAATAGAACTTAATAGGAAAATAGTTACTACTCCCTCAAGTCCATAATTATTGTCGTGGTTTTAGTTCAAACCACGACAGCAATTATCGAACAGAGGGAGTAACTGAAATGAAAGTAAACAAGTACGTAGTACGTATTATCAAGGTAAGGTTGGTTTCCCAAGTTAACCATACCACTCTACTAAATAGCAATGGAACCCCTGTTTTGTAATATTTGCATGCCTTACTGTGTATTGTAAAGACTTACATAGGTAAGTACATTCATATCAAGTTCCAAGACAAAATACTGACTTGAGTAGTTCAATAGGGACTCAGATATCTAAGGTCAAACATAATCATGTGTCTGCCTGATGCCTAGTTAAAAAGTACTACGTAGATATTTAGATAAGAGCTTGCAAGATGAAAAAGAACTTAGGACATACTTGTTGAGATATACCGAAGGTTGAAGTGTTTCTTCATCCCTACGAAGTCCTTCATGTTCAATGAAACGGGCAGATAAGAATAATGGTGCATAGCTCTCAAGGCACATGTCGTAATTGAGAAAGAACATACTAAAGCATTGGATTCACGAAGTTTAGCTTTACTAAAATTCCACATGCTCTAAGGAAATATATTCCTTATTTTGGTTGGAAATAAACATTCTGCATATTTCAACCATTATGCATCTGACCAAAACGTTGTGCGCATTAAATACAGAATATCCAGCATCGGTATTTAGAGAAACAGAACAAATCAGCTTAGATTGCTGGAACTGGGTCATGCAGCCAATGTAAGCAATATGTTAACATAAAGCTAATTGGCTTTTTCAATTAAAAAAAATGTTTGACTGCAATTTATGTAAACAACTTACCGAGGTGATAAGTCTTGGTGGCTGGCAGAATTGATGAAGCGTTTTCAGCTAGAGCAAGACCAGCTCTCAGAATTGGAACAACCTGTTGTTATACACGCTAATGAAAAGAGTAAATATACTCATATACACTACAAACCAAATACTCCCTCCGTTTCTTTTTAGTCTGCATATAAGATTTGGTCAAAGTCAAACTTTGTAAAGTTTGACTAACTTTATAGAAAAACATTTTAATATTTACAATAAAAAAGTTATATGTTATGAAAGTTCATTTCAACACGCATCTAATACTATTGATTTCATGGTGTGACTGTTGATATCTTTTCCTATAAAGCTAGTCAAACTTTACAATGTTTGACTTTGACCAAATCTTATATGCGAACTAAAAAGAAACGGAGGGAGTACAATATCTAGTGCTAAGAAATAGACTTACCATAACAGGCTCCCTTGGATCAATGAATTCAACACTTGAAACAGCTACGGGTGTTTGGATCTCTCCTGTGATTGTAGGCTGCAAGTGTTTCAAACAGTTTAGCACCATGCCATTAATTCTCCCTGCAGTTAAATGTTTAAAAATACACGCAAAATAGGTCGGATAAGAAGTGTGGATGGAAATATTATGAGCTAAGCTATGGTCCATAAATTCAGGTGTCACTGGCATTCATCATTCAACCAGGTAACAACATTCAATGCCATTTCAAAACTGCCTGACACCGGTGTCACTCTCAAGGAATATTTTTCATTTTCATGCTTTACAAATGTAAGAGAGTGATCAACGGATAATTCCCAGCCATGCAAGATTTCCACTCACCAGCCAATCCCTGCAGGCCTCATATATGAGGAGACGACCAAGCTCTGCCATAGCACTCCCTGCAGCAAGTTACAACAACCATCTCAATTTATAGCTGGCAACTTCAGCAAAACGCTTCTTATACGGAAGTCAATCAACAACAAATTGCCGCCAGCAGGTTGGGTTCAATTGCAATTTGCAACATGGAAGCCATTTCAGAGGCACTCACGGAAGACGGCGCAGGGCGTCTGCTCGTTGCGCAGGACGGAGACCCAATGCTTTATCAGCGGGTGCGGCGGGACGAACACCTGCGAAACAAACACACCAAGCGCCACTGAGCGCGCGCGCACGCACGTGCAAACGAATAAACGGAGCCAGGCAGAGGCATCGCCGTCGAGAGGAGCCAGATCCGCACCAGCATCTGGCCGCCGGAGGCGGGCGACCGCGACGAACCGGTGGCGGCGTCTGGGCTCGCCGCCCTGGCCACCGCCAGAGACGGCCGGGGCCTGCGGACGAGCAGCGGGGCCGGCGCGGCGTGGCGCGCGGGTTCGACGAGCGCGCGGGAGGCCAGAGAGCAATAGGAGGCTTGCACGAGGCGGCGCGGCGCGCACGGGCGGCGATGGAGAGGCGCTCCCGCGGCCGCGGCCGTGGCCGTGGCGGGCGACGTCATCGCGAGGACGGTGCGGAGTGCGGATGGATGCGGGCGAAAGCGAGCGCAGTGATGGGTGCGACGGTGGGATACGGTGGGGTCGCGTCTCTTTTTGGCGCATCCCAGAATATTTTTAACTACCAGCAAATCCCCTTTGTTGTACTCCGTACTTGTGTTTTTGAATCTTCTGTAATAAATCTACTTATTTCAGTAGGGAAAATAATGACAAACTTTTTTGTGGGAAATTACAAACTTTTGATAATGTCAAACATTTTTTAGAGAAAACTTTTGATTTATACAACTTCAATTATGATAATGCAACGAACACGAGAAACAATAGAAATTAGAGCATCTCCAGCCGCGCCCCAAGAAGTCCTCTCCAGACGATTTTTTCGAGCTGGCGCCGAAAAAATGGCCCAGTCGCGCCCCCAGGAGCCCGATTTTCGCCGGCCTGGGCCGAAAACAGCGCCGGCGGACCCAAGCCGAACCCGGCGCGCTGGGTGGCGCCCGTGGGCGCCGGGGCGAGCTGTTTTGGCGCGAAAAAGCCGCGGGCCAGTCGCGTCAGCGACACGGCGACTCGTCTTCCCCCAACGGCCTCGGTTCTCGCGGGGAATCAATGGTCAGCCTTGCCATTGATTCCTCACGGACGGCGCGTCACGGGACGGGACGCCTCCCCTCCCTCGCACGCGTACACACGGGCGCGGCGCGGCTATATAGCCGGTGGCCTCACTCGCCTGTGCCCACACCAGCCTCGCCCCTCGCCGCGCCCCTCCCTCTCCGTCTACCTCTCCCGAGCGCCGCCGCCCAGCCCCTCGCTCTCCCTCTGTACCTCTCCCGAGCCCGTCGCCATGGCAGAGTGTTTCCCCGGAGACGAGGCGGCGGCCAACGGCTTCGGCCGCCGTTCGCGGATGCGAACAGGAGTCCTGGCTCCTGTTCCAGGCGAACATCCCGGCGCCGTCGGACATGCGCGCCGGGCCGACGGGGTGGAGACTCAGCAACGGGGGAGTGCCCATTCCCCCGTTGCCTGACGCTGTGGCGAAGCCCAAATACTTCGCCGAGGAGGCCGAGGTCGTGCGCGCCTCCCTCACCGAGCCGAACTCTCCCTCCCCCAGTACGCAGCCGACAACCACGCAGCTTGGGCGGCGTACTTCGAGCGCCGCCAGCAGCAGCGCTTGGCATCCACCAACGGCGCGCCGGTGGTCGGCGACCTGAAGAACAGCGAGGGGCGCCGCCTGTGGTGGGGCGTCCCCGGCCGCACACTCGAGGGCGTGCTGACGTACCTCGACGGCGGCAACGACCCGCCGTTGGCGTACCCGGCGAGGGTGGCCGCCCCGGCGCAGCACCGACGCGCCGGGCCATGGGCACCAGGGAGGTTCGGGTCCTCCTCGCGATCTTCATCGCACTGCTCCGGTACTCCGGCCCTGCTCGGCGTCAAGGCCGAGCCCGCGGCGGAGACATCGCTCGGCCGGTGCACTCGCAGCGCCGGCATCATCATCAACGAGGGCGCCCGGCGCGCCTCCTCGTCGGCTCCTCCTCGGCGCTTCATCGAGCCAAAGATGGAGCCGGGGCTCGCGCCGGTGAAGACGACGGAGCTCGATGCCGACGACGCGGCCCTGGAATGGGCACGCAGGGACTCCATAGCGATGGAGAAGGAGAAGGAGCGCCAGTGCGCCGCCTTGCGCCGCTTCGCGGAGCGCCGACGCAGCCGCGACGAAGGCGGAGTCGTCGTCATCTACGACAGCGACGACGACGACGACGACGACGACGACGCGCCGCCACCAGTCCGCCATGGCGACGCCGGGCAGGGGTCCAGCAGGGGCGCCCGCGTCAAGGAGGAGAAGACCGATGACGACGATGGCGGCGACTTCAGCCAGTTTTTTTTAGATTAGTTTAATGAAAATCCGCGAACTTCGCCGAACTGTGCCGAAATTTATCGTGTTTGGCCGAAATTTATCTTGTTTTTAGCCGAACTTCGCCGAACTGTGCTATACTTCTTTTATTTTAAACGCGTCTGGGGGCGGCCCTGGGGCCGGCGGCTGGGGACCAACTCGCCCCCAGGCCCAATTTTTGCGCCGGCTGACCCCCAGGCGGCGATTTTAGGCGCCTCCTCGGGGGCCAACGGCTAGAGATGCTCTTACATTCAGATTCGTAGACCATCTAGATGATTATAAGCACATAAGTGAGCCGGAGGCGCGTCGCTGTCATCGCCCCTCCTTCACTGGAGTCGGGCAAAACTTGCTGTACTAGTTGAAAAACATGCGGTGGCCCCATGTTTGGTTTTGGTAATTGATGACAATCTCTATGGACTAATGGTTGTCTTGAGTTATATTTGAAAGGTTTGTCCATAGGCTTTTCTTGGAGTCCATTTGTTGGTTTCAAGGAGAGTTTGTGATGACCAATGTGCTATTAAGAAATTATCCAAAGATTGGTCTTAGTTGGAAAGATTCAAGGTTGATCAAGACTAAGTACAGAGAGTGTTTCAGGTTGATCAACACACAAAGCGTAGAAGATGTACCGAGAGGGATCGAGCGATCCCATGGTATGGTAAGCATTGTCAATTACGCTTTATGTACCAACCCATGGTCTTTGTGAGAGTTCTATGTGGGGTTAGGTTATCTTCCATGGGCTTGCGTCAAGAGTAAGATCGCATACAACCCATGGAGGATGACATCAAATCAAGGTTGTGGTGTGCAAGTTCAAGTGATGCATCACGAAGAGATCAAGTGCTTGAAGCTTGCCATCCATTACGGTGACAATGTACTTGTGAAGATGTGCCGAAGAGTGGCTCACCCATAGTAGAGTATGGGGGAGCAATCTACTAGTCTTCACCGAGCCAACGAAATCAATAAAGGTGGTCCAACTTGAGGAAGTCAAGATCGTCTACATCTAACTCAAGTGGACTTTGTGCAAGGCAAAGGTTTGTCCTTGATAGGTTCTCTATTTTACCAGTCTCATGGTGGTAGTTTGGAGACCAGGTTATAGGATCGATTGTCGTACTATCAATGGGGGCTCTCAAGTGAGTAGATTGATTGTATCGTTCGTAGAGAGCTCAAACCATTGCATGCTTGCATCATATTTTTTGGTTCCTGTTTGGTTTTCTTCTTGTGAGATTTGGAGATTATGGTCATCTTCTTGACAAGCTTGAGTTCATCGAAAACGGAGTTCACATGCTTCTTTTATTGCATTTTCGGTGTTGGAGGTTTTATCGGTCTCTTTCGAGGAAGGGTTCTCACCATTTTCTTATGGGCCTTTTCTCATTTGCTTCTTATTGTTATTTCTATCAAGATTGTGTTAGGCCATGTCGTTAGCATTCCAACAAACTTGGTTTCGTTGAATTCGTAGTCCGTTTGCAAAAGTTGTGTCCGTTTTGGTGTCCTTAAAAGGGCTGCAGCGGTACTACCGCAAATGGGAGCGGTACTACCGCTTGGAGGGGATGTAATTTTCTACTTCCGTGGCCTACTTCCGCTCCGGACCAAAAACTCGTCATAAGTCCAGCGGTGGTAGGCATGGATGTAATTTTTTAGTACCGCTCGCAAGCAGTAGTACCGCTACCCTTAGCAGTAGTACTGCTACCCCTAGCGGTAGTACCGTGAGGGCAAGCGGTAGTACCGCTCCAACGGTTCTTCTGGCCTTTTTTTCTCCTAGATGTTGTGTTTCAAAGGGCTACTACCGCCCTAGCGGTAGTACCGCTCCTTGGAGCGGTAGTACCGCTCGGTGCGGGCTGTGAGCATACCAGTTGGCTTTTTCCCCACCTATAAAAGAGGGTCTTCTTCCCCAATGAACCCCATTCTTTGAGCTCGTGTTCTCCCCCCATTGTTGACCTTCTTCAAGCTTGCTATCTATCAATCACTCCATGGATTCTTGCTAGTTTTTGGGGGGAAAGAGAGAGGAGATCTAGATCCACATTTCCACCAATCACTTTCTCCTCTTTGTGAGGGGAACCCTTTGGATCTAGTTCTTGGAGTTCTTCGTGTTCTCTTCTCCGTTCTTCCTCTTATTTCCCTCCCTAGCATTAGTTGCTTTGGTGAGATTTGGGAGAGAAGAACTTGGGCACTCTGTGTGCCCTTGCCATTGCATTTGGTGCATCGGTTTGAGTTCTCCATGGTGATACGTGGAGGTTACAAGTTGAGAAGCTTAGTACTCTTGGGTGCTTGGTACCCTTGAACTTGTTCCTCTTGGGTGCTTGGGCGCCCTAGACGGTTGAGGTCACCTCGGAGCCATATTCCATTGTGGTGAAGCTTCGTGGTGTCGTTGGGGAGATAGCCCCAACCTTTGTGGTGTTCGGAGCTCAATTATTGTGGTGTAAAGCTCCGGGTAAGCGTCGGGGTCTCCAATTAGGTTGTGGAGATCGCCTCGAGCAATTTGACGGGTTCCGGTGACCGCCCCCAAGGGTTGCCAAAGTGTACGGGTTCGGTGACCGCCCCCAAGGGTCGCCGTTTGTATGGTTTCGGTGACCGCCCTCAAGGGCCCCTTAGTGGAATCACGACATCTTGCATTGTGTGAGGGCGTGAGGAGATTACGGTGGCCCTAGTGGCTTCTTGGGGAGCATTGTGCCTCCACACCGCTCCAAATGGAGATTAGCAACCGCAAGGGTGTGAACTTTGGGATACATCGTCGTGTCCGCGTGCCTCGGTTATATCTTACCCGAGCCCTTTACTTATGCACTATACTTTGTGATAGCCATATTGTTTCTTGGCATATATCTTGCTATCATCTAGTTGTTTATCTTGCTTAGCATAAGTTGTTGGCGCACATAGGTGAGCCTAGTTGTTGTAGGTTTTGTGCTTGACAGATTGACCGCTAGGTTTATTCCGCATTTGTTCAAGCCTGAACCATAATTATTTTAAAGCGCCTATTCAAACCCCCCCTCTAGGCGACATCCACGATCTTTCAATTGGTATCAGAGCCTCGTTTATCTTTATAGGGCTTAACCGCCTAGAGAGTAAGGATGTCGACTAGGGGTTTAGGATTCTCTGAGACTCTTAGTTTTGATGGCACAATTTTTGATATTTGGGTACTTCGCATGCTTAATCTCTTTAGGGTCATGGACCCAAATTTAGAGCGAATTGTAGGTATGGAATTTTCTCTTCCAAAGGACCCACAAAGATTATCTTTAGAGGATGAGAAAAACTCTTATCTCAATGCTCAAGCTTCTAATGTGCTTTTTGATGCTTTGAGCAATGTAGTTATATTTCAATTCATGTCGTTCCGGGATGCTCATGAGTTGTGGACAAAGCTTCAAGATAAATATGGTGTGTCCAAGAATTGTGGGAATGATTGTTCTCTCTCCACCTCCGGCCGTGTTGTCTTCTCAACTTCTTCTACTTCACCTACATGTGGTTTGCCACAAGGTAATGATATGGTGAGTTGTGTTGGTCATTGCAATGATGATATTATGCTTATTGTTGATGATCCTTCATCACTGTCTTATTGTAATGCGTCTTCTTTGAACTTTAACACTTCGAGCACCCTACATGTTTCACATGCTTGTGTTGATAGTCCTTGCATATCATGTAGAAATTGCTTGACTAAAACTCATAATGATATGCTTGCTATATCTTGTTGCCATGATAAAAATGCATCTATTTCCTCGAATTGTTGTGCTAACAATGTAGAGAAACCCAACACCCCATGGAACAAGATGTAGTCTTGAATGGTGCTTCAAGGGATCCTACATCATCATCTATTGTGTTTTGCCTTATGGATAAGGCTTCAAAGGTATCTCCCACTTTGAATCCCAATATATCTTGTGATGATAGTGATGATGACAATGATGATGATGTTGATAATGATGAAGAGAATGATAATGTTGCCTCCTTAAAAATTAAGGGGGGAATGATTTTTAAAGCTCTTCGTAAGAATAAAATTGCTCATTCCAACTTCATGGAAATCATGTCTATTGCCATTGAGGGCAAGAAATATATAAAGGAGTTGGAATCTCATCTAGAGGAGCATGAGGTCACCATTGAGAAAATGGAGGTCATGAGCGTGATTACGCTAATGAGATCGCCGACCTCTCGCAAGCTCTTGAACTTGAACAAACCACCAATGAATCTCTTGTGGAAACTTTTGCTCTAGAACTATCTAGAATAAAGGAATCCCGTGATAGAGCTCTCGAGGTGGCTAATGATTTTGAAACTAAAAATGAGAAGCTTGAAGTTGTGCATGCCAAACTCCTTGAGGATTTTGAGCACCTCGAAAATGGCTCAAGGGTCATTAAGGGTGAGCTCATCAAACTTACCGAGTCTCATGCTCAACTTAAAGCTTCATATTCTAAAGAGCTTGCAAATTTGCCTTCTCTGCTTGCTATTATTGATGATGCTTGTGCTACTAACTCTATTTCTAGTGAAGCATCCATTTTGAAGGAAAATGTTGAGCTAAGGGCTCAACTTGAGTTGCTATCTAGCACTCATAGAAAATTGGAAGAAATTCATGTAAAGCTCACAAGCTCTCATGATGATCTTCTAGTATCCCATAATGTGCTAAAGATAGCTCATGAGGCTATGATTATCAAGGTAACATCTAGTGAGCCTCATGTGGATACTAGCACTACTTCTAGTCAAAATGCTATATTGCCATGTGCTAGTCCTTGTAATTCATCTACTCACAATATGGGTACATCCTGTGATGAATTACTTTCCTTGCCTTGTTGCTCTAACGATGAAGCTTATACTTCATCTAGCACTTGTGTTGATACTAACCATGTAGAGGAAATCAAAGGGCTCAAGGCCCAAGTCACTTCTTTGAAGAAAGACCTGGAAAAGTGTCGTGAAGGGAAGTCCACACTCAACAATATCTTGAGTGTGCAAAAATTCCCCAATGACAAAGGTGGACTTGGATTCAACTCCAACAAGAAGAAGAGGTCCAAAATCAATAATAAGAAAAAGGGCCAAGAACAAGTTAAGAATTCGGCCAAGATTATTTGCTTCAAGTGCAAAATTGAAGGGCACCGTGTTAGATCTTGCCCATTGAAGAAGAAGCCCATTAGTGACAAGCAACAAGGGAAGCAGCCACAAGTTCATTCTCATGCTCAACCTCAAGTTGAAGAAAGGCCTCTTCCCAAGAAGACTCAAGTTCATGCTTGATACGTCTCCAACGTATCTATAATTTTTGATTGTTCCACGCTATTATTTATGAAGTCTTGGATGTTTAATGGGCTTTATCATTAACTTTTATATCATTTTTGGGACTAACCTACTAACCCAAAGGCCCAGTCCAGATTGCTGTTTTTTTTGTGCCTATTTCAGGGTTTTGCAGAAAAAGAATATCAAAAGGAGTCCAAACGGAATGAAACCTTTGCGAGAGATATTTTTGGAGAAAATCACGCCCGAGGAACTTGAGAACCACGTCAGGGGATGAGAGGGTGGCCCACGAGGGTGGGGGCGCGCCCCCCTTCCCAGGGCGCGCCCCCTGCCTCGTGGCCCCCTCGAGCGTCCCTGGTGCCCTCCTTCCTATATAAGCCTACGTACCCCAGAAACTCCAAAAAAAGAGAGAAAACCCTAATTCCGCCGCCGTAGCTGCTGTTCCCGTGGAGATCCCATCTTGGAGCCTGTTCCGGAGCTCCACCAGAGGGGGATCCATCACCGAGGCCTTCATCTTCATCATCATCGCCCTCACCATGAGTTGTGAGTAGTTTACCATAGACCTTCGGGTCCATAGCTAGTATCTAGATGGCTTCTTCTCTCTCTCTGGATCTCAATACAAAGTTCTCCTCGATATTCGAGGAGATCTATTCGATGTAATCTCTTTTTGCGGTGTGTTTGTCGAGATCCGATGAATTGTGAGTTTATGATCAAGGTTATCTATGAAAGATATTTGGTTCTTCCCTGAACTTTTTATGTGTGCTCATAATATCCTTGCAAGTCTCTTTGAATTATTGGTTTGGTTTGGCCTACTAGACCTATAGTTCTTGCAATGGGAGAAGTGCTTGGCTTTGGGTTCAATCTTGCGGTGTCCTTTCCCAGTGACAATAGGGCAGCAAGGCACGTATTGTATTGTTGCCATCGAGGATAAAAAGATGGGGTTTATATCATATTGCTTGAGTTTATCCCTCTACATCATGTCATCTTGCTTAAGGCGTTACTCTGTTCTTATGAACTCAATACACTAGATGCATGCTGGATAGCGGTCGATGTGTGGAGTAATAGTAGTAGATGCAGGCAGGAGTCGGTCTACTTGTCTCGGACGTGATGCCTATATACAATGATCATGCCTAGATAGTCTCATAATTATTCGCTTTTCTATCAATTGCTCGACAGTAATTTGTTTACCCGCCGTAGAATATCGCTATCATGAGAGAAGCCACTAGAGAAAACTATGGCCCCCGGGTCTATTCTCAACATATCAATCTACATCTACTTTACTTTTATCGCTTTTATTTGCCGTTTTATTTAAACTAAAAATACCAAAAATATAAACTATCATCTCTATCAGATCTCACTTTCGTAAGTGACCGTAAAGGGATTGACAACCCCTTATCGCGTTGGCTCCGAAGTTCTTATTTGTTTGTGCAGGTGCGAGGGACTCGCGCGTGGTCTCCTACTGAATTGATACCTTGGTTCTCAAAAACTGAGGGAAATACTTATGCTACTGTGCTGCATCTCCCTTTCCTCTTCGAGGGAATACAACGCAAGCTCAAGAGGTAGCAATGCTTCTCTCGTTGAGAAATCATGTGAGAAGAAAGCAAAGAGTAGACGTTGCTACTTATGCCGTGAGAAAGGTCACGCCGCTTCTTCATGCACAAATGGTACCTTATCCAACCCAATTATTATTGATGTTGTCTATTCTCTTGGGAAGGATAATGTTGGCAATGTGTTTGCCAAGTTTGTTGGTACTCAAAGTGGTGTCAAGAAAAGAACCATTTCGGTTGCCAAGCCTATTGTGACTAACCTCTTAGGACCCAACTTGGTTGGGGACCAACAAGCTAAAATTTGATCAATAGGTGTTGTTGGAGGGCATTGGAGACTTGGTTACATTATGAAGAATTAAGGGGTCTTCATCATCCATATTGTCTCAAGCCAAGTCATTCGTATTATCAAGTTGCTATCTTATATCCAATGTTCCTCCTTGCAGTAACTTGTGCTTAAATTGTTGACATTGAAAGTTACTTGCCCCTTAGCATGTTGTGGTTTTGTATCTTGCATGTGCGTGTATATGTTGTGCTTCCAATTTGCTTATCTTGAGAAATCAAGTATGTGTATGTTGGTTTGCACACCATGTACGTGTGTGTAGTGTGTTGAGCCTTTGTGCTTCTTGTTTGTATCTTAGCTGGCTCTTGTGAGAGATTAATGGAACATCCCATTTTGGGTGAGTGATGTTGTGACGCCCGAAGACCGACGCTCCAGAAGATTCCAGATGTTCCGGGTTTTCCCATGTGTTTCATTTGTGCTTGCTTTATTTATTTTTGCACTGCATCATGTCATCATGCCATCATGTCTTTTAATTTTAAAACTCAACAAAATAAATTGTGTAGACCTTCGGTCCATTTAATTCGAGGGAAGAGTGACTTCTCTTTATAACATATCCTCCTAATAAATATGGAGCTATATAAAATATCCCTTTGCCTTGGAATCATCGAAACACACTTGCAAATATTCCTCATATTCTTTTCTACTTCAATTTTGACTCTGTAACCTCGTCTATAATTCTTAACCGTTTTATCGAGGCTCCTCCAAAAATTCGATCATTTTAGGACACTTCGAAAATCAAGTCTTAGTTCAAACCCATTTGAATTAAATTCAAATATGTTTGAATTATATCTTTCGATCATGCCACTACTATTTTTCTTGGATTACGCTCATTTTTATGAGCCTGAGAAAATTACCCTCATGTGTAAATTCTTTCCCTAGGTGCCCTTTTCTTTTCCTCTCTCTTTAGTTCTCTGTTTTGTTTTTTTATTTGAGAGAGAGAAAGGCAGAAGAGGCCCAGCCGCCGGCCTCCCTAAGACCCTTTGCAGGCTCCTTTTGGGCCCAAGACCCGGTCCCCATGGCTAGGCCCAGCCGCAGCCCGCTTCCCCTCTAACCCTAGCCAGCCCACCTAGGGCCTCTGCTCACCCCTCGCTCTCCTAGCCCGATCCCCACTTCTCCTTCTCGCTCCCTCGTCCCTTTCCTCGCGCCGCCAGGATGCCCCGCACCCGACCCATCGATCTCTCCCTCGAGCCCCCGCCTCCTTCTCCCTACTGCGCCGCCGCCCTTCTCCTCGACCACACCTCGTCCTCGCGCACACCTCTCCTTCCCCATCCCCATGGTGCCTCTACAGCAAGCCCCTTCTCCATTCCGTTCGCCGTCGTGCCCTCAAGGCCGAACGCCACCGCGCCATGGCTCCTCCCGTCGACCGGTCGCCCAGATGACCGCCGTCCTCCCCTAGCAGCAGAAGGCACCGCTACTCGCGACTTCTGCTTCGTCCCTGCCGCCATCGGGACCACCAGGAGGTCTAGCGCCTCCTCCTCATCTCCTTCGCGCCGTCGACTCACCATGGCCGTGCCTCCCATGGTACTCCACGCATCACCGCGGCCAGGGGGATGCTCGCCAAGTCCACCACGAGCACGTCGGAGCCCCGTCACCCCTCCTCGAGCTCGCGATGGGTGCTGCCACCCTGGATCCAACGCTCCTCCTGCTCGACCGCGTCGTCGATGACCTCCACCAGAAGCTCGCCGCCTCCCACAGCCACCGGCGACCTCCCCTCCAACGCCATCGCCGGCCGCCTTCTGTGCACCTTGCTGCCTTTTTTTCCTTTGTTGTGAACACTACAGTTGCAGCACCCGTGGGCGCCGAGTCCCCCTTCCGGATCCGACAAGTGTACGACTACAAGGGAAGGCGCCAAGTACCACAACAGCCGGAGTGCATTTTTTTGTCAAGTTCATCTATGACACAAACGACTACACGATGTGACACTAAGTACATCTACAAAACGAGTACCACTACCGTCGCCGAAGACCGCGTGTACCTCTCCGAACGCGAACGACTACTTCCTCGACGAACGTGTACGACTACTTCCTTTTGGCAACGTGAACGACAACTTCGACGACGACCGCCTCGAGAACGTCTACTTCCACTACTTCCCTCGACGAACTCGAACCACCCCGAACCGCACACTACAAAGGTATACCACCGAGACGACCCCATGGATGAATGCATGTGAATGTGTGATGTATGAGATGAAGTACTTGTTTGCGCCGTGTCTGTTGCGTCCCTCTTTTGTCGCCGAACCATGGGAACCCGGAAGCCGGGAGCACCCCATCATCTTGTTCGACTCACGCTTCGCCACCCTTCTTTTGCATCGGCATCTCAACGAGTTTCGGAATCGGAACGTTGCCGTGGCACCGTTTCCATTCTCGCCGCCATGACACCCCTTTCCTTTCTGTCGTGGCGACCAAATGATTCATATCTTGTTAATTGTCAACTTTTACTAAAAACTTGCATTTGTCATCCGCATCATGATAACAACCTTTAAATGCTTGATTTTGTTCTTTGCTTTAAGAATTGCTAAATATGCACTTGAGGAGTTTCCGGAATTGTTGTTGTTATTTCCGGCCTCATTTAAATTGGCTAGATAGTGTAGTTTTGCTCATGCTTCACCTCTTGCCATGTTTAATAAAAACATTTAATCTTGTCTTGTTAATAAACGAGAGTCAACTAAATAAATAAATTGTGGTGTTTCGTCAATATGCAACTCGTTGCATATTGAGCTCCACTTAACTTGTAGTAGTTGTTTGTGCACTTTGCCATGCCATGCATATTTAAACCGAACATGCATCATACTTGATTGTGCATCATATGCCATGTTTATGATTGTGTGTTTACCGTGTTGTTTGCTTCTTTCCGGTTTGCTTCTCTCGTTAGCTTCGGGTTCGTTCCGGAGTTGTGAGGATTTGTTCGACTACTTCATGGACTCGTTCTCCTTCTTTGCGGAATCCCAGGCAAGATGACCATTCCCAGATATCACTACTACCTTTGCCTATGCTAGATGTTTCGCTCTTTAGCTTTTGCCTCGATGCCTATGTCTGTTTGTCAGCCTCCTATTGTTGCCATGAAACCTCTAACCTTTGACACCTTCCCAGCAAACCGTTGTTTGGCTATGTTACCCGCTTGCTCAGCCCCTCTTATAGCATTGTTAGTTGCAGGTGAAGATGAAGATTGCTCCATGTTGGAACTTATTGTTGGGATATCACAATATCTCTTAAATATATTAACACACCTATATACTTGGCAATGGGTGGAAGGCTTGGCCTTTTGCTCGGTGTTTTGTTCCACTCATGCCACCTTAGGACCCGATTGTCACACCCTGCATTTTGTAACATGTTATTTGCATCAATGAAGCATGAAAATTTGGACCAACAATTTATTTTAGCATCATTTGGCTTTTATTTGGAATTGAGTTTTTCTTCATGTGTTCTTCATGTGCTCATTAAAGTCAACTATTACCTCTTGTAGAATTCATCTCCATACCCAAAACTTCTGCCCAATGATCATGCCAAGTGTTATATAACAGTATAGTATTTTCTTACAAAATTAATTTGGCCAAAATGTATTTTTAAAATTTAGTATTCCTAAAACCACTGAATTGAGGTTTGCACTGCAAGTGCTTGATTTAGGGTGAGAAAATTATTTCAAAAAGTATATTTGAGACCTAGTAGTCATAGGACTCCCAGAAACCACAAAAGTATAATTTTAAAAGTTATTTTCCTATTTTATTTAAAAGCTTTTTCTTAAGGCAAGAAATGGTTTTTAATAGGGAAAAATTATTTAAGTATTTCAAAAATATTAGCCAAAATTCAGGGAGACTCATAGGACATATATTGTCCATATATAAGAATTTCAACACTTGGTCATGTTCAAAATAATGGGCTAAACCCTCTAAAACCCTTTCTGGATATTTCAAGCTTTTGAAATATTTACAAGGGAAATATTCTCCAAAAATTCCAGGGAAATTCTATCATGTCATATATGACATATTTGATGATCTTGCCAAGTCCCATGCCTTCGGAAGCAAGATAACATCCTCAAAACCCCTCATAACCATTCTGTCCATATTTGAAGTTTGAGCAACTTTACATTGCCAAACTTATCCAAATGCTCTCAAACTTGGTGCACATGCTAGAATGGCCTAATAAGGCATCTAGACCAAATGGCACAAGATTTGGAGTAGGGTAACTTGATCAGATACCCCAAAACCATTCCTGTTCAAATGCAAATTTGAACAACTTTACATTACCAACTTTTTACCTGGAGCTTCAAACTTTGTGGGCATGATCAATACCCCAAATGATGAAACTACACCAAGTGGTGTATCAAGGGGAGATGATTAACTTGACTTAAACAAGATGAAGCCATTTCTGTTGATTTCTAGGGTTCACCAAAGTTACATTGGCTAGTTTCTTCAATTGAGCCCAAATTTGGTGAAACACCCTATTTTCATATAACATTCAATCCTGTTAAGAGTCATGGCAAGTGGAGATCATTTGCTTGACCAAAACTTGATCAAACACCTTCTGCCAAATTACCAAAACCCTCTTCTTGATCACTTTTACTATTTACCTTGGCCTCAAATTTCTACCACAGCTTCATCTAGTTACTATCTACCTCCAGTAACTCCCCCATGTCCCCAGCTCCATGATTGAGGGGTGAAAACCCTAGTTCACCCTGCTAGACAGCCAAGATTCACCAAGTTACCAGCTTCCCTTCTCTCTCACTGCATCTCGAGAGCATCCAAGGCCTCATCCGTGTTGCTGCATCACCCTCGACCCCCCAGACACGGCGGACGCGCCCAGAGGGCCAATGGCATGCCATGGCATGGGATAAGGCCGCTCCAGAGCGCGCTACAGTGCGCCCCCGCACTGTAGCTTCGCCCAATCGCTCGGGATCGACCGGAGCTCCGCCGCGTCGGGTAACCGGCGATCTCGAGGTACAGGCCCTCTCCGCCCCTTCTCTCGCTCGATTCGGAACCGCCGTGCACCACTGATGCTTTCCCCTCACTTTTCCCTCTCTGCAGCTGCCGGATTCGAGCTAGCCAGCAACTTCCCGACGACCCTCCGCCGTCCCACCTCGCCACCGACGAGTCGCACCACCACCACTGCATCCGCGACTCGCTGCTGAGTCCATCCTTGCCCTCCGTTTGCCTCACCGTGCCCGGAATCGTCACCGGTGAGCTCGCCGTCGCCGTGGCCGAGAGGTTGAAGATGACAGGCGGGCCCCGCCTGTCATCCTCACCACCCTCTCTCTCCCTTCGCAGTCGCTGACAACCAGGCCCCGCCCGTCAGGTTTGAAATCCTGACGTGCGCGCGCTGGCTCCCGAGCGGCTGGGCTCTTCGCCCTGGGCCGTGCACTGTGGCCACTCTGGCCCAGTTGCACAGGGCCTTTTCTTCTTTTTCTTTTCTGTAAAACTTCAAATAATTTTTACAGAAATGAATATTTGTCCAAATAAATTAATTCCAACTCCTAAAATCTTGTAATATTCCAACCTATTTAATGGTATCACTTTCACACATATCCATGAAACTTTTCTGCTTTGTTCAAATTTAAATTCAAATTTGAGCAATAAAACTCCTGTTCTAAAATCCTTAGATTCCATTCTGCAACTCCAAAACTCCAACTAAGAATTTTTGCCATCTTAGTTTTCCCTCTAGTATTTAACAAAAATAAGTTGACATTTTTCTGAGCACTTTGATTTTTCTGTTTTCATTGTGGTCTTATTTTCCCGTTGTTATTTTGCAACGGTTAGATCCCGTATTTGACGAAGTTGCTGAAGAAGGAGAAGGAGAAGGATTTGAAGACTTTGAATACCAAGCCAATCCAGGCAAGCAGCCCTTTGACCATGATACACTTGTTCTTCGGAAACCGTTTGTTTCCGATGCATGATGATAGAGTTATGGTGGTGACCTAGTTTGAAACCACCACATGATGCATGTTTCACTCATGATCTTGCTATGTGCTAGATGTCATGCAAATGGTTAGTAGTAATGCTTAGTGATGCATGTGAGTCATGAACCTTCGTGGATGAAATCTTTGCATAAATCCCATCGGGTGCCCCTAATGCCCGAGGGTGATGTTGAGTTAGGTCATCGCTTGAGGAAGAAGTGATGTGCCGGTAAAATTTTGTGCATGGGTGAAATAATGGATTAGATTTATGTGTGACTACCGTCCCAACCAAACATGTGCAACCACTCTACCCCTTATGGGACGAGGCTTTATTGATTACTTAGGTCGATACTAGCATGGTGCCCGCATTACTAGTGACGGAAAGACTTGAGGTCTTTCCCAGGATGGGGTCGTGCTTGGATAGACGACCATGACTGTTTTTACAGGGCACCGGACACACCGTTGGTCCCTTCGAGTACGCGTGATATTGAAATTAGGGCAAGTCCCGTGATCTATTGTTTGTACCCGATGGCCGTGTACCAACGAGTGGACTCTATGTTAGTGTTGTCTAAGGAAAGATAATGACCGGGTGCTTCCCCCGAGTACTTGAGGTACTACGGGATCGTGGGTGACACGAAAGCTTCCCGGATCTTGTGGGTAAAGTGCGCAACCTCTGCAGAGTGTAAAACTATTCGAATAGCCGTGTCCACGGTCATGGACAGTTGGGTGGTGCTATTTAAACTATGTCCAGAATTTTACCGCATCGGTGAAAGTATGTGTGTGATGAGTCAAGGTGGTGACTTGACTCGAAGAGTTGAATCATACTCATGTTGATATCGGTAACCTGTCTTCGAGGTTACGTGAAGTTATTGATGCATATACTTGATATTTATTCTAGCCCATTGCTGGATTGCTCATTGTTATTCAATTGCATTGTTACTTTGAACCAAATCATGGGTGGCTTGCGAGTACATTCAAAGTACTCATTGGCTTACCACTGGTTATTTAATTGGCCAGGCATGGAGGAACAGGAATATGAGGAAGAGTTCTTTGGAGACGAACATGCAAACTAGGACGCTATCCCAGTCAGAATGCCTGTAGGGTTAAGGCAGATGGCATGTGCTCTACTTATCATCGAAGACTTCCGCTATTTGAGTTATTTGCTATTCAGCCCTTGTGGCTTTATCTATGTAAGACTGGGACATAATGGCCTTAATTTGTGTAAGATGATATGTATGGATGTAAGACTCTTGTTATTCAGCTTCTGTGTGTTCAGTGAGCATTGATCTCTGGGATCACTGTACACGTGCATTTGGTGATCTCGACTTCTAAGTCGGGGTCCCCACAGAGCTGGTATCAGAGCCATCCTGACTGTAGGAAGCCTTAGTTAGCATGGGCGTTAGTTAGATGAGACCCCTTTTTCAAAAACCTTCTGAACCTCTCTTCTTTTCTAAACCTGAGATTTCATCAGCTTATTAACCCCTCCTATTCCACCTTTGTAGATGGCCGCTGTACCGGAAGAGCACCTGACCACTGGGTTTCCCTTGCTTCTCGAGGATAGCCTCCAGGAGTGTCAGTTCCACCGAGCGCCCATCCTCACATTCCTTGAGCATTGGGTTAGCGACACTGAGGTGGAATACCATGTGGAAGTGATCGTGAAGGCAAACGATCCTCCCACAAGTTGGTTCTTTGAGGGACCCCAGATGGCAACATTACCTCTCGCTGTCGAGGCTGCTGCACTCAAGGCACTAACCCGTCTCCGCGAGCTTCTTCCGGAGATGGCAGGCAAGATGACAACCTGCTTCTTACCTTACCGGAAGGAAGGTGAAGATGAAAGCAGCGCACTAGCCCCTCCACTGAAGGAAGGACTCTCGCTTCGGTTCCAGACCTACTTCAGTCTATGTGCCGACAGCTTGGTACAAGACTTGGCCTCGGAATCAATGAAGCTTCGAGAAGAACTTCACAAGACCAAGGCACTTCTTCGTCGATCTCAAGAGAAGACAAATAGGATCAAGAAAGAAGGAGCACCTTCCGGACAGTCCGCTATCGCATACCGAGGCGGAAGGCCCTCCGAAGATGTATCTTCCAAGAATGAAGAACCACCTCGGCGACGCCGGATGACGGCAAGGGAATATCACAAGCTTTTCCCTGCACCACCGACGAAGCATCGTCGTATCCAACTCCTCCACTCCCCCACACCCTCAAGTGACAAGGGGGCCCAGACAGATGAAGACAAGGAGGAAGACCCAGAAGAGCCGGAATACGCGACCGAGCATTCCGCCGCTTAGGCATTATTCGCTACTCGGATATGCCAGTTGTGACCTCTATGGTAGGATAGGTCGTGTAACCCCTATGCGCAGTCGAGTCCTTGTATGGTTCATATGAAACCATCTAGTGTTTGCTTTTGTTGTGTTTGGATGTATGTCGTATTCTTCCTTCGGGAATGTGTAAACGGCTACATCACCCATTTGGATTTTTAATGAATGTGTTTGGCCTTTCGGCCCTTGCATGATTTGATTAGTGTCACACCCACCCCCTTACTAGGCACCCATCTATCTTGCTTTCCCTCTTCCAAGTCATGAGACCTTTTACCGCTCCAACAGGATGCCTGTTGTAACTCGTACTGGTACCTCTACCCAGCAGCCTGAAGCCGGAGCATCCGCTCAGTCAGAGGCAGGTCACGACCAAACCAACGACCAAGCTCCACCACCACCTCCTCCGAACATGGACATGGCTCAGCTTATCCAAGCTTTCCGAGAGGAACGCTAAGCCAACATCGCAGCCCTTCAGTTGATTGCTCAAGCTGTCACCAACAACCTCTAGCCGGCGGGGAATGGCAATGGACGTTCCACGTTGGCAGAGTTCAAGAAGCATGCACCGCCAAACTTTATCGAGACTGCTGAACCCCTGGATGCAGACGACTGGGTCCGCACCATTGAGGACATACTGGAACTAGTCGGATGCATCGAAGACCGCGAGAAGGTGGCTTATGCAGCCCACTGCCTCGGGGGGACTGCTAGAGCTTGGTGGGATGGATTCAAGGTCATGCATGCTGAACAAGACATCACTTGGGTCAACTTCAAGGCAGAATTCCGCAAAGCCCACATTCCTTCCGGAATCATGGCTATCAAAAAGCGTGAATTCCGAGCTCTGAAGCAAGGAAGTGGCACTGTCAAGGAGTACATGCAGAAGTTCAGTGTTCTATCAAGGTATGCCCCTGAGGATGTCAGCACTGATGCTGCAAAAAGGGAGCGCTTCATGGAAGGCCTCAATCAGACTCTGCAGTATTCGCTTGTCGTGAGCGACTGCCCAACCTTCCCTGACCTGGTGAACAAAGCACTTATGCTTGAAGACAAGCGGCGTGCTTTGGAAGACACTCGCAAGCGCAAGATGGTCAGCAAGGGAAGTTCCAGCAACCAGAAGCCTCGTCCGTGGCAGTCAGCCCTGGCCAAGCCAACCTATCAGCAACCAAGAGCTCCTGCACCTCGCACCAACTTTCAGCCTCAGCAGTATGCCAACCCAAGGCCAGCTTTCAACCCCAATAACAGTGGTGACAACAAGGTCAACAATCCAAACTAAGTCACTTGCTTCGGATGTGGTCAGTCAGGACACATCTCAAGGGTGTGTCCCAACAAGAAGCCTGATGCCCCGCGCCCCAATGCGTAGGACCCAGGACAAGGCCGCGGGATGCCACCAAGGAACCTAGCTCCTCGCAACCCGCCTACCCATGGGAAGGGGCGTGTGAATCACGTCACTGCTGAAGAAGCCCAGGAAGACCCGGACGTCGTGCTGGGTACGTTCCTTGTCAACTCAGCACCTGCAACTGTCTTGTTTGATTCTGGAGCAACGCATTCATTTGTCACTCAAAGATTTGCATTAAAAAGTGGCATGAACCCTACACCCCTGAATAACCCTATGGTGGTACAAACCCCCGGAACAGAGATGAGAGCCAAGATAGGCTGTAAGGGAGTCAATATTACCATTAACGGTGTAGATTTTCTAGCAGACCTCATCGTCCTGAGATCACAAGGCTTGGATGTGATCCTAGGCATGAATTGGCTCAGCAAGCACCAAGGCTTGTTAGACTGTGCCAATCGGATAGTCACTGTGACCAATGATCAAGGAGTCGAAGTCAAGTTTGCTTCCAACTCCTCTTCCGCTCAAGTCGCTCAAGTCAACTGTCTGTCTGAAGTCGGGCTAGAGCAAGTACCGGTGGTATGCGAGTATCCTGATGTCTTTCCGGATGAACTACCGGGAATGCCCCCTGACCGTAACATTGAGTTCATCATCGAGCTCGTGCCCGGAGCATGACCCATCTATAAGAAGCCTTATAGAATGGGGACAGAAGAATTAGCTGAGTTGAAGAAGCAGCTGGAAGAGCAGCTGAGGAAGGGATTTATCCGCCCAAGTGCCTCCCCTTGGGGATCTCCTGTTCTGTTTGTGGCAAAGAGGGACGGTACCATCCGCTTATGCATTGACTATCGTTCCCTCAATGAAGTTACAATCAAGAACAAATATCCACTTCCCAAGATTGAAGATCTGTTTGATCAGCTCAACGGAGCCAAGGTGTTCTCCAAGATCGACCTCAGATCTGGGTATTACCAGCTGAAGATCAGACCCCAAGATATTCCGAAGACGGCATTTGTGACCAGATATGGCCTGTACGAGTGCACGGTCATGTCCTTTGGATTAACCAATGCCCCAACTTACTTCATGTATCTCATGAATAAAGTCTTCATGGAATATTTGGACAAGTTCGTTGTTGTCTTCATCGATGACATTCTTGTCTTCTCGAAGACGGAGGAAGAGCACGAGCAACATTTGAGGATGGTCCTAGATAAGCTTCGGGAGCACCAACTTTATGCTAAATTCAGCAAGTGTGAGTTCTGGCTACATAAAGTTGGATTCTTAGGTCATGTCTTGACCGAGGAAGGATTATCAGTTGATCCCGCAAAGATCGAAGCTGTGACCCAATGGCAATCTCCAACGACCGTCAAGGAAGTCAGAAGCTTCCTCGGGCTTGCGGGCTATTACCGCAAATTCGTGGAAGTTCTCTAGCATTGCCCGTCCAATGACTCGGCTCCTCAAGAAGGACAAGAAGTTCGAGTGGACGCCAAAATGCGAAGAGAGCTTCCAAGAGCTCAAGAAGAGATTGACCACCGCCCCAGTTCTGGCAACACCTGATATTCATAAGGAGTTCGTGATATATTGTGATGCCTCTCGAACCGGATTGGGAAGCGTTCTGATGCAAGAAGGCCGAGTCATAGCTTACCTCTCCAGGCAGCTACGACCTCATGAGGAGAACTACGCTACTCACGATCTTGAGTTAGCGGCAGTAGTTCATGCCTTGAAGACATGGCGGCATTACCTCCTAGGGAAACGGTGTGAGATATACACAGACCACAAAAGTCTAAAGTACATTTTCACCCAAAAGGAATTGAACATGAGGCAGCGGAGATGGTTGGAACTCATCAAATACTATGACCTCAGTGTTCAATATCACCCCGGGAAGGCTAACGTGGTGGCCGATGCCTTAAGCAGGAAGGCTTGCTCTTTGAATGCCATTATTCAAGAAAGGCAGCCAGCCTTGTTTAAGGAACTCGAACAATTCAGTTTGGAATTGGTCACCCCTGGATTTCTGGATCATTTGGAAGTCAGACCAACCCTGATGGACGAAGTCAAGAAGGCACAAGGTGGACATGCAAGCATGGAAGGCATCAAGAAGAAGATGAAGCTAGGCAAGGCCCCAGGATTCTCTGAAGACGAGCACGAGATTGTTTGGTACAAAGGCCGCATCTGCGTACCAAACAAGACGGAGCTGAAGAACCTGATCCTGCAAGAAGCCCACGACACTCCGTATTTATCCACCCCAGAGGAACCAAGATGTACCAAGACTTGAAGGAAAGATTCTGGTGGCACGGGATGAAAAGAGAGATTGCAACCTATGTTGCAAAGTGTGATGTGTGCCAAAGGGTCAAGGCCGAATATCAGCGACCCGCTGGATTGCTTCAACCGCTCAAGGTTCCTGAGTGGAGTGGGATAAAGTCGGAATGGACTTCATCACTGGATTACCGAGGTCAAATAGAGGACATGACTCCATCTGGGTCATAGTCGACCATTTAACCAAGGTGGCCCATTTCATTCCTGTCAAGACTAATGATGGCAACCGGCTGGCAGCTCTCTACATCGACAGAATCGTAAGCCTTCATGGCGTTCCCAAGGAGATTGTGTCAGATCGAGGAACCCAGTTCACCTCAAGGTTATGGAAGAAGTTCCAAGAAGCCTTGGGAACCAAGTTATCTTTCAGCACAGCTTTCCACCCACAGACCGGAGGTCAGACAAAACGAGTAAATCAAATTCTCGAGGAGATGCTCCGAGCCTGTGTCTTGGCATATGGAGCCAAGTGGGAAGATTGTCTCCCTTTTGCCGAGTTCTCCTATAACAACAGTTATCAGTCGAGCCTTCAGATGGCACCATTTGAGGTGTTGTACGGACGCAGATGTCGCACACCCCTCAACTGGTCAAAGACTGGAGAAGGGCTAGTCTTTGGACCGGATATTCTCCGCACAGCAGAAGAGCAAGTCCAATAGTCAGAGAACGTTTGAAGGCATCCAAGTCAAGGCAGAAGAGCTATGCTGAAACTCACCGTCGGGACATGAGTTTCCATGTCGGGGACCATGTGTACCTGCGGGTAACTCCTCTGAAGGGAACCAAGCGTTTCCACGTCAAGGGGAAGCTCGCACCAAGGTTCATTGGACCCTTTGAGATCACTGCACGATGAGGAGAAGTGGCTTACCAGTTGGAACTACCACCTGAGCTATCCGATGTGCACAACGTATTCCACGTGTCACAACTCCGGAAATGTCTCCAAGTTCCGAACAAGCCTGATCTCTACAAGGTTGTTGATCACCAAGCCATTGATCTGCAGCCTGATTTGACCTACCGTGAGAAGCCCATTCGCATTCTGGATGAAGCAGAACGACGGACGCGAAGCCATACCATCAAGTACTTCAAGGTCCAGTGGAGCAACCACACCGAAGCAGAAGAAACCTGGGAACGTGAAGACTATCTTAGATCCGAGTTTCCCGATCTCTTTTAAGACCTAGTTTAGGAATCTCGGGGACGAGATTCTTGTAAGGGGGGTAGGTCTGTCACACCCTGCATTTTGTAACATGTTATTTGTATCAATGAAGCATGAAAATTTGGACCAACAATTTTTTTTAGCATCATTTGGCTTTTATTTGGAATTGAGTTTTTCTTCATGTGCTCATTAAAGTCAACTATTACCTCTTGTAGAATTCATCTCCATACCCAAAACTTCTGCCCAATGATCATGCCAAGTGTTATATAACAGTATAGTATTTTCTTACAAAATTAATTTGGCCAACATGTATTTTTAAAATTTAGTATTCCTAAAACCCCTGAATTAAGGTTTGCACTGCAAGTGCTTGATTTAGGGTGAGAAAATTATTTCAAAAAGTATATTTGAGACCTAGTAGTCATAGGACTCCCAGAAACCACAAAAGTATAATTTTAAAAGATTTTTTCTATTTTATTTAAAAGCCTTTTCTTAAGGCCAGAAATGGTCTTTAACAGGGAAAAATTATTCAAGTATTTCAAAAATATTTGCCAAAATTCAGGGAGACTCATAGGACATATATTGTCCATATATAAGAATTCAACACTTGGTCATGTTCAAAATAATGGGCTAAACCCTCTAAAACCCTTTCTGGATATTTCAAGCTTTTGAAATATTTACAAGGGAAATATTCTCCAAAAATTCCAGGGAAATTCTATCATGTCATATATGACATATTTGATGATCTTGCCAAGTCCCATGCCTTGGGAAGCAAGATAACATCCTCAAAACCCCTCATAACCATTCTGTCCATATTTGAAGTTTGAGCAACTTTACATTGCCAAACTTATCCAAATGCTCTCAAACTTGGTGCACATTTTAGAATGGCCTAATAAGGCATCTAGACCAAATGGCACAAGATTTGGAGTAGGGTAACTTGATCAGAATACCCCAAAACCATTCCTGTTCAAATGCAAATTTGAACAACTTTACATTACCAACTTTTTACCTGGAGCTTCAAACTTTGTGGGCATGATCAATACCCAAAATGATGAAACTACACCAAGTGGTGCATCAAGGGGAGATGATTAGCTTGACTTAAACAAGATGAAGCCATTTCTGTTGATTTCTAGGGTTCACCAAAGTTACATTGGCTAGTTTCTTCAATTGAGCCCAAATTTGGTGAAACACCCTATTTTCCTATAACATTCAATCCTGTTAAGAGTCATGGCAAGTGGAGATCATTTGCTTGACCAAAACTTGATCAAACACCTTCTGCCAAATTACCAAAACCCTCTTCTTGATCACTTTTACTATTTACCTTGGCCTCAACTTTCTACCACAGCTTCATCTAGTTACTATCTACCTCCAGTAACTCCCCCATGTCCCCAGCTCCATGATTGAGGGGTGAAAACCCTAGTTCACCCTGCTGGACAGCCAAGATTCACCAAGTTACTAGCTTCCCTTCTCTCTCACTGCATCTCCAGAGCATCCAAGGCCTCATCCGTGTTGCTGCATCACCCTGGACCCCCCAGACACGGCGGACGCGCCCAGAGGGCCAATGGCATGCCATGGCATGCGATAAGGCCGCTCCAGAGCGCGCTACAGCGCGCCCCCGCACTGTAGCTTCGCCCAATCGCCTGCCCCCGACAACCTCGAGCTCTCCCCTCGTGCCAGTCGATGCCCCTCGACGTCCGCGACCTCCCCCGGTGCTGTCCCCCCCCTCCTCCGCCCTCCAGTGGCCGTCTTCACATGCGTGCTGGCCGCCCGTAGCCTCCACTCTTCGTCCTCACACGCGCGCGCTGTCTGGAGCTCTCCCCGCTCCTCCTCTCCCCTCTACTAGGCGTAGGACTCGTCCACGAACCTCCCCGACTCAATCACAAGCACCAGAACGGCCTCTGGCCTCGCCTGCGACCTCGCTGGCGCATGAGTCCATGGTGGACCGTGGGCTCGGCTATATAAGCCCGCCTGAGCCTCTCCAACGGTACCAACAGCCTCCCCTCACCTCCTTTAGCCCTCCAGCACCACTTGTTCATCCCCAGAAAGCCCCTGTGCTCGGGATCGACCGGAGCTCCGCCGCGTCGGGCAACCGGCGATCTCGAGGTACAGGCCCTCTTCGCCCCTTCTCTCGCTCGATTCGGAACCGCCGTGCACCACTGATGCTTTCCCCTCTCTTTTCCCTCTCTGCAGCTGCCGGATTCGAGCTAGCCAGCAACTTCCCGACGACCCTCCGCCGTCCCACCTCGCCGCCGACGAGCCAGGCCTCCCCGGCGAGTCGCACCACCACCACTGCATCCGCGACTCGCTATTGAGTCCATCCCCGCCCTCCGTTTGCCTGGCCGTGCCCGGAATCGTCGCCGGTGAGCTCGCCGCCGCCGTGGCCGAGAGGTTGAAGATGACAGGCGGGCCCCGCCTGTCATCCTCACCACCCTCTCTCTCCCCTCGCAGTCACTGACAGCCAGGCCCCGCCCGTCAGGATTGAAATCCTGACGTGCGCGCGCTGGCTCCCGAGCGGCTGGGCTCTTCGCCCTGGGCCGTGCACTGTGGCCACTCTGGCCCAGTTGCACAAGGCCTTTTCTTCTTTTTCTTTTCTATAAAACTTCAAATATTTTTACAGAAACGAATATTTGTCCAAATAAATTAATTCCAACTCCTAAAATCTTGTAATATTCCAACCTATTTAATGGTATCACTTTCACACATATCCATGAAACTTTTCTGTTTTGTTCAAATTTAAATTCAAATTTGAGCAATAAAACTCCAGTTCGAAAATCCTTAGATTCCATTCTGCAACTCCAAAACTCCAACTAAGAATTTTTGCCATCTTAGTTTTCCCTCTAGTATTTAACAAAAATAAGTTGACATTTTTCTGAGCACTTTGATTTTTCTGTTTTCATTGTGGTCTTATTTTCCCATTGTTATTTTGCGACGATTAGATCCCGTATTTGACGAAGTTGCTGAAGATGGAGAAGGAGAAGGATTTGAAGACTTTGAAGACCAAGACAATCCAGACAAGCAGCCCTTTGACCATGATACACTTGTTTTTCGGAACCCGTTTGTTTCCGATGCATGATGATAGAGTTATGGTGGTGACCTAGTTTGAAACCACCACATGATGCATGTTTCACTCATGATCTTGCTATGTGCTAGATGTCATGCAAATGGTTAGTAGTAATGCTTAGTGATGCATGTGAGTCATGAACCTTCGTGGATGAAATCTTTGCATAATTCCCATCGGGTGCCCCTAATGCCCGAGGGTGATGTTGAGTTAGGTCATCGCTTGAGGAAGAAGTGATGTGCCGATAAAATTTTCTGCATGGGTGAAATAATGGATTAGATTTATGTGTGACTACCGTCCCAACCAAACATGTGCAACCACTCTACCCCTTATGGGACGGGGCTTTATTGATTACTTAGGTCGATACTAGCATGGTGCCCGCATTACTAGTGACGGGAAGACTTGAGGTCTTTCCCGGGACGGGGTCGTGCTTGGATAGACGACCATGACTGTTTTTACAGGGCACCGGACACACCGTTGGTCCCTTCGGGTACGCGTGATATTGAAATTAGGGCAAGTCCCGTGATCTATTGTTTGTACCCGAGGGCCGTGTACCAACGAGTGGACTCTATGTTAGTGTCGTCTAAGGAAAGATAATGACCGGGTGCTTCCCCCGAGTACTTGAGGTACTGCAGGATCGTGGGTGACACGAAAGCTTCCCGGATCTTGTGGGTAAAGTGCGCAACCTCTGCAGAGTGTAAAACTATTCGAATAGCCGTGCCCACGGTCATGGACAGTTGGGTGGTGCTACTTAAACTATGTCCAGAATTTTATCGCATCGGTGAAAGTATGTGTGTGATGAGTCAAGGTGGTGACTTGACTCGAAGAGTTGAATCATACTCATGTTGATATCAGTAACCTGTCTTCGAGGTTACGTGTAGTTATTGATGCATATACTTGATATTTATTCTAGCCCATTGCTGGATTGCTCATTGTTATTCAATTGCATTGTTACTTTGAACCAAATCATGGGTTGCTTGCGAGTACATTCAAAGTACTCATTGGCTTGCCACTGGTTATTTAATTGGCCAGGCATGGAGGAACAGGAATATGAGGAAGAGTTCTTTGGAGACGAACATGCGAACTAGGACGCTATCCCAGTCAGAATGCCTGTAGGGTTAAGGCAGATGGCATGGGCTCTACTTATCATCGAAGACTTCCGCTATTTGAGTTATTTTCTATTCAGCCCTTGTGGCTTAATCTATGTAAGACTGGGCCATAATGGCCTTAATTTGTGTAAGACGATATGTATGGATGTAAGACTCTTGTTATTCAGCTTCTGTGTGTTCAGTGAGCATTGATCTCTGGGATCACTGTACACGTGCATTCGGTGATCTCGACTTCTAAGTCGGGGTCCCCACACCGATAAACCGGTGTTATGTTCCCAGATTTTGTGTTCCTAACACGGTTGGGGTTTATGGGCCTCCCTTGATAACTCGCTTAGTGCTAAAGCTTTTCCAGCAAGGCCCAACTTTGGTTTTACATTTGCCTAACAACTAAAACTTGTCGTGGGAGTAATTAACCCGAGGATTTATTAATCAACCCCCTCGGGCCACTGCTCGTCTTGAGTGTTGGTCCGAACTGGGCGGACTGCAGGGCTATCTTGGGGAAACCCGAGGGTTGGTATTTTCCTGTAGGCTGACCTATCCGGTCATGGCCTGAGACTAGATATGCGCGTCTACTGTCAGGGTGTCGGCACGCCGGGAGGTCTTGCTGGATTAGTTTTACCTTTGTCAGAATATCTTGAGCACGGGATTCCGAGAATACTCGGGTCTTCCCACCTTGGAGTTGCGACTCCGCAGATCGTGAGCTTGTGATGGGCTAAGTTGGGACACCCCTGCAGGGTTTTGATCTTTCGAAAGCCGTGCCCGCGGTTATGTGACAGATGGGAATTTGTTAATATCCGGTTGTATAAAACATGACACTCTATCCTTAAGAATACACTACCTGTGTGAGTTTCGTGATTGTCTCTTCTCGAAGGGGTTTCGAGAAGAAGAACACGGTGGGGTTATGTCTGACGTGAGTAGTTAGGATCACTTCGTGATCACTTTGATGATCGTTGGCTCTTACTCTCTTCTCGCTCTGAACTCGTAAGTTAGTTGCTTAGTGCTTGCTGCAAACACTTTTAAAGCCTTCCCTCACCCAAGGCTTAGATAGTTTTGCTACCCGGGAACGGGATTGCTGAGTCCTCCGTGGCTCATAGATTCTACAACACCAGATGCAGGTACTATGGTGAACTACATAGGTGATGGCACCGAGCTGTACTGGGAGTTCGACGAAGAACGTGAGCGATACAACGTGTCTTACCCCGAGGATCAGTAGTGGCTTCTACTAGGGGAGATTCAGACCTTGTGGCTTTATTTATTTGGTATCTTTTATTTGGATCTTCGTCTGTAGTCGGACTGTGATGTTATTTGGATGATGATTGCTTATGTAATGAATTGTGTGACGTGGCGAGTGTAAGCCAGCTACTCTTTTGCAATTTCATCCCTCTTTTACCTGAGTCGTGCAAAGATACCATACTTGAGATCATTCTAGTATGAGCTTATACCTTTAAGTCGTGCCTCGACACGTAGGAGGTATAGTCTCATACTGGTATTCAGAGCCTTCTCCGACCTAGAAGCCCCCACTGATTGATCGAATCGTTGACGGTTGAGTCTAGGCACACACTTGAAATGTTTTGAGTCCATATATATATCGGAGAGTAGGATTTCTTTTTACTCCTCATCCCTTTTCACTCTGGTGAGGACTCCTGACGATTACTCTATCTCTTCTACTCTCAAAAATTCACTAATTTTTTTTAGGATCACGCGAGTATTGTTTGGATTGTTTCGATGTCTTTTTGACGAGAACATTGTTCTCGATGCCTCCTGTCATTTAGGGGTTGTGGCAGTGTCCCGGGGAGTTGAGCTCCGAGGTGTTATCGTCACAAATCTATCGCAGCAGTTCTGTAATACTTAAGACGGCCGACATCGAAAACTATTCTATGCGGTTGGTGGCAAGATAACCCCGACATCACCTAGTACTAGGGAGGTAGTTCGGGAGTATTGCCATAGCTTGTATAGCAGATGCGTTTTGAAGGTCCGAGGTAAACGGTTTCCGGAAATAACTGGTTATGTGTTGAAGGATGGATACAGTTGGATGTAGGATTAGAGTTGAGTGCGCGGTACTACCCCTGTATCCCCAACACCCAATTGCATAACCGGAAACTTTCAGAAATTAATAGGTGGCTTCTTCTAGTAGCTCGTAGGCATTCTTCCAACGAATGCATGATATGGAGTTCGGGGTTCTACATTGAGTGAAGTGGTTTTATGGGCGTTGTTCCGATCGGGAGTTGCATCTTAAAGGGTCCTTGGCTATGCTGATCCGGGGATTGCAAAACCCTTTTGTAACACGTTCCATTAGCTTTCAGCACGAATATGTGGAACGAAGCTTCTATCTTGTATTTGTTCTATCTGCTCCTTGTTGTTTTTATTCACCTTTTGTTCTCCCAACTGGCTTCTCGACAAGTGTTGTACCATTAAGCTATGGAATTCATTCGTTCAATTCTCTGTTCAGATGATATTGTGAAGATTATGTTGCAACATATCTATCCTTTGTTTTTGTTTTGATTCTGGTATTCGAGTTGCTTCGATGTCAAGTGTTGATTCCATACCTTTCCTAAGCGGTGTTCTCATAATTCTATGGGAAAACTAATTCTTCTTGACCATCGAGATTTTCATGTTAATCCTTTTCAACCGGTGTGCCTTCTCTTCAAGTTATTCCATACGGACGCCATGGAGAAATCTGACGATTTATCTGTTTCATTCATCCCAAGTTGTCGTTGTTTTCCCCACCCTCCCTCCCTTCTTCTTATGGAGCCAGAATTCTTAATGAAATATCCATTTTATTCATGTGATGTTTCTTCATTCATTTCCTTCTGTGTTCTTATCCGGTGATTTATCGTGAAGATGCTCAAGAGTTTCAAGTTCATCATTCTTAATTCTAATATTCTTCTCCGGTGAACTAAATCCAGGCTTTCGTATTGATCATATATGTGCCTCTTGTTTCACATGTTTTTCCAATGTGGGAATTTCTTATCCAAAGTCTCTCTTGATTATTCAACTCTCCCTAATTCTTATCCGGAGTGTACAAGAGATCTCAGAGGACTCGTGTTTCCATTTTCAACCTATTCATTATATTTTGAGATTGTTTTCTCATCCAAGCCATTTAATTCAACCGGTGCAATATCTCTCAAGTAATCATTCCAACGGTGTTTCTTTTGAGTGGGCCCTAACCCACAGGTCTTTTCCTAGGATCTTACCTAACTCTTCTATTTTCTGGAGTTATTCTCAAATTCTTTTCAAGTTTGACATAAGAATGGGTCTCTCATCAGTCAAATGTATCCTCCAAGATTGCTTTTATTCATTGTTGCTTCAACCTTTATATTTTCATTCTTTTAGAGCATATCAAAAATTCTTCAAGGTGTATCTCATCGTCATTCAAAAATTGTGAAGACAGGAGAAGAGTTTCTCTTAAATCTTGGCCCGTTCTCTTGAAGATCCGTGGTTCTAGCTTCATGCCATCCTCATAATTATTTTCAATTGTGGGAATTGTTTTCATGCCCTTCAGAGCATTTCATGAATTCTTCCCATTGCGATCCTCCGAAGGCCATCATTTCAGAAGATTTCTTCGTTCTCAGTTTGCAACTTCGTCCTCCAACTATTCTTAATTGATGCCTCTTCGTTCGTCTCCATATTCTTACGGCGGTTCATTCAAGATTACTCTTTCATTGTTATCGTATCAATTCATTTGCTCTTTTCATAATCCTATCGGTGGTTCGTTGAAGATTTACCCAAGTTCGTGCGAGATCTCTCTTGAATTCTTTGTAACAAGAATAGGTAGTATGCCAAATCCATTGTTAGTCACCAATTTAAATTGGTGAAGGATATGCACAACATAATTCTTATTCTTATTTCATCCAAGTGATTAATTCCTTGTTCGGAGTTTGTTCATGATTAACAAACTCTAGGTTCAGAGTGTTTCACCTTTCTTTCTGGAGTTCCAAGTTTTCTCTTTATCTCATCACAAAGCTTCATCTAATCATTGCAAGGATTCAATCTTATTCTTTTCTACCTTCACTTCTCATTCATTTGTTACCGGAGTTCAACATGGTGGTTCATCATGATTTAATTCATCCTCGAAGTGTTCTTCAAGATTCTTGTTGGAGCTCAAGCAGTCTTCATCATGCATTCCGGAGTGCAATTCTTGCTCCCTTATCTTTTGAGGTGGTGTTATGTCATTCTTGACAATTTTCCCTTCATGTTTCATGATTCACAAGTTGTCAGGAATGAGATATTTAAACCCATCATTTTCTTCGTCCAGGAGATCTTTCCAACCCTTTAATTTATTTGTTGGAGTTATCTTGGGTTGTATTTCACCTAAAAGCTTTCCCTAAGGATTGTTGCTATTGTGGTTCTTATAAATGACCCAAGTTCTTCATTATCCTCTTGGTGATATTAATTTCTTTTTTTAAATCTATTTGGTGCTCTCAATCAAATCAATTGTTTCCGTTAGTGGCAGAATTTCACCTCAAGTTTTGAGATGTTTTCCATAAGCCCACAACAAGCTTATTCTATTCGTTGTTGAAATTCTAACAACCCCGTTCAACCCTTCTTTGTAAGGATGATTTTCATATTCATTCGTGGGAGAAGTTGTCATTTTCTTCTCCGTTATTTCTTTCCAATGATCTAACATCTATTCTTTCATTCCGGAGGCATTGTAATGTTGCTCTCTTCGTCCCATCATCTAGTTTTGTTAAGATCATATTCTTCCTTGCTGGCCCATTTACCGAGAGTGTCGTGTCCTCCATTCAAGTTCTCTCATTTGACCAAGTTTTGCCTCTCTTTTCAACCGAAGTGTTGTCTGAAATATTTCTTACCCCTCGTGCCATAATTTCAATTGTTTCAGAGGCAGTGTGTTGTTGATTTCATCAACTATCAGCCCATCTTCTCAAGCTCATGTTAATTCCTTCCATTTTCAGTTGGAGTGCTCACCAAATTATGTCATTCTTATTCCTTGGCTATACCATTGCGGTTTCATATTCTTTTCGTTCGTAAGCTCTCGTTTCATGTCTTTCAACCTACAAGGTTCTCGTAATGTACCTTGTTCCTCTTTTTCTAACGGAGTGTTTCTTCTTCGTTGATCTCTATTGTATTCTTCTTTCAATTTGTTCAACCTATCAAGGTTCGTGGTTTCACTCGTTTGTCAAGAAGCAACTTTGTTTTACCTCTTCTTTTCCGTTTCTATCCGGTGCCATCTCCAAGATCTCGGGTCGAGATCCTCTGTTAATGTGGGAGAGTTGTGACGCCCGAAGACCGACGCTCCAGAAGATTCCAGATGTTCCGGGTTTTCCTGTGCGTTTCATTTGTGCTTGCTTTATTTATTTTTGCATTGCATCATGTCATCATGCCATCATGTCTTTAATTTTAAAACTCAACAAAATAAATTGTGTGGACCTTCGGTCCATTTAAATCGAGGGAAGAGTGACTTCTCTTTATAACATATCCTCCTAATAAATATGGAGCTATATAAAATATTCCTTTGCCTTGGAATCATCAAAACACACTTGCAAATATTCCTCATATTCTTTTCTACTTCAATTTTGACTCTATAACCTTGTCTATACTTCTTAACCGTTTTATCGAGGCTCCTCCAAAAATTCGAACATTTTTGGACACTTCGAAAATCAAGTCTTAGTTCAAACCCATTTGAATTAAATTCAAATATGTTTAAAATATATCTTTCGATTATGCCACTACTATTTTTCTTGGATTACGCTCATTTTTATGAGCCCGAGAAAATTACCCTCATGTGTAAATTCTTTCCCTAGGTGCCCTTTTCTTTTCCTCTCTCTTTAGTTCTCTGTTTTGTTTTTTATTTGAGAGAGAGAGGCAGAAGAGGCCCAGCAGCCGGCCTCCCTAAGACCCTTTGGAGGCTCCTTTTGGGCCCAAGACCCAGTCCCCATGGCTAGGCCCAGCCGCAGCCCGCTTCCCCTCTAACCCTAGCCAGCCCACCTAGGGCCTCTGCTCACCCCTCGCTCTCCTAGCCCGATCCCCACTTCTCCTTCTCGCTCCCTCGTCCCTTTCCTCGCGCCGCCAGGACGCCCCGCACCCGACCCATCGATCTCTCCCTCGAGCCCCTGCCTTCTTCTCCCTACTGCGCCGCCGCCCTTCTCCTCGACCGCACCTCGTCCTCGCACACCTCTCCTTCCCAATCCCCATGGTGCCTCTGCAGCAAGCCCCTTCTCCATTCCGTTCGCCGTCGCGCCCTCAAGGCCGAGCGCCGGCGCGCCATGGCTCCTCCCGTCGACCTGCTCCTCCCATTGACCGGTCGCCCAGATGACCGCCGGCCTCCCCTAGCAGCAGAAGGCGCCGCTGCTCGCGACTTCTGCTTCGTCCCTGCCGCCCTTCACGGCGATGCGCCCCGCCGCCATCGGGACCACCAGGAGCTCCAGCGCCTCCTCCTCATCTCCTTCGCGCCGCCGACTCACCATGGCCGCGCCTCCCATGGTGCTCCACGCATCACCGCGGCCAGGGGAATGCTCGCCAAGTCCACCACGAGCACGTCGGAGCCCCGTCGCCCCTCCTCGAGCTCGCGATGGGTGTTGCCGCCCTGGATCCAATGCTCCTCCTGCTTGACCGCGTCACCGACGACCTCCACCAGAAGCTCGCCGTCTCCCACAGCCACCGGCGACCTCCCCTCCAACGCCATCGCCGACCGCCTTCTGTGCACCTTGCTGCCTTTTTTTCCTTTGTTGTGAACACTGCAGTTGCAACACCCGTGGGCGCCGAGTTCCCCTTCCGGATCCGACAAGTGTACGACTACACGGGAAGGCGCCAAGTACCACAACAGCCAGAGTGCATTTTTTTGTCAAGTTCATCTATGACACAAACGACTACACGATGTGACGCCTTCGTGAACGACAACACGATGTGACACAAACGACTACACGATGGCAACGTGAACGACAACTTCGACGACGACCGCCTCGAGAACGTCTACTTCCACTACTTCCCTCGACGAACTCGAACCACCCTGAACCGCACGCTACAAAGGTATACCACCGAGACGACCCCGTGGATGAATGCATGTGAATGTGTTATGTATGAGATGAAATACTTGTTTGCGCCGTGTCCGTTGCGCAGCTCTTTTGTTGCCGAACCATGCGAACCCGGAAGCCGGGAGCACCCCATCATCTTGTTCGACTCACGCTTCGCCACCCTTCTTTTGCATCGGCATCTCAACGACTTTCGGAATCGGAACGTTGCCGTGGCACCGTTTCCATTCTCGCCGCCATGACACCCATTTCCTTTCCGTCGTGGCGACCAAATGATTCATATCTTGTTAATTGTCAACTTTTACTAAAAACTTGCATTTGTCATCCGCATCATGATAACAACCTTTAAATGCTTGATTTTGTTCTTTGCTTTAAGAATTGCTAAATATGCACATGAGGAGTTTCCGAAATTGTTGTTGCTATTTCCGGCCTCATTTAAATTGGCTAGATAGTGTAGTTTTGCTCATGCTTCACCTCTTGCCATGTTTAATAAAAACATTTAATCTTGTCTTGTTAATAAACGAGAGTTAACTAAATAAATAAATTGTGGTGTTTCGTCAATATGCAACTCGTTGCATATTGAGCTCCACTTAACTTGTAGTAGTTGTTTGTGCACTTTGCCATGCCATGCATATTTAAACCGAACATGCATCATACTTGATTGTGCATCATATGCCATGTTTATGCTTGTGTGTTTACCGTGTTGTTTGCTTCTTTCCGGTTTGCTTCTCTCGTTAGCTTCGGGCTCATTCCGGAGTTGTGAGGATTTGTTCGACTACTTCATGGACTCGTTCTCCTTCTTTGCGGAATCCCAGGCAAGATGACCATTCCCATATATCACTACTACCTTTGCCTATGCTTGATGTTTCGCTCTTTAGATTTTGCCTCGATTCCTATGTCTGTTTGTCAGCCTCCTATTGTTGCCATGAAACCTCTAACCTTTGACACATTCCCATCAAATCGTTGTTTGGCTATGTTACCCGCTTGCTCAGCCCCTCTTATAGCGTTGTTAGTTGCAGGTGAAGATAAAGATTGCTCCATGTTGGAACTTATTGTTGGGATATCACAATATCTCTTAAATATATTAACACACCTATATACTTGGCAATGGGTGGAAGGCTTGGCCTTTTGCTCGGTGTTTTGTTCCACTCATGCCACCTTAGGACCCGATAAACCGGTGTTATGTTCCCGGATTTTGCGTTCCTAACACGGTTGGGGTTTATGGGCCCCCCTTGATAACTCGCTTAGTGCTAAAGCTTTTCCAGCAAGGCCCAACTTTGGTTTTACATTTGCCTAACAACTAAAACTTGCCGAGGGAGTAATTAACCCGAGGATTTATTAATCACCCCCCCCCGGGCCAGTGCTCGTCTTGAGTGTTGGTCCGAACTGGGCGGAATGCAGGGCCACCTTGGGGAAACCCGAGGGCTGGTATTTTCCTGTAGGCTGACCTATCCGGTCATGGCCTGAGACTAGATACGCGCGGCTACTGTCAGGGTGTCGGCACGTCGGGAGGTCTTCCTGGATTAGTTTTACCTTTGTCGGAATATCTTGAGCACGGGATTCCGAGAATACTCGGGTCTTCCCACCTTGGAGTTGCGACTCCGCAGATCGTGAGCTTGTGATGGGCTAAGTTGGGACACCCCTGCAGGGTTTTGAATTTTCGAAAGCCGTGCCCGCGGTTATGTGGCAGATGGGAATTTGTTAATATCCGGTTGTAGCAAACATGACACTCTATCCTTAAGAATACACTACCTGTGTGAGTTCCGTGATTGTCTCTTCTCGAAGGGGTTTCGAGAAGAAGAACACGGTGGGGTTATGTCTGACGTGAGTAGTTAGGATCACTTCGTGATCACTTTGATGATCGTTGGCTCTTACTCTCTTCTCGCTCTGAACTCGTAAGTTAGTTGCTTAGTGCTTGCTGCAAACACTTTTAAAGCCTTCCCTCACCCAAGGCTTAGATAGTTTTGCTACCCGGGAACGGGATTGTTGAGTCCTTCGTGGCTCATAGATTCTACAACACCAGATGCAGGTACTATGATGAACTACACAGGTGATGGCACCGAGCTGTACTGGGAGTTCGACAAAGAACGTGGGCGATACTACGTGTCTTACCCCGAGGATCAGTAGTGGCTTCTACTAGGGGCGATTCGGACCTTGTGGCTTTATTTATTTGGTATCTTCCATTTGGATCTTCGTCTGTAGTCGGACTGTGATGTTATTTGGATGATGATTGCTTATGTAATGAATTGTGTGACGTGGCGAGTGTAAGCCAGCTACTCTTTTGCAATTTCATCCCTCTTTTACCTGAGTCGTGCAAAGATACCATACTTGAGATCATTCTAGTATGAGCTTATACATTTAAGTCGTGCCTCGACACGTAGGAGGTATAGTCTCATACTGGGCATTACAGATGTGCTTTGTGCACCTCACAATCCTATAAATGTGTATAAATGAGGAATACCATCTAGTATTGATATTACAAGATTATCTAGTCTCCATGTGGTATGTCTTCTAATGATAAATTCAAATTCTATTTGGTCCATTAATTATATCTTGTTGGTTCTCTTTTGCATCTTCTTAAGTTTTTCATTGGTATCACATTATTGGGGAGTAATATGGTATGAGTATATTAGAAGCCTAGAAAATGTGTACATTTGAGATATTGTCACTTAGAATTGATATTGTAAATTATCTTGTTCCTAGGTGACATGTTAGCTCTACAAGTTCCATTTTGCTTGTGTTTGGTGTGAGGATGATGTTGGATATCATTGCTATCTATCACCGGGAATTATTTCCAAATACCTATTATCTTTGACAATTGGTAATCTTTTATGTGGTGGAAATTATTGATCATCTCTACATTGCCTTTGGGTTTTATTTGTCTTATCTCATGCCAAGATTGTGTCAACTCCCATTGCCTTCTGTGCCACTTGTGGATCTTGTTGTTTTCTTGATCTTGTCTTTTTTTCAAGATATAATGAAAGTGGTGATCCCACCTTGTGCATGTTGTATTCAAATGCAAATTCTCTTTAATGCACAGTTCTTGGGGGAGCTATCCTATTTTCGATAGAACACTCATCTTGTGATCCATATCAAGTGTGTGTTGATGGAAGGCAAGCCGTTTCTTTTTGGTACTTTGTGCCATCATGAAACTTTGTAGATGGCTTGGTTTGTTTGGAACCATCCTCTCTTTTGGGAGCTTGATATTATTTTTATCAGTGGATATCTCATTACTTGATGTATCTCTAAATTAATATCTTCCAAGTGATAATTTCTTCATTTGGTATCCCATTTTCACTTGGCATTTCTTTTTCATTTGACATCAATCCTTGAAAGTCTTGAGCATGCATAGTTACTTCATATATTTTTCGTGGCATGCTTTCTTTCTTTGACCCAATATATAAGGGAAACTCCACCTAGTCTCAATGTGGATGAGATGTGCATGGAATTCATTTTCATATATATATATATATATATATATATATATATATATATATATATATATATATATATATATATATATATATATATATATATATATATATATATATATATATGTATATATATATATGCACATATATATGTGGAGTTTGTCCTATATATTGGTGTTTCTAACTCTTTGGACCCAATGAGTTTGGTACCGTTTAGTTTATGTTGTTCTTCTAGGAACAATTGGAGATGCATTGGATGCTCGGCTCACTAACAAGAAAGGTGTTGTCACCATGTGCTTATTGGAGTCAAGCTAGGATGATCAATGAACTACTATCCACCTTCAATTGGTATCTACTACATCCTTCCAATGGTATCTCGGTAACAAGTCTCATCATCTACTTCATGCACACATTTCTTGCATCAACCTTGTGTAGGTTGTATCATGGCATGTAATTCATTCTTTCTTGTGATACTTGTTTCCTTTCTCAAAGCACCCCAACAATGATCTCTTGTTGCTAGTTGTGATGTCTTTGATGCTCGTGTGGTTGGATCTCTCATTTATATACAATAAGACCATATCTAGCCATGTGCTATGCCTTCAAGCAAATATCTTATTGGTATATTTATGACTTCCTTGTGGATATCTTATTCTTTCCTTTTTGCAACAATTTCGTGTGTACATCCTTCGTTGTGGATTGATATCATCATGATCTTCATCTACCTAGAATCTTATACACTTGAGAGAAGTTGCATATCTAATTGATACCCCCTTCTTTCACGCCCACCTTTTCTTTCTTGTATTATTTCTTTGGTGGCTCCGTGAAGGTGTGTGTCTTGAGTGCGGATCTTATATCGTTGCATCTTGATGCACTCTTTTGTGGTGAAGATCATTTTCCTTATGCTTGTCTTGACAAAGCTTGCCATTTAATTGGTATCCCTCGTCTTGATGAGGCTTTCATTTTCTGTCTTCACCATGGGTTGTCACAAGTGGTTAATATTTCTCTTTTTAGTGAGCTTGTGAATCCATTTGCTTAGTGTGTGTGACAAGGACATGTCATGCACCTTGTATCTCAACTATTAAAGACTATGTTGATGCTTAATGCTCATCCTTATATTAGTCTTCTCAAGTGCTTTGCCATGACTCAAACACATCTTTTTGGTTGAACCTATTTCCAAGTTGCCTCTTTTATATGCTGCTCAATCATTTGTTTATTGCAAGTGCTAGGCTTTGCTTCCTACATGCTCACTTGCACTTTTTGTGAGTTTCTATTGATTTTGGAGGAGTGATGATCCTATTTTGTGCACTTGGTATACTAACGCAAATATTCTAAGGAGTGCACAAATCATGGGGAGCTTCACTAGTGTCTTTTAGAATGCTTCATTGGTCTCTTGCACTTGTTGTGAGGTTCTATTGATCTTGGGGGAGTGACGATCCTGTTTTGTGCTTGTTGTATCCAATTGCAAAATTAAATTGTGCACAAAACATGGGGAGCTTCTCTAGTTTCTCTAGAACACTCCTTTGCTCATATCATAATATCTTTTATTCATGTGGCACGTAGGATCATTAGTCTAGTTGGTTCAATTGGTATCTTTTGATAGCTTGCTTCAATTGGTATCGTTTGATTGCTTGAGTGCTTGTTTCTCTCTTTGTTATGCCTTTGTGGCATATCATTCTTTTGGCAATCTTTGGGCCTCAATATAGTTTGTCTTCCTCCAAGTATTTACCGTTGGATATGTGTATTGCATTCCACTCTCTAGTTGAGAAATACACAATTTATGGAGAAACACAAGTTATATTGGCCTTCTAAGCCTTCCGCCCATTTTGGCAATCGATGCCAATTGGGGAGAAGTTTCAGAGAGTTTTGTGGAGAAGTTTAGAGAGTCATCTCTTCTTGCTTTGGTTTTGTTCCTAAGCTTTTGCATCTCATGCGCATACATTAGTGTTGTATGGTATGGTGATGCATAATTCCTTAAAAAAACTCTCTTGAAAGTGATTTTCATCGATTACCAAAATGGGGGAGATTGAAAAACATGCGGTGCCCCCATGTTTGGTTTTGGTAATTGATGACAATCTCTATGGACTAATGGTTGCCTTGAGTTATATTTGAAGGGTTTGTCCATAGGATTTTCTTGGAGTCCATTTGTTGGTTTCAAGGAGAGTTTGTGATGACCAAGGTGCTATTAAAGAATTATCCAATGATTTGGTCTTAGTTGGAAAGATTCAAGGTCGATCAAGACTAAGTACAGAGAGTGTTTCAAGTTGATCAACACACAAAGCGTAGAAGATGTGCCGAGAGGGATCAAGCGATCCCATGGTATGATAAGCATTGTCAATTACGCTTTGTGTACCAACCCATGGTCTTTGTGAGAGTTCTGTGTGGGGTTAGGTTATCTTCCATGGGCTTGCGTCAAGAGGAAGATCACATACAACCCATGGAGGATGACATCAAATCAAGGTTGTGGTGTGCAAGTTCAAGTGATGCATCACGAAGATATCAAGTGCTTGAAGCTTGCCGTCCATTGTGGTTACAATGGACTGTGAAGATGTGCCGAAGAGTGGCTCACCCATAGTGGAGTATGGGGGAGCAATCTACTATTCTTCACCGAGCCAACGAAATCAAGAAAGGTGATCCAACTTGAGGAAGTCAAGATCGTATACATCTAACTCAAGTGGACTTTGTGCAAGGCAAAGGTTTGCCCTTGATAGGTTCTCTATTTTACCGGTCTCATGGTGGTAGTTTGGAGACCGGGTTATAGGATCGATTGTCGTACTATCAAGGGGGGCTCTCAAGTGAGTAGCTTGATCGTATCGTTCGTAGAGAGCTCAAAAAATTGCATGTTTGCATCATATTTCTTGGTTCTTGTTTGGTTTTCTTCTTATGAGATTTGGAGCTTATGGCCATCTTCTTGACAAGCTCGAGTTCATCGAAAACGGAGTTCACATGCTTCTTCTATTGCGTTTTCGGTGTTGGAGGTTTTATCGGTCTCTTTCGAGGAAGGGTTCTCACCATTTTCTTATGGGCCTTTCCTCATTTGCTTCTTATTGTTATTTCTATCAAGACTGTGTTAGGCCACGTCGTTAGCTTTCCAACAAACTTGGTTTCGTTGAATTCGGAGTCCGTTTGCAAAAGTTGTGTCCGTTTTGGTGTCCTCAAAAGGGCTGCAGTGGTACTACCGCAAATGGGAGTGGTACTACCGCTTGGAGGGGATGTAATTTTCTACTTCCGTGGCCTACTTCCGCTCTGAACAAAAAACTCGTCATAAGTCCAGCGGTGGTAAGTGAAGGAAATATGCCCTAGAGGCAATAATAAAGTTATTATTTATTTCCTTATATCATGATAAATGTTTATTATTCATGCTAGAATTGTATTAACCCGAAACTTAGTACATGTGTGAATACATAGACAAAACAGAGTGTCCCTAGTATGCCTCTACTAGACTAGCTCATTGATCAAAGATGGTTATGTTTCCTAGCCATAGACATGAGTTGTTATTTGATCAACGAGATCACATCATTAGGAGAATGATGTGATGGACAAGACCCATCCGTTAGCTTAGAACTATGATCGTTTAGTTTTACTGCTATTGCTTTCTTCATGACTTATACATGTTCCTATGACTATAAGATTATGCAACTCCTGAATACCGGAGGAACACCTTGTGTGCTATCAAACGTCAGAACGTAACTGGGTGATTATAAAGATGCTCTACAGGTGTCTTCGAAGGTGTTCGTGGTGTTGGCATAAATCAAGAATAGGATTTGTCACTACGAGTGTCGGAGAGGTATTTCTGGGTCCTCTCGGTAATACACATCATAATAAGCCTTGCAAGCAAATGACTAATGAGTTAGTCACGGTATGATGCATTACGGAACGAGTAAAGAGACTTGCCGGTAACGAGATTGAACTAGGTATTGAGATACCCACGATCGAATCTCGGGCAAGTAACATACCGATGACAAAGGGAACAACGTATGTTGTTATGCGGTTTGACCGATAAAGATCTTCGTAGAATATGTAGGAACCAATATGAGCATCCAGGTTCTGCTATTGGTTTTTGACCGGAGATGTGTCTCGGTCATGTCTACATAGTTCTCGAACCCGTAGGGTCCGCACACTTAACGTTTGATGATGATCGGTATTATGAGTTTATGTGTTTTGATGTATCGAAGGTAGTTCGGAGTCCCTAATGAGATCGGGGACATGAAGAGGAGTCTCGAAATGGTCGAGACGTAAAGATCAATATATTGGACGACTATATTCGGACATCGGAAAGGTTCCGAGTGATTCGGGTATTTTTCGGAGTACCGGAGAGTTACGGGAATTCGCCGGGGAGTATATGGGCCTTATTGGGCTTTAGGGGAAAGAGAGAGAGGAGGCTGCGCCCCCCAAGGCTTAGTTCGAATTGGACTAGGGGGAGGGGCTGCGCCCCCTCCTTCCTTCTCTTCTCTTTTCCCTTTCCTTCTCTCCTACTCCTACTACTTGGAAGGGCTCCTAGTTCTACTAGGAAAGGGGGAATCCTACTCCCGGTGGGAGTAGGACTCCCCTAGGGCGCGCCATAGAGAGGGCCGGCCCTCCCTCTCCTCCACTCCTTTATATACGTGGGGAGGGGGGCACCCCATGGACACACAAGTTGATCAGTTGATCTCTCCCAACCGTGTGCGGTGCCCCTCTCCACGGAAACACACCTCGGTCATACCGTTGCAGAGCTTAGGCGAAGCCCTGCGCCGGTAGCTTCATCATCTCCGTCACCACGCCGTCGTGCTGACAAAACTCTCCCGCGAGGCTCTGCTGGATCAAGAGCTCGTGGGACGTCATCAAGCTGAATGTGTGCTGAACGCGGAGGCTCCGTACATTCGGTGCTTGATCGGTTGGATCACGAAGAAGCTCCGTACGTTCACTAGACGCTTCCGCTCTTGGTCTACGAGGGTATGTAGACACACTCTCCCCTCTCGTTGCTATGCATCTAGTAGATAGATCTTGCGTGATCGTAGGAAATTTTTGAAATACTACGTTCCCCAACAGTGGCATCATGAGCCAGGTCTATGCGTAGATGATATGCACAAGTAGAACACAAGTGAGTTGTGGACGATACTAGTCATACTGCTTACCAGCATGTCATACTTTGATTCGGCGGTATTGTTGGATGAAGCGGCCCGGACCGACATTACGCGTATGCTTACGCGAGACTAGTTCTACCGACGTGCTTCGCACACAGGTGGCTGGCGGGTGTCAGTTTCTCCAACTTTAGTTGAATCAAGTGTGGCTACGCCCGGTCCTTTTGAAGGTTAAAACAACACATACTTGACGAAATATCATTGTGGTTTTGTATGCCTAGGTAAGAACGGTTCTTGCTAAGCCCGTAGCAGCCACGTAAAACTTGCAACAACAAAGTAGAGGACGTCTAACTTGTTTTTGCAGGGCATGTTGTGATGTGATATGGTCAAGACATGATGAGTGATACATTATTGTATGAGATGATCATGTTTTGTAAAGTTATCGGCAACTGGCAGGAGCCATATGGTTGTCACTTTATTGTATGAAATACAATCGCCATGTAATTGCTTTACTTTATCACTAAGCAGTAGCGATAGTCGTGGAAGCAATATTTGGCAAGACGACAACGATGCTACGATGGATATCAAGGTGTCGCGCCGGTGACGATGGTGATCATGACAATGCCTTGGACATGGAGATCAAAAGCACAAGATGGTGATGTCCATATCATGTCACATATTTTGATTGCATGTGATGTTTATCTTATTATGCTTCTTATTTTGCATACTACGACGGTAGCATTATAAGATGATCCCCTACAAAATTTCAAGGTACAAGTGTTCTCCCTGAGTATGCACCGTTGCGAAAGTTTGTCGTGCCGAGACACCACGTGATGATCGGGTGTGATAAGCTCTACGTTCAAATACAACGGGTGTAAGACAGTTTTGCACATGCAAAATACTCGGGTTAAACTTGACGAGCCTAGCATGTACAAACATGGCCTCGGAACACTGGAGACCAAAAGGTTGAGCGTGAATCATATAGTATATATGATCAACATAAGATGTTCACCATTGAAAACTACTCCATCTCACGTGATGATCGAACATGGTTTAGTTGATTTGGATCACGTGATCATTTAGATGACTAGAGGGATGTCTATCTAAGTGGGAGTTCTTTAGTAATATGATTAATTGGACTTTAATTTATCATGAACTTAGTCCTGGTAGTATTAGCATATCTATGTTGTAGATCAATAGCTCGCAATGTAGCTCCCCGTTTATTTTATATGTTCCTAGAGAAACTAAGTTGAAAGTGAAGGAAATATGCCCTAGAGGCAATAATAAAGATGTTATTTGTATTTCCTTATATCATGATAAATGTCTTTTATTCATGCTAGAATTGTATTAACCGGAAACTTAGTACATGTGTGGATACATAGACAAAACAGTATGTCCCTAGTATGCCTCTACTAGACTAGCTCATTGATCAAAGATGGTTATGTTTCCTAGCCATAGACATGAGTTGTCATTTGATCAACGGGGTCACATCATTAGGAGAATGATGTGATGGACTAGACCCATCCGTTAGCATAGCACTATGATCGTTTAGTTTTTGCTGCTATTGCTTTCTTCATGACTTATACATGTTCCTATGACTATGAGATTATGCAACTCCCGAATACCGTAGGAACACCTTGTGTGCTATCAAACGTCACAACATAACTGGGTGATCATAAAGATGCTCTACAGGTGTCTCCGAAAGTATTCGTGGTGTTGGCATAGATCAAGATTAGGATTTGTCACTCCGAGTGTCGGAGAGGTATCTCTGGGCCCTCTCAGTAACACACATCATAATAAGCCTTGCAAGCAAAAGACTAATGAGTTAGTCAAGAGATGATGTGTTACGGAACGAGTAAAGAGACTTGCCGGTAACGAGATTGAACTAGGTATAGTGATACCGACGATCGAATCTCGGGCAAGTAACATACCGATGACAAAAGGAACAACATATGTTGTTATGCGGTTTGACCGATAAAGATCTTCGTAGAATATGTAGGAGCCAATATGAACATCCAGGTTCCGCTATTGGTTATTGACCGGAGATGAGTCTCGTTCATGTCTACATAGTTCTCGAACCCGTAGGGTCCGCACGCTTAACGTTTGATGACGATCTGTATTATGAGTTTATGAGTTTTGATGTACCGAAGGTAGTTCGGAGTCCCGGATGAGATCACGGACATGACGAGGAGTCTCAGAATGTCCGAGACATAAATATTGATATATTGGACGACTATATTCGGACACCGGAAGTGTTCCGGAAAAGTTTCGGATTTAACGGGATAGCCAGAGGGGGTTACCGGAACCCCCTACGAGGGGGGATGGTCCATAGTGGGCCTTAAGGAAAGGAGAGAGGCAGCCCATAGAGGCTGGCCGGCGCCCCACCAGGGGATCCTAGTTGGACTAGGATTGGGGGGCGCCACCTCTCCTTCTCTTTCTTTTTCCCTCTCTTCCTTCTTGGTGGACTCCTACTAGGAATAGGATTGCAATCCTATTCCTAGTAGGATTGCCCTAGCCGCACCATAGGAGGCCGGCCGGCCCTCCCCTCTTGCTCCTTTATATACGGGGGCAGGGGGGCACCCAAAGACACACAAGTTGAATTGTTTTAGCCGTGTGCGGTGCCCCCCTCCACAGAAACACACCTCGGTCATACCGTTGCAGTGCTTAGGCGAAGCCCTGCGCCGGTAGATACATCATATCCGTCACCACGCCGTCGTGCTGACGTAACTCTCCCGTGAAGCTCAACTGGATCAAGAGCTCATGGGACGTCATCAAGCTGAACGTGTGCTGAACGCGGAGGTGTCGTACGTTCGGTGCTTGATCGGTTGGATCGCGAAGAAGTTCGACAACATCAACCACGTCAATTGACGCTTCCGCTCCCGGTCTACGAGGGTACGTAGACACACTCTCCCCTCTCATTGCTATGCATCTAGTAGATAGATCTTGCGTGATCATAGGAAAATTTTAAAATACTACGTTCCCCAACAGTGGCATCATGAGCCAGGTCTATGCGTAGATGATATGCACGAGTAGAACACAATGAGTTGTGGGCGATACTAGTCATACTGCTTACCAGCATGTCATACTTTGCTTCGGCGGTATTGTGAGATGAAGCGGCCCGGACCGACATTACGCGTACGCTTACGCGAGACTGGTTTCACCTTTACGAGCACTCGATGCTTAAAGGTGACTGGCGGGTGTCTGTCTCTCTCACTTTAGCTGAATCAAGTGTGGCTACGCCCGGTCCTTGTGAAGGTTAAAACAACACATACTTGACGAAACATCGTTGTGGTTTTGTATGCGTAGGTAAGAACGGTTCTTGCTAAGCCCGTAGCAGCCACGTAAAACTTGCAACAACAAAGTAGAGGACGTCTAACTTGTTTTTGCAGGGCATGTTGTGATGTGATATGGTCAAGACATGATGAGTTATACGGCTTTGTATGAGATGATCATGTTTTGTAATGTTATCGGCAACTGGCAGGAGCCATATGGTTGTCGCTTTATTGTATGAAATACAATCGCCATGTAATTGCTTTACTTTATCACTAAGCGGTAGCGATAGTCGTAGAAGCAATAGTTGGCGAGACGACAACGATGCTACGATGGAGATCAAGGTGTCGCGCCGGTGACGAAGGTGATCATGATGGTGCTTTGGATGGAGATCAAAAGCACAAGATGATGATGGCCATATCATGTCACATATTTTGATTGCATGTGATGTTTATCTTATTATGCTTCTTATTTTGCTTAGAACGACGGTAGCATTATAAGATGATCCCTTACTAAATTTCAAGGTACAAGTGTTCTCCGTGAGTATGCACCGTTGCGAAAGTTTGTCGTGCCGAGACACCACGTGATGATCGGGTGTGATAAGCTCTACGTTCAAATACAACGGGTGTAAGCCAGTTTTGCACACACAGAATACTCGGGTTAAACTTGACGAGCCTAGCATATGCAGATATGGCCTCGGAACACTGGAGACCGAAAGGTCGAGCGTGAATCATATAGTAGATATGATCAACATAAGATGTTCACCATTGAAACTACTCCATCTCACGTGATGATCGGACATGGTTTAGTTGATTTGGATCACGTGATCATTTAGATGACCGAAGGGATGTCTATCTAAGTGGGAGTTCTTAAGTAATATGATTAATTGAACTTTAATTTATCATGAACTTAGTCCTGGTAGTATTAGCATATCTATGTTGTAGATCAATAGCTCGCGATGTTGCTCCACGTTTATTTTTTATATGTTCCTAGAGAAAACCAAGTTGAAAGATGTTAGTAGCAATGATGCGGAATTGTTCCGTGATCTAAGGATTATCCTCATTGCTGCACAGAAGAATTATGTCCTTGATGCAACGCTAGGTGACAGACCTATTGCAGGAGCAGATGTAGACGTTATGAACGTTTTGAAAAAAGCTCGGTATGATGACTACTTGATAGCTTAAGTGCACCATGCTTTACGGCTTAGAACCAGGACTTCAAGAACGTTTTGAACACCACAGAGCATATAAGATGTTCCAAGAGTTGAAATTAGTATTTCATACTCATGCCCATGTCGAGAGGTATAAGACCTCTGACAGTACTTTGCCTACAAGATGGAGGAGAATAGCTCAACCAGTAAGCATGTGCTCAGATTGTCTGGTACTACAATTACTTGAATCAAGTGGGAGTTATTCTTCCAGATAAGATAGTAATTGACAAAGTTCTCTAGTCACTATCACCAAGTTAGAACTTCGTGATGAACTATAATATGCAAGGGATGACGAAGGTAATTCCCGAGCTCTTCGCGATCCTGAAATCGGCGAAGGTAGAAATCAAAAAGGAGCATCAAGTGTTGATGGTTAATAAGACCACTTGTTTCAAGTAAAGGGCAAATGGATAGAAGGGGAACTTCAAAAGGAATGACAAGCAAGTTGTCACACCCGTGAAGAAAACCAAAGCTAAACTCAAGCCTGAAACTAAGTGCTTCTACTGCAAAGGAAAAGGTCACTAGAAGTGGAACTGCCCTAGATGTTTGGCGGATAAGAAGGATGGCAAAGTGAACAAAGGTATATTTGATATACAGATTATTGATGTGTATTTTACTAGTGTTCATAGCAACCCCTCGGTATTTGATACTGGTTCAGTTGCTAAAGAGTAGTAACTCGAAATGGGAGTTGCATAATGAACAGAAACTAGTTAAAGGTGAAGTGACGATGTGTGTTGGAAGTGGTTCCAAGATTGATATGATCATCATCGCACACTCTCTATACTTTCGGGATTAGTGTTGAACCTAAATAAGTGTTATTTGGTGTTTGTGTTGAGCATCAATATGATTTGATCATGTTTATTGCAATACGGTTATTCATGTAAGTTAGAGAATAATTGTTGTTCTGTTTACATGAATAAAACCTTCTATGGTCATACACGCAATGAAAATGGTTTGTTGGATCTCGATCGTGTGATACACATATTCATAATATTAAAGCCAAAAGATGCAAGGTTAATAATGATAGTGCAACTTATTTGTGGCACTACCGTTTAGGTCATATTGGTGTAAAGCGCATGAAGAAACTCCATAGTGATGGACTTTTGGAATCACTTGATTATGAATCACTTTGTGCTTGCGAACCATGCCTCATGGGCAAGATGACTAAAACTCCGTTCTCCGGAACTATGGAGCGAGCAACAGATTTGTTGGAAATCATACATGCTGATGTATGCAGACCAATGAGTGTTGAAGCTCGCGGCGGGTATCATTATTTTCCGACCTTCACTGATGATTTGAGCAGATATGGATATATCTACTTAATGAAGCACAAGTCTGAAACATTTGAAAAGTTCAAAGAATTTCAGAGTGAAGTGGAGAATCATCGTAACAAGAAAATAAGAGTTTCTATGATATGATCGTATAGGTAAAATATTTGAGTTAGCGAGTTTGGCCTTCAGTAAAAACAATGTGAAATAGTTTCACTACTCACGCCACCTGGAACACCACAGTGTAATGGTGTGTCCGAACGTCATAACCGTACTTTATTAGATATGGTGCGATCAATGATGTCTCTTACCGATCTACCACTATCGCTTTTGGGGTTATGCATTAGAGACAGCTACATTCACGTTAAATAGGGCACCATCTAAATCCGTGGAGATGACACCGTATGAACTGTGGTTTGACGAGAAACCTAAGCTGTCATTTCTTTAAGTTTGGGACTGCAATGCTTATGTGAAAAAGTTTCAACATGATAAGCTCGAACCCAAATCGGAGAAGTAAATCTTCATAGGATACCCAAAAGAAACTGTTGGGTACACCTTCTATCACAGATCCGAAGGCAAGATATTCATTGCTAAGAATGGATCCTTTCTAGAGAAGGAGTTTCTCTCGAAAGAAGTGAGTGGGAGGAAAGTAGAACTTGATGAGGTAATTGTACCTTCTCCCGAATTGGAAAGTAGTACATCACAGAAAATTGTTCCAGTGATTCCTACACCAATCAGTGAGGAAGTTAATGATGATGATCATGAAACTTCGGATCAAGTTTCTGCTGAACGTCGTAGATCAACCAGAGTACGTTCCGCACCAGAGTGGTACGGCAACCCAGTTCTGGAAATCATGTTACTAGACCATGATGAACCTACGAACTATGAGGAAGTGATGATGAGCCCAGATTCCGCAAAATGGCTTGAGGCCATGAAATCTGGGATGGGATCCATGTATGAGAACAAAGTGTGGACTTTGGTTGACTTGCCCGATGATCGGCAAGCCATCGAAAATAAATGGATCTTCAAGAGGAAGACTGACGCTGACGGTAATGTTACTGTTTACAAAGCTCGACTTGTTGCAAAAGTTTTTCAACAAGTTCAAGGAGTTGACTACGATGAGACTTTCTCACCCGTAGCGATGCTTAAGTCTGTCCGAATCATGTTAGCAATTGCCGCATTTTATGAAATCTGGCAAATGGATAACAAAATTGCATTCTTTAATGGATTTATTAAAGAAGACTTGTATATGATGCAACCAGAAGGTTTTGTCAATCCAAAAGGTGCTAACAAAATGTGCAAGCTCCAGCGATCCATCTATGGACTGGTGCAAGCATCTCGGAGTTGGAATATACGCTTTGATAAGTTGATCAAAGCATATAGATTTATACAGACTTGCGGTGAAGCCTGTATTTAAAAGAAGTGAGTGGGAGCAGTACAACCTTTCTGATAAGTATATGTGAATGACATATTGTCGATCGGAAATGATGTAGAATTTTCTGGAAAGCATAAAGGAGTGTTTGAAAAGAGTTTTTCAAAGAAAGACCTTGGTAAAGCTGCTTACATATTAGGCATCAAGATCTATAGAGATAGATCAAGACACTTGATAGGACTTTCGATGAGTACATACCTTGATAAGATTTTGAAGTAGTTCAAGATGGATCAGTCAAAGATGGAGTTCTTGCCTGACTTGTAAGGTGTGAAGTTGAGTAAGACTCAAAGCCAGACCACGGCAGAAAAATATAGAGAGAATGAAAGTCCTTTCCTATGCCTCAGCCATAGGTTCTATAAAGTATGCCATGCTGTCTACCAAACATGTTGTGTGCCTTGCCATGAGTTTGTCAAGGGGGTACAATAGTGATCCAGGAGTAGATCACTATACAGCGGTCAAAATTATCCTTAGTAACTGGATGACTAAGGAAATGTTTCTCGATTATGGAGGTGATAAAGAGTTCGTCGTAAAGGGTTACGCCGATGCAAGCTTTGACACTAAATCCAGATGACTCTAAGTATCAATCTGGATGCGTATTGAAAGTGGGAGCAATTAGCTAGAGTAGCTCTATGCAGAGCATTGTAGACATATAAATTTGCGAAATACATACGGATCTGAATGTGGCAGACCCGTTGACTAAACATCTCTCACAAGCAAAACATGATCACACCTTATTACTCTTGGGTATTAATCACATAGCGATGTGAACTAATTATTGACTCTAGTAAACCCTTTGGGTGTTGGTCACATGGCGATGTGAACTATGGGTGTTATTCACATAACGATGTGAACTATCGGTATTAAATCACATGGCGATGTGAGCTAGATTATTGACTCTAGTGCAAGTGGGAGACTGAAGGAAATATGCCCTAGAGGCAATAATAAAGATGTTATTTGTATTTCCTTATATCATGATAAATGTCTTTTATGCATGCTAGAATTGTATTAACCGGAAACTTAGTACATGTGTGGATACATAGACAAAACAGTATGTCCCTAGTATGCCTCTACTAGACTAGCTCATTGATCAAAGATGGTTATGTTTCCTAGCCATAGACATGAGTTGTCATTTGATCAACGGGATCACATCATTAGGAGAATGATGTGATGGACTAGACCCATCCGTTAGCATAGCACTATGATCGTTTAGTTTTTGCTGCTATTGCTTTCTTCATGACTTATACATGTTCCTATGACTATGAGATTATGCAACTCCCAAATACCGTAGGAACACCTTGTGTGCTATCAAACATCACAACGTAACTGGGTGATCATAAAGATGCTCTAAAGGTGTCTCTGAAAGTATTCGTGGTGTTGGCATAGATCAAGATTAGGATTTGTCACTCCGAGTGTCGGAGAGGTATCTCTGGGCCCTCTCAGTAACACACATCATAATAAGCCTTGCAAGCAAAAGACTAATGAGTTAGTCAAGAGATGATGTGTTACGGAACGAGTAAAGAGACTTGCCGGTAACGAGATTGAACTAGGTATAGTGATACCGACGATCGAATCTCGGGCAAGTAACATACCGATGACAAAAGGAACAACATATGTTGTTATGCGGTTTGACCGATAAAGATCTTCGTAGAATATGTAGGAGCCAATATGAACATCCAGGTTCCGCTATTGGTTATTGATCGGAGATGAGTCTCGTTCATGTCTACATAGTTCTCGAACCCGTAGGGTCCGCACGCTTAACGTTTGATGACAATCTGTATTATGAGTTTATGAGTTTTGATGTACCGAAGGTAGTTCGGAGTCCCGGATGAGATCACGGACATGACGAGGAGTCTCGGAATGTCCGAGACATAAAGATTGATATATTGGACGACTATATTCGGACACCGGAAGTGTTCCGGAAAAGTTTCGGATTTAACGGGATTGCCGGAGGGGGTTACCGGAACCCCTACGAGGGGGGATGGTCCATAGTGGGCCTTAAGGAAAGGAGAGAGGCAGCCCATAGAGGCTGGCCGGCGCCCCACCAGGGGATCCTAGTTGGACTAGGATTGGGGGGCGCCACCTCTCCTTCTCTTTCTTTTTCCCTCTCTTCCTTCTTGGTGGACTCCTACTAGGAATAGGATTGCAATCCTATTCCTAGTAGGATTGCCCTAGCCGCACCATAGGAGGCCGGCCGGCCCTCCCCTCTTGCTCCTTTATATACGGGGGCAGGGGGCACCCAAAGACACACAAGTTGAATTGTTTTAGCCGTGTGCGGTGCCCCCCTCCACAGAAACACACCTCGGTCATACCGTTGCAGTGCTTAGGCGAAGCCCTGCGCCGGTAGATACATCATATCCGTCACCACGCCGTCGTGCTGACGTAACTCTCCCGTGAAGCTCAACTGGATCAAGAGCTCGTGGGACGTCATCAAGCTGAACGTGTGCTGAACGCGGAGGTGCCGTACGTTCGGTGCTTGATCGGTTGGATCGCGAAGAAGTTCGACAACATCAACCGCGTCAATTGACGCTTCCGCTCCCGGTCTACGAGGGTACGTAGACACACTCTCCCCTCTCGTTGCTATGCATCTAGTAGATAGATCTTGCGTGATCGTAGGAAAATTTTAAAATACTACGTTCCCCAACAGAAAGATGTTATTAGCAATGATGCAGACTAGGTCCGTGATCTAAGGATTATCCTCATTGCTGCATAGAAGTATTATGTCCTTGATGCACCGCTAGGTGACAGATCTATTGCAGGAGCAGATGCAGGCGTTATGAACGTTTGACAAGCTCGGTATGATGACTACTTGATAGTTTAGTGTGCCATGCTTTACGGCTGATAACCGGGACTTCAAAAACGTTTTGAACGCCACGGAGCATATGAGATGTTCCAAGAGTTAAAATTAGTATTTCATAATCATGCCCGTGTCGATAGGTATGAGACCTATGACAGTACTTTGCCTACAAGATGGAGGAGAATAGCTCAACCAGTGAGCATGTGCTCAGATTGTCTGGGTACTACAATTGCTTGAATCAAGTGGGAGTTAATCTTCCAGATAAGATAGTAATTGACAAATTTCTCTAGTCACTATCACCAAGTTAGTAGAACTTTGTGATGAACTATAATACGCAAGGGATGACAAAAGTAATTCCCGAGCTCTTCGCGATACTGAAATCGACGAAGGTAGAAATCAAGAAAGAACATCAAGTGTTGATGGTCCTTGTTTCAAGTAAAGGGGCAAAGGGGTAGAAGGGGAACTTCAAGAAGAATGACAAGCAAGTTGTCACTCCCGTGAAGAAACCCAAAGCTAAACTCAAGCTTGAAACTAAGTGCTTCTACTGCAAAGGAAATGGTCACTGGAAGTGGAACTGCCCTAGATACTTGGCGGATAAGAAGGATGGCAAAGTGAACAAAGGTATATTTGATATACAGATTATTGATGTGTACTTTACTAGTGTTCATAGAAATGCTTGGGTATTTTATACCAGTTCAGTGGCTAAAATTAGTAACTCGAAACGAGAGTTGCAGAATGAACATAGACTAGTTAAAGGTGAAGTGACGATGTGTGTTGGAAGTGGTTACAAGATTGATATGATCATCATCGCACACTCCCTATACTTTCGGGATTAGTGTAGAACCTAAATAAATGTCATTTGGCATTTGCATTGAGCATGAATATGATTTGATCATGTTTGTTGCAATACGGTTATTCATTTAAAGTCATAGAATAATTGTTATTCTGTTTACATGAATAAAGCCTTTGATGGTCATACACCCAATGAAAATAGTTTGTTGGATCTCGATCGTAGTGATACACATATTCATAATATTGAAGCAAAAGATGCAAGGTTAATGATGATAGTGCAACTTATTTGTGGCACTGCCGTTTAGGTCATATTGGTGTAAAGCACATGAAGAAACTCCATAGTGATGAACTTTTGGAATCACTTGATTATGAATCACTTGGTGCTTGCGAGCCATGCCTCATGAGTAAGATAACTAAAACTCCGTTCTCCGGAACAATGGAGCGAGCAACTGATTTATTGGAAATCATACATACTGATGTATGTGGACCGATGAGTGTTGAGGCTCGCGGCGAGTATCGTTATTTCCTGACCTTCACTAATGATTTGAGCAGATATGGGTATATCTACTTGATGAAACACAAGTCTGAAACATTTGAAAAGTTCAAAGAATTCCAGAGTGAAGTAGAGAATCATCGTAACAAGAAAATGAAGTTTCTACGATCTGATCATGGAGGCGAATATTTGAGTTACGAGTTTGGTCTTCATTTGAAACATGGAATAGTTTGATAACTCACGCCACCCGGAACACCACAACATAATGGTGTGTCCGGACGTCGTAACTGTACTTTATTAGATATGGTGCAATCTATGATGTCTCTTACCGATTTACCACTATCGTTTTGGGTTATGCATTAGAGACAACTGCATTCACATTAAACAAGGGCACCATCTAAATCCGTTGAGGTGACACCTTATGAACTGTGGTTTGGCAAGAAACCAAAGTTGTTATTTCTTAAAGTTTGGGGATGCGATGCTTATGTGAAAAAGCTTCAACCTGATAAGCTCGAACCCAACTCGGAGAAATGTGTCTTCATAGGATACCCAAAGGAGACTGTTGGGTACACCTTCTATCACAGATCCGAAGGCAAGATATTTGTTGCTAAGAATGGATCCTTTCTAGAGAAGGAGTTTCTCTCGAAAGAAGTGAGTGGGAGGAAAGTGGAACTTGATGAGGTAATTGTACCTTCTCCCGGATTGGATAGCAGTACATCACAGAAACTAGTTCTAGTGATTCCGACACCAATTAGTGAGGAAGCTAATGATGATGATCATGAAACTTCTGATCAAGTTACTGCTGAACTTCGTAGATCAACCAGAGTACATTCCGCACCAGAGTGGTACGGAAACCCAGTTTTGGAAGTCATGTTACTAGACCATGATGAACATGCGAACTATGAGGAAGCGATGATGATCCCAGATTCCACAAAATGGCTTGAGGCCATGAAATCTGAGATGGGATCCATCTATGAGAACTAAGTGTGGACTTTGGTTGACTTGCCCGATGATCTGCAAGCCATCGAAAATAAATGGATCTTCAAGAGGAAGACCGACGTTGACGGTAATGTTACTGTTTACAAAGCTCGACTTGTTGCGAAAGTTTTTTGACAAGTTCAAAGAGTTGACTACGATGAGACTTTCTCACCCGTAGCGATGCTTAAGTCTGTCCGAATCATGTTAGCAATTGCCGCATTTTATGAAATTTGGAAAATGGATAACAAAATTGCGTTCTTTAATGGATTTATTAAAGAAGAGTTGTATATGATGCAACCAGAAGGTTTTGTCAATCCTAAAGGTGCTAACAAAATGTGCAAGCTCCAGCGATCCATCTATGGACTGGTGCAAGCATCTCGAAGTTGGAATATACGCTTTGATAAGTCGATCAAAGCATATAGTTTTATACAGACTTGCGGTGAAGCATGTATTTACAAGAAAGTGAGTGGGAGCACTACAGCCTTTCTGATAAGTATATGTGAATGACATGTTGTCGATCGGAAATGATGTAGAATTTTCTGGAAAGCATAAAGGATTGTTTGAAAGGAGTTTTTCAAAGAAAGACCTCGGTGAAGGTGCTTACTTATTGAGCATCAAGATCTATAGAGATAGATCAAGACGCTTGATAAGTTTTTTCAATGAGTACATACCTTGACAAGTTTTTTGAAGTAGTTCAAATTGGAACAGTCAAAGAAAGAGTTATTTCCTGTGTTGCAAGGTATGAAGTTGAGTAAGACTCAAAACCCGACAACGGCAGAAGATAGAGAAAGAATGAAAGTCATTCCCTATGCCTCAGCCATAGGCTCTTTAAAGTATGCCATGTTGTGTACCAAACCTGTTGTGTACCTTTTCATGAGTTTGGCAAGGAGGTAGAAAAGCGATCCAGGAGTAGATCACTGGACAACGGTCAAAATTATCCTTAGTTACTGGATGACTAAGGAAATATTTCTCAGTTATGGAGGTGATAAAGAGTTCGCCATAAAGAGTTACGTCGATGCAAGCTTTGACATCGATCGGGATGACTCTGAGTCTCGATCTGGATACATATTGAAAGGTGGAGCATTTAGCTAGAGTAGCTCAATGCAGAGCATTGTAGACATAGAAATTTGCAAAATACATACGGATCTGAATGTGGCAGACCCATTGAGTAAACCTCTCTCACAAGCAAAGCATGATCACACCTTAGTACTCTTTGGGTGTTAATCACATGGCGATGTGAACAAGATTACTGACTCTAGTAAACCTTTTTGGGTATTGGTCACATGGCAATGTGAACTATAAAGTGTTAAATCACATGGTGATGTGAACTATTGATGTCAATCACATGGTGATGTGATCTTGATTATTGACTCTAGTGCAAGTGGGAGACTGAAGGAAATATGCCCTAGAGGCAATAATAAAGTTATTATTTATTTCCTTATATCATGATAAATGTTTATTATTCATGCTTGAATTGCATTAACCGGAAACTTAGTACATGTGTGAATACATAGACAAAACAAAGTGTCCCTAGTATGCCTCTACTAGACTAACTCATTGATTAAAGATGGTTATGTTTCCTAGCCATAGACATGAGTTCTTATTTTATCAACGAGATCACATCATTAGGAGAATGATGTGATGGACAAGACCCATCCGTTAGCTTAGCACTATGATCGTTTAGTTTTACTGCTATTGCTTTCTTCATGACTTATACATGTTCGTATGACTATGAGATTATGCAACTCCCGAATACCATAGGAACACCTTGTGTGCTATCAAACGTCACAACGTAACTGGGTGATTATAAAGATGCTCTACAGGCGTCTCTGAAGGTGTTCGTGGTGTTGGCATAGATCAAGAATAGGATTTGTCACTACGAGTGTCGGAGAGGTATCTCTGGGCCCTCTCGGTAATACACATCATAATAAGCCTTGCAAGCAAATGACTAATGAGTTAGTCACGGGATGATGTATTACGGAATGAGTAAAGGGACTTGCCGGTAACGAGATTGAACTAGGTATTGAGATACCGACGATCGAATCTCGGGCAAGTAACATACCGATGACAAAGGGAACAACGTATGTTGTTATGCGGTTTGACCGATAAAGATCTTCGTAGAATATGTAGGAACCAATATGAGCATCCAGGTTCCGCTATTGGTTTTTGATCGGAGATGTGTCTCGGTCATGTCTACATAGCTCTCGAACCCGTAGGGTCCGCACGGTTAACGTTTGATGATGATCGGTATTATGAGTTTATGTGTTTTGATGTATCGAAGCTAGTTCGGAGTCCCTAATGAGATCGGGGACATGAAGAGGAGACTTGAAATGGTCGAGACGTAATGATCAATATATTGGACGACTATATTCGGACATCGGAAAGGTTCCGAGTGATTCGTGTATTTTTCGGAGTACCGGAGAGTTACGGGAATTCGCCGGGGAGTATATGGGCCTTATTGGGCTTTAGGGGAAAGAGAGAGAGGAGGTTGCGCCCCCCCCCAAGGCTTAGTTCGAATTGGACTAGGGGGAGGGGCTGCGCCCCCTCCTTCCTTCTCTTCTCTTTTTCCTTCCCTTCTCTCCTACTCCTACTACTTGTAAGGGCTCCTAGTTCTACTAGGAAAGGGGGAATCCTACTCCCGGTGGGAGTAGGACTCCCGTAGGGCGCGCCATAGAGAGGGCCGACCCTCCCCCTCCTCCACTCCTTTATATACGTGGGGAGGGGGCACCCCATGGACACACAAGTTGATCAGTTGATCTCTCCCAACCGTGTGCGGTGCCCCTCTTCACGGAAACACACCTCGGTCATACCATTGCAGAGCTTAGGCGAAGCCCTGCGCTGGTAGCTTCATCATCTCCGTCACCACGCTGTCGTGCTGACAAAACTCTCCCGCGAGGCTCTGCTGGATCAAGAGCTCATAGGGCGTCATCAAGCTGAACGTGTGCTGAACGCGGAGGCTCTGTATGTTTGGTGCTTGATCGGTGGATCGCGAAGAAGTTCGACTACATCAACCGCGTCATTAGACGCTTCCGCTCCCGGTCTACGAGGATATTTGTAGACACACTCTCCCCTCTCGTTGTTATGCATCTAGTAGATAGATCTTGCGTTATCGCAGGAAATTTTTGAAATACTACGTTCCCTAGTAGTAAGCACGGATGTAATTTTTTAGTACCGCTACCCCTAGCGGTAGTACCATGAGGGCAAGCGGTAGTACCGCTCCGACGGTTCTTCTGGCCTTTTTCCTCCTAGATGTTGTGTTTCAAAGGGCTACTACTGCCCTAGCAGTAGTACCGCTCCTTGGAGCGGTAGTACCGCTCGGTGCGGGCTGTGAGCATAACGGTTGGCTTTTTCCCCACCTATAAAAGAGGGTCTTCTTCCCCAATGAACCCCATTCTTTGAGCTCATGTTCTTCCCCCATTGTTGACCTTCTTCGAGCTTGCTATCTCTCAATCCCTCCATGGATTCTTACTAGTTTTGGGGGGAAAAGAGAGAGGAGATCTAGATCCACATTTCCACCAATCACTTTCTCCTCTTTGTGAGGGGAACCCTTTGGATCTAGTTCTTGGAATTCTTCGTGTTCTCTTCTCCGTTCTTCCTCTTATTTCCCTCCCTAGCATTAGTTGCTTTGGTGGGATTTGGGAGAGAAGAACTTGGGCACTCCGTGTGCCCTTGCCATTGCATTTGGTGCATCGGTTTGAGTTCTCCATGGTGATACGTGGAGGTTACAAGTTGAGAAGCTTATTACTCTTGGGTGCTTGGTACCCTTGAGCTTGTTCCTCTTGGGTGCTTGGGCGCCCAAGATGGTTGAGGTCACCACGGAACCATATTCCATTGTGGTGAAGCTTCGTGGTGTCGTTGGGGAGATAGCCCCAACCTGTGTGGTGTTCGGAGCTCAATCATTGTGGTGTAAAGCTCCGGGCAAGCGTCGGGGTCTCCAATTAGGTTGTGGAGATCGCCTCGAGCAATTTGATGCGTTCCGATAACCGCCCCCAAGGGTTGCAAAAGTGTATGGGTTCAGTGACCGCCCCCAAGGGTCGCCATTTGTACGGGTTCGGTGACCGCCCTCAAGGGTCCCTTAGTGTAATCACGGCATCTTGCATTGTGCGCGGGTGTGAGGAGATTACGGTGGCCCTAGTGGCTTCTTGGGGAGCATTGTGCCTCCACACCGCTCCAAATGGAGATTAGCATCCGCAAGGGTGTGAACTTCGGGATACATCATCGTCTCCGCGTGCCTCGGTTATCTCTTACCCAAGCTCTTTACTTATGCACTATACTTTGTGATAGACATATTGTTTCTTGGCATATATCTTGCTATCACCTAGTTGTTTATCTTGCTGAGCATAAGTTGTTGGTGCACATAGGTGAGCCTAGTTGTTGTAGGTTTTGTGCGTGACAAATTAACCGCTAGGTTTATTCCGCATTTGTTCAATCCTAAACCGTAATTATTTTAAAGTGCCTATTCACCCCCCCCCTCTAGGCGACATCCACGATCTTTCAGTAGTGTTGTTGTGCAAAGGCATAGTTTAGAAAACCGGACTGTACCGGCAGTCGAACCGGAAAAAAGGGAAGCGGCAGCCTCATCGGTTTTTAAGATAATAAGATTGTTCTGCAATCAGACCGAAGAAAACCAGTCAAACTGGCCGGTTTTTTGGACAACCGGTGAAAAACCCGGGTCATTGAGCCGGAAAAAACCAGGAAAAATGTTTTAATAGACATTGAGAAATTGGGATTTGATCCAAGGTCGTGTAAGCAGTACGCGGGGACTGCCCATGGCCCAATAACCAAGTTGGTTGTGCTATTTGTTGTCCACTACATGGATCTAATTTTACTTGACCATTATTTGACACTATATTAGCACATATATTATTTTATTGCTTAAAAAACCAACAATCGAACCGGTGAACCGGTGGTCCGACCATTAAAAACCTGAACCGACAACCTTTCCGGTTCGGTTTTTTAAACGATGTGCAAAGGCCCCTGATACGTCTCCAACGTATCTATAATTTTTTTTATTATTCCATGCTATCTTTACCTAATAATAAAGCACGGAACGAGTTTGTCGGGTTCACCGTCACAATACGCTTGGTTGTAGGAAAGTTACGTCCGTAAATTAAAAGAACAAAGGCTGCTGGAGGATTCGAACCCTGGCCGCTTACTTTATGTATGCTCGCACGGCCAACTGAGCTAGGTAACACGCCGTGTTGCAATATAAAGGAAAGATTTCTATGTTTTGTACGGGCTCGTCGGAAATCATTTTCTTTCCCATCCTCCACCCTTCTCCAGATCCCACCTGCGGTTGCCCTCTTGGGCCTCAGCCCGCTGCTCTATGACCAAGTAAATCCATGCAAATTGTGGGGGAAAAAGGAAAAGTAAAAAAAGAAATGAATTCAGCTTTGCCTCAGTAAGCAATAAGAAAAAAATTAAAAGAAGGAATAAAATTCGCCTTGCCCTCGGAAGGAAAGAAATTAAGGGAAGGAATAAATTTCGCCGCCTTAGGAAGGAAAGGAATTAAGAGAACTTGCCTCACGCGGAAAATGAATTAAAAGAAGAATCGAGTATACAAAGCGGTGATAAATATTTGTTGGTGAGTCCCCTAAAAAATACACAATGGGCTTGCATACCTCGCCTGATCAGTAGCAATCCAAATCAAATTAGTATTCGCAAAAAAACTGGACATCGTCACAAAAAGTTTTTTTGTGTCATTTTAAAACTCTTCTACCTTTTGAAAAATATTACGTACTTTTTGGAATCATTCACGCATCTTAAAATATTCGTGTAGTATTAAGAAAAGTGTTCATGTATTAAAATAATATTTATATCATTTAAAATATATTCACCCTTTTAAAAAAATCATGTAATTCTAAAAAGTGTTTATGTGATTAAAAATATATTCATAATTTGAAAAATATGCATGCTCTTTAAAAAAATCACGTGATTGGTTTAAACAAATATACGATTTTAAAGTGAGTCGGCATAAGAAAGATGGTGTACGGACTATGGGTATGCAATAGCTCAGAGAAGGACAGATATCACGCCCAGTTTGACGAGATTAGGTTTAAAACTATTAGACATTCACTTGCGAGTGTTGTTCTGTGACAGGTGTGAGTGTGGTGGCCTAGATCATCACCTTGGAATTGACCATGTTCAGACACATTGAGATCAGGTGGCTACTGTGACCATGGTCAGTGAAGACAGGAAGGAGGATAAACTACAACACGAACGAGATGCTAAGTTCAAATAGATAATTTGGACATGCGAAGGGTTCAAATGTATAACTTGGACCTGCGAAGGAGTCTTGAGTCGTGCTTATTGTGCTAGGAGTATGCGATTTTTTCACCCGTTGCAACGCACGGGCATATTTGCTAGTTATTTATGAAGTCTTGGATGTTTAATGGGCTTTATCATTCACTTTTATATCATTTTTGGGACTAACCTACTAACCCAAAGGCCCAGTCCAGATTGTTGTTTTTTGCCTATTTCAGGGTTTTGCAGAAAAATAATATCAAACGGAGTCCAAACGGAATGAAACCTTCGCGAGAGATATTTTTGGAGGAAATCACGCACGATGAACTTGAGAACCACGTCAGAAGAGCCACATGGGGCCCATGAGGGTGGGGGGTGCGCCCCCCTTCCCAAGGCGCGCCCCCTGCCTCGTGGAGCCCCCGTGACTCCCCCGGTGCCCTCCTTCTTCCTATATAAGTCTACGTACCCCAGAAACTCCGAAGAAAGAGAGAAAACCCTAATTCCACCGCCGTACCTTCTGTTCCCGTGGAGATCCCATCTTGGAGCCTGTTTCGGAGATCCACCGGAGGGGGATCCATCACAGAGGCCTTCATCATCATCATCATCGCCCTCACCATGAGTTGTGAGTAGTTTACCACAGACCTTCGGGTCCATAGCTAGTATCTAGATGGCTTCTTATCTCTATTTGGATCTCAATACAAAGTTCTCCTTGGTCTTCGAGGAGATCTATTCCATGTAATCATTTTTTGCGGTGTGTTTGTCGAGATCCGATGAATTGTGAGTTTATGATCAAGGTTATCTATGAAAGATATTTGGTTCTTCTCTGAACTTTTTATGTGTGCTCATAATATCCTTGCAAGTCTCTTCGAATTATTGGTTTGGTTTGGCCTACTAGATCTATAGTTCTTGCAATGGGAGAAGTGCTTGGCTTTGGGTTCAATCTTGCGGTGTCCTTTCCCAGTGACAGTAGGGGCAGCAAGGCACGTATTGTATTGTTGCCATCGAGGATAAAAAGATGGGGTTTATATCATATTGCTTGAGTTTATACCTCTACATCATGTCATCTTGCTTAAGGCATTACTCTGTTCTTATGAACTCAATACACTAGATGCATGCTGGATAGCGGTCGATGTGTGGAGTAATAGTAGTACATGCAGGCAGGAGTCGGTCTACTTGTCTCAGACCGTGATGCCTATATACAATGATCATGCCTAGATAGTCTCATAATTATTCGCTTTTCTATCAATTGCTCGACAGTAATTTGTTTACCCGCCGTAGAATATCGCTATCATGAGAGAAGCCACTAGAGAAAACTATGGCCCCGGCTCTATTCTCAACATATCAATCTACATCTACTTTAATTTTATCGCTTTTATTTGTTGTTTTCATAAACCAAAAATACCAGAAATATAAACTATCATCTCTATCAGATCTCACTTTCGTAGTGACCGTAAAGGGATTGACAACCCCTTATCGCGTTGGCTGTGAAGTTCTTATTTGTTTGTGCAGGTGCGAGGGACTCACGCGTGGTCTCCTACTGGATTGATACCTTGGTTCTCAAAAACTGAGGGAAATACTTACGCTACTATGCTGCATCTCCCTTTCCTCTTCGAGGGAATACAACGCAAGCTCAAGAGGTAGCAAGAAGAATTTCTGGCGCCGTTGCCGGAGAGGCTTACGCAAAAGTCATATATCAAGTACCTATCACAAACCCTTATCCTTCGCATTACATTTATTTGCCTCTCGTTTTCCTCTCCCCCACTTCACCCTTGCCATTTTATTTGCCCTTCTTCCGTCGTGTGTTTATCGTTCGCTTGCTTCTTGTTTGCTTGTGTGTGTTGGATTGCTTGCTTGTCACTATGGCTCAGAATAATACCAAATTGTGTGACTTCTCCAATACCAACAACAATGATTTTATTAGCACTCCGATTGCTCCTATTACCGATGCTGAATCTTGTGAGATCAATGCTGCTTTGTTGAATCTTGTCATGAAAGATCAATTCTCCGGCCTTCCTAGTGAAGATGCCGCTACCCATCTAAACAACTTTGTTGATTTGTGTGATATGCAAAAGAAAAGGGATACGGATAACGATATTGTTAAATTGAAGTTATTTCCGTTTTCACTTAGAGATCATGCTAAAACTTGGTTTTCCTCTTTGCCTAGAAATAGTATTGATTTGTGGAATAAGTGCAAAGATGATTTTATCTCTAATTATTTCCCTCCTACTAAGATCATCTCTCTTAGAAACGATATTATGAATTTTAAGCAACTAGATCATGAGCATGTTGCACAAGCTTGGGAGAGAATGAAATTGATGATACGTAATTGCCCTACACATGGTTTGAATCTATGGATGATTATTCAGAACTTTTATGCTGGCTTGAATTTTGCTTCTACAAATCTTTTAGATTCGGCCGCCGGAGGCACTTTCATGGAAACTACCTTAAGAGAAGCTACCAAACTCCTAGATAATATTATGGTTAATTATTCTCAATGGCACGCTGAAAGATCTACTAGTAAAAAAGTGCATGCTATCAAAGAAATTAGTATTTTGAGTGGAAAGATGGATGAACTTATGAAATTATTTGCTGCTAAGAGTGCTTCTTCTGATCCTAATGATATGCCTTTGTCCACTTTGGTTGAGAATAACAATGAATCTTTGGATGTGAATTTTGTTGGTAGGAATAATTTTGGTAACAATGCTCATAGAGGTAATTTTAATCCTAGGCCTTTTCCTAGTAATTCCTCTAATAATTTTGGTAATTCCTACAACAATTCTTATGGAAAGATGCCTTCTGAATTTGAAACTAGTGTTAAGGAGTTTATGATCTCACAAAAGAATTTCAATGCTATGCTTGAAGAGAAATTGCTTAAGATTGATGAATTGGCTAGAAGTGTGGATATAATTACTCTTGATGTTGATTCTTTGAAACTTAGATCTATCCCACCTAAGCATGATATCAATGAGTCTCTCAAAGCCATGAGAATTTACATTGATTAATGCAAAGAAAGAACCGCTAGAATGCGTGCTAAAAGAGAAGATTATATTAGATCGTGTTCTTCTAGTTATCATAAAAATAAAGATGAAGATCTGAAAGTTATTGATGTGTCTCCTATTAGATCCTTGTTTTCTAGTATTAATCTTGATGAAGATAGGATTGGAGATAATTCTGCTTTAAGGTGTCCCAATGATTCAGAGTTTTTAGATCTTGATGCTAAAATTGCTAAAAGTGGGAGTGAAGATATTAAAACTTTGCATAGTGATAAACCCACCACTTTGGATTTCAAGGGATTCAATTATGATAATTACTCTTTGATTTATTGTATTTCCTTGTTGCAATCCGTGCTAAATTCTGCATGCTTAGAGTCAAAATAAAGCTTTCACTAAACACATAGTTGATGCTTTGATGCAATCTTATGAAGAAAAACTTGAGTTTGAAGTTTCTATCCCTAGAAAGCTTTATGATGAATGGGAACCTACTATAAAAATGAAAATAAAAGATCATGAATGCTATGCTTTGTGTGATTTGGGTGCAAGTGTCTGCACTATCCCAAAAACTTTGTGTGATTTGCTAGGGTTCCATGAGCTTGATGATTGTTCTTTAAATTTGCATCTTGCAGATTCCACTATTAATAAACCTATGGGAAGAATTAATGATTTTCTTATTGTTGCCAATATGAATTATGTGCCCGTAGATTTCATTGTTCTTGATATTGATTGCAATCCTTCATGTCCTATTATTCTTGGTAGACCTTTTCTTAGAACGATTGGTGCAATTACTGATATGAAGGAAGGAAATATTAGATTCAATTTCCGTTAAGGAAAGGCATGGAACACTTTCCTAAAAAGAAAATCAAATTACCGTATGAATCTATCATGAGAGCCACTTATGGATTGCCTTCCAAAGATGGCAATACCTAGATTTATCTTGTATCGTGCCTAGCTAGGGGCGTAAAACGATAGCACTTGTTGGGAGGCAACCCAATTTTATGTTTTTGGTTTTTGTCGCTGTTAGGGAATAAATATAGCATCTAGCCTCTGATTAGATGTGGTTTCATGTTTTGTTTAGTGTTTGTGCTGAGTAGAACCTTTGGGAAGACTTGTGTGAAGTTTATATGATCTTGTTGTGAAAAACAGAATCGTTAGCGCTTGCTAAAGTAGTCGACAGATTTTACTGGAGCGTAATTTTTAGTTGATTCTATTTGCAGATGATTGGTAGACAAATTCCACAATTTTACCAATTTAGTTTGAAGTTTTTGGAGTTCCGGAAGTAGGCGAAACCTGCATATTACTACAGACTGTTCTATTTTTGATAGTTTCTGTTTTTCGTGTGTTGTTTGCTTATTCCGATGCATCTATGAGTAATATTGGAGGATATGAACCATAGAGAAGTTGGAGTATAGTAGGTTTAACACCAATATAAACAAATAATTAATTCATTGGTGCACCTTTGAGTAGTGATTTGCTTTCTTATACTAACGGAGCTCACGAGAATTTTTGTCTAAGTTTTGTGTTGTGAAGTTTTCAAGTTTTGAGTATTGCTTTAATGGACTATGGAACAAGGAGTGGCAAAGGCCTAAGCTTGGGGATGCCCATGGAACCCCAAGTAAATTCAAGATAATCAAAAGCCTAAGCTTGGGGATGCCCCGGGAAGGCATCCCCTCTTTCGTCTTCATCCATCGGTAACTATACTTGGAGCTATATTTTTATTCGCAACATGTTATGAATTTTGCTTGGAGCGTCTTGTATAATTTGAGTCTTTGCTTGTTAGTTTGCCACAATCATCCTTGCTGGACACTTATGTGAGAGAGTTAAATATGGCCTAGAAATTGTTAGAACACTCTATATGCTTCACTTATATCTTTTGAGTTGAATAGTTTTGCTCTAGTGCTTCACTTATAACTTTTAGAGCACGGTGGTGGTAATATTTTGTAGAAATTGTTGAACTCTCATGCTTCACTTATATCCTTTTGAGAGTCTATTAAAACAGCATGGTAATGTGTTTAGGCTAAAGAAACTTGTCTTCACATGATAAACATCCAATGTCAATGTAGTAAAAAAATTCACACTAAGTGCATTGAATAGAATGAGATATTGGATGCTTGATAATTGTTTTGAGATATGAGGACAGTGATATTAGAGTCACGCTAGTGGAGTTATTATGAAATTGAGAAATACTTGTGTTAAGTTTAGTGATTCCCGTATCATGCACGTGTGGTGAACCGCTATGTGACGAAGTTAGAGCATGAGGTATTTGTAGAGTGCCAACCTTTGTGTGGAGGTCAGGGGCGCGCGATTGTTAACTCCTACCAACCTCCCCCTAGGAGCATGCGTTGATTGCTTTGTTTTGATAACTCGTATATTTTTGCAATAAGTATATGAGTTCTTATGACTAATGTTGAGTCCATGGATTATACGCACTCTCACCCTTCCACCATTGCTAGCCTCTCTTGTACCGGCAACTTTTGTCAGTGCCATAAACCCACTATATATCCTTCCTCAAAACAGCCACCATATTGTTTCTCAAAACATCCACCATACCTACCTATCATGGCATTTCCATAGCCATTCTGAGATATATTGTCATGCAACTTTCCACCGTTCCGTTTATATGACACACATCATATTGTCATATTGCCATGCTTGATCATGTAGTTGACATCGTAGTTGGGGCAAAGCCACCATGCATAATTTTTCATATATGTCGCTCTTGATTCATAGCATATCCCGGTACACCACCGGAGGCATTCATATAGAGTCATACTTGTTGTAGTATCGAGTTGTAATTTCGAGTTGTAATAAAAAGTGTGATGATCATCATTATTAGAGCATTGTCCCATGTGAGGAAAGGGCAATAATAAAAAAAAAAAGAGATGGCCCAAAAAAATAGAGAGAGGGGCTAATAATAAAAAAAGAAGAGAAAGCCCCTTCAAAAAAATGAGAGAAAAGAGAGAAGGGACAATTGCTACTATCTTTTTTCCACACTTGTGCTTCAAAGTAGCACCATGTTCTTCATTGTAGAGAGTCTCATGCTTAGTCACTTTCATATACTAGTGGGAATTTTCATTATAGAACTTGGCTTGTATATTCCAATGATGGGCTTCCTCAAATGCCCTAGCTCTTCGTGAGCAAGCAAGTTGGATGCACACCCACTAGTTTGTTTTGTTGAGCTTTCATTCATATTTAGCTCTAGTGCATCCGTTGCTTGGCAATCCCTACTCACTCACATTGATATATATTGATGGGCATCTCCATAGCCCGTTGATACGCCTAGTCGATGTGAGACTATCTCCCTTCTTTTTGTCTTCTCCACAACCACCTCTATTCCACCCATAGTGTTATATCCATGGCTCACACTCATGTATTGCGTGAAAGTTGAAAGGTTTGAGAGGATAGAGTATGAAAAACAAATGCTTGACTGAAATTGGGGTTGTGCATGATATGAATATTTTGTGTGATGAAGAGGGAGCATAGCCAGACTATATGATTTTGTAGGGATAACTTTCTTTAGCCATAGTATTTTGAGAAGACATGATTGCTTTGTTAGTATGCTTGAAGTATTGTTATTTCTTATGTCAATATAGACTTTTATCTTGAATCTTTCAAATCTGAACATTGATGCCACAATTAAGAGAATTACATTGAAAAATTGTACTAGTTAGAATTCCACATCAAAAATTCTTTCTTTATCACTTACCTACTCGAGGATGAGCAGGAATTAAGCTTGGGGATGCTTGATACGTCTCCAACGTATCTATAATTTTTTATTATTCCATGCTATTATTTATGAAGTCTTGGATGTTTAGTGGGCTTTATCATTCACTTTTATACCATTTTTGGGACTAACATACTAACCCAAAGGCCCAGTCCAGATTGTTGTTTTTTGCCTATCTCAGGGTTTTGCAGAAAAAGAATATCAAACGGAGTCCAAACGGAATGAAACCTTCGCGAGAGTTATTTTTGGAGGAAATCACGCACCATGAACTTGAGAACAACGTCAGAAGAGCCACATGGGGCCCACGAGGGTGGGGGGCGCGCCCCCCTTCCCAGGGCGCGCCCCCTGCCTCGTGGAGCCCCCGTGACTCCCCCGGTGCCCTCCTTCTTCCTATATAAGTCTACGTATCCCAGAAACTCCGAAGACAGAGAGAAAACCCTAATTCCACCGCCGTACCTTCTGTTTCCATGGAGATCCCATCTTGGAGCCTGTTCCTGAGCTCCACCGGAGGAGGATCCATCACGGAGGCCTTCATCATCATCATCATCGCCCTCACCATGAGTTGTGAGTAGTTTACCACAGACCTTCGGGTCCATAGCTAGTATCTAGATGGCTTCTTCTCTCTCTTTGGATCTCAATACAAAGTTCTCCTCGGTCTTCGAGGAGATCTATTCGATGTAATCTCTTTTTGCGGTGTGTTTGTCGAGATCCGATGAATTGTGAGTTTATGATCAAGGTTATCTATGAAAGATATTTGGTTCTTCTCTGAACTTTTTATGTGTGCTCATAATATCCTTGCAAGTCTTTTCGAATTATTGGTTTGGTTTGGCCTACTAGATCTATAGTTCTTGCAATGGGAGAAGTGCTTGGCTTTGGGTTCAATCTTACGGTGTCCTTTCCCCGTGATAGTAGGGGCAACAAGGCACGTATTGTATTGTTTCCATCGAGGATAAAAATATGGGGTTTATATCATAGTGCTTGAGTTTATCCCTCTACATCATGTCATCTTGCTTAAGACATTACTATGTTCTTATGAACTCAATACACTAGATGCATGCTGGATAGCGGTCGATGTGTGGAGTAATAGTAGTAGATGCAGGAAGGAGTCGGTCTACTTATCTCGGACGTGATGCCTATATACAATGATCATGCCTAGATAGTCTCATAATTATTCGCTTTTCTATCAATTGCTCGACAGTAATTTGTTTACCCGCCGTAGAATATCGCTATCATGAGAGAAGCCACTAGAGAAAACTATGCCCCCCGGGTCTATTCTCAACATATCAATCTACATCTACTTTACTTTTATCGCTTTTATTTGTTGTTTTCATAAACCAAAAATACCAAAAATATAAACTATCATCTCTATCAGATCTCACTTTCGTAAGTGACCGTAAAGGGATTGACAACCCCTTATCGCGTTGGCTGCGAAGTTCTTATTTGTTTGTGCAGGTGCGAGGGATTCGCGTGTGGTCTTCTACTGGATTGATACCTTGGTTCTCAAAAACTGAGGGAAATACTTACTCTACTATGCTGCATCTCCCTTTCCTCTTTGAGGGAATACAATGCAAGCTCAAGAGGTAGCAGCCCCATAAGACCAGCGCACCAAAACAACAACCATTGCCGATGAAGATACGTGTAGATCGGAAGGATCCAACCTAAAGACTAGTTATGATGATGGCAAGCATGAGTAGAGGCACGACGTCACTTGCCACATTCTTGTGATGTAGTGTTTATGGGGGCACCTTGAGGATCACGAAATAAATGGGCTAGCAATGACTGTGGACAGTGATATTGCAACCTGAAAGATGATGCACCTGCACGGTTAGGTGTTTATGATTGAAAAAACTGAAAGACTAAACAACTCATAATAAAGAAAAGAACCACCCCCACTCCTAAAAAAATCTTAATGACTATAGAAGACACTTTGGAGAGCATTTTTTGCATCGAATATGGGGAGCTTTATTACAATAGTAGCAAACAATTACAATAGTCAACATGTTGCTTAGAAGAAATTAGAACTCGAATGGATCCAACTTTTCCGTAACATTTAGTGGCCGATTACCCCTGGCACACATATCTGCGGATTCATTTGCAGTACCGCTGACATGCTGGTTCGGAAAAGAAGAAAAACTAAGAGCTATCTCCCCTATTTCCCGAATGATAGGCATGGCACTTGAACGAGCAATGTAATGCGAAGACCAGACATTCACAATCGCTAAATTATACATCTCCATCATCACATGTGAGTAGCCTAGGACTCGAGCAAACATGCCGCCATCAGGAAGTGCTAATAACTCAGCAATCATCAGATTAGTAATCCCGTCGAGCAGCTTACACCATGCTCCAAGGAAGGCCAGGTGAGACAAGCCACACCTCCAGTACCCCCCGGTCGGCCATCAAGGTGCAAGGGGCCATCGGTGTTGATCTTAATCTACCCCGGATGTGAGGGTTGCCAGCACTAACCCGTTGATAGCTTCCTCCTGTCCGGTGGCATCTCCAGCAAAGGGCCTCTTGCATTCAACACACAACTTGCATGGGATTGTATCCATCTCTTCCATGAGTCCAACAATTCCTAGAGATCCATATCACATGCATAATACTGATGATTTTGCATCTATCTTGATCATCAAAACTCTTGTCCAAGAGAATGTCTCTTGACCAGTTGTTTGGATGCGGGTTTGGGAGCTTCAAAGAAAACGATCCCTAGTCGCCCTCCAGAATTTCAAAGTTACCGAATCTCGAAGAATGCCTCTCAAAACACGCGACCAGAAGACCTGTACTTTGGGTATGTTTTTCAGTTTCCATAAGGCTTTCCACAACTATTCTTGAGAAGATGGATCTCCCACTATCGTCCCTTCCTCTAGAGCATGAAGCTCGTTGCAAGTCACGAGAGCACGGTATGATGATCTTACAGTGTAGATTCCCTAAATTTTCAAGGCCCATACCAAAGTATCTTCCCCTCCTGTAACTCTCAGAGGGATGTTCAGAATCACATCTGCGTCATGATAGAAAAGATTTTTACGAACCATGTCGTTGTTCCAACCTCTTGTATATGGATCGATCAAGTCCAAGACTCTCTCCACCGGGTCGTTACCAAATCCATCCATTGGCATAAGACTGACAATATTTAGGATCCATTTACCATTCCATATGGAGATAGATGAGCAATCACCAACACGGTTGATGAGCCCTATATCCAAAGCAGCACGCCCTGCTACAAAAAGCCTCCCATGTAGTCAAAGATCTAGGAGGTGCAGTAGCTTGCAAAAGGCTCGTATGCAAGAAGTATTTACCCTTCAATATGCCAGCATAAAGAGATCCCGAGCTGGCTAGAAGACGCCAACCATATTTTTATTGCATCGCCAAATTGAATTGTTCAAAGCCCCAGAAGCCCATGCCTCAACCTATTTTAGTGTAGCCAATTTCTTCCAATAGATCTGTTGTCTAAAGAACTACCCACCAATATTTGGCCATACAAGATGTGAAACTCTCGCATACCTTTTTAGTTAACTTGAAGCAACTCATGCTGAAAATGGGGGTCGCATGAACGACTGTTTTGAAACAAACCCCCTACCATCACAAGCTAGGTTCGTCTCTGTAATGCCCCGGATGTAAAACTTCCTTATATGGCAATATATGCATCGTTGACTTAATCAAATTCCATTCGGGGCTCTTCCTTCATTTTGGGTTTCTTCATTTTTCCTTGTGCGTGTGTTGCATGTCATCATTTCTTTTTCATTATGTGCATTGCATTGGCATGGTCTCGCTTGCATCCGTGTGTAGTTGCATCGTCTCCGTCCTCTCTGTTGTCCGTTTCGGTTTTCAACTCTCTCACACGTGCCCGTCGCACCTCTCAAGTGTTTGTTTCGTGAGTGGGTTAAAAACATCCTCGGAATGGGTCGAGAGTTGTCATGTGGTCTTGGTATATCACCGGTAGACCGCCTGTCAAGTTTCATCTCGTTTGGAGGTCGTCTGATACTCCAACGGTTAACCACATGGGCTAAAAATCCCTATCTCTTTTGGCCCACTACCCCTCCACAATAGCCCACTAGCCCAGCACAACCACCTCCATCCTCTCGATCATTGGATCGTGATCGTGTGGGCGAAAACCGCACCTCATTTGGACACTCCTAGCTCCCTCTACCTATAAATATGCACATCTCCCCCGAAATCCGGATCAAACCCTAGTTCTCCCTTTTTTTTCGTGCCCCGCACTCCGCTCGCCGGACACGTCCGCCGGAGCCGGACGCGTCCGCCGCCGCCCCCTCGGCCAACCAGAGGGCGACACATGTCCCCGGCGGCCTCCTTCTCTCTCCGCGCCGACCGAGCCTGCCGCGGCCCGGATTGGGCCCGCCCGGCCCGCGCGCCGCGCCTCACCGTCCCCGCGTGCCTCCGCCCGACACGCTCCGCCTCCAGTGCCAACCCTCGTCGCCTCACGCCGTCGGTGGGCAGCGCCGTCGCCGCGCTCGAACCTCCATCGCCGGCGCGCCTCCGCGCGTCACCGCCGCCGACCTCGGCTTCCCTGCCGCCGCAGCGGGATCTCACCGCCGCCGCCTCCTCATCCACCGGCGTCGTCCCGTCGCTCCGACCGTCTCTGGCCACCACCGTTGCCGCCGCCTCGCCGTCTTCTTTACCTCCGGCGAACAACTTCGGCGAGATCCGCCTGGATCTGGATCGGGATCAGATCCATCCATTCATCCATCCAAACGCCATCTCGCTCCGCCCGGATCTCATAATCCTGCTCCGTCCCGTCCCGCGTTGACTTTTCGTGAGGTGAAATTTCACTAAGTCCCGGATCTGTGTAAATTTCATGCCCTCTTCATCATGTCACAACTTTGTGGTCGGTGCTCCGTTTTGCATGTATGATATATCAAAATGCTCGTCTCGAAGTGCTCTACATGTTAGCATCAGTTTCATGCATGATAGGGTTCATATAGATGTCTTAATATTCGTTGCAAGACTGCTTCGTGATGTTACTGTTTCAGCACTAGTTGTCTGTTAACATTTTGTTGGCATGTTCGTGAGGTCACAACTTGGTGCATGTTGGTCCAAATGGAGCGTATGATATGTCAAAATGTTCGTCTTGTGATGCTCTTCATGATGGATGCATTTGCATACATGTTAGGTTGCATTATGCCATGTTTAACCCTGTTGCAAAAGTGCATGTGGCTGATAAGTTTCTGAACTTGTTATGAGATGATATTTTGTCTTGTTCGTGTATATTAATCCACGTGTCATATGAGCTAGGTGTCAACATGAGTTTTGCTCATTGGAATGTGCTCTACATGATAGATTCATTTTCACGCCATGATATCTCTTGAGATGAGTGCAACAAGCTTGTTAACATTCCATCGTGATGTCAAATTTCTGCTAAGGGTGAATCTGTTAATTTTTATGCCATGTTTCCATGAGGCTCCCGTCATTGTTGTGCATGATTAGAGTTGTCCAGTGGGTGTTCCTTGATGTATATGTTATGCTCTAGCTACCCATGGTATTGTTTGCCATGATGCCTTGATGTAGCTTGTTGTTTTCATGCTCTCAAGTTGCTATAAAATGTTTCTGTCAGCTTCTTATCAGCAAGTTCAGTTTTGCCATGTGAATAACTAGTGTTCTATGCATCCTATGACTATGTTCTTGCCATGAGTAGCTTCAAAAACATGTATTCTTGCTCTTAGTTATATTCACATGCCATGCTATGCTTTGAGATGAGTTGCACAAGCTTGCAAACATGCCTACTCGTCGTTGTTGCTGCCATGCCTTGTAATTTTCACTAAGTCTGAGAAATCTGTTAACTTATTGAATCTTGACATGCTTGTTTAATTGTGTTTCAGCAAGTTTTTGGGTGTGCTCTAAGTTCATGCTTGTTAAGAATCATGTCTATATCACATCCATGCCTTTTGTCTTCATTTTTGGGTGTTGTAGCATAATTATATCTTGCTCCAAAGATGCCATGTTGTTGTTAACTGTAGTTTTGCATTGCATCTTATTTTGCTTGTCATTTGGAAACCGTGCATCCGTTTTCCATGATCTTTATATCGTTTTCGACCGAAATCTTCCCATCTATCCAGTGGCTTAATTGATTGCCCAAGATGAAGCCATTTCCATCATCTTCTCCTTAGTCTCGAGAGCTTCCTCATGCATACGCACATCATACTTGCATCCCATGTCATGTCTTGCATCATGATGTTTGTGCACTGCACCGTGATTGATATTGTACCGTGGTTGTGCTCTTGTGTTGGGTAGAGCCGAGAGCCGATACCGAGTTCGAGGTTCTTGTCGAGACTGAGTTTGAGGAGCCGTCTTACCATCCCACCGACGACTTACCAGGCAAGATGACCGTTCCCCGATATCACCTCTATCTTTGCCTTGCTAGTTGTCTCGCTCTTTAGTTATGCCTCGATGCCTATTCTTGTCTTGTCAGCCTCCTATGTTGCCATGAAACACTCTAACCGCCTTCCTAGCAAACCGTTGATTGGCTAAGTACGCTTTTGGTCAGCCTTTCTTATAGCGTTGTTAGTTGCAGGTGAAATTTGAAGATTGCTCCATGTTCAGACTTGTTGTTGGGATAACACAATATATATCTTAATTAAATTAATGGATATATATATATTGGTAATGGGTGGAAGGCTTGGCCTTATGCTTGGTGTTTTGTTTTACTCATGCCACCTTAGGACTCGATAAACCGGTGTTATGTTCCTTGATTTTGCGTTCCTAACACGGTTGGGGTTTATGCCCCCCCCCCCTTGATAATTCGCACTGCTTAAAGCTTTTCCAGTAAGACCCAACATTGGTTCTACATTTGCCTAACAACTAAAACTTGCATAGGGAGTTATAAACCTGAGTTCTTAATCAATAACCCGGGCCAGTGCTCCTCATGAGTGTTGGTCCAAACTGGGCAGACTGCAGGGCCGCCTTGGGGAAACCCGAGGTATCTTGTATTTTCCTGTAGGCTGTCCCATCCGGTCGTGGCCTGAGACGAGATACGCGCGGCTACTACCAGGGTGTCGGCACGCCGGGAGGTCTTGCTGGATTAGTTTTACCTTTGTCGAAATATCTTGAGCACGGGATTCTGAGAATACTCGGGTCTTCCTAATTTGGAGTTGCGACTCCGCAGATCTTGAGCTTGTGATGGGCTAAGTTGGGACACCCCTGCAGGGTTTTGGAGGCTGTTTGGTTGACGCCTCAGCACGCCCTGCCAATTCGTGGGCAAGCCAAAATTTTGGCGCAGCTTTCAGCTGCCCACGCGCCTGCCAATTTTGGCGAGGAAATGAACTGGAGAAGCCCCTCACGTCCTGGGCGAGCCAATTATTTGGTGGCCGTCCAAAGGAGCGCCAGCACTTGGTCAACTACCAATTTTTTGGCTTGGCAACTCTAGGCTCCAATCCAAACAGCCCCTTGAACTTTTGAAAGCCGTGCCCGCGGTTATGTGGCAGATGAGAATTTGTTAATATCCGGTTGTAGATAACTTGACACCATATCCTTAAGAATACACTACCTATGTGATTACCGTGATGGTCTCTTTTCGAAGGGGTTTCAGAAAGTGAACACGGTGGGGTTATGCTTGAACATGAGTAGCTAGGATCACTTCTCGATCAACTTTGGCGACCGTTGGCACATATTCTCATCTCGCTCTGATTTCGTAAGCTAGTTGCTTAGTGCTTGCTGCAAACACTTTATTACCTCTCCACACCTAAAGGCTCTGTTAGTTTTGATACCCGGGAATGTGATTGCTGAGTCCTTGTGACTCACGGATTACAACACACACCAGATGGAGGTACAGCCAAGTACGATGTAGGAGATGGATCGAAATTTCACTGGGAGTTTGGTGAGGAGCGTGATCGTTTCTATGTTACGTATCCCGACAATCAGTAGTGGTTCCTACTAGGGGCGATCAGGACTTGTGTTTGTGGTATCTTTTCTCGTTTGGATTTCGTCCGTAGTCGGACCCTGTGTTATTTGGATGAATGTATGTTATTGTACTCATTGTGTGACGTGGCGAGTGTAAGCCAACTATTTTACTCTTTCATCCCTGAACTTTTACATGAGTTGTGCAAAGATACCACGCTTGCGATCATTCTAGAATGCGCTTATGTCTCTAAGTCGTGCCTCGACACGTAGGAGATATAGTCGCATCCTGGGCATTACAGTCTCTGACTATCCTTGAGTATTGTCATTGTTGATGTATAAATGTATTTTCTAGTCTCTTCCATCTGATCGGCCTTTTGGTTGCATTGGCTAGAGCATGCAATTCTACATGGTATCGGAGCCAAGAGGTATTGAGTTCAAGACCCGGCTGGCATAATTAAATTGCAGCCCACTTTCAGTCCATATTTAGGCCTGAGAGAGCCACACATGAGGGGGACTGTTGACGTATAAATGAATTGCCTAGGCTCTACCATCAGATCGATTTTTTGGTTGCATTGGCTAAAGCATGTACTTCTATAGTCATGAATCCTTCGAACAATATAATCAAAGGTCCCACTTGTGATCTTTCCAACTGCCGCAAGGAGTCCCAAATAGCGCTCAGAGAATGCTTCCACAATAATACTCAAGGTTCCCTTGAGGGAAACTCTCAGCGCCTCCACTGCATTTGAACTGAAAAAGATTGAACTCTTTATACGATTCACAGCCCGCCCCGAGCAATCGACATAGATTCGAAAAATATCATTAAGTCAGTGAGCACTCTAAATCTTTGCGCCAATGAAGATTAAGCCATCATCCGCAAATAATAAGTGGTTGATCCATGGCCCGACACTTTAGAGCATTTGATCACCACATTCTTGGGAGAGATGATGAAGGCCAATCTCCTAGAGGACGGTGTGGTTATTGATGCTAGGTTTAAGAACAAAATTTATTATGTACTACGTTGAACACACATTTTTATGGAGTATGTTTAGAGGCACACTTGAAATGCCTCTAATTCTCTTCATAAGAACATATGTACCTTTCCTTTTAGAAGTTCGCCTCATTCATTTCATTTTGGAGCTGACAGAACAACTTTTTTTTTCGAAAGAAGAACACATCGTCTATGTTCGATGGGCTGGTCGACAGTGTTGGGCCAATTCCAGAACGGGCTCGTCACGAGTGAGACCACTGCAGCACGCACCAGCCACACGACCTCCTTCTTTCCAAAGCAAAGCACGAGGACCGTGCGACGAGGCAACGACTTCCCCACGGCAGAGTTTTCCCCTTTCCCCCTGCCCCCCTCCCCCACTCGCCAAAAATCCTCGATCCAAATCCCCACTCCGGCGACGCGACGCGGCCATGCGCAGCTGCTGATAGGCGACGACGCCGGCGACCACGCGTGAGCGGCCATGGACGAGGGCTACGCCAACCTCCCCACCAGCCACCTCCTCGGCTCCGTCCCCGTACCGATCACGCCCTCCCCCCCTAATCGCTTCCTCTATCTCGTTTCGCTAGGGTTGGCGTTGTTGTTGAGCTGGGGTGATTGATTTGGTTGCATCTGCAGGCTGTGGCTGTGGCTCCCGATGAGAGGAAGCCCGGTGCTCCCGCCGAAGGTACGTGCGCGCGCGCGCGTGCGTCTCAGATTAGAGCTGCCGCTGCTGGGTCGAGGTTACATTAATTGTCATTAATTACGTTTCAGTTGGAAATGCCGCTGCCACCTCGCGCCTGCAGCAGTTTCCGCCTGCTCCTGCTGCCAACGGAGGAGGGTACCAGCCTCCAGGGAGTCCGCTAGGTAACACAAAATTGGCCTGTTAAATTAATTATCAGCGTGTTCCATCCACAGCAATAGTTTGTCTGCAATATCCGAATAAATCCAGCTCCGCATACACAATTTGTCAGGTTAATGGGTGTGGATATATTTTGGTTTAGTGGGATGCGATGTGGATATCTTACTTGCTTATGAGATTGTATTTACATTCCAATGGCCCAAGTGTAAGGTTTATACATTTCAGCTCGAAAGGGCCTGAGTGTAGCTGTGATGTATCTTGTGTGAGAAATCTTGAACAAAGCACATGGCCTTCCCATGGTTTCCATCCCGATGTGATATCAGTAATCAGTGTTTATATCCTGGTAATATTTTGTTAAAGCTGCGTGTGTAAAATACTAACATAGAGCTGATAGCAACTTTTGTTTGGATGAGTATAGAGATTGCTTACTATAGCTGTTGTATGGAGCACATGATGATAATATCGTGCATTTCATGACTGCTATTGTTTGCCTACGATACACCATTTTTAGATCTTCAGAAAAAACAATGTAATTATCATATTCTAGAAGTCTCCAGTCCAAGGAAAGCACTGTCGTGCATTTGTTCTTTCTTTTGTTACTTTGGCCTTTATCCCGTACAATGCATAGACGATAGGATTTTTCTCAATATTTCGTTTTAAATTGCATGTCGATGATGTTTCTTTTGCACCTGTTGTTCCATGTTGAAGTCTTCTTTTACCCTCTTTGCAGGTGGAGATGTAGAACAACAGACAAACTGGAAAGGATACTTCAATGTTGCCTCTTATGCTCCATATTTCAACGTTGATACTGATGTCGTTGTTGACAGGCTCATCAGTTCAGTTTATCCGATGGATGGGTTTTTCAGGAAGATAGATGCTAATCCTGACATGTAAGTGTATTGCCAATCTTCCATCTGCTTCCAAGTTTAAAAAGCTAGTCTCAAGTACCACATAGTTTGTAGTAAATGATTTGAGACAATGGTCAGGTAAATAGCTCATGACAAGGGCAATTCACAAAAGATGACTATACTATTAACATGTCGAGTGATATCATAAGTTGTAGCACATGCACAAGCTGCAGTAGGTACTATTGGAACATGCCAGAATTGTGCAGCGAAGCAATATTAGCATTAGCATAATAGCATCAAATGGACATTTTAATTGGGAAGTGCGGTAATTTAATAGAACTTCTAGAGAAATAAAAAATATGGTGTATGTATGTGTAATTTGTATAGCAGACGGGGTTTGTTCTGCTAGTAACATGATTTTTTAAGGGAACATGACAAGTCATAGTTTAAGGAACTACTCACCCACTTTAATTTTCAGGAACTACTCACCTACTTTTGCACTTGATTTCCTATTGCATTCCTGTAACTTGTTATAACTAAATTGTACTCCCTCCGTCCCAAAATACTTGTCATCAAAATAGACAAAAAGGGATGTATCTAAAACTAAAATACATCTAGATACATCCCCTTTTATTCATTTTGATGACAAGTATTTTCGGACGGAGGGAGTATATCTGAGCCTACTTTTCGATCTGTGATAAATTATTTTTTATTCCGCAGGTATGGACCCTTATGGATCACCACTACACTGATATTCATGCTGGCTGCATTTGGAAACTTTGCTACTTACCTAATGCAAAGGAAAAGTGATCTGAATATATGGAACTTTGATGTTAGCTATTTCAGTTTGGCGGCATCAGTCATGTATGGCTATGCTATTGTGGTGCCTGTTGCATTCTTTTTCCTGTTTCAGTATTTTGGATCACGCCCAAACCTTATCCGGTTTTGGTGCATGTGGGGCTATTCTCTGTTTATCTTCGTACCGGCATCTGTAAGTATTTTCGTTCTATCCCAGTATTCATATTCTTATGTTTTCACTAGCAAGAACATGTAGCACATGCCACATGGCATATGTACCTTTTATTTTACTTACGTGGGTATTTCACTCTTTGATGCAACTATATATAATCTAAAGAATACCTAGTCAGAGAATTTACTCTATTAAAGTAATGATCTATGACATTGTTATAGCTGTCGGCATTTCAGCTAGCACTTTGTTCTTTCATGCAAAGGGTAACTTGCTTGTCTAATACAGATTGCTCTGTTATTTTTCTTTGCCTCAGATACTGCTACTTATTCCTGTGGAATTTCTTCGCTGGGTCATTATAGCTGGTGCTGGTGGTGCATCATCTTGGTTCGTCGCCTTAAACTTGAAGGAATGCACTGAAGGAGCTGATATGATGGCTTTGATCGCAAGTGCATCAGTTCTGCAGTTTGCTCTGGCACTGTTCATCAAAGTTTTCTTTTTTGCCTAAGATCTGTTTGGTGTTGCTCAGGTCGGCTACTCTTGTTGAACTGCATATCCTCAACCCCCCTTCCATAATATTCTATTACACCCTTCTGAACAACTCCACATTTAATGTTATTGAGTACTCTATAATAACATCGTACTCGAGTTCATTATTTAATCGGGGCAAGCTGTTTAACACATTTTTATTTTCCTTTTAGCAGGTGAGCTGGATGTTTTTCTTGCCCCCTTCTGTTCTGCCATTCATCTTTCTGAGGACCAGGCAGCAGACTAGTTTCACTCTACATACATATTGACCCTAGATTTGGACCTTGGGAGTGTCTGTTTTTAAGTTTTTCTGACTCGTGTAGTTAAGGGAATTTTACCGTGTGCGTTCCAGTGCGAAGTTACTAAGTTTGCCATCTAAATTGCACCTGGTGAACTTTCTGCCACCGTGTTGTACAATAACGGTGGTTAGCAAGAATGGGAAGCTCTTTTTTGGTTTGTACAATCCATTTCTGTTGAAAGCATGGCCTTCTCATGTTTCCATTCAGCATAGCTAATTGATGTGAAGTACTACCGTCTGAACCACCAAACCGTTTTCATGAGCGACTTCAATAGTTCATTGGCCAAGCTCAAAAGGTAGAAACTTGTCTGGTTAGTCATATGTTTCTGTAATCTGGACTGAGATGATCCCTTCGGTTCAAATCATTGGGTTGTTTAATGTCAAACTTCTTAGCCATATTCTTGTGGTAAGGCAAATTGTTGCAACAAACTTAGCTTCAAAGCAAACAAGAAGCCAGAGTGGGGTAAACATTTGTCACCGGGGTTTGTACTCAGACAAATGTAGCACCAGTTAAAAGCGTGTAATATGCTAGGAACCAGGAAGAAACAATTGTCAATTGTAGTGGTCAGTTCCTCGCTTAATCTTGACAACCAAATACAATCCATGACCAAGGCCCGGTACAACATCTATAGCTAAAACAAAGTTCTGTAGTACCATTTGCCTCCATGGTAACATGACACATAACAAAGGTCACACAATGCCAGGCCCCATCTCACATCATTTCTGTAGGATTCATGTTCCATAGGAATGCATTCCTAGTACCATTTGTCCAAACTACCACCCAGGTAGAAAGGAAGAAACTTGAACTTCCACTCTCCATTCAACCTTTTACCAGCCCTTTGAGTTTTCTCAACCAGGACAAATACTCATGGCCCTCCTTGGTTATCATGTACGCATGCATGAAGTCGGTAAATTGCGTCGAGATGCCCCTGCTTCCCAAGTAGAGATGCAAAGCCTTCTGAAGCTCCCCAGGAATGTCACTGCAAACAATGTGAACCCAGGATAAGCAAACGTAGAACAGCCATGACAAACCATCACACAACCAAGTGTCAACAAAGCAAAGGCATCACACTCGTTACCAGAAAGCAGTTCCACCAGCGGACTCAACGCTCGATCCAAACTCCAGCCTCTCGACGACGAGCCCCGTGGGATAGGAGCGGCAGCCGATCTGCAAGCATGAAGCCGCCCCTACTCCTTTGCGAATCCTCACAGTGAGTGGGATGCAGTACTTATCTGGGACATCGCCGCCGGTGTGGCCCTGTTTCTGCTCGCCGTCTTCAGCTTGGTCATCCTCTTCCTGCTCGCCGTCGTCTTGCGCAGCTCCGTCGACGGGGCTGGGCAGGAGCACCTCCACCTCGATCCGCTCGCCCTGATGGGTCCTCGTGAGCGTTATCCTGTTGGTGCCCTCCTTGTCTCTGATCTCGAAGGGGAAGCCTTCCCCTAGTTCCTTCGCCTGGCAGGACCATAAATAATCCATTGTCACATCTTCAGATCAGCCAGTGGTATTCCCCGAATCATCTGCAGCGAAGGGGAGAGAAATGGCGAGCTTTGTGCAGGAGGCGTGTCTGTTACCCAGTTGCGGTTCCTGCAGTCGAGCTGGGCGCGGGAGATCTCGTAGGTTATGACCCGGAGGAGTTGGGCGTCGGCGACGGCGCTCGGCTGCGGGGCGGAGAGGGAGGAGAGAGGGGCGACGGGCGCCGCGCGAGGGTGGGGACGGCCGACGCGTCCGCTGCGTGGGCTGCCCCGGGCGGCGAAGAGGGCGCGCGCGGCCGCCGCCGCCCTGGGGGCGCGGCGTAGGGCGGAGGCGATGGCCATTGCTGCAAGGTTCTAGGGGGTATTCGGTTTTCTTTTTCTTTTCTCCCTTCCTAGAGACGCCTCTCATGATGCCCTATCACTTCGTTTATTAATTTTTTTTAACACGACGCACACGTTCATGCATCTGTACATAAACTCACGTTACGAAGGTACGCACGCATATATTCTACCTATATAAGTATTTCCGAGAGACTAAGAGCATCTCCAACAGCCGCGCGACGCGCCGCGCCCAAAAATCGCGTTTGCCGCGCGCGCTTCGGCTGGTTTGCCGCGCCGCGCCGCGCTGGCTCCAGCGGCTGCTGTACAATACAGCGCGCGCACGCAGCTCCAACAGCGCGCAAAAAATGCAGCGCGCGCGCCGCTACAGCAGCGCCAAATATGTCATTTGGACCCAATAAACATTCAATCAAAATGCAATGAACATGTGAAATTTAACAAGTTGAGATGAATACATAAAAAGTCGCCCACAAGTTCATCCAACCAAGTCCAAATTCAAACCAAGTTCAAAATACAAGAAGACGGCGGTAGCACGGGACGGCGCCGACGCAACGCCGCTCGTCGGCGTGGTCATCCGCGGCGGCAAGAAGAGACTGCGCGCGAGGCCGACCGATGGCGGAGCTCCGGCGGCCGCGGCGGCAGCGCCCGCGCCAACGCTCGCCGCGCTAGGGTTTGCGGCGGCGGCGGCGGCGGCGGCGGCGCCGGGGTCGCGGCTGTAGAGCGGGGTGAGAGGGGCTCCGGTGTGCGCATCCATGGCGGAAGGGGCGCGAGCGCCGGCGCGCGCGAGTGGAAGAAGAAGGAAAAGGGAAGTTCGCGCGCGCGCTCGAGTGTGCCGCGCGCGGAAGAAGACGCTCGAAATCAACAGCGCGGGATGGGGCATTCACCAGCGCGCCCAACCCGTTTTAGCGCGCGCGCGTTTTTTGGGCGCCCGCTGGAGCGGTGCGACGCGTTGCGCGCGCGCTAAAATGGCGTTTTTTCCGGCGCGGCGCTAGTATAGCGCGGCTGTTGGAGATGCTCTAAGTCAGCGACATCATCTTGAGATTAACAAAATCGCCACAGTCATCTTCGTAATCGACGGAAATATCTTCTCTCTTTGAACGCACATTGTCGGAAGGCCTGAAGTAATTTCAAAAAAATGTGATCACCAATATGAAGTCTAGGAGGAACATGTTGAGATACCACTGTCCTCCTATTCACCCAACCGCATGTTGTATTGAAATTTTAAAGGTTGGTCATTTTAGGCCTTGTACATACAATGCAAGGACAACGGCGAGATGCTTAGTAAAATTAATCGATTTTTTCTTAAGCATCATACTTATCGATATGAGATGAATGCCTAATTAAGCGTGTACCTTCTATAAATAAGCAGCATATAAAAAAAGTCTAAGCACCTTCCCTAAGCATCTTTGCATTATATAAGGCCTTAGGGCATCTCCAGGCTCCGGCAACAGTTATGAGAGGAAATCCTCAAATGTCGGCGGACAACCGGCTGAACAACGGTCATCCAATGTTGTCCCTCAATTATCGGCCTGATCGTCCAATGAAAAGAGGAGAGAGAAGGAAAATAGAGGAAAAAATGAATTTGCGGTGTTGTTTTGAGTGGTCCTACGCCGGGCTAGTGGTCCGGACCCCCCTAAAGCCTCCCCAACAAATGCCTGGGAGGGACTGCGAGATTTTTAGACGTCTACATCGGTTCATGCATAAATAAGGGATAACGTTAGAGCATAAATAAGGGGTAATGTTAGAGCACAAAAAAATGATAACATTGGAAGTCCGAACATATAGAACATCTAGGAGAAGTTTGGTGAGCCGGATTAGAGATGCCCTTATGCGCTTGCAAAATATTACTTTTCTATCGATGCCAAGGTGGAAAGTGTTTGCTTTTTCTTGGATAATCGATGTAATACTCTTAAGGTTAAGAACTACAATATGATACACATTTTTTCACAGTTTGAATACAGTATTTACGAATAGAGGGATACACCAATCAAAAAGGTAGCACATGTGAAAATATATGATCGAGCAATTATTTAGTTCTTCAGTAAAAGAAGGCATTTTTCCGACCTTCCCATCCATTGATGCACACATCCATAAAAAAAAGGAAGGCATTTATTCTCAGCACTTTTAAAGTAAGTATCTCCATCTGCATACAACCAATGACAAGTAAGAGATTTATGCTAGCATGATATAATACTATGCCTTCATCAGAACTTCAGACACTTCAGATTTCACCATCCCAAAAATCCTCCACGGTTCTGTAAATACCTTGGGGGTGAACTACAAATTCAGCTCTTAGAGTCTTAATCTGCATACAAAGGACCAAAACAACCACAATAGCCAATATCAGAGGGTAATTCTATGATTATTTTTTTTGCGGGTAGGGTAATTCTATGGATTGACATGCACCATGTTTCTAGAAAATAATGATACAAAAACATAATGTTTTCTTTGAAAGGATATTACCATCAAGGTGCGCTATGCCAATATAGCCAACATAATAAAGATAGCAAGGACCATTTTCAATTTTGCATGGAGGAAAATAGAGGAAAGCTAGGCATGCCTGTGGGATTTCAGAGAACTTTGACATCAAATCTTCAGGAATAGACCAATCAAATATGTTAAAGTTCTCCTTTATCCTTGTTTCATTGATGCTTTTTGGAAGTACACTTTGACCCATTTGAAGGCCCCAACGTAGCGCAACCTGTGCAGGACTTCTCTGCAACTTCTCGGCAATAGAGCTGACAATAGGGTTGCTAAGAAAGCTTGGACCCTTGAACGCAGGTGATCCAGGTCTACCTAAGGGTGAATATGCCTGCAAAAATGAAAGTAAAAATTTGTGAACAACCTAAGGTAAACTAACCAAGGGAGAAGTGATTTTCAAGAAAACAACCTAAAGTAAACTAACCAAGGGAGAAGTGTTTTTCAAGAAATTTTGGCAGTATCTTATTGAAAACGAAGAACACGAGGGAAAATTGCTGGTACATTAGTGATGTTTGAAACTTACAGAAAGATGAACACCATTTGACTGGCAAAGCTCGCGGAGTTTCATTTGCTGCCAACCAGGATGTGACTCAACCTGGTTGACAGCAGGAGTTACTCTGGCAATGGCAAGCAAATCCTCCATCCTCTTACAAGAAAAGTTGCTCACGCCGATTGCACGAGCCTTGCCGGAGTCGTATAACTTCTCCATCGCCCCCCATGTAGCAGGGACATCAAGAGGAACATAGTTTTCAGCGGTTCGGATAGCTCCTTTATTAGTTCGGACCGGAGCGTGGATCTGCACAATAGAGTACATTATCAGTAAACCAACTAAGGTACAATTCATATTTTTTTTAGAAAAAGACATTCATACAGTTAAAGCAACTTTTACTTCACACTGAGCTCAGGAATGCACTTCATTCAGTGAAAAAAAAACACTTCATCGTTCAATAAATGTAATACTATTAGGTTTTCTTTGACCCTCTCAGAAAAATAATGGCCTTCATGCAATCTTTTACGCCAAAGAAGTTGCTTAGAGGTGAGTCATATTTGAATTTTCAGTACTGCGTGGGGGAACAGGCATATCACAGTACATTCACTGTTGAATGGATAGACAATCAAGCATAGAAATTTACAAGGAACAGGTCTAAGTATTCCAGTTGCAAATCTTCAAGAGTAGTGTCAATGCCCTCTGGCACATCTTCTGGGGCGTGATTACCAGACCTGCAAAATCCAGAACATCTTTTGACAACACAGTCCTGCAAATTACATACAAATGATGAAACTGGGTAAAAAGGAATGAATCCTAACCACAACTTGGAAGAGATAAACAAATCTTCACGCTTAACCACAGAATCGTCAAACAGTTTCTTCAGAGCCAAACCAATCTATAAAAAACCAATCTATAAAAGGGTGTAGATTCAATTCGCTGGGTTATATGAAAAAACATGAAGGTTACAGATGGACAGTTTTGTCTAGCAGAAATTACTTCAGATAAAAAATAATAATGAGGTCATGAGTGTCATACTCTCATGACTAACCACCAACATTTCATGAACCTATCATTTTCCTGATCTTATAGAAAGCTATGGCTCAAGTATTACCTCCTTCTCATTGCGGTACGCTGGAGCACAATCAATATGCCGATATCCAGCCTGTATTGTAAATGCATCAAATGTTTAGACTTGGGTGAGATAGTATATATAGTTTCATGTTTCAAGCTTAAGATTACGATGCGATTCAGTAGCATTTTCCAGAGCTTAAATCCAGTGACGGAGCTTCAGCAGAAAAGAGGAAGGGCCAAAGAGAATGCAAAAGTATAATTTAGCGAGAATAGAAGCAAAAAAGTGCCAAAAACTAAGCGAACGTAGGCTAAACTGATGGAATTTTGGAATCACGGAGACAACCTTATAACCAATCTCCCGCAAAAAAAAAACTTCTAACCAATTGTGTTGCCTGTTGTATTGTATGTGCCAAAACACCTCGCTCCAGATTAAATCACACACATTATTGTAGCGTGTGAGCACTTCAACTGCAACTACAAGATTCGAATTTAAGGATGGGATGTGCGTTGTTCAAACAGCTATTGGCTTATCAGGTGAGGTGCACGCAGATATTCACAAACCGACCTTAGCTCAGTTGGTAGAGCGGAGGACTGTAGTCGTTGCAGATAAATCCTTAGGTCACTGGTTCGAATCCGGTAGGTCGGATAATGTTTTATTTTTTGCGATTTATTTTAGCCAAAGAACAGGAATGTCAACATGCCTAAAATCTGAATTGAACAAATTTGACAATCTAGATTATCCTTTTTTCTTTCAGAAACTCTACAAAGCTTATCTGGATCAATAAACAGAGCAATCTCTACATATCCCATTAAAGGACCTTGACGGCAGCGTAGACGGCCTCCCCGACGGTCCCGGGTTCTGTTTTCGCCGTGCCGAGGCCAACTGACGGTATTCTTGCGCCGGTGTTGAGGACAAAGGATCCGGCCATCTCTGGTTATCAAAAAGCCTGCTAGAGATCAAAGAACAAGCAGGTAATAAAGATGCCGCTCCATTCATTGGCACATAAGATAACAACACTTTGGATTCACGAGTGTTACGAGGGTCATTTAGAGTTCAAGCTGAAAAGAATTATACTACTGCTCTACTGCATGGTGAAATTAATCCTGACGGAAAAGCAGAGGAGTGATGGGTGGTTAGTGGTTACTCACTTAGTTGCAATTGGGTTGGAACAGAAGCTGATCGATCCTTACGGCTCTTTACGCCATCGCCCGTCGAGAGTCTCCGGGGAAGGCGAAGTGGAGTGAAGCTGACGGCCGGCAGGAGAGGAGAGACGCGACCAAGGGGGGAGGGGGACCGGAAGAGCAATGCGGGCATGCGACAAGGCAGAGAACGGCGAGAAGCGGCCACCAGAGTTCTTTTTGCCGGACCTGCCGGCCTAGGTTTTCTATATTCCCGCGCCAAGTTGTACTGGTCACACGGCCCCACTCGAGAAATAGCATGGTAAGGTTTATTTTGGACTTTTTCCAAAACGAGAAAAGTCCAAAACAAACCTTGAATTTATAGGCGAAAGCTAAATCAAACCCCGAACTCTCAATTCCTGAAATCAGCACACCAAACTCTCTAATTCTGGTCTATTTTAAATCTTGAGAGGACTTCACCGTTATTTGTTGAATTGGGCCAGCCCAGTAGCGTAGTCGCTCTCGCGCGCGCATTAATTCGTATTTTCTTATTTTTTTTCTTTTACGTTTTCATTTCATTTTTCATTTTACACATGCCTAATTTTTCTCAGTACCCAATGTATATTTTAACCCATACATTAAATTTTTGATATTTTTAAATGAATTGTGGACATTTTTTATATTAAATGTTTTCAAAACTTTTTTGAATACATGGAAATATTTTTCCAAATACATGTTTTACATTTTCTTAATGACAATAAACTTGTTATAAAAGTACACGAGCATCCTTTTACATGGTTCAACATTTTTTAATTTGCATACACTTTTTGCAAACACATGTCACGTATATTCTGTTAAGGTTATGACATATTTTTTTACAACATGCAAACATTTTTTTACATTGTACAAAAAGTGTTCGCACTTTAAACTTTTGTTCAGATTTCAGAAAAGATTATTTTTCCAAAAGTGTTTGCACTTTTAAATTTTGTTCAGGTTTAAAAAAAATGTTTATATTTCAAAAGGTGTTCTCTTTTTTAAAGTCGTCGGTTTATTAAATGTATTCGATATTTTCAAAAAAACGCACTTTATAAAATGTTCAAAGATTTCAGAAATAAATAAAAAAAGCGAAAAGTTTTTGAAAATGCGAATATTATTTCGGAATTCCAAATATTTTTTCAGAAACACAAAATGAATTGAATTCGTGCCAAAAATATAAAACAGAAACACGTTTTCACTTCTGAACAATTTTAGAAATGTGCGAACATTTTTTCAGCTTCACGAATTCTTGTTGTATTATACTGGGCCGGCCCAAAATCCTGCCCGTGAGAGTCGCTGGTTATCCCGGCCGGGATTGTAGTATTCCCGGTGTGCCAAACAGGTGTAGGGTCTAAAATAGACTGGGATTATAAGTTCAGAGTGCCAATTTCCGGGATTCAGAGTTTAGGATTTGATTTAGCTTTCGTCTATAATTTCAAGGTTTATTTTGGACTTTTTCCAAAACGATAGTAGGGTCTGGTTAGTTCTACGGTGCAATACTGTCCTTTTTATTTTGAAGACACATACGCACGCAGGCGGCAGGCACACCCTATTTTACGGTGTAATACTGTCGATAGCAGGGCCAAAGTATGGTGTTTTTTTTCTTCCGAAACAGATCATGATTACTTTTTCATATTGTATCTATTTACTACTAGTATTGTAAAAGGAGGAAAATGGAGTAAAACGGGGGTCATCATGGCTCACTATAGATTTTTTTTTTAAAGAATCAGTACAGACGCAAGCGCTCATATACACATACACGTGCATACACTCATCCATATGAACGCACACACGCACACCCTACCCCTATGAGCACCTCCGAGAGACTGAGCCGGCATAGATTCTATGAGCATAGGTATCACGAAGCGGCCTGTATTGACTATAAGATGAACCATATTTTTCACACTTGAAAATGAGATATTCCCGGATAAAGGGATCCGATAATCATAGTAACACCAATAAAAAGTACAGAGGAAGACAGATATAATCTAGCCAATATGCTTTCAATTTCTTCTCTACAAGATGCATAAAAAGGGCAGCTCGGTGCATGTAGCTCTCACTTGTGCAGAATCAGGGGAAGGGTCCGATCACTTTGGGCCAAGGCTCCCCTTTACAAGAAGCATCGACTTGCAAATACAAAATCAGACGACGACTACGGTTTCATGCTGGAATGCAATGCCTTCAGTGCAGCACTTCATACGCTTCAGATTTCACCATCCCAAAAATCCTCCACGGTTTTAAAAATACCTTGGGGGTGAACCACAAATTCAGCTCTTAGCACCTTAACCTGCATTTAGCAAGATAAAACAATTAACAAATATTCAGCTCTTAGCACCTTAACCTGCATTTAGCAAGATAAAACAATTAACAAATATAGGAAGGTAAAGCTGTCATGCAGTGCATTTCCCCGATGGAAGAACATGTGCAAATTATTAGACATCATAATGTGGATAAATTTCTGTTTCGGCAGAGCAAGATAACAAGGATGGAATTGAGAGATGCCTGCTGAATTTCAGAGAAATTCGCCATCAAATCTTCAGGGATAGACCAGTCAAATATGCTCAAGTTCTCCTTTATTCTTGTTTCATTGGTGCTTTTCGGGAGTACACTCTGGCCCATTTGAAGACCCCAGCGTAGGGCAACCTGCGCAGGAGTTTTGTTTAACTTCTCCGCAACAGAGATGACAATGGGATTGCTAAGAAAGCTTGAGCCCGTGGATCCAGGTGATCCATGTTTTCCTAAGGGTGAATATGCCTGCAAAAGCAGAAGTAAAAAATTGTGAACAACAAACAAGAGAAGTGGAGTAATTTTCAAGAAAGTAGCTACCAAGGTTACTGAAAGTAGAGGGGAAATCGCCGCTATACTGGTGATGTTTAAAACTTACAGAAAGATGAACACCCTTTGACTGGCAAAGTTCCCTGAGCTTCATTTGCTGCCAACCTGGATGACACTCAACCTGGTTGACTGCTGGAGGTACACTTGCAATGGCAAGCAAATCCTCCATCCTCTTACAAGAAAAGTTACTCACACCAATCGCACGGGCCTTGCCAGAGGCATATAACTTCTCCATTGCTCCCCAAGTAGCAGGAATGTCAACAGGAAGAAAGTTTTCAGGGGTTGGTATGGCACCTTTCTTCGAACGAAGTGGAGCATGGATCTGCAAAATATAGGACATCATCAACAAACCAACTTGGGCACATATACACAAGTTTAAAATTAATTTCTCCCACGATGAGCTTGAGAATACACTTCATAGTTCAGTGAAAGCTAGGCTGGGGGTTTCAACCTCCTTTTCAGAAAATAAAATATTTTAATATAGTTTTTATTTATCACTGCCAAATACAAAAAACATTCATGCTGAAAATGTTTCTCAGACTGCATAATAAGCATAATACATCTACTTTTAGTATTATGTGAGTGAAGGGAATTTCAATATATACTCCATTAAAATAGATGGACAATTATGCATAGAAATTTACAAGGAAAAGGTCTAAGTAGTCTAGCTGCAAATCTTGAAGAGTGGTGTCAATGCCCTCTGGCACATCTTCTGGGGCTTGATTACCAGACCTGCAAAATTTAAAATATCTTTTGAAAACACAGCACTGCAAATTACATAAGCTGCTTTACGAATGATGCAGCTGAGGTTGAAAACATGAAGCCTAACCACAACTTAGAAGTGATAAATAGATCTTCACGCTTAACCACGCCTTCGTCAAATAATTTCTTGAGAGAGAGACCAATCTATAAAAGGCGAGAAGGCATAGATTTCAACCCAGTTAGCTTAGTTACAAGACATAACATATCATTTGATAAAACTCAACAACGGTAGAGGAGGAATATCGTTTGTAGTACTTCCTCTGTTCACTTTTATAAGACCTTGAAGACATTTCAGACAATGTGCAAAACAGGCTATTTTAAGTTGTCTGAAACGACTTACAAAAATGAACGGAGGGAGTACTACATGAGTTGAGAAAACATATGGATGTATGAATGATATCAAGAGTCGCAGTGTTGCCTTCTATTTAAGCAAACCACATATATAGATATTTTTCCATCAGTTTTGCAGGTTCATAATTCCTTCCCACATGTACAGGTGAGAATGTTTGCAGAATTTTTGGCACTTAATTTGATAATTTGATTTGGTAATTATCCATTTTTTTTAACAAAGAGAAGAACCATGTTCCTTGTCTTACAGACAGAACACAGCAGTACAGATAGTGCACTTGATCGACAATTGGTTCGGGCACAAGAATTATGTACATTTCCTGTGCAAGCAAACAGTTTTTATTACAGTAAAATCTAGCATCACATATGTTTTCAGTGAGTACAGACCAGTTAATTTAATTTGGTAAAATAAAAAACTCCACAGCAAGCGCATCTAAGGGGCATATATCAAATATGATTGACTGCTACTGCTCAAGTAATTAGTAATTACCTCCTTCTCATTGCGGTATGCTGGAGCACAGTCGATATGCCGATATCCAGCCTGTAGTATTGCCGAAACATCAAAATTTCAGTGTTGGACAGAAGAGCACATTTTGGTATTTCAAAATGAAAACCACGACAGGCTTCGGTAGCATTTTAAGCCACACAAAATGAGTAGCACATGTGCACTTGTGAAGAAACTTAATTTTGAATTCAACAGATCATCCATCTTAGATGTGCTCCGGCGGTTTAGCTAAGGTAAACCTAGTATCGCTCCCTCCAGGGCGGTGGGGGGGGGGGGGGGGGGGCTTGGCGGCGCAAGATCGCACTCGATTTTCGTCGTCCCGGCGGTTCGGCGCTGCTCCAGCGGCTTCGTAGAAAGCTTATAAATAGAATCTTAGCAGTATGGGACGGGACGTCCCTGACCATCATCGGCACACGTGCGGCGATTCCTTCTTAAAGGCGTAGCCTAGGAGTTGTGTATTTTTCGTTTATGTTGTGTCTTGTATCATAGGGATTAGTGGCTATCTTTGGGAGGTGCTGTCACAAGGTATATCGTCTTAAGGTTTGTTTTCCGCTTTATTTCTGGGTTGATGGTGTTCGGCTGCTGAATTTTGCACTATTAATAATATATGGCTGGATATATCGTTCTGATGCTGCAGAGACCGGGTTATCCTCTTTTTTTTAAAGAAAAAATTTAATCAGCAGAAAATCCGCAGGCAAGATGGGATTGTAAACATGTTGTCTCGGAGCAAAAGCTTTACAGATTCTGCTTAGAAGTGACCTTGACGGCGGCGTAGACGGCCTCCCGTACGACGCCGGGTTCTGCCTTCCCTGTCGCCGTGCCGAGGCCAACTGACGGGATCCTTGCACCGGTGTTGAGCACAAAGGATTCAGCCATCTGCGATTATGCAGTCCTAAGTCCCAACAACCTGGAGAGATCGAAGAGCGAATCAGACAAAGGTACTCGTGAGAACAAGGAAATCGCACCGAGATGGATTTGATTTTCGGGATCGAACCTTGCGCCGTTCGACGGCTCGCCGGAGCGGAGGAGGAGAAGTCGAGGTGGGCGGACGGCCGGACCGGTGCTAGAGGGGGGCGACGCGACCAAGGGGACGAGGGACGCACCGCTGAGAGTACAATGCGCAAAGTGGACCGTGGAGTGGAGTGGAGTGCATTTAACCAGCGGAAATTGCTTGGAAGGTACTGCCGCCATGGCCGTTGTTTGTCCGGTGCGAGCCCGTTTATTAGCGTCCCTAGCATATCTCGGCCCACGAATCACCGCAAAGAGGTTGGCTGTGCCAAAAAAAGAAAAGCCCAGAAAAAAAACCCAGCTGGAACTCATTTTTTTTTTATAGAATCGTTCGAGGAATTCATTTTTTAAGAATCGTTTGATGAATTCATGTCCCCCAACTCTCAAAACAGGCTTTCTTTCCAGCGGCGGAAATCAACCAAGTTCTTTGAAGGGGCCAAACACATAAAACGTGATCATCTGAGTTCTCTCTCTAAAAATCTTAGGCTGCCAGTAATGAGAAGTCATATACCCCTGTCTCGAAATAAATGATTCAAATTTGTACTAACTTTAGTATTAAGTTAATAGAAACTCGAGTCACTTATTTTGGGACGGAGATAATATATACTAATATCATGCATATCATATTAGTGTATGAATGCATGATAATAGTATATGATACCGCTTTCATAATGTATAGTACGAATATCATAAATTAGTATCTTAGATTATTTTATTAATTATCATGTATCACACAACATAGTACATCATTTAATATGATGCAATATCATGATACAATATCACATTCTCTTTTTCCTCATTTAATTGTGTGTCACATTATAAAAAATTCATTGATATGCATGATACCACTTATGATACTTCAATACGACTAGCCTTATGCCTCATGCGCCAATCCAATGGGGGTGTGTGGGGG
>LR738709.1:557290163-557320140 GCA_902687465.1 Secale cereale | reverse complement strand
CCGCCATTGTTTCCTTTGTATACAACCGATATAAAATGGTAACCGAACCCATATACACGCATATAAAAAACATAAGGAGGAATCGAACTCAGCACCACACTGTCGAGTGACGCCTTGCCTTGCTGACCACTAGATCAGCCATGAATTGTTAACTAATACAAGGAAATTGTACTATTTAACCTTTTTAATATTGCAGATAATACATATTATATACCCAATGTAAATTATTTTTTAAAAGAAAACGTAAATGTCGGAAAAAACATAAAATTATAGGAAAACTATGAATTTAAAATGTTGATTGATTTAAAAAAATTCATCAATATAGAAAGTTCACAAATTGGGGAAAAAGTTCATCGATTTTTAAAAAGGTTCACAAAATATTAAAAAGTTAATCAAATTTGAAAAAAGTTCATCAAATTTCAAGAAGTTCACTGATTTTGATTTTTTTTTTCATAAAATTTGTTTTTTATCGAATTTGAAAAAGTTCATCGAATCGGAATAAAGTTCATCGGTTTGGAAAAAAGTTCCGCATTTAACAAACAGGATGAAAGAAAAAGTAAAAAGATAAAAAAAAAGAAGAAAGAAGAAAAGAAGGAAAATGATGAAATTAACTAGTACAACGAGCTGCTAAACAAACAGTTTTAAACCCCTTTTCGCGACGGCCTTCGGAACCATCGCCAAGTGAGTGTGGGCGATAGGGGGTCCTTCCCACACGACCCAGAAACAGTCGGGGATATGCCCTCCTGGCACACACGCTCGGCAAAATGATGTTGTGTGCGACCGACGAGCGCTCAAGTACGGAAATACGTACAATAGAGCTAAAAAATACAATTATACGACGAAATTGTTTCCGGTCGCAAGTACATCCCACACAATCAGCCCCGCTAAATATTTCCGTTCGTATGTACATCTCACACAGTCGCTCCAAGGAAAATATTTCTGTTCACAGGTACATCACACATAATTTGTCCCGTTAAATCGTTTGTGATAGTGTTTCCATTGCACACGGTATTAACAATTTTATCGTTTGCGTTATTGAATGCATCACATACGATGCGTAGAAGAAACTATGTGGTAAAGGCTATTCATCACACACAGTTTTTATGTGGTAAACGTTTGCGCCAGGTGGCCTAACGCAAATAATTTTCAAGAGGATGTCGTGTGTGATTGTTCATTAATCTAACACAATTTATTCCTAGAAACGGTGTGCGTTATGGAATGCAGCGCACACGGTGTTTTCTCAATAACCGTTTGCAATAGAAAAAACCCAATTAGCAGGCAAATTATCCAATAATTCATATTCCATTTAGTAATCTAATTGACATTTCATATTAAGCATACAATATATTTCATGAAATACATCAGAGTACAACATCATATAGCTTCAGCACTCAGATACCCCATTACACAACTACACCAAGACCAAGTTTCACATGCAACATCATATAACTTTTCGAAATTAGCATCATAGACGGTACATAGACAGATGTATCTCATCTGTAAAACTGCTGAAGCAGAAGGCGAATATTGAGCCTAAATTGATGTTGAAGGTCTTTGTAACTTTAGGCCAGTGCCTGTGGATGATTGACCGTCCATCATTCGTCCTCTTCAGGAACACTTCAATATTGAACCGTGGATGTTGTATGAATACCTTCCTCGACTCCTGACCATACAAGTGGTTTGAGAGGTAATCATCAGTGAACTGCTTTGGAAATGCCTAAAAACAAGGATGTGCATACATATCTTCTTTGTATTGGAAATGAGGCAAATGAATAAAAAGGCAATGTATAATAGTTAGTACCATCCTGTAATGAACTGATGTCTTCTTCATTGTGCAGACAAAGATCTTGTTGTTTTTTGTCGCTAATTTTTTTATCCTAACAATCTTTCCGAGTTTCTTGACTTGACTGATATTCATGGACAACTCATTTCCCCATATGCAAAAAGGTAGGGCTGGACCAAAAGCTCGAAGCTCGTGAGTTTAACGAGCGCTCGATAGTTCGGCTCGTTAAGCTCGTGGCTCGCTTCTTAATGAACAGAGCCAATCATTGATTTCAGCTCGTTAAGCTTAATGAGCTTAACGAACGAGCTAACGAGTTTCACGAGTAGCTCGTTAAGCTCGTTAGTAACAACATAACACATATTTTCATCTTACCTCACAAAATTTTCGTAGCACCTCATCCCATCCACTCAATCTAATACACATAAGGGGCAACAAAATAGTGCATTTTATTTTGTAGTCACCGTCTTCCTTTTTAAAAACCAAATCTACATGCTTATCGTGTGGACCGTAACACATCAAAATCTGTTAACGAGCCTAGCGAGCGCTCACGAGCTTAACGAGCTTTAAACGAACCGGGCCGAGCAAGGATTTCTGCTCGTTAATCTTAACGAGCTTAACGAGCCGAGCCTTAACGAGCACGAGCTTAACGAGTATGAGCTTAACGAGCCGAGTAGCTCGTTAATCCACCCCTACAAAAAGGGTCGAACAATGGGTCAAAACCTATGACAACAGGACCTACATGTGCAAGACCAATTTGTTAAAAACCAAAATATTAGAATGATTCATGCAATTGCACAATAATGTGCTATTAGACAACAGACCATGCACGTGCTAACCTCGATTGTAAACCTCAGTGCTTCACATTGTTAACCTGCAACACATATAAGGTAGTTAGTCATCAGGTTAAGTAAGGGTTCGCATGCTATCAGTAAAATATGTTGATGAAGAATAAGCACATTACAGATTCATCAGATTAATTCAAGCCACATGGAAACCCATTTATCCAAACCAAGCATGATTAAGAACTAGGAAATATAGCAATGGTATATGTTTCTCATGTATTAAGTGCAGCCAAATTCGATTTAGTCCTCACATGCACAACAATACAAAATTCTACCCACGACAATTGGACATCGCAGTGTAGAATTGAACCAAGCAGTTAGCTAAACACCACAACAAATGAACCAAACATTAACTGAGCACCACATTGCACAATATAACATACTCCTAATAGAAGATCAGACAGTTAACCAAACCAAGCATGCTTATCAACTTGGAAATATAGCAATTGTATTTGTTTCTCATGTATTTAGTACAACCAAATTCGATTTATTTCTCGCATGGTATACCATAACAGAATGCAGGCACAACAATTGAACATCGCATTGCAGAATTGAACCAAGCAGTTAACTAAACACCACAACAAATGAACCAAACAGTAACTGAGCACCACATTGCACAATATAATATACTCATAATGGAAGATCAGATAGTTAACCAAACCAAGCATTCTTAACAACTTGGAAATATTGCACCTTGAAGAATTGAACATCACATTTGCAGAATTGAACCAAGCAGTTAACTGAACACCACATTACACGACAAATATAACATATACAGTATAGCAGAAGATTGCATGGTAAAAGTAGATAACACAATTCACTAGAATTTGTTAAGGAAAGGCAGTAGCTAGCAAATGCTGGCCTCGAGAAAACACCACGAACTGTCGTTTAAAGCAGCCAACTGCGTCGCGGCGTCAGCGTGTGAGGTGTCAACGTTGGCCTCGACAGCGAGGTGCTCCTCCAAGATCTGGGGGTCGGCACGAATGGCAGCCGTCGCGACCTCATGCACGCGTGCGCCGCGATTTGGTTCTCCGCTGCCAAATGCTCCTTGAGATCTTGGCTATACTGCGTGCACCATGGCTTAGGGCGGCGCCTATTTGGTGGAGGGGTCGGTGATTTGGGTGGAAGGTGTCGCGCTCGCACCGGCGGTCGGGGCATGTGGGATGTGGAAGGAGGAGGAGGATGGGGGTCGGGTGTGGATTACCTGCCTGGATAGCTGAGGTCGAGCAGTGTGAAGGAGGGTCGCCGGCGAGGAGGCGGTGGCGCTGCAAGTAAGGAGTGAAGGTTTCAACTTGAAAAGGAAGGCGGAAAGAGGGAAATGTGGCTTTTGGTAAGGGGGAGGGAGCGGGGAGGTAGATATTTCTGCGGAAGTCAAAAAATTAGAATCGCTTCAGCAAAAAAACTAGCGCGCAAAGTGTCATCAGACACGGTCCCTTATTCAGAACTGTGTACGATATGTGAACGTCACAAACGATTCAGATAGCTTAACCCGTGTGTGTTGAGTTTGAACATAAAAAATTTTGGTTCGAATTTCCGTGGTTACAGTGGTCATCCACGTCATTGCATAATTTGGGTACACAAAGGAGACTAACTTCTTAATCGAGCAAGTTCAGCAATTAAACTGAGCTAGCTGACCTAAATATTACTATAACAAATTAAAGACCGACGCTCTTAATTAAACAAAACAAAGAGTACTACTACGGCTGGTGCTCGTCGATCTCCGCCGCCGCCTCCATGTCCAGCTTGCGCTCGACGGTCTCCTAGGGAAGGGGCTCCATGGCATCAATTGCACCATACTCGGCAAGCATCTCGTCATCCGCGTCCGCCATATCTTTGGCATAGGCCACCATGAGCTGGGCGTGGGTGGCCGTGATCTAGGCTCTGGCGGGCTCCGTCGTGGCAAGGTATGCCGCGCAGGAACAGACGGCTGCTCGAACTCTCTCAGCGATTGCCAGCTCTTCGGCCGTGGGTTACCGACCATTGTCGGAGAAGCTTCGTTCGATTTGTGCGGTGACCGCCACGAGCTGGGCTTTGACAGCCTCGACATGATAGTGGGCGGCCTCCATCAGGGCTAAGGCCGTCGCTGCGAAACGGACAGCTGCTGTGCTGCTCTCGCCAGTGGCTATCCCCGAGGCAGATGCTGCCGCCGCCGCCTGAGAAGCAACAGCGACCGTTTGGGCTTCCTTGGCCGCCCAGACGCAGACTGCGGTCGCCCTCATGAAGCTTGTTAGCAAGCGCCTGGCGGCTGCGGCCGCACTCTTACCGGAGTGGGCCGCCGAAGTTGCCCTCACAACATGGGTCCACATCCCCATCTTTCATCGGCGACGAATGAACAGTGAAATGATATTTGGGGAGTGAGCTAGTGTGCTTGACACGCCGGTTGTGGACTGTAGCCGACGCACCTTCTCGCGTAAGTCATAGGCGTACCATACACCAACGATGCTCCAAGATATTTTATGCTGCATCTCACACGGTTGGTGATAATAAACTATGTGCGATCTACTTGATTTACCGTCTTGATTTGAATTACGTAATGTGGTCACAGCTACAAAGGATGGTGTTTGAATTGTTAGAACTTTTGTGTGCAGTGAACATGCAACTATAGGTGTCGTATTTTTTTTGGAATTATTAGGGTTCGTTTGGACGTTTTTATACATTAATTGGGTTTTCCAGGCATTTTATGCACATAATTCAAATTTGAACTACATGCACATTCTCCAGTGCATATAAACTGGTTGAAAAATCAAATATGTGCCCTTGGTTGCATGCTTAGTCCCATGCAAGAAATGTGAATGAATTTCAAATACCCTGCCACCGCCACTCGACCGCAAACATTGAGATACATGGCTTTTAAATTCTAGTAAATCCAAAACTCGTGTGAAATTCATGAAACTTGGCATGCTATTAAGGAGCAGCATCAACATGCCATGGTAAATTTTTTGTCCCATTTGGGGCAGGTTTGGGTATAATCTTCTCACAAATCTTAGCTTCTCACAACAAGCGTGAATGTTTCGGTAGGGAACGTGCCACCTTTGGGGATGAAATGATATCCGTTGCCTCTTATTGCTTTTAAAATCTTTCGAGTGTCAACATAGAAATACAGGAGTGTTGTGTTCAATTTTGGAATTTCTCGGGGATCGTTTGGACATTTTTATACATTAATTGGGTTTTCCAGGCATTTTATTCGCATAATTCAAATTTGAACTACATGCACATTCTCCAGTGCATATAAACGGGTTGAAAAAAATCAAGTCTGTGTCCTTGGTTGCATGCTTAGGTCCCATGCAAGAAATGGGAATGAATTTCAAACACCCTGCCACCGCCACTCGAACATTGAGATACATGGCTTTTAAATTTTAATATATCCAAAACTCGTCTAAAATTCATGAAACTTGGCATGCTATCATGGAGTAGCATCAACATGCCATGGTATTTTTTTTGTCCCATTTGGGGCAGGTTTGGGTATAAGCTTCTCACAAACCTTAGCTTCTCACAACAAGCGTGATGGTTTCGGTAGGGAACGTGCCACCTTTGGGGACGAAACGATATCCGTTGCCTCTTATTGCTTTCAAAATCTTTCAAGTGTCAACATAGAACCACACGAGTGTTGTGTTCAATTTTGGATTTTTTCGGGGTTCGTTTGGATATATTTATACATTAACTGGGTTTTCGAGGAATTTTATTCGCATAATTCAAATTTGAACTACATGCACATTCTCCAGTGCATATAAACTGGTTGAAAAATCAAATATGTGTCCTTGGTTGCATGCTTAGGTCCCATGCAAGAAAGGGGAATGGATTACAAACACCCCGCAAACATTGAGATACATGGCTTTTAAATTCTAGTAAATCCAAAACTCTTCTGAAATCCACGAAACTTGGCATGCTATCATGGAGCAGCATCAACATGCCGTGGTAAATTTTTTGTCCCATTTGGGACAGGTTTGGGTATAAGCTTCTCACAAACCTTAGCTTCTCACAACAAGCGTGATGGTTTCGGTAGGGAACGTGCCACCTTTGGGGACGAAACGATATCCCTTGCCTCTTATTGCTTTCAAAAAATTTCGAGTGTCAACATAGAACAACAGGAGTGTTGTGTTCAATTTTGGAATTTTTCGGGGTTCGTTTGGACACTTTTATACATTAACTGGGTTTTCGAGGCATTTTATGCGCATAATTCAAATTTGAACTACATGCACATTCTCCAGTGCATAAAAACTGGTTGAAAAATCAAATCTGTGTCCTTGGTTGCATGCTTAGGTCTCATGCAAGAAATGAGAATGAATTTCAAACACCCTGCCACCGCCACTCGGCCGCAAACATTGAGATACATGGTTTTTAAATTCTAGTAAATCCAAAACTCGTCTGAAATTCATGAAACTTGGCATGCTATCATGGAGCGGCATCAACATGCCGTGGTAAAATTTTTGTCCCATTTGGGACAGGTTTGGCTATAAGCTTCTCACAAAGCCGAGCTTCTCACAACAAGTGTGATGTTTTGGTAGGGAACGTGCCACCTTTGGGGACGAAACGATATCCGTTGTCTCTTATTGCTTTCAAATTTTTTCGAGTGTCAACATAGAACAACAAGAGTGTTGCGTTTACTTTTGGAATTTTTCGGGGTTCGTTTGGACATTTTTATACATTAACTGGGTTTTCTAGACATTTCATGTGTATAATTCAAATTTGAACTACATGCTCAAGCTCCAGTGCATATAAATTGGTTGAAAAATCAAATATGTGTCTTTCGGGACATGCTTAGGTCCCATGCACGAAATGTGAATGAATTTCAAACACCAGAGCACTGTTGATTGCCTGCAAAACGTTGAGATACTTTTTTTTAAGTTCTAGTAAATCCAAAACTCGTCTGAAATTCACGAAACTTGGCATGCTATAATGGAATGGCACCTAACATGCTGTGGTATTTTTTGTGTCCATTTTGACTAATAAGTAGGATTTAACTAGTAAAATACGAATGCATGTCGCCAAAGATTATATCGTTGGAGTCGTATTTGAACATAGTTTCTAGCTATACAATTTTTCTAACATGCATTAACATTTTTTGGGTTAAATTTAAGGTTATATACCAGCAAGCATTTTCCCGCAAGACACACGACTTATTCCATCACAAACAGCTAGGATGGATCAACTGTATGCCACGTATCTCACACGCAACTCTAATCTGATTCGTGCTTGACGTCTCCGACATCGCTCGCGCCACGTATCACTGTGTCGGCCTCTGCTCGCGTCCCTCGGCGCGCTCTGCTCGCCGTTAGGCGCCGCGGCGCGCTCTGCTCGCGTTCGTCGGCGCGCTCGGCTTGTGGACAGCTTTTCCTTGCGCGTTCAACTGCTATATATATATATATATATATATATATATATATATATATATATATATGGTTGCTCTCCGTTGAGGTGACCGCGGAGTGCTCTGCTCGCGTCCCTTCGTGCGCGCTCTGCCAGCGGTTGGGCGTGCGCACGATCACGTCGGGGGCCCCATATGCATGTGGTTGCGCCGCGCGCGTTGCCACGCGATGCAGTTCCGTGCGACACGGTGGAGTTACACGCTGCAAATTAGAACTGCCATCAAGGGCCTGCCGATATTCCTGGCCGTTCGGCTTCCCCTTTAATCCCCGCGGCCATTATAACCTTAGTCTCTTCAACCTTTCGATCGCGCCCCACAACACAACAAGCACACCACGATGACACATAGAGAGGGGATGTCCAGCGGCACTTCAATGGAGTTCAGCAAGCATAGAGTGGAGACTCACACGAGGGATACAGATCTCTCGGTGGTGTACACCATCGACCCGACCGTGGTGGACGACTACATCAACAATGTTGAGCAGTTGCTTGCTGGAGACAAGTACAAGGTGGTCGGCATCGACCTCCAGTACACCGCCGGTCGTCCCGGCATAGATCAGAAGGTTGCCGTCACCCAGTTGTGCATGCGCCATCATGTCCTCATCTACCACTAATGCATGGCCACAAAGCCTTGCGACTGTTTCAACAGGTTTGTCAACAGCACCGACTACAAGTTCGCCACGGTGGAAACCAAAGACGATGTAAATGCGCTCAGTGTTACGGGCTTGGCCTACGAGAACCTTGTCGAAATCCGTGACCACTACATGGTCTGGGGCAGCACGAAGAAGGAGTCCCTAGTCGAACTCGCCTCGGCCATCATCGACCCTTGTTACGAAAAGATGAAGTAGGATGCCCAGAGAACAAGTTCCCTATCCTGGCACAGGGCCTGGATGCGGCAACTAGATGAAACCCACCTCAGGTTCGTGGCCAAGAGCGTGCACACATGCTACGAGATGCACATGCGGATCGTTGACATGAGGAAGTGCCTCGTCACCCAAATCGACGAGCTCGGATCGAGCCACAAGCAGAGCAAGCGTCATAAGAAGTAGATGATGATCAGATGATCGTTTATGCTAGTTAATCATGCATGTAATATATAGTTTACTTTATTGGTGTGTGGAAATGTCATGTGTGTAGTAGCCACCTATGTAATTATGCATGTAATAATTTACTTTGGTGTGTGCAAATGCCATGGTTGTAGTAGCCACCTATGTAAGTGTATGTTTAATTTGGTTATGCAAGCATGTCCTTATGTGTGTGTGTGTGTGTGTGTGTGTGTGTGTGTGTATATATATATATATATATATATATATATATATATATATATATATATGTTGTTGTTCTGTATGCAACCCCATCGCACAACACACACGTCTTATTAGCCGCAACCGTCTGTGTTATTATCTGTCTTTACACACATTTCTGATTACAGACCTGTTTGCCGCGTATCACACACATCTTGTTAAGTTGAACCGTTTCTGTTCTCATGTCTCAACGCAAACAGTTCATCCGAGTGAACCGCATGCCGTATATCGCACACACCTTCATCTGGCTGCCCGTTTATTTTGTGTTGCCTAATCACAAACAATTCATCCGAGTGAACTGTATGATGTGTATCGCACACGCCTTCATCTGGCTGCCCGTTTCTTTTGTTCCTCCTCATCGCAAACAGTTAATTGAACTGAACCGTATGCCCTTCATTGCACACACAACTAAAATCTGAACCGTCTTTGATGCATCCGTCTTCGCAAACATTCTACACATTTTTGATGGTTTTCATACACCACCGTTTGCGATGATTGCATTGCACACAGTTTCTCGAAGAGTCTTTGATCGTAGTGTCACGTTAACAGCAACCTGCAGTAGTGGTTAGTGCATCATAATTCAAACAGGAGGTGGCTGAGTCGACTCTGATGCGCGAAATAGGAAGCGCCAACAACAACGCCAAAACTCAAAGCCGAACAATAAAAGAGGAGACAAAACACCCAACAACGAGCTATCAAAACCATAGGCCCAGATCAAACCCACGCCTACCCTCTCATGGGCATGGAGTACCGATCTTGCCAGGAGATCAGAAGGACCGAGAACAGTGACAACAAGGACACATATAAAAATATAAGATACCTGAGACCACCCCTTCGAGCATATCTAGCAGACCCCATATAATGCCGACTCGCAAAACGCATATACAATTCATGGGAAAACGGCTTTGCGGGTCGGCGCGGGCGGCGGCAGAGTCAGACCCCACAAAACGGACCCATAAAAAAGATATTCGCAGAATATGCTCTTTTACGGGTCGACTACATGGGGTCTGCTCGGCCACAGCCTACGTCGACCCGCAACCGAAAACCCCTAATAAGTGAATTTGACAGCGATTTCGACCATTGAGTTCAAATTCAAACAATAAAACATAGTTCGCATGCAAATAAAAGCATAGTTTCATACGACAAACACAAATGGACTTCATGCAAAAGCGAGGACCACGTCCATCATCATCTTGGTCACTTTTCACCCATCGTCATGATCTTCACTCCGCACCACCTCCATCGATGCCATCGCCGCCCCCGAATCCATCGTCGACACTTAGTCCAAGTCCGGCACCGAAAGCATCGCCGGGCGCACTGAATGGATTGGGAACATTGGTTCCAAATCCCATTGAGAAAACATCACCGACACTGTAACATGCACCGGCCGCCGCAAGCATCCTCCTCTTCAAGATTCCTCTCCTTGCCATATCATGCCATTCTTTGGTGATATCGTCCATGTCATTGCGGTTCAATGTCATGATCCTATTCTCTTCGGCAAGAAGCTTGGACATGGCTTTGTTCTGAGCGGCACGTGCTCTTCTCTCCTCAATGCCCGCCTTGCGCAACCCCTCACCCTTAAGCAATTGCCACTCTTTGGCTTCTCTCATGCCTTCTTCTCGGCCAACTCTTTCTTTGTCTCCAAGGTCTTCGCTAATATCAACTCATTTGATTGCACCATGGCATCTATCTTGTCCTGCAAGCTCGATGCTCCGTGTTCCCTCTTGATCTTCTCCTTTGTCTTCTTGTCACCATCGGGCTTGTTCAAATTTCTTGGGCCATCATCATCTTCATCTTCATCCATGTTCGTAAGTGAACCTCTATTTGGTGGGGATTCTTTGCCAATCAACTTCCACTTGTCGCACTCTTTGAGCAGGTCCCAACAATGCTCTAGTTTAAAAAATTTGCCTTCAGACACTTCCATATTTTTGAATCTTTGTTGGGCAATTTTCTCCTACACAATTCAAACATAGTCAAATGATGCAAATACTTCATATGGTACAAATTATGTGCACAACTTGAGGACGTGAAAACAAACTCACATAGTCGGATTCCACGGTTCCACTTGGAGGTGCATTGTGAACTTGTTCCAAGCAAGCAGCCCAATGGCTACAAATCGGCTTGATCACGTCCCAACGACCTTGGAGTGACAGAAAGGTCCGTCGAGTCCTATTGGGATGCTTCCCCATCATGCAGAAGTATTGATCTTCGATTCTTTGCCAATACCTCTTGGCGGTTTGAGATGTACCTGTGCAAGCATTAAGAGACACCACACTCCAAGCCTTCATCAAGATTTGATCTTCCAATATTGTGTAGTTCGATCTCATGTTTTTTTGCTTGCGCTTGCTCATATGCCCCCTCATCTACCTCCTTCGCTTCATCTTCACCACCGTGATCATCCACTCCACCCTCTATTTCATTATAATCGAAATCACCGAACAAGGCTTGATCAACGTCGACAGCGTTGGTGTCCAACAAGTTCATGAAATCGGTCGTGGCATTGTTCGAACCATCGCTACAGTGAGTGACATCAAGTCATGAGCTACCACAATGCAGAAAAGCGAAGCAAGTACAAGGGATCAAATATGCATACCTTCCGGCCATTTCATCGAACACCTCGCCTGCGGTGGAAGCAACACTGTTGAACGACATCGTCGGGGAACATCTTGCCGGGGCAGAGGGACTGGACGAAGGTGCGAGCCTTTTCGTAGGAACCTTCCTGTGCTTCACGCGCGAAACCTTGCCCACCTTCTCCGTCGGCGGCTGGGTAGACCTTGCAACGGCGGTGGCGCCGCCGCGCGTGCCTTTTCGGTGGGGACAACTGGACTAATACCCTGCACGATGACTTTGCCCTGCCGCTTGCGAGCAGGCGCGGGGGTGCCTTGGGCAATGGCGGGGGTGACTTGACCGGCGATGAGATCTGCCGGAGGGGATTGCGCATGCGCGACCTCCACGGTGATGGGGGATGGCTGGGAGGCTTCCATGGCGGCGAAGAATGGCCGGGGAAGATGGAATGGAGTGGGCGGTGGCGGGGCAATGGCATCCGAGGGGGTGAGGGAGCGGGAATGGTTGCGTGGAAATTTCCCTTGCGCAAAATCTCGCTGCGGGTAGGGGCGAGCTCGGGTCAGCCTCCCACCCCGTGAATCTAAAGATTGAGGGCGATCTTTTGCCGCGCCCGCAATTTTTTTACGGGTCGGACGTGTTTGCAGGGTCTGATCGGGCAGGTTTTTTTTCGCCGACCCATATTTTGACGGTTATTTTGCGGGTCGCGGCTTATATGGGGTCTGCTAGAGATGCTCTTACCAGAGTGGAGGCAGCTACATGCCAGGAGACACCAACTGGACGGGACAAGATCTCCATGACGACGCCCTAAAGAGAGTGATGGCGCAACACGTCACCTCTACCGAGCCTGAAAAGACTGCTATTTTTTTAAATAATACATTTTTATTAAATTTGATAAATAATACACGGTTTTGAGATATTACACAAATAATACATAGTCAGCGTACAGGTGGCCGATCGGAACTTGTCGCCCGACCGATGGCAGGCAGCTGGCCATTCGACCACGTGGCAACCGACGAGTGGCTAGGCCATGTCGCAGTGCTCCCCTTCGGCCCGACACATGCAGTCGATGGCCGAGGCCCAGCCAACACACTCGTGTCGGCCACCTGCAGGCCGACCGGCTACCTATAGGCCAACAGGGTGCCGGCCCCGCACCAGCCCACTTTTCTGAAAGAGTTCATCATTAATACGTGAACATGTGAATTGTCGGGATTTCTCTCAATGGGTAACTTCAACCTCGTTAATCCGGTTGAAAGGCGGTACATTCCAGACCCAGAGAATATGCGTACAAGTAGAGGTAGATGACAATGTCGGCGCATCCGAATTGACATGGACGAAACTGAAGCGGGAGGCCCCACTATGCAATGCATTTATGCAATGAATTTGGCCATAGGGACACTAATTGTCCCACTTTCGTCACTGCTAGTGGTACTTGGTGTGGACGAGGCAACCGGGGACAAGGAGGAAGAGGGAGAGGAAGAAGCTAGGCTCGAGCGAGGGTGGTGGGATAAGATTATGGTCCGAAATATGGTTCTATTAGGTGATAAATTTGGTACCATGCAACTGTCGTCTTAACCTATGCCGATTGGAACTAATTGGCTACGGCTAAGACGATTAGTTCCAATCGGCCTAGGCAATGCCGACTAGAGTGTAATCGGCTTACGCGAGGCTCACTAGAAGTAATGTTTCAGCAGACTCGCCAGCCGACCGGACCCTAATTGGGTACGCCGTGGCCGACTGGATCCAGTCGGCATAACCGAAGCCGGCGCCATATTATTTGTGTAATATCTCAAAACTGTGTATTAATTTTCAAATTTAATAAAAATGTATTATTAAAAATAAATAGAGAAAAGATTGACTAGAGTTTTCACCCAAAGCCCTGGCATAGGGAGAGGACCCACATTGACACCCCCAAGAGGGAGCTGACATCCACAGGTATTGCTGTCACCGGCGTCGAAGCACGAAGCTTTCACTTGGAGCCTCACCGTGCCACATGTAGTACAAAGGTTGCCTACATACCCTGAGAAGAGGGCCTGCACCACCAGCTCAAGGCCTCTAGATCCAGACTAGGGAGCCACCGCCACCAAAGCCACGACGACACCATGGCCATCCTCCACCCCTTTGTTGGGGAATGTAGTAATAATTCAAAAAAATTCCTACATGTCACCAAGATCAATCTAGTAGATGCTAGCAACGAGAGAGAGGGAGTGCATCTTCATACCCTTGAAGATCGCTAAGCGGAAGCGTTGCAAAGAGCGCAGATGATGGAGTCGTACTCGCGATAATTCAAATCGTGGAAGATCCGATCTAGCGCCGAATGGACAACGCCTCCGCGTTCAACACACGTATAGCCCGAGGACGTCTCCTCCTTCTTGATCCAGCAAGGGGGGATGAGAAGTTGAGGGAGAGCTCTGACCGCACGACGTCGTGGTGGCGGTGGAGCTCACGGTTCTCCGGCAGGGCTTCGCTAAGCACTACGGAGGAGGAGAAGGTGTAGGAAGGGGGAGGGCTGCGCCAGGGGAAGGGTGCGGCTACCATCCCACCCCCACTATTTATAGCTAGAGGGGGGAGGGGGCGGCGGCCAAGGGGGGAGCCTGCCCCCCCAAGTTGGTGGGGGGGCGCCCCACCCCTAGGGTTTTCAACCCTAGGCGCCTTGGGCCCCTGGAGGGGGCGCACCAGCACACGAAGGGGCTGGTCCCCACCCATATTCAGCCCATTAGGTGCCCCGGGGCAGGTGGCCCCTCCCGGTGGACCCCCGGAACCCTTTCGGTGGTCCCGGTACAATACCGATAATCCCCGAAACTCTTCCGGTGACTGAAACTGAACTTCCCTTATATAAATCTTCACCTCCGGACCATTCCGGAACTCCTCATGATGTCTGGGATCTCATCCGAGACTCCGAACAACTTTCGGTAACCACATACAATTCCCATTACAACTCTAGCGTCACCGATCCTTAAGTGTGTAGACCCTACAGGCTCGTGAACCATGCAGACATGACCGAGACACCTCTCCGGCCAATAACCAATAGCGGGATCTAGATACCCATATTGGCTCCCACATGTTCGACGATGATCCCATCAGATGAACAACAATGTCGGGGATTCAATAAATCCCGTATACAATTCCCTTTGTCCATCGGTATGTTACTTGCCCGAGATTCGATCGTCGGTATCCCTATACCTTGTTCAAGCTCGTTACTGGCAAGTCCCTTTATTCGTTCCGTTACACATGATCCCGTGACTAAATCCTTAGTCACATTGAGCTCATTATGATAATGCATTACTGAGTGGGCCCAGAGATATCTCTCTATCATACGGAGTGAGAAATCCTAGTTTCGATTCATGCCAACCCAACAGACACTTTTGGAGATACCTGTAGTGCACCTTTATAGTCACCCACTTTCGTTGTGACGTTTGATACACCCAAAGCATTCCTACGGTGTCTGGGAGTTGCACAATCTCATATTCTAAGGAAATGATACTTGACATTAGAAAAGCTATAGCAAACGAACTACTCGGTCTTGTGTTGTGCTTAGGATTGGGTCTTGTCCATCACATCATTCTCCTAATGATGTGATCCCGTTATCAATGACATCCAATGTCCTTGGTTAGGAAACCACAACCATTTATTGATCAATGGGCTAGTCAACTAGAGGCTCACTAGGGACATATTGTGGTCTATGTATTCACACATGTAGTACGGTTTCCGGTTAATACAATTATAACATGAACAATAGAAAATTATCATGAACAAGGAAATATAATAATAACCATTTTATTATTGCCTCTAGGGCATATTTCCAACAGTCTCCCACTTGCACTAGAGTCAGTAATCTAGTTACATTATGATGAATCGAACGCCCATAGAGTTCTAGTGCTGATCATGTTTTGCTCGTGGAAGAGGTTTAGTCAATGGATCTGCAACATTCAGATCCGCATGTACTTTACAAATATCTATGTATCCATCCTGAATATAACCACTAATGGAGTTGAAGCGGTGCTTGATGTGCTTGGTCTTCTTGTGAAACCTGGGCTCCTTGGCAATGGCAATAGCTCCAGTGTTGTCATAGAAGAGAGTCATTGGGCCCTGATACGTCTCCATCATATCTATAATTTTTGATTATTTCATGCCAATATTATACAACTTTCACATATTTTCGGCAACTATTTATATGATTTATTGGACTAACTGTTGGGGAACGTAGCAGAATTCAAAAAATTTCCTACGCTTCACGAAGATTAATCTAAGGAGTCATCTAGCAACGAGCATGAAGGAGTGCATCTACATACCCTTTGTAGATCGCGTGCGGAAGCGTTCGAAGGAACGTGGATGAAGTAGTCGTACTCTTCGTGATCCTCGTCACCGATGATCCCAGCGCCGAACGGACGGCACCTCCGCGTTCAACACACGTACGGTACAGCGACGTCTCCTCCTTCTTGATCCAGCAAGGACGGAGGAGAGGTTGTCAGAGATCCAGAAACACGACGGCGTGGAGGTGGATGCAACAGGAAAAGCTGCAGGGCTTCGCCGGCTCCCTGCGAGAGGAGTTGGAGGTGTGACGGGAGGGGGGAGAGGCGCCAGAGGCTTGGGGTGCGGCTGCCCTCTCCCCCCCACTATATATAGGGGCCAGGGGGGCGCCGGCCCTGGGGAGATTAGATCTCCAAGGGGCGGCGGCCAAGGGGGGTAGACTTGCCCCCCAAGGCATAGGGGGCGCCCCCTCCCCCTAGGGTTTCAACCCTAGGCGCATAGAGGGGGGCCATGTGGTGCGCCAGCCAACCAGGGGCTGGCCCCTTCCCCCTTGCGGCCTAGGGGACCCACCGGGATGGGTGGCCCCACCCGGTGGACCCCCGGGACCCCTCCGGTGGTCCCGGGACACTCCCGGTGACCACCGGAGTTCACCCGATGGCCGAAACTGGACTTCCTATATATCATTCTTTACCTACGGACCATTCCGGAACTCCTCGTGACGTCCGGGATCTCATCTGGGACTCCGAACAACATTCGGGTTTCCATGTGCATGTATCTCTACAACCCTAGCGTCACCGAACCTTAAGTGTGTAGACCCTACGGGTTCGGGAGACACGCAGACATGACCGAGACGACTCTCCGGTCAATAACCAATAGCGGGATCTGGATACCCATGTTGGTTCGCACGTGTTCCTCGATGATCTCATCGGATGAACCACCGTGTCAAGGATTCACTCAATCCCGTATGTTATTCCCTTTGTCCATCGGTACGGTACTTGCCCGAGATTCGATCGTCGGTATGCCCGATACCTTGTTCAATCTCGTCATGGCAAGTCTCTTTACTTGTTCCGTAATCCATCATCCCGTGACTAACTCCTTAGTCACCTTGAGCTCATTATGATGATGTCTTACCGAGAGGGCCCAGAGGTACCTCTCCGTCATACGGAGTGACAATATCCCAGTCTCGGTTCGTACCAACTCAACAGACACTTTCGGAGATACCCGTTGCGTACCTTTATAGCCACCCAGTTACGTTGTGACGTTTGGCACACCCAAAGCATTCCTACGGTATCCGGGAGTTGCACAACCTCATGGTCTAAGGAATAAATACTTGACACCGGGAAAGCTTATGCATTACGAACTATACGATCTCGTGCTAGGCTCAGGATTGGGTCTTGTCCATCACATCATTCTCCCAATGATGTGATCCCGTTATCAATGACATCCAATGTCCATGGTCAGGAAACCGTGACCATCTATTGATCAATGAGCTAGTAACTAGAGGCTTACCAGGGACACATTGTGGTCTATGTATTCACACATGTATCGCTGTTTCCGTACAATACAATTCAAGCATGAATAACAGACAATTATCATGAACAAGGAAATATAATAATACTTTTATTATTGCCTCTAGGGCATATTTCCAACAGTCTCCCACTTGCACTAGAGTCAATAATCTAGTTACATTGTGATGAATCGAACACCCATAGAGTTCTGGTGTTGATCATGTTTTGCCCGTGGAAGAGGTTTAGTCAACGGGTCTGCGACATTCAGATCCGTATGCACTTTACAAATATCCATGTCTCCATCTTGAACATAATTCCGGATGGAGTTGAAACGGCGCTTGATGTGCTTGGTCTTCTTGTGAAACCTGGGCTCCTTGGTAATGGCAATAGCTCCAGTGTTGTCACAGAAGAGAGTCATCGGGCTTGACGCGCTTGGAATGACTTCTAGGTCGGTGATGAACTCCTTCATCCAGACTCCTTCTTGTGCTGCTTCGCAAGCAGCTATGTACTCCGCTTCACATGTAGAATGCGCCACGACGCTCTGCTTGCAACTGCACCAGCTGACTGTTCCACCATTCAAAATATACACTAATCCGGTCTGTGACTTAGAGTCATCCAGATCTGTGTCGAAGCTAGCATCGATGTAACCCTTTACGACGAGCTCTTCGTCACCTCCATAAACGAGAAACATATCCTTAGTCCTCTTTAGGTACTTTAGGATGTTCTTGACCGCTGTCCAGTGTTCCATACCGGGATCACTTTGGTACCTCCCTACCAAACTTATGGCAAGGTTCACATCAGGTCTGGTACACAACATGGCATACATGATAGAACCTATGGCCGAGGCATAGGGAATGACACTCATCTTTTCTCTATCTTCTGCCGTGGTCGGGGACTGAGCCTTGCTCAATCTCATACCTTGCAAAACAGGCAAGAACCCCTTCTTGGACTGATCCATATTGAACTTCTTCAATATCTTGTCAAGGTATGTGCTTTGTGAAAGACCAATGAGGCGTCTTGATCTATCTCTATAGATTTTGATGCCTAATATGTAAGCAGCTTCTCCAAGGTCCTTCATTGAAAAACTCTTATTCAAGTAGGCCTTTACACTTTCCAAGAATTCTATATCATTTCCCATCAGCAATATGTCATCTACATATAATATGAGAAATGCTACAGAGCTCCCACTCACTTTCTTGTAGATACAGGCTTCTCCCCAAGTCTGTATAAAGCCAAACGCTTTGATCACATCATTAAAGCGAATATTCCAACTCCGAGATGCTTGCACCAGCCTGTAAATCGAGCGCTGGAGCTTGCATACCTTGTTAGCATTTTCTTGATCGACAAAACCTTCCGGCTGCATCATATACAACTCTTCCTTGAGGAAGCCATTAAGGAATGCCGTTTTGACGTCCATTTGCCATATCTCATAATCATAGAATGCGGAAATTGCTAACATGATTCTGACTGACTTCAGCATCGCTATGGGAGAGAAAGTCTCGTCGTAGTCAATCCCTTGAACTTGTCGATAACCCTTAGCGACAAGCCGAGCCTTATAGATGGTCACATTACCATCCGCGTCTGTCTTCTTCTTAAATATCCATTTATTTTCTATGGCATGCCTATCATCGAGCAAGTCCACCAAAGTCCATACTTTGTTTTCATACATGGATTCTATCTCAGATTTCATGGCTCCAAGCCATTTATTGGAATCTGGGCCCGCCATCGCTTCTTCATAGTTCAAAGGTTCACCGTTGTCTAACAACATGATTTCCATGATAGGGTTGCCATACCACTCTGGTGCGGATCGTGTCCTTGTGGACCTTCGAAGTTCAGTAGTAACTTGATCTGTATCTTCATGATCATCATCATTAACTTCCTCCCTTGTCGGTGCAGGCACCTCAGGAACAATTTCCTGCGCTGCGCTACTTTCCGGTTCGGGAGGGGTGACTGTCACCTCATCAAGTTCTACCTTCCTCCCACTCACTTCTTTCGAGAGAAACTCTTTCTCCAGAAAGGATCCATTCTTGGCAACAAAGACTTTGCCTTCGGATCTGTGGTAGAAGGTGTACCCAATCGTTTCCTTTGGGTATCCTATGAAAACGCATTTTTCTGATTTGGGTTCGAGCTTTTCAGGTTGAAGTTTCTTGACATAAGCATCGCAACCCCAAACTTTCAGAAACGATAGCTTCGGTTTCTTGCCAAACCAAAGTTCATACGGTGTCGTCTCAACGGATTTCGACGGAGCCCTATTTAAAGTGAATGCGGCAGTCTCTAAAGCATAACCCCAAAAAGATAGCGGTAAGTCGGTGAGAGACATCATAGATCGCACCATGTCCAATAGGGTACGATTTCGACGTTCGGACACACCGTTACGCTGAGGTGTTCCGGGCGGTGTCAATTGTGAAACAATTCCAAAGTTCCTAAGGTGCGTGCCAAATTCATGACTTAAATATTCACCCCCACGATCCGATCGCAAGAACTTTATTTTTCTGTCATGTTGATTCTCAACCTCATTCTGAAATTCCTTGAACTTTTCAAAGGTCTCAGACTTGTGCTTCATCAAATAGATATACCCATATCTACTCAAGTCATCTGTGAGGGTGAGAACATAACGATAGCCTCCGCGAGCCTTAACACTCATTGGACCGCACACATCGGTATGTATGATTTCCAATAAGTTGGTTGCTCGCTCCATTGTTCCGGAGAACGGAGTCTTGGTCATCTTGCCCAAGAGGCATGGTTCGCACGTGTCAAATGATTCATAATAAAGAGACTCCAGAAGTCCATCAGAATGAAGCTTGTTCATCCGTTTGACACCAATATGACCAAGGCGGCAATGCCACAAGTATGTGGGACTATCATTGTCAACTTTACATCTTTTGGCATTCACACTATGAATATGTGTATCATCACGATCGAGATTCATCAAAAATAAACCATTGACCAGCGGGGCATGACCATAAAACATATCTCTCAAATAAATAGAACAACCATTATTCTCAGATTTAAATGAGTAGCCATCTCGCATCTGACGAGATCCAGATACAATGTTCATGCTCAAAGCTGGTACTAAATAACAATTATTAAGGTTTAAAACTAATCCCGAGGGTAGATGTAGAGGCAGCGTGCCGACGGCGATCACATCGACCTTGGAACCATTCCCGACGCGCATCATCACCTCGTCCTTCGCCAGTCTCCGCTTAGTTCACAGCTCCTGCTTTGAGTTACAAATATGAGCAACTGCACCGGTATCAAATACCCAGGAGCTACTACGAGCGCTGGTAAGGTACACATCAATAACATGTATATCACATATACCTTTGACGTTGCCGGCCTTCTTGTCTGCTAAGTATTTGGGGCAGTTCCGCTTCCAGTGACCCGTTCCCTTGCAATAAAAGCACTCAGTCTCAGGCTTGGGTCCATACTTTGGCTTCTTCCCGGCAACTGGCTTACCGGGCGCGGCAACTCCCTTGCCGTCCTTCTTGAAGTTCTTCTTACCCTTGCCCTTCTTGAACTTAGTGGTTTTATTGACCATCAACACTTGATGCTCTTTCTTGATCTGCACCTCCGCTGATTTCAGCATTGAATACACCTCGGGAATGGACTTCTCCATCCCTTGCATATTGAAGTTCAACACGAAGCTCTTGTAGCTAGGTGGGAGCGACTGGAGGATTCTGTCAATGACCGCTTCGTCCGGGAGATTCATTCCCAACTGAGACAAGCAGTTGTGCAACCCGGAAATCTTGAGGATGTGCTCACTGACAGAACTGTTTTCCTCCATCTTACAGCTGTAGAATGCGTTGGAGACATCATATCTCTCAACTCGGGCATGAGCCTGGAAAACCATTTTCAGCTCTTGGAACATCTCATATGCCCCGTGGTGCTCAAAACGCTTTTGGAGCCCCGATTCTAAGCTGTAGAGCATGCCGCACTGAACCAGGGAGTAATCATCACAACGCGACTGCCAAGCGTTCATAACATCTTGGTTTGCCGGGGCGGGAGCGTCACCTAGCGGTGCTTCTAGGACATATGTTTTCTTGGCAGCTATGAGGATGATCCTCAGGTTACGGACCCAGTCCGTATAGTTGCTACCATCATCTTTCAGCTTGGATTTCTCTAGGAACGCGTTGAAGTTGAGGGTGACATGAGCGTGGGCCATTTGATCTACAAGACATATTGTAAAGAATTTAGACTAAGTTCATGATAATTAAGTTCATCTTAATCAAATTTTAATGAACTCCCACTCAGATTGACATCTCTCTAGTCATCTAAGTGATACATGATCCGAATCGACTAGCCCGTGTCCGATCATCACGTGAGACGGACTAGTCATCAACGGTGAACATCTTCATGTTGATCGTATCTTCTATACGACTCATGTTCGACCTTTCGGTCTTCCGTGTTCCGAGGCCATGTCTGTACATGCTAGGCTCGTCAAGTGAACCCTAAGTGTATTGCGTGTGTAAATCTGGCTTACACCCGTCGTATGCGAACGTTAGAGCCTATCACACCCGATCATCACGTGGTGCTTCGGAACAACGATCCTTAGCAACGGTGCACAGTTAGGGGGAACACAATTCTTGAAATTTTTAGTGAGAGATCATCTTATTTACTACCGTCGTTCTAAGTAAACAAGATGCATAAACATGATAAACATCACATGCAATCAAATACAGTGACATGATATGGCCAATATCATCTTGCTCCTTCGATCTCCATCTTCGGGGCACCATGATCATCTTTGTCATCGGCTTGACACCATGATCTCCATCATCGTGTCTTCATGAAGTCGTCACACCAACTATTACTTCTACTACTATGGCTAACGTTTAGCAATAAAGTAAAGTAATTACATGGCGTTATTCAGTGACACGCAGGTCATACAATAATTAAGACAACTCCTATGGCTCCTGCTAGTTGTCATTGTCATCGACATGCAAGTCGTGATTTCCTATTACAAGAACATGATCAATCTCATACATCACATATATCATTCATCACATCTTCTTGGCCATACCACATCACATAGCACATGCTGCAAGAACAAGTTAGACGACCTCTAATTGTTGTTGCAAGTTTTACGTGGCTTCTATAGGTTTTCTAGCAAGAACGTTTCTTACCTACGCCAAGACCACAACGTGATTTGTCAATTTCTATTTACCCTTCATAAGGACCCTGTTCATCGAATCCGATCCGACTAAAGTGGGAGAGACAGACACCCGCCAGCCACCTTATGCATCTAGTGCATGTCTGTCGGTGGAACCAGTCTCACGTAAGCGTACGTGTAAGTTCGGTCAGGGCCGCTTCATCCCACAATGCCGCCGAATCAAGATTGGACTAGTAACGGCAAGAAAATTGAGCAAACTCAACGCCCACAACTTGTTTGTGTTCTACTCGTGCAAGATGCTACGCAAAGACCTAGCTCAGATGCCACTGTTGGGGAACGTAGCAGAATTCAAAAATTTTCCTACGCTTCACCAAGATCAATCTAAGGAGTCATCTAGCAACGAGCATAAAGGAGTACATCTACATACCCTTTGTAGATCACGCGCGGAAGCGTTCGAAGGAACGTGGATGAAGTAGTCGTACTCTTCGTGACCCTCGTCACCGATGATCCCAGCGCCGAACGGACGACACCTCCGCGTTCAACACACGTACGGTACAGCGACGTCTCCTCCTTCTTGATCCAGCAAGGACGGAGGAGAGGTTGTCGGAGATCCAGCAACACGACGGCGTGGAGGTGGATGCAACAGGAAAAGCTGTAGGGCTTCGCCGGCGCCCTGCGAGAGGAGTTGGAGGTGTGACGGGAGGGGGGAGAGGCGCCAGAGGCTTGGGGTGCCGCTGCCCTCTCCCCCCCACTATATATAGGGGACAGGGGGCGCCGGCCCTGGGGAGATCAGATCTCCAAAGGGCGGCGTCCAAGGGGGGTAGACTTGCCCCCCAAGGCATAGGGGGCGCCCCCTCCCCCTAGGGTTTCAACCCTAGGCGCATGGAGGGGGGGCATGTGGTGCGCCAGCCCACCAGGGGCTGGCCCCTTCCCCCTTGCGGCCTAGGGGACCCACCGGGATGGGTGGCCCCACCAGGTGGACCCCCGGGACCCCTCCGGTGGTCCCGGGACACTCCCGGTGACCCCCGGAGTTCACCAGATGGCCGAAACTGGACTTCCTATATATCATTCTTTACCTCCGGACCATTCCGGAACTCCTCGTGACGTCCGGGATCTCATCCGGGACTCCGAACAACATTTGGGTTTCCATGTGCATGTATCTCTACAACCCTAGCGTCACCGAACCTTAAGTGTGTAGACCTTACGGGTTCGAGAGACACGCAGACATGACCGAGACGACTCTCCGGTCAATAACCAACAGCGGGATCCGGATACCCATGTTGGTTCCCACGTGTTCCTCGACGATCTCATCGGATGAACCACTGTGTCAAGGATTCACTCAATCCCGTATGTTATTCCCTTTGTCCATCGGTACGGTACTTGCCCAAGATTCGATCGTCGGTATGCCCGATACCTTGTTCAATCTCGTCATGGCAAGTCTCTTTACTTGTTCCGTAATCCATCATCCCGTGACTAACTCCTTAGTCACCTTGAGCTCATTATGATGATGTCTTACCGAGAGGGCCCAGAGGTACCTCTCCGTCATACAGAGTGACAATATCCCAGTCTCGGTTCGTACCAACTCAACAGACACTTTCGGAGATACCCGTTGCGTACCTTTATAGCCACCCAGTTATGTTGTGACGTTTGGCAAACCCAAAGCATTCCTACGGTATCCGGGAGTTGCACAACCTCATGGTCTAAGGAATAAATACTTGACACGGGAAAAGCTTATGCATTACGAAATATACGATCTCGTGCTAGGCTCAGGATTGGGTCTTGTCCATCACATCATTCTCCCAATGATGTGATCCCGTTATCAATGACATCCAATGTCCATGGTCAGGAAACTGTGACCATCTGTTGATCAACGAGCTAGTAACTAGAGGCTTACCAGGGACACGTTGTGGTCTATGTATTCACACATGTATCGCTGTTTCCGTACAATACAATTCAAGCATGAATAACAGACAATTATCATGAACAAGGAAATATAATAATACTTTTATTATTGCCTCTAGGGCGTATTTCCAACACTAACTTACTGATCCAGTGCCCAGTGCCAGTTCCTGTTTTTTTGCATGTTTTTTGTATCGCAGAAAATCCATATCAAATGAAGTCCGAGTGCAATAAATTTTTACACAGAATTATTTTGGAATATACGTGGTTTTTGGGAGTTGGAATCACCGGCGGAGGCCCACACAGCCCACAAGACACCAGGGCACGCCAGAGGCCCCTGGTGCGCGGTGGTGGGTTGTGCCCTCCTTGAATTTCGGTTGGAGCTCTACTTCGGGCGCAAGGAAGCTTATATCCGGAAAAAAATCGTGTTAAAATCTCAGCGCAATCGGAGTTACGGATCTCTGGGAATATAAGAAACGGTTTTCGGCCAGATCTGGGAAACGCGAAATAGAGAGAGACAGAAAGACATATCCAATCTCGGAGGGGCTCTCGCCCCTCCAGAGCCATGGAGGCCAAGGATAGGGGGAAACCCTCCTCCCATCTAGGGAGGAGGCCTAGGAAGAAGAAGAAGGAGGGGGGCTCTCTCCCCCTTTCTGCTGGTGGCGCCGGAACACCGCTGGGGCAATATCGTGTGACGGCGATCTACTCCAACAACTCTGTCATCTTCACCAACAACTCCATCACCTTCCCCCATCTATATTCAACGGTCCACACTCCCGCAACCCGCTGTACCCCCTACTTGAACATGGTGCTTTATGCTTCATATTATTATCCAATACTATGTTGCCATCCTATGATGTTTGAGTATATCTATTTTGTCCTATGGGTTAATCGTGATCTTGGTGGTATGATTGTATATTTTATTTATGGTGCTGTCCTACGGTGCCCTTTGTTCTCGCGTAAACGTGAGGGGGCCCCGCTATAGGAGGTTGCAATATGTTCATGGTTCACTTATGGTGGGTTGCGAGAGTGACAGAAACTTAAACCCGAATAAGGGGGGTATGACGTATGGGAGTAAAGAGGACTTGATACTTAATACTATGGTTGAGTTTCACGACCTTAATGATCTTTAATAGTTGTGGATTCTTGCTAGAGTTCCAATCATAAGTGCATATGATCCAAGTAGAGAAAGTATGTTAGCTCATGACTCTCCCTCATATAAAATTGCAAGAACGATTACTGGTACTTGTTATCGATTGCCTAGGGACAATTCCGCAAATCTTACCACATGAATCCACACTCGCTATACTACTTTATTTGTACTTTTATCTAAACAGCCCCTACTTTGTATTTATGTGCTCTTTATTATCTTGCAAAACTATCCCAAAGTACTTCTAATTTCATTCTTGTTCTAGGTAAAGCAAACGTCAAGTGTGCGTAGAGTTGTATCGGTGGTCGATGGAACTTGAGGAAATATTTGTTCTACCTTTAGCTCCTCGTTGGGTTTGACACTCTTACTTATCAAAAGAGGCTACGAACGATCCCCTACACTTGTGGGTTATCAAGACCTTTTTCTGGCGCCGTTGTCGGGGAGTTATAGCGTGGGGTGAATATTCTCGTGTGTGCTTGTTTGCTTTATCACTAAGTAGTTTTTATTTCCTATTCTAAGTTGTTCTCAATCTTTTGTCATGGATATGGAACACGAAACACCAAAAAATTTACTGGTACTTGCTGCTCATGGAGATGGGGAACCTCCTAAAACCCTCGACGCTCGTTTTGTGAAATATATTATGCACTACTTTGATAATCCTGAGAAAACCCCATTCAACTATATAATGGGAGAAACGTTGGATCAACGTGAATACTTTAGGGAATGTCGCTTGACTCATAAAGGGAAATTGTTATGGGATCAAATTCATATGTTGCATTGGTATGCTTATGATTTATGCTTGAGATATGATTATACTTGTTGCTCTAGGATGAATGCTCCACACCTACCCTTTTCATGTGAATTTAATGACAATGAAACCTTATCTTCTTATGCTAGAGGTATATATGATTACTATGATGCGGAAATAATAGATGAATTTGTTGCTTTTAAGGGTGCTTATGAAATTGAATCTTTGTTTCAAAAGAATGAAGCTTTTGATGATGATGTTTATAGACCTGAATTTTTTTGCCATCCTTAAATATTGCTATGATAATTACAAATAGAACTCCAATATTGATATATTTATTGAGAAAGTCTCCGCTGTCCAGGAAGAGACTAATATTTTGCAGGAGTCTATGGAAGAAGGAATTGATGACACTTTGAGATCATTGGATGAAAAAGATGAGGAGGAGAGTGAAGAACAAAAGGATAAAGAACAGATTAGCTACACATGCCCACCTTTTGATGAGAGTAACCCCTCAACTCATACATTATTTAATTTCCCTGCGTGCTTACCGAAGGATGAATGCTATGATAATTGCTATGATCCCATTGATTCTTTTGAAATATCCCTTTTTGATGATGCTTGTGGCCAAGATGCCAATATGAATTATGCTTATGGAGATGAACTTGCTACAGTTCCTTATGTCAAGAATGAAATTTTTGTTGTTGCACCCACACATGATAGTCCTATTATCTTTTTGAATTCTTCGAACTACACTATATCGAAGAAATTTGCACTTATTAATGATTATATTGATAGGTTGCCTTTTACCGTTACACATGATAATTTTGATGAATATAATATGCATGTGCTTGCTGCTCCTACTTGCAATTATTATGAGAGAGGAACTACATCTCCACCTCTTTATGTTTCCAACACGATAGAATTGCAAGAAACTTCTTATACTATGCATTGGCCTTTACTTGATGTGCATGAATTGTTCTTTTATGACATGCCCATGCATAGGAAGACAGGTAGACTTCGTCATTGCTTGATATATGTTGCTTTGTGCTCACTACTAAATGTTAAATCATTGTTGATTCAAATTGGCTTTGATACACCTTGGGATCCGGGTGGATTCATTACTTGAGCACTTTATGCCTAGCTTAATGGCTTTAAAGAAAGTGTTGTGTCAGGCCCAAGATGCGATTCTATCCCGATCACGTGACACTTACGTGATTGGGGCACAACCGCATTTCGGGCGCTTAGCAAGATGGATATCATTACATCGTACCATTACATACATACATGGGGGATACAACAATACATACAAGTCACATGAATACAACATCATCAATACAAAGTATCCGACTACGGATACAAACATGAAAAAAAAACACAACATCCATCTGCTATCCCACGCTGCCGACCCGGAACCTAACCCAAGACTGAAGAAGAGGAACTCCAACAAAAGAACAACGCTCTCACGTCAAGACATTGGAAACCTGCACCTGCAACTGTTGTGGTAGTATCTGTGAGCCACGAGGACTCAACAATCCCATAACCATGGGTAACAAGACTATCAAAGCTTAAAGGGTAGGAAGAGGTAAAGTGGTGAGGTTGCAGCAGCGGCTAAGCAATATATGGTGGCTAACTTACGAGTACAAGAATAAGATGAGCATCTACGCAAACGGTCGCAAACTAGTAGTGATTGCTAAAGATCCTGAACTACCTACGAGTCAAACATAAACCCACCGTGTTCTCTTCTCAAAGTGAAAAGAGACAGTCACGGTTACTCACACAGTTGTGTGTTTTACTTCGGATCCTCTGTCAAGTTTTCTACAACCGGACATTATATGTATATGACGATCTCTAGACAGATGGATCTTATATGAATCATATGATGAAGTACCACATGAGTGGATATATAGGAAAGGAATCCAAATCTGCCGAATCGCTCATGTTATGATCTTCTATATCCTAGGTCTCTGCGTTCCGTCATCTGGCTTATGTTCTTCATGTAGCATTCAGATCGAATGACTCTATGAAATTACGTCAACACTTCCACATATTATGGGTAACGTAGGAGACATCCCTATTTTCCCCCGGGGGTCTTAATTACCACTGCTTAGCTTTCAATTTGCCTCTGACCATCAAATTAAATGTGAATAACCCGTCCTCCTCTCTTTGAAACAAGGGGCGCTTCCGGTTCTGTGCGTGCTTCAAACAATTTTGTAACAAATTCCAATCTGCCACATAACCGCGGGCACGGCTTTCGAAAGATCATAACCCTGCAGGGGTGTCCCAACTTAGCCCATCACAAGCTCTCACGATCAGCTGAAGTGATAAATATAATATCATCACCCCTTATCTTAGGGAAATCCGATTAGGCTCGGCATCCCGGTGCACAAGACATTTCGACAATGGTAAAACAAGTCCAGCAAGACCTCCCGGCGTGCCGACACCCAGATAGTAGCCGCGCGTATCTCGTCTCAGGCCACAACCGGATAGGTGATCCTACGAGTAAAACCAGCCCTCGGGTTTCCCCAAGGTGGCCCCGTAGTCTCCCCATTCGGGACCAACACCATCAGCACTGGCCCCCCCTGCTATGTAGAAAAGAACCTCCAAGGAGCGTCCCCCTTATGCAATTTAATTAATTAATTAAGTTGTTATTATGAGGCAAATTAAAACCAATGTTGGGCCTTGCTGGAGGAGTTTTATTCAAAGACGAAGTGTCAAGGGGTCCCCATATACCCAACCGTGTAAGGAACGCAAAATCAATGAACATAATGCCGGTTTATCGGCGCCTAAGGTGGCATGAGTGGAACAAAACACCGAGCAAAAGGCCAAGCCTTCCACTCATGCCCAGTATATAGGTGTGTTATTATATATATAACATATTGTGATATACCAACAACAAGTTCCCGCCTGGAACGATCTTCATCTTCACCTGCAACTAACAACGCTATAAGAGGGGCTGAGCAAGCGGGTAACATAGCCAAACAATGGTTTTGCTAGGAAGGTGTCAAAGGTTAGAGGTTTCATGGCAACAAGGAGAGGGGCTGACAATAATGATGGGTAGCGCGACATATAACGATAGCATCGAGACACTAAGCATGGCAATGATAGTAAGGGTATCCAAGGGTATGGTCATCTTGCCTGAGATCCCGCAAGGAAGAAGAACGGATCCATGAAGAAGACGAAGAAGAAGCCTTGAAGAAGAACCACATGAAGACGAACGAATCCTCACGATCGCAACGGAACAAGCACTAACGAGAAGAAGCAAGCAACACGGTAAACACATCACATGAGACATGACAATATGCTCAACCAAGTATGATGCAAGACAGTTCTATATAGGATGCACTACAAGTCTATACAGGAAGCACAACATGGCAAGGTAGGAAGCACAGTAAAACAACACAAGTATATATATATATATATATATATATATATATATATATATATATATATATATAT
>LR738709.1:557279075-557290056 GCA_902687465.1 Secale cereale | reverse complement strand
CAACACAAGTCTATATGATGCAATACATGGCAAGGCATGATGCATGACAAGTCTATACAGGAAGCATAACATGGCAAGGTAGGAAGCACAGAAAACAACACAAGTCTATATGACGCAATACATGGCAAGGTATGATGCATGACAAGTCTATACAGGAAGCACACCAAGTCTATACAGGAAGCATAACATGGCAAGGTAGGAAGCACAGAAAACAACACAAGTCTATATGATGCAATACATGGCAAGGAATGATGCATGACAAGTCTATACAGGAAGCACAGAAAGTCTATACAGGAAGCATAACATGGCAAGGTAGGAAGCACTCAAAAACAACACAAGTCAACAAGTTTAAATGAGGCCGGAAACAACATATAACGAATCCGGTAAGCCCTCATGTGCATAGTTTGAAATTAGTTCAGATCTGAACAAACCTTATGTTCAAGTTGTTAAACAGCAAGTTAACATGCACCATCATGATCTACACGAAATTCTAGTCAAGTTTCATATAAAGTTTGTTTAATTTGGAGCTACGGCCTAGAAGATATGAGCAAAACAAGTCAAGCAAAGAAATGGTGCAAGATACACCCAAACATCAAGCAAACTCACTCCAAACATTAAAACAATATGATATTATGATTCTACATGCAAAATCACACAAGTTACATATAAGGAACACTCAAAACGGAGCAACGGGCTAAAAGATACACCCGAAACAAGAAACAATGCAAAGCTGAAATTAACAGCCACATAGCAACTTTGGAGCAAGAAATATATACTCTACATCACTCAAACATGGTGACAAGAAGCATGGACATGAAGTAGACATATCCTACAGCAAACAACTCCATTGGAGCATCTCCAAAGGAGGCATGGATCAATAGCAACAAGCTACAACATTTTGAACATGACACTAAAACCTGACAGTAATATTTTATAGCAACTTGGGAGCAAGAAATAAATAAGCTACAGCAGGTCAAATGAGCAAGTAAGGGCATGAATGGATAGACAACAACATATACAACAAGGAATGATCAATGGCCACCCCAAAACTAACATGGATTTGCCTAGGGCATCAAGCAAACATAGCATCAGGATATTACAGATTCCAGACTTAGTGAAATTTCACTAAGTTTTAAAACAGTAATAACAACATGGCATGTTTACAAGCATGTTTAAGTCAACACAAGGCATATCATGGCAGTTAGTTTGCACCACAGCAAATAACACATCATGGAGAATCTAAAACACCTAGGCATGTGTCATGGGGACAAACACAACAATAACAACGAGCTCCTCAACTAGGCATCTCGTAACAAGTTACAAAACCTAACAGCCAAATGCACTTTTGCAACAGAGATAAACATGGCAATATGGACTCAAACAAGCATGCTATAGCAACCAACATGTAGAGCATCTCATGATGAACATTTTGACATATCATTTGCATCATTTGGACAAACATGCACCAAGTTATCACATCTCAAACATGGCAAGAAAATAACAAGTAGCATCAGTTTATAACAAGTAGCACTCTTGCAACAGAGATTAGAGCATCTAGATCAACTCAATCAAGCATGGCACAATGGAACAAAGTGTAGAGCACATCACCACGATCATTTTGATGTATCATTCACTCAATTTGGACATGTACACAAAAAGATATCACCATGCAAACATAGCATCAAAAATGCATTTTCTGGAGCTTATCCATATTCTAAAAATGAAAACTGAGCGCAGTTTATTATATGACGCACGGGGCGGGGAAAGGGGTTCTCACCAGATGGGCTTCGGCCCAGGGGTGAAGGAGGACGAGGTGGGCCGGTGAAGAAGTGGCAGAGGCGGGCCGGCCCGAAGGGGAGCTGGGCCGGTGGGAGGCCAAGTCGGCTGGGCTGTGGCCCACGTGGAGATGGGCCTCGCCCCGTCGGTGAGCGAGGCAGGATCGAGCGAGGCTCGTCCTCCTCCTCCCGAACAGGGACCAAGCGGTGGCGGCGGTTACCGGACTCCGGCGATGGGGCACACGGCGGCGCCGGTTACAGAATCGGCCGGCGATGATGGGAATGGATAGATCCGGGCCTTGGGACCCCGGATCTGGCGCTGGAAGTGGCCGGCGGGGCTTGCAGAGGCGGCTCCGGCGAGAACCTCGAGCAAGGCGGCGGCAACTCCCTGCGAAGGAGAGCGGGGGCGTGTGAGAGAGGAGGAGAGAAGGAGAGGAAGGAGGCGGGATCCTGGGACCGGCCTGAGGGGCTCCGGCGAGGACGACAGTCGGCGGTGATTCCGGCAAGGCGGCGGGGACGACGGCCGGCAGCGGTCAGAGTGCTCGGGGTCGAGGGGCTCCTCCCCTTGATCCAGAATGAACGGGCGAAGTGGGCACGGAGGCGCGGGCCGGCTCGGGCCCGGATCGGAGCCCGGGCGGGCCGGAGCTGGGCCTGGCGCGGTGGGGAGGCATGAGGGACACGTGGGAGGCGCTGGTTGGAGGAGGCGGCCCAATGGCGGGGCGCCACGTGGCGGCGGTGTGGTGGCTGGCTCGCCGGAAAACGAGGAAGGAGGCGGCTGGAGCGGCTGGCAGCGCGAAAATTGAGGAGGAGGTTGGTGGAGGCCAATTTTGGCAGGTTGGGGTGTCTATTTATAGACAAGGGCTAGGTTAGGGGAGTTTGGGGGGGGGGTTTAGAGCCCTCCGATCTCGAGGGGAGTTAAGATGGGCCTAGAGGGAATTAGTGAGCTGTGTAGAAGTAGTTGGGCTGAGGTGAGAGGAGAGGGAGAGAGGCCCGCGGGGGTTTTCGGAGACCGAAAACGTCCGACGTTTTAACTGGCGACTAGTGCCGCTATATTTATCCGTTGGGCCATCAAACGAGCTCCGAATGCGATGAAATTTGGCAGGCGGCCTGTCTACACTATAATAAGACCACACGCCAAGTTTCACCCCATTCCGAGAACATTTTTCGGCCACTTATAAAATAATTATTCGGAGGCACCGCGGGCGCGTGCAAGTGTGTCTGGGCTCAGAACGGACAACGGGAAAGACGAGGGGACTCGGACGGATGCAAGTTTTGAAAACATGCTGATGCAACACACACGATGACATGGCATGATGCAACACGCAAGCAGATGACATGGCGACAAAGACGAGTAACTGGCTCACACCTGGAGCACCGGTCTCGGGGTGTCACATGCTGCCAGGGAGACAACCCAGAAGTTTAAAAAAAGAGTCATTTATTTCTGTTGAGTGCTTTTATAAAGTTTAAAAACAAAAAAATATAGAGGGGAACCTAAAACTTTTTTAAAAAGAGAAGCGATTGAAAGGTGATGCATTGCGGAAATAAGGGTCGACCTTGAACACTTGTGTTCATGCTTATGGAAACAATGTAGAATTTTTCATGGAAGTTTCTCACAAAAATAATTATCCCCTTGTACAATTCCATTGTCTTATAAAAATAATGTGCCAAGGTTTGCCTTTAGGATGATTAGATTGTTTGTTGGTTTGTGCCGCGCAAAACAGAAACTTTGGCTGTAGTGCACGTTTTTTAATTTTTTATTGGAAAGTCAAACCGTTCTGAAACTTTTTGCAAAATCTTGCTATACAAAATGTTTATTATTCCTAATTTGTTCAATTTTTTTAGAGTTACAGAAGTATGTCGAATGTCCAAATCTTTACAGACTGTCTTGTTTTCACAGATTGCTGTTATAGCTTCATTATTTGCATATGTTTGAATTCTTGTTGAAGCCTCCTTGACTTGGGGCCATAGAATTTTCATAGCATACAATGGGTAATGTTTGTTTATAATTATACAAAAATGTTAGAGCAGTACATGATCGGATTTCATTGAGCATATGCACTAACACCGCCACTAAAAATTCGATTAAGTTTTGTGTGGATGAAGTGTTCGAAGATTGAGGAGGTCTCAATGTGAGGAGAAGGAGGAGAGGAAAGAGCTCAAGCTTGGGGGTGACCAAGGCACCCCAAGTAAATATTCAAGGAGACTCAAGCGTCTAAGCTTGGGGATGCCCCGGAAGGCATCCCATCTTTCTTCAACAAGTATCGGTATGTTTTCAGATTCATTTCGTTCACATGATATTGATGGGCCTCAAACCCCTCGTTGGTTACCCCAAGTGGAAGGTGTAAGATGCAGTATTGTAGAAGTGTTTTCCCTTAGCAAAGATGCCAAGGATCAAATCCCCAGAGACTCCTAGGTTCAACAAGTAGGTGTCAACTGCTAACGGCGCAATTAGCAATCAACGTGGACCTGCACACAGATACAAATAACTTTGCTCCCAACGAGTACAGAGAGGTTGTCAATCCCTCCGGCCTTGTAGTTCACAAAGGTTTAAAAGCAATGATAGTAGTGATATATAGTGTTTGCAATAGTAAATAATAACAAAAAGTAAATAGCGGGTGTGATCAATGATAGTAATAAGGACCAGAGTCTCATGATGTTCACTAGTGATGTCTCTCTCCCAAAAGACGATAATACAGCTATGTGAGGTAAACAAATTACAGCTTGGCAATTGACAGGACCACAAACGCAAACCAATGCTGACTACATTGCAAGAAAGGTTGAGGTTCAAAGCATGGGCGGTACGCCAAAGTAAGTAGACCGAAATCCATCAATGCCTACTACTAATCATCCACCTTGAGATATCTATCCAGAACATCTCGCTGGTATTAAGTTGCGAGTCCCACCCATAGTGTAAACTCAATGCAACAGACAACTGCATTAAAAGAACTTTGCGTAAAGTAAATAATCCTTGCACCCGCGGGCACAAGCACCGTTGTTTTCCCCCTTGTGGCAACAGCACATCCCCTAGACTCATGTTTCTGTCACTCAAGCTAGTCATCGAGGGGCATGAACCCACAATCAAGCATAACGTTCCCTCTTGGAGTCACTACCTACTACTCGGCCAAAGCAATAAATAACAACGGAGAACATGCAAGAATTACTTATGAACATAAATATAAAAGAGGTGAATCAAATATATTACTCAAGATCAATCAGAACATAATCTCATAATCCATCGGATCCCAGCAAACTCAACATAGCAACAGCATAAGGATTACATATGTGCCTCGATCATGTAGGGCAGCTCATGAGGACTGATTAGTGAAGCACAAGAACGGGAGGAGAACATCACATAGCTACTGGTCATGGACTCATGGTCCAAGGGAGACTACTCACGAGTCATCCGGGAGGCGTCCATGGTGGTGGAGAAGCTCCCGGTGGTGATCCTCCCCTCCGGCAGGGTGCCGGGAAGAGTTCTCCTGGTGCTCCCGATCTTGGAAGCGGCGGCGGCGGCGGAACAGAGATGGGATCGCGAAAAGAGTTTCTTCTTTTGAGGGTTTCGGAGGACCCTCTAAATATATGCCAAAGGGGGGCACCGAACGGGCTTCGGGGGGCCCAGGCGCCCCCCCGGCGCGGCCCAGGGGGGGGGGGGGGCGCCGCCAGGGCGCCTGGAGCCCTGGTGGCCCCCCCAGGCTGCCCTTCGGACGCAGTGTTGTTTCCGGATCGCTGATTTTTTATATAATTTTTCTGGATTTTTCTGGGCAGTTCTCGAAACGTGAAAACCTGAAATACAAAAACAGCCGAAAACAGAAACTGGCACTGGGGTGCACTGGATTAGTAAGTTAGTCCAAATATGATCAAAAGTGTATGGAAGTGTATGAATATCATAGCAATATCACCCAAAAGTGGCATGGAGCAAGCATAAATTATAGATACGTTTTGGACGTATCAACATCCCCAAGCTTAATTCCTGCTCGTCCTCGAGTAGGTAAATGATAACAAGAATAATTTCTGTGGTGACATGCTATTAACCATATAGGACTTTTTCATAGTCATATGACAAAAGCTTACTAAGACAATGAATCTATAGTAATTAAGTTGCCTCATGAGAAAATCACAAATGACTGAAAGTTTTACAATATGAAACTGAAACATCAAAAAGATTTGCAATGAACATGATGTGCAAACATGATAAAGTGATATCTTGCTTGCCCCCTTTAGTGATGCAAAACATAATTGCAGGGGCACCTTCAAGGTTTAAGTGATGACTAGATACAATGATTTCAAAATAAACGATATCACAATCATGCAAAAGACAATGCTACTTTGGGACAATGCACATTACACTCAGAATGACAATCATGCTCTCAGTAGTTGGTGCTTTAACATAAAAGTAAAAGAATGGTTATGTGCTAGAGTTTTTATTTTGAAAACATGGAAGCAATTTTGTCAACGGTAGTAGTACTTCATATGTGTCATGCATAAGACATCCTATAAGTTGCAAGCCTCATGCATCGAATACCAATAGTGCTCGTACCTTGTCCTAATTAGCTCGGATCTCCATGGGTTATCATTGCATTACATATGTTTCAACCAAGTGTCACAAAGGGGTACCTCTATGCCACCTGTACAAAGGTCCAAGGTGATAAATCGCATTTGATTTCTCGTTTTTGATAGATCTCAACTTGAGGACATCCATACCGGGACAACATAGAAAATAGATGATGGACTCCTCTTTAATGCATAAGCATGTTCTCATAAGAGATTGAGGATCAACGTCCAAGCTAAAACTTCCACCATGATACATGGCTTTGGTTGGCGGCCCAATGTTCTTCTCTAACAATATGCATATTCATTCAACCCACGGTAAATCACCCTTACTTCAGACAAGACGAACATGCATAGCAACTCACATGATATTCAACAAAAGTGTGACAGTTGATGGCGTCCCCAGAAACATGGTTACCGCTCAGCAAGCAACTTATAAGAAATAAGATACATAGGCAACATATTCTTTACCACAATAGTTTTTAAGCTACTTTCCCATGAGCTATGTATTGCAAAGTTAGTTTGCTTAGTACAGGTGGAGGTTAGCAAAAGACTAGGAGCGACCAACTAAGAGAGCAATGACGGTCATAATCATGCAGAGCGACAAAGCAACATTGAATCATGCATGGTAGTTATATCACTACTCAGAAATAAAAGATCATCAAGGCTTGACAAACTTTCTTTACAGTCTTAAATATGCGTGAGCATACGCCAAGTCAATCAAAATAAATTCTCGAAGGAAGATATTACTAAACCATACCATATCATAGGCAAACAAATCAAGTTGGTACTCCAATAACATATTGGGAACCCCCAGCTATTTGAGATTAACCATAAGAAAACCTGAACTACTAAGCACCATTATGCAAGTAGCATCTTTATCATAGACACATTAACCAATGCAACGGAAGCAAACTCTCTTAATAAGGTGAGCATGATAATTAAAGAGAGTTCAAGCAACCAACTAAACAAAAGCTCTTTGAAAAGATAAGCATGAATACTAAGAGCAGAGCATGATAGTAGCTATTAAAAGACAAAGAACACACACAGCATAGATAGACATGAAAATTCTATGTTATGTTCTAGGTAGAAGTGGAGCGTGTTTCTCTCCCACATAAAGAATGCTGAGTTCCGACTCGTTATGAAAAACTAAAAAGAAAACTAAAAGCAAGACGCTCCAAGCATAACACATAACACATGAAGTGATAAAAATATAGCGGAACGAAAGACGAACTGATAATGTTGATGGAGAAGGGGATGCACGGGGGCATCCCCAAGCTTAGACGCTTGAGTCTCCTTGAATATTTCTTGGGGGTGCACGGGGGCATCCCCAAGCTTGAGCGCTTGACACTCCTGAATCTTTTTTATCATCTTCCCTCGCACACTTGAAAACTCCCTTCATACATAACTCATCATAATCTGATTAGCGAGGTTAGTACCCTCAATAAAATAATTATACCTTGCTGGAAATAAAGATATTCTTGAAGTTCTACTGTTTCTCAAGATTGCCAAAAGGTTTTTGCAAAGAAAAAGCAAGCTCTTGATTTGCAAAGTGAAGGAAAGGCAAAACAGGACAGAATCTGTGAAAAACAGAACATCAGGTAGTAATTGATCTGTTCGGGGTACTTATGCAACTGAAATTAAAAAACTCAGAACTGACGCACGAAAGACAATTATATAGAGAACGCTGTCGAAAAAATTCAGACCAAAAAGATGATCTGGTGATTTTATACGAAATTTTCTATCCAAGGACAGAATCTGTTTCCTGGACAGCACCTCACAACTTTTGAACTTTCTAGCAATCAGAGGCTATACTTGGCACAAATATGAAAAGCAAAGATACAATGATGATGCTACTGTAGTAAACAACATCAAGAAACAACAAAAGCAAAATAAATTTTTTATTCATGTGGGCTGCCTCCCAAAAGCGCTTTCTTTTATGCCTTTAAGCTAGGCATAAGACTTTAATGATGCTCTCGTAGGAATAAGAGTTAAAGAACAAAAGAGAGCATCAAGAAGCAAATACCAAACACATTTAAGCCTAACATGCTTCCTATGCATAGGAATATTGCAATAGAATAATTCATTGAAGCACAAAGCAATAAGCATAGGAAGACAAAACAAGTGCAGCTTCAAAACCTTCAACATAAAGAAAGGGAACTTGATATTAATTAAATATCTATAGGCATATGTTCCCTTCTCATAATAATTTTCAGTGGGATCACGAATAAACTCAACAATATAAGCATCACACAAAGCATTGTTACCATGATCCACATGCAAAAAGGTACTCTTACTCTCCACATAAGTATCATGAAGAGGATAAAACTTAGTATAAAAGAGAGACATAAGCTCTTGCCAATCAAGCAAGTGCGAGTTATCGAGAAGCTTATACCAATCTGAAGCCTTATCTATAAGTGATACGGCGAACAATTTCCTCATGACAAACTTCCTTGATACACCTGCAAGCTTAAATAATGAACATAGTTGTGACAGATATAGCAAGTGTTCACCGGGATGTCTGTCTCCTGCATAACGATTAGCCAAAACATAATCGATAATACCAGCTGGTATTTTATAGGGCACAATTTCAGTAGGGGGAGGAGCAACCACCACAGGTGTGGGGCGTCTTCCCGCAAGCAACGATCCAATAGCAAGGTTGTCCATAAGCATAACTAGTGAAATACATGAAGAAAACTGAAAGGTAAACTAACAAGACTAAAAAGCAAAGGTAAAAGATAGCGTGCAACCCCCCTATCCTGAAGAGTGGAATCCCCGGCAACGGCGCTAGAAAATACTCCTTGATGGGCCTCGAACCCCTCGTTGGTTACTCCAAGTGGAAGGTGTAAGATGCAGTATTGTAGAAGTGTTTTCCCTTAGCAAAGATGCCAAGGATCGAATCCCCAGAGACTCCTAGGTTCAACAAGTAGGTGTCAACTGCTAACGGCGCAATTAGCAATCAACGTGGACCTGCACACAGATACAAATAACTTTGCTCCCAACAAGTACAGAGATGTTGTCAATCCCTCCGGCCTTGTAGTTCACAAAGGATTAAAAGCAATGATAGTAGTGATATATAGTGTTTGCAATAGTAAATAATAACAAAAAGTAAATAGCAGGTGTGATCAATGATAGTGATAAGGACCGGAGTCTCATGATGTTCACTAGTGATGTCTCTCTCCCAAAAGACGATAAAACAGCTATGTGAGGTAAACAAATTACAGTTGGGCAATTGACAGGACCACGAACGCAAACCAATGCTGACTACATTGCAAGAAAGGTTGAGGTTCAAAGCATGGGCGGTACGCCAAAGTAAGTAGACCGAAATCCATCAATGCCTACTACTAACCATCCACCTTGAGATATCTATCCAGAACATCTCGCTGGTATTAAGTTGCGAGTCCCACCCATAGTGTAAACTCAATGCAACAGACAACTGCATTAAAAGAACTTTGCGTAAAGTAAACAATCCTTGCACCCGCGGGCACAAGCACCGTTGTTTTCCCCCTTGTGGCAACAGCACATCCCCTAGACTCATGTTTCTGTCACTCAAGCTAGTCATCGAGGGGCATGAACCCACAATCAAGCATAACGTTCCCTCTTGGAGTCACTACCTACTACTCGGCCAAAGCAATAAATAACAACGGAGAACATGCAAGAATTACTTATGAACATAAATATAAAAGAGGTGAATCAAATATATTACTCAAGATCAATCAGAACATAATCTCATAATCCATCGGATCCCAGCAAACTCAACATAGCAACAGCATAAGGATTACATATGTGCCTCGATCATGTAGGGCAGCTCACGAGGACTGATTAGTGAAGCACAAGAACGGGAGGAGAACATCACATATCTACTGGTCATGGACTCATGGTCCAAGGGAGACTACTCACGAGTCATCCGGGAGGCGTCCATGGTGGTGGAGAAGCTCCCGGTGGTGATCTTCCCCTCCGGCAGGGTGCCGGGAAGAGTTCTCCTGGTGCTCCCGATCTTGGAAGCGGCGGCGGCGGCGGAACAGAGATGGGATCGCGAAAAGAGTTTCTTCTTCTGAGGGTTTCAGAGGACCCTCTAAATATATGCCAAAGGGGGGCACCGGACGGGCTTCGGGGGGCCCAGGCGCCCCCCCGGCGCGGCCCAGGGGGGGGGGCGCCGCCAGGGCGCCTGGAGCCCTGGTGGCCCCCCCAGGCTGCCCTTCGGACGCAGTGTTGTTTCCGGAACGCTGATTTTTTATATAATTTTTCTGGATTTTTCTGGGCAGTTCTCGAAACGTGAAAACCTGAAATACAAAAACAGTCGAAAACAGAAACTGGCACTGGGGTGCACTGGATTAGTAAGTTAGTCCAAATATGATCAAAAGTGTATGGAAGTGTATGAATATCATAGCAATATCACCCAAAAGTGGCATGGAGCAAGCAGAAATTATAGATACGTTTTGGACGTATCAGATATGCGTAAATTCTTGGAGCGTCATGCGCTTTTTATTTTTCTTTTAATAAAGCACCATGCTGGTATAAGATAGTCCTTGGAAAATTTATAGAAGGCTCATTGCACCTAACTTATATCTTTTGAGTATGGGTTTATACAGTGGCGGAGCCAGGATTGGCCGACGCCCCAGGCGAGAAACTAAGAGTCAAAAAATAACGCCCCCCCC
>LR738709.1:557242858-557278956 GCA_902687465.1 Secale cereale | reverse complement strand
CCCCCCCGCGGAAAAATACAGTTTCAAAGCATATAAAAGTCAAGCAGGGGGCGATGACGGCGACGCGTCTTCGGCTCGCTTCTGTGATGATACGTCCAAAACGTATCTATAATTTCTGCTTGCTCCATGCCACTTTTGGGTGATATTGCTATGATATTCATACACTTCCATACACTTTTGATCATATTTGGACTAACTTACTAATCCAGTGCACCCCAGTGCCAGTTTCTGTTTTCGGCTGTTTTTGTATTTCAGGTTTTCACATTTCGAGAACTGCCCAGAAAAATCCAGAAAAATGATATAAAAAATCAGCGAACCGGAAACAACACTGCGTCCGAAGGGCAGCCTGGGGGGGGGGGGGCACAGGGGCTCCAGGCGCCCTGTGGGCGCGCCCCCCCTGGGCTGCGCCGGGGGGGCGCCTCGGCCCCCCAAGGCTCCCCCGGTGCCCTACTTTGGCATATATTTAAAGGGTTCCCCGTAACCCTCAGAAGAGGACTTCTTTTCGTGATCCCATCTCTGTTCCGCCGCCGCCGCCGCTTCCAAGATCGGGAGCACCAGGAGAACTCTTCCCGGCACCCTGCCGGAGGGGAGGATCACCACCGGGAGCTTCTCCACCACCATGGACGCCTCCCGGATGACTCGTGAGTAGTCTCCCTTGGACCATGAGTCCATGACCAGTAGCTATGTGATGTTCTCCTCCCGTTCTTGTGCTTCACTAATTAGTCCTCGTGAGCTGCCCTACATGATCGAGGCACCTATGTAATCCTTATGCTGTTGCTATGTTGAGTTTGCTGGGATCCGATGGATTATGAGATTATGTTCAGATTGATCTTGAGTAATATATTTGATTCACCTCTTTTATATTTTAGTTCAGAAGTAATTCTTGCATGTTCTCCGTTGTTATTTATTGCTTTGGCCGAGTAATAGGTAGTGACTCCAAGAGGGAACGTTATGCTCGATTGTGGGTTCATGCCCCTCGATGACTGGCTTGAGTGACAGAAACATGAGTCTAGGGGATGTGCTATTGCCACAAGGGGGAAAACAACGGTGCTTGTGCCCGCGGGTGCAAGGATTGTTTACTTTACGCAAAGTTCTTTTAATGCAGTTGTGTGTTGCATTGAGTTTACACTATGGGTGGGACTCGCAACTTAATACCAGCGAGATGTTCTGGATAGATATCTCAAGGTGGATGATTAGTAGTAGATATTGATGGATTTCGGTCTACTTACTTTGGCGTACCGCCCATGCTTTGAACCTCAACCTTTCTTGCAATGTAGTCAGCATTGGTTTGCGTTCGTGGTCCTGTCAATTGCCCAGCTGTAATTTGTTACCTCACATAGCTGTTTTATCGTCTTTTGGGAGAGAGACATCACTAGTGAACATCATGAGACTCCGGTCCATATTACCATCATTGATCACATACACTATTTACTTTTTTGCTATTTTACTTACTATTGCAAAATACTATCTATCACTACTATCATATTGCTTTTAACCCTTTGTGAACTACAAGGCCGGAGAGATTGACAACCTCTCTGTACTCGTTGGGAGCAAAGTTATTTGTATCTATGTGCAGGTCCACGTTGATTGCTAATTGCGCCGTTAGCAGTTGACACCTACCTGTTGAACCTAGGAGTCTCTGGGGATTCGATCCTTGGCATCTTTGCTAAGGGAAAACACTTCTACTTACTGCATCTTACACCTTCCACTTGGGGTAACCAACGAGGGGTTCGAGGCCCATCATGTGCTTGTAGTCTTTGCTAGGTAGTCTATGAACCTGGATATAATTTTTATTATATCTAGTGTTCATTTTATTGATATGATTGAAGATGAATAGACCGAAACATTTCCCAAAAATGGTATACATTTTGAATTGCAAATCGGTGCATTCGGGCAATTTTTTCAACTTAGTTGGTTTAATAACAAACGCAAAATATGAATTACTAAACCGGATTTCACATTTATGTTATCTGCAGGACTACAAAACTAAGGAATACAATATGAAAAGGGAAAAGCATTAAGAATTAAAGATGTTTTCTCAATCAAGCATCAAACAGTGGCAACTAGCAAGAGAAATTCCCCACAAAAGAAAACTAGCAAAAAAATTGGGATTTGGAAACAGTGGCTAGAAAGAGAAATCTCTTCATCAACTAGCCTAACACGGGCTACGTACGCTACGTCCAAAGATCTTCCTTTTCTGGTAAAAAAAAGACTCATACGCTACGTATGCTATGTACCAGCAGCACAAGCCCCTCTGTCTTTCTTGTTTTCGTCCACTTTTTTGTTATTGGGCTGGCCAATGGCCCAACAACAGGGGTATGAAGTGGGCTGTGCTCGAGGCTAGTTTTTTTCTCTAGATATATAGGCTGGAAAATTTGTCACGTCCCAGGCCATTGCCTGGGCTGCCTGGGGCCCAGATCCGCCCATGGCTTTATAGAATGCTTCATGTGCTTCACTTATATCATTTGAAGTTTGGATTGCATGTTTCTCTTCACATAGAAAACTGATGTTCGTAGAATTCTCTCGTGCGTCACTTATATTTGTTAGAGCATGATCTTTTGTAGAAAGAAATAACTCTCTTGCTTCACTTATATCTATTTAGAGAGTCAAACGGAATTGGTCAATTGCATGGTTAGTCATAAAACCCTACATAAAACTTATGGATCACTGAATATGATATGTTTGATTCCTTGCAATAGTTTTGTGATATAGAAATGATAATATGTTGGAGGTACTAGTGGATGAACATGTTTAGTAAGATATTGGTGTTAAGGTTTGTGATTCCCGAAGCATGCACGTATAGTCTCTCATTATGCCGGGAAGTTGGAGCACAATTTATCCTTGATTGTCCTATCTTTGTGTGAAGGTCGGGGGCACGCGATGGTTAACTCCTACCAACCTCTCCCCTAGGAGCATGCGTAGTATTACTTTGCTTCGAGGGCTAATAAACTTTTGCAATAAGTATGTGAGTTCTTTATGACTAATGTGAGTCCATGGATTATACGCACTCTCACCCTTTCATAATTGCTAGCCTCTCTCGTACCACGCAATTTTCATCGGTGCATAAAATTTATTAAACCTTCCTCAAAACAGCCACCATACCTACATATTATGGCATTTCCAAAGCCATTCAGAGATATATTGCCATGCACTCCCATCATGTAGATGACTTGAGCATTCATTTTCATATTGCCTTGCATGATCGTAAGACAACTAGCACGATATTTTCATGGCTTGTCCGTTTTTGGTATCTTTGTTATGCTAGATCATTGCACATCCTGGTACACCGCCAGAGGCATTCATATAGAGTCATACTATGTCATAGGTATCGAGTTGTAATTTTTATTTCTTTTGAGTTATAAGTAAAAGAATTGTGATGATCATCATTATCCATCATTAGAGCATGTCCCAATGAGGAAAGGATGATGGAGACCATGACTCCCCCACAAGTCGGGATGAGACTCTGGACTATAAAAATAAAAAAAGAGGCCAAAGAAGCCCAAATAAAAAAAGAGGCCAAAGAAGCCCACCAAAAAAAGAGAAAACAAAAAAATGAAAGGAAAAGAAAAGGGGCATGCAAATACCACACTTGTGCTTCAAAGTAGCACCATGTTTTTCATATAGAGAGTCTCCTATGCTTTCACTTTCATATACTAGTGGGAAATTTTCATAGTAGTTTGATGCATACCCACTTAGTTTCATATTGAGATTTCATACAGTTATAGCTCTTAGTTGCATCTGTTGCATGGCAATCCCTACTCCTCACATTGATATTTATTGAAGGACATCTCCATAGTCCATTAGCTTTCCTAGTTGATGTGAGACTTTCTTCCCTTATTTTGTCTACTACCACTGCATTCTATTCCACCTATATTGCTATATCCATGGCTTGCGCTCATGTATTGCGTGAGAGTTGAAAATGCCGAAGCGCGTTAAAAGGTATGAACCAATTGCTTGGCTGACACCGGGGTAGTACATGATTTATACTTTGAGCTGGGAAGATAGAGCAAGACAAGACTATATGATTTTGAAGGGATAACGTTCTTTAACATTTGATATTCTGAAAGACATGATTGTTTGTTGGGATGCCCGAGTATTGATGTCTTTATGTAAAATTATATACTATTGCTTTGAATCACTCATGCCTTAATATTCATGCCATGACTAGATATATAATCAAGTTTATGCTAGGTAGCATTCCACGTCATTTTTTTATCATTTACCTACTCGAGGACGAGAAGGAATTAAGCTTGGGGATGCTGATACGTCTCTGTCGTATCTATAATTTTTGATTGTTTCATGCCAATATTATACAACTTCACATATTTTTTGGCAACTATTTATATGATTTATTGGACTAACTTACTGATCCAGTGCCCAGTGCCAGTTCCTGTTTTTTTGCATGTTTTTTGTATCACAGAAAATCCATATCAAACGAAGTCCAAATGCAATAAATTTTTACGGAGAATTATTTTGGAATACATGTGATTTTTGGGAGTTGGAATCACCGGAAACAGAGGCCCACACAGCCCACAAGACACCAGGGCGCGCTAGAGGCCCCTGGCGCACGGTGGTGGGTTGTGCCCTCCTCGAACGTCGGTTGGAGCTCCACTTCGGGCGCAAGGAAGCTTATATCCGAAAATAAATCGTGTTAAAAATCTCAGCGCAGTCGGAGTTACGGATCTCCGGGAATATAAGAAACGGTTTTCGGCCAGATCTGGGAAACGCGAAACAGAGAGAGACAGAGAGACAAACCCAATCTCGGAGGGGCTCTCGGCCCTCCAGAGCCATGGAGGCCAAGGACCAGGGGGAAAACCCTCCTCCCATCTAGGGAGAAGGCCAAGGAAGAAGAAGAAGGAGGGGGATCTCTCCCCTTTCTGCCGGTGGCGCCGGAACACCGCTGGGGCAATATCATGTGACGGCGATCTACTCCAACAACTCTGTCATCTTCACCAACAACTCCATCACCTTCCCCCATCTATATTCAGCGGTCCACTCTCCCGCAACCCGCTGTACCCCCTACTTGAACATGGTGCTTTATGCTTCATATTATTATCCAATACTATGTTGCCATCCGATGATGTTTGAGTAGATCTATTTTGTTCTATGGGTTAATCGTGATCTTGGTGGTATGATTGTATATTTTATTTATGGTGCTGTCCTACGGTGCCCTCCGTTCTCGCGCAAACGTGAGGGCCCCCCGCTGTAGGGTGTTGCAATATGTTCATGGTTCACTTATGGTGGGTTGCGAGAGTGACAGAAACTTAAACCCGAATAAGGGGGGTATGACGTATGGGAGTAAAGAGGACTTGATACTTAATGCTATGGTTGGGTTTCATGACCTTAATGATCTTTAGTAGTTGCGGATGCTTGCTAGAGTTCCAATCATAAGTGCATATGATCCAAGTAGAGAAAGTATGTTAGCTCATGCCTCTCCCTCATATAAAATTGCAAGAATGAATACCGGTACTTGTTATCGATTGCCTAGGGACAATTCCGCAAATCCTACCACACTAATCCACACTTGCTATACTAATTAATTTGTACTTTTATCTAAACAGCCCCTACTTTGTATTTACGTGCTCTTTATTATCTTGTAAAACTATCCCACAGTACTTCTAGTTTCATACTTGTTCTAGGTAAAGCAAACGTCAAGTGTGCGTAGAGTTGTATCGGTGGTTGCTACTTCTCGAGCTTGCGTTGTATTCCGTCGAAGAGGAAAGGGTGATGCAGCACAGTAGCGTAAGTATTTCCCTCAGTTTTTGAGAACCAAGGTATCAATCCAGTAGGAGACCATGCGCGAGTCCCTCGCACCTGCACAAACAAATAAGAACTTCGCAGCCAACGCGATAAGGGGTTGTCAATCCCTTCACGGTCACTTACGAAAGTGAGATATGATAGATAGGATAGGATAATATTTTTGGTATTTTTGGTATAAGATCAGAAAGTAAATAAAGCAAATAAGAAACGGCGGTAGAAATTGGCTAGTTGACTGGAAAGTAATATGATAAAGATAGACCCAGGGCCATAGGTTTCACTAGTGGCTTCTCTCATGATAGCAGAATTCTACGGTGGGTGAACAAATTACTATCGAGCAATTGATAGAAATGCGCATAGTTATGAGAATATCTAGGCATGATCATTATATTGTAATGCCCAGGATGGGACTATATCTCCTATGTGTCGAGGCACGACTTAAAGATATAAGCCCATTCTAGAATGATCGCAAGTTTGGTACCTTTGCACATCTCATGTAAAAATAGGGATGAAAGCGGAAAAGATAGTTGGCTTACACTCGCCATGTCACACAATTCATTACATATCCAAACATCATTCAAATAAACATCACAACCCATCTAAGGGTGAAGATCCAAATGAAAGATACCAAACATAACTTAAACCACAGGTCTGAATCGCCCCTAGTAGAAACCTCTACTGATCGTCGGGATAGTGCACATAGTAACGGCTACGGTCCTCGTCGTACTCCTAGTACAGTTCGGTGCCATCACTTGAGTAGATCGCCTGAGTACCCGCATCTGGTGTGGTGGTAGAATCTGTGAGCCATAGAGGACTCAGCAATCCCGTTCCCGGGTAACACGACTATCTAAGCCTTGGGTGTGGAACAAGGCTGAAGAAAGAATAAGAGGTTGCAGCAGCACTAGCACTAGCTTACGTAAAAGAGAGCGAGCAGAGAAATGCCTTGGTCGAGAGATGATCACGAAGTGATCCTAACTAAGCAAGTCAAACATAACCCCACCGTGTTCATCTCCCGAATCCCTATTCGGAAAATGACCGTCACGGTACTCACGCTGGTAGTGTATTCTGAACATGGTGTCAAGTTTTCTACAACCGGATATTAACAAATCCTCATCTGCCACATAACCGTGGGCATGGCTTTTGAAAGTTCATAACCCTACAGGGGTGTTCCAACTTGGCCCATGACAAGCCCACGATCCGCGGAGTCGCAACTCCAAGGTGGGAAGGCTCGAGTATTCTCGGAATCCCGTGCTCAAGATACTCCGACTAAGGTAAGGCTAATCCAGCAAATCCTCCCGGCGTGCCGACACCCTAACAATAGCCGCGCGTATCTAGTCTCAGGCCACGACCGGATGGGCGAAGCTATGGGTTTTTACCAGACCTCGGGTTTCCCCATGGTGGCCCCGCAGGCTCCCCGTTTCGGACCAACACTCATGTGGAGCACTGGCCCGGGGTTGTTGATTAAGAAGAGGGTTAATTACTCCCTATGCAAGTTTTTAGTTATTAGGCAAATAGTACCAATGTTGGGACTTGCTGGAAAAGACTTAGCACTTAGCGGTTTATCGAGGGGGTCCCATAACCCCAACCGTGTGAGGAACGCATAATCAAGGAACATAACACCGGTTTATACGGTTTCTAGGGCGGCATGAGTGGAACAAATCACCAAGCAAAAGGCTTAGCCTTCCACCCATTACCAATATATAGATGATTTCATTTAATAATTAATATAGTGTGATATCCCAACAAGCTTCAACAAGAAGCAAGAATCTTCAATCTTCTCCTGCAACTAACAATGCTATAAGAGGGGCTGAGCGAAGCTTACTTAGCCATTCAAAGGTTTGCATAGGTAGGGTGGTTAAACAGGTTCATGGTTACAATAGGAGGATGACAGGAAAAACATGGGCATCGAGGCAAAACTATAGAGCGAGACTTCTAGCAATAGGCAAAGATAGTAATGTTATCGGGGTCAGGTCATCTTGCCTGAAGAGTTGTCGATGGGATCGTAAGGGGGCTCCTCGTTCTCAACCTCGGTAGTAACCTCGTTCTCGTACTCGGTCTCAGCTTCCGGCTCTACTCAAGACAAAACACACAAGGCACGAAATCAACAAGATGCAATGCACAAACAACAGGAAGCATGGCTGATGCACTAAGGAAGCACTACAGATGCACTTAGGAAGCACAGAAAGTCAACATAGAAAACACAGAGATACAACACAAGGAGCATGACAATATGCATCAAGAAAAATACTCCAATACATGATAACAAGAGGATATTATGAATCTACATGCAAAAACACACAAGTTTCATATAGGACTTGCTCAAAACGGAGCAACGGGCTAAAAGATACACCCGAAACAATAAACATGGCAAAGCTGAAATTAACAGCCACATAGCAACTTCGGAGCAAGAGATAAATAGTCTACAACACTCAAACATCATGGCAAGAAGCATGGACATAAAGTAGACATCTCCTACAGCAAACAATTCCATTGGAGCATCCCCAAAGGAGCCATGGATCAATAGCAACAAGCTATAACATTTTGAACTTGACAACAAAATCCTGACAACATTAATTTTATAGCAACTTGGGAGCAAGAGTTAAATATGCTACAGCCACCCAAATGAGCATGTGAGAGCATGAATGGATATCCAACAACTTATACAACAAGGAATCATCAAGAGTCACTCCAAAACTAGCATGGATTTACCTAGAACAACAAGCAAACATGGCATCTGGAAATTACAGATTCCAGACTTGGTGAAATTTCACTAAGTGTTAAAACAGCAGTTTTATCATGGCATGTTTGTGAGCAAGTTTAAGTCACCTCAAAGCATAGCATGGCAAGTGGTAAGCACCACAGCAAAGTACACATGGTGGGGAGTCCAAAACATCTAAGCATGCATCAAGGGGACGACCACATCAATAGCAACGAGCTCCTCAACTAGGCATCTCGTAACAAGTTTAACAACATAATAGCCACATGCACTTTTGCAAAGGAGATAAACATGGCAAGATGAAATCTATCATGCAAGCTAAAGCAATCAACATGTAGAGCATTTCATGATGAACATGTGGACATATCATTTGCTACATTTGGATAAACATGCAACAAATTATCACATTGCAAACATGGCATGAAAACAACTAGTAGCAGCAGTTTATAACAAGTAGCACTCTTCTCATGAAGATTAAGACATCTAGATGACCTCAAACATGCATGGCACAATGGAACAAAACAAAGTACATGTCACCACGATCATTTTGAAATATCATTTGCTCAAATCGGACAATCACAGCAAAAGTTATCCACCTCACAAATATGCATCAGGCAATAGAAAAACTGGGTACTTAGTGAAAAAAACGGAGTCAACCTCAGTCAGATCTGGTCAAACGGGTCGGGTCCGGCGAAGTCAACGGGGCGGACGGGCGGTCAACACGGGCGGCGGATCGGGCAGATCCGGCGGAGCGGGCGCGGGCTAACGGGCCCGCGGGCTGGACCCGTTAGGGCTTCCAGCGGGAGGAGCCCGATAGGATCGGGGCTTGATCTCCTCGCTCGAACGAGCGCCCGGGGCAGCGGTCGTGGCTTGCTCCTTCGAGGACAACGCCGGCGGGAGGAAGCACTGGCGGGGCCGGCGGCATGGGAGCAGTGGGGCGGCGCCGGCCGGCGAGGCCCGCGGCGGCAGCGACTGGAGAAGGTGGCGACGCGGTGAGGGGCCGGCGGCGGCGGAGGTGGCCGGGCGCGGCGGCGGCGGAGGAGGCCGGGCGCGGCGGCGGTGAGGAGAGCCCGGCGCGGCGTGGATCTCCGGCGAGGCGGCGAGGAGACTGGCCGACGGCGGAGAAGACGGGCTGGAGGTTGAAGACGAGGCCTCGGGCTCACGGGTCGGAAGCACGGCTGCGCACGTCGGAAGCACAGCGGCGACGTGGTCGGAAGCACGGCGGCTCAACGGTGGAAGCACCGCGCGTCAACGGTGGAAGCACCGGCGGCGAACTGTGGAAACATTAGGGTTTCAGACGCGAAATTTGAGGTGGGTGGACGTTTATATAGGCACAAGGAGCTAGGGTTGTCCAAATGAGGGGAGGTTTTCGGCCACGAGATCACAATTGGATGGCCTAGATGAAGGGAAGGGTTTGAGTTGGGTTGGTGGGCTGTTGGAGGGGTGTCTTGGGCCTCAAATAGGAGGTACTTTCAGCCCACGAGGATAACTGTTGGAGTAGCAAACGAACTCCAAACGCGACGAGATTTGACAGGCGGGTTACACACAACAAAACAACATCGCACGACAAGTCTCACGCCAAAATGGAAACGTTACACGGCCAAACACCAAAGTAGGCCTCGGGGATGCCACGGACATGTGAGAGAGCTCCGGAACTCGAAACGGACAACGGGAAGGAACGAGTGGGACCGGATGCAAACGACAACACAAATGCAATGCAATGCACATGACTACATGACATGGATAAATGCCACACACGCACACAAAAAAACGACGAAAACCCGGAAAGACGAAGGACCTGGAATGGAACTGATGAAGCCAAAGATATATATATATATATATATATATATTGCCCAAAAGGGAAAATATTACATCCGGGGCATTACAAACACTCCTCTACTACAAAAAGATCTCGTCCCGAGATCTAGGACTTGAAGAAGGAAGGGTACTCGGAACGAAGGTGATCTTCTCGTTCCCACGTAGCTTCTCGGTCGGAATGGTGTGACCACTTGACTTTCAAGAATTTGATTGACTTGTTGCGGGTCTTGCGCTCGGTTTCTTCGAGAATAGCAACTGGGTGCTCTCGGTAAGACAAGTCTTGTTGAAGATCAATCTCCTCAAACGAAATGGTGCGTTCAGGTGTCTTGAAGCACTTGCGGAGTTGAGACACATGAAACACATCATGAACATTGGCGAAGTTGGAAGGGAGCTCAAGTTGATAGGCTAGATCGCCTCTTTTGCCAAGGATCTTGAAAGGCCCGACGTATCTTGGAGCAAGCTTTCCTTTGATACCGAATCTTTGGGTGCCTTTCATAGGAGAAACACGGAGATAGACATGATCCCCAATGTTGAAGGCCAAATCATGATGCTTGCCGTCATAGTAGCTCTTTTGACGCGACTGAGCGGCCTTGAGATTCTCACGTATGACTTTTCACATTTCTTCGGCTTCTGAGATCAAGTCATTGCCAAGAAGTTGACATTCACCAGTCTCGGACCAGTTAAGAGGGGTACGGCACTTCCTGCCATAGAGGATTTCAAACGGAGCTTTGCCGGCACTTGCTTGGAAGCTGTTGTTGTAAGAGAACTCGGCAAATGGAAGGCAATCTTCCCATTTCATGCCAAAAGATATGTCACAGGCTCTGAGCATGTCTTCTAGAATCTGATTCACTCTCTCGACTTGACCACTAGTCTGAGGGTGAAATGCAGTGCTGAAATGAATCTTAGTGCCCATGGCAGACTGAAAGGAGTCCCAGAACTTGGAAGTGAACAAACTTCCACGATCTGAGGAGATAACTTGAGGAATGCCATGTAAGGACACGATTCTGAAAGTGTACAACTCTGCCAATTGAGCTGCATTGATTGATTCTTTGACTGGAAGGAAGTGAGCGACTTTGGTAAGCTTGTCAATCACCACAAAGATAGAATCATTCCCTCTCTTGGACTTAGGAAAGCCAGTGACAAAATCCATTTCAATGTGGTCGAATTTCCACTCGGGAATAGGAAGAGGTTGGAGAAGACCGGCTGGACGTTGATGCTCTGCCTTCACTCTTCTGCAGACATCACATTCATTCACGAATTGGGCAATCTCCCTTTTCATGCGAGTCCACCAGTAAGATTGCTTGAGGTCTTGGTACATCTTGGAACTGCCAGGATGAATGGAAAGGAGGGAATCATGTGCTTCTTCCATTATGAGCTTCCTGAGATCACCTTTGGGAACCACGAGTCTGTCCTCAAAGAACAAGGTATCTCTCTCATCAACGCGATAGCACTTGCATTTGGGAGTACCCTTTGCAATACCATGTTTCACTTTCTGCACCATAGCATCACTGAGTTGGGCCTCACGGATCTGATCTTCCAAGGTAGGAGCAACTTGAAGATTTGCAAGAAAGTCTTGCGGAACAACTTGGAGGTTGAGCTTCCTGAATGCTTCACAAAGCTCAGGCTGGAACGGCTTGATAAGGAGGCTGTTGCAATATGCCTTTCTGCTCAAAGCATCTGCAATCACATTCGCCTTGCCAGGTGTGTATTCGATGCTTGGATCATACTCTTGGATCATTTGACCCAACGAGTCTGGCGGAGGTTCAGATTCGGCTGTGTGAAGATGTACTTCAAGCTCTTGTGATCGGTGAAGATGTCGAATTTTCTGCCCAACAGAAGGTGTCTCCACGTAATCAAAGCATGTACCACAGCTGCTAGTTCAAGATCATGTGTGGGGTAGTTCTTCTCACTTGGCTTCAGTTGACGAGAAGTGTATGCCACAATCTTCTTGTCCTGCATTAGCACACCACCAAGTCCTTGAAGAGAAGCATCACAGAATACTTCGTAGGGCTTGGACTCATCTGGAGGAGTAAGAACTAGAGCAGAGATGAGCTTTTCTTTGAGAGTTTTGAATGCCACTTCACAATCTGGAGACCAGTTGTACTTGACATTCTTCTGCAGCAAGTTGGAGAGAGGCTTGGCAATCTTGGAGAAGTTCTCAACGAACCTTCTGCAATAGCTAGCAAGGCCAAGAAAGCTTCGGAGTTGCTTGACGTTCTGAGGAGGTTCCCAGTTGACAATTGCTTCAACTTTCTCGGGGTTCACAGCAATACCGTCAGCGGAGATGATATGGCCGAGATACAAGACCTTATCGAGCCAGAATTCACACTTGGAGAACTTGTTAGAACTTATGTTCACGGAGTCTGTCGAGAACCAGACGGAGGTGCTTTTCGTGATCTTCTTCATTCTTGGAGAATACCAAAATGTCATCCAGATACACAAGCACAAACTCGCCGGTGTAGGGGTTGAAAATGTAGTGCATCATTCTCGAGAAGGTAGGTGGGGCATTAGCGAGGCCAAAAGACATGATTGTATACTCATAGGAGCCGTAGCTTGTTCTGAAGGCAGTCTTGTGGATATCTTCTTCACGAATGTGGATTTGGTGATAGCCCATTCGGAGATCGAGCTTTGAGAACACTTTAGCTCCTTTGAGCTGCTCGAACAGTTCTTTATTGTCTTCTTGTTCAATGGCCGGTAATCGACGCAGAGGCGCTCCGTGCCATCCTTCTTCTTGACAAATAAGACACCACAGCCCCAAGGAGAAGTACTAGGCCTGATCAGACCCAAACGCTCTTGTTCATCAAGCTGTTTCTTCAACTCCTTCAATTCTCCAGGTGAGAGCTTGTACGGACGCCGGCATGCTGGCTCAGTACCCAGCTCGAGTTCAATGACGAATTCCACTTGACAGTGTGGAGGCATGCCTGGAAGTTCCTCAGTAAAAACGTCTTCGTATTCGTTAACCACCGGAATTTGAGAGATGGCATTAATCTCGCCCTTGTCATTGAGAGAGAAAAGCCTGATTGTGTTATCCCGAGAGGCGAAGATAATCACATCTTCATCAGGATGATTAATCTTGACTTCCTTATTTGCACAATCAATGTGAGCATCATGCTGAGAAAGCCAATCCATCCCGAGGATGAGATCAATGTCGGAATTGCCAAGAACCACCGGTTTAGCCAGAAAGCGGTAATCACCCATGCGAATAGATACATCCAGAGCAAACACACTAGAAGTCATACGTCTCCCCGGAGAAATAACTTGCAACTTCTGAGGCAAATTTTTGGTGATAACTTTGTGCTTGGATGCAAATGGATATGACATGAAGGAACATGAAGCACCCGAATCAAACAACACTTTAGCAGGAAAAAAATTTACTAAAAGGTTACCCAATATGACATCAGAAGAATTCTCTGCTTGCGCTGCATTCATCAGATTCACTCTTGCAGCCTTTGGATTATGCTTGACAATAGCTGTGCTGACAGGTGGAGGAGGCGGAAGGCGCCTTGGGTTGGGGCACTTGTTAGCATAATGACCCTTCTGAGTGCACTTGTTGCACACCACTTCTGAGAGAGGACGGTAATGAGAAGCACTTGACTTGGAACCTTGAGACTGATTCTTTGACTGGTTGCTTGGGTTGGATGGGTGGGAGAAACCACGGCCACCAGAGTTCTTGTTGTTGTTGTAGGGAGCTCGGATCACTGGAGGAGGTGGAAGCCAAAATTTCTGTTGCTTCGCGGCCACTTGAGAAGATGAGGAGGAGTGAATGGCATCTCTGATCCTCTTTTTGGAAGCCTCCATCTTGAGTTGGGCTGCCTCTTGCTTGAGCGCTGATACGTCCCAAACGTATCCATAATTTTTGCTTGTGACATGCTTGTTTTGCATCATTATCTCATGTTTATATCAAAGTTTTCTATCTTTTTAGGCATTTATTGGACTAACCTACTAATGTTTGCAAAAGTGCACAATGTTCTTGTTTTACACTTTATTGTGTAGGAATTACTTGGAAATTGACAAAAACGCAAAAGGAGTCGTATTAGAGTAGGACTCTGACTTTCCTGAAATCTGTCTGAGAACGTTTTTAGAAGATGGTCACGTTCCGGCCCGAAGACTACGTCAAACGGAAAAAGTCTAGTTGCGAAAGTTGTGGGGAATTTCGAGAGGATGCTTCTGGATATACAATTCGTCCAAATCGGAGTCCGGACGGCCGAGAAAATCCCGTTTTACTGAAGCCCAAAATCTGATGACGGGAATCCGAGAGTCTATATAAAGAGAGGAAACCTAGGTCACCAAGGGCCACGAATTTTCCTCCTCCCAAGCCGCCGTCTTGGAGGGAGGACCAGCACCATTGCAGCACCATCCACAAGGAAGAAGGGGGGCCAAGGAGCCGCTGCCCTCTAGGGCCGCTGTAATGCCCCGGATGTAATACTTTCCCTTTTGGGTATATAATATATCTCCGGCTTCATCTATTTCCATTCCGGGTTCCTTGTCTTTCGGGTTTTCGTCGTTTTGTTGTGTGAGTGTGTGGCATTCATTCATAGCATGTAGACATGTGCATCGCATTGCATTTGTGTTGTCGGTTGCATCCGGTTCCGCGTGTTTCTTCCCGTTGTCCGTTTCGCGTTCCGGAGCTCCCTCACGTGTCCGTGACGTCCCGTAGGCCTACTTTGTTGTTCGGGCGTTTAACGTTACCGGTGTGCCGCGAGGTTGTTTTGTGTGTTGTTGTTTTGTTGTGTGCAACCCGCCTCTCAAATCTCGTCTCGTTTGGACTCCGTTGGTTTTTCCATCCGTTGTTCGTGTGGGTCCGATGTGCCTTCACTTCGTGTCCCGGAAACACCCCTACTGCATTCTTTTATCTCCCTCCTAGGCCTCCTAGACTATCCCCACGATCGGATCCGTCGGATCGCGATCGGAGGGCTCCTAGCGCCCCTAAACTCCCTCCTAACCCTAAAATCTGAGATATATAGACCCCCCTAGGTCTATTTTTGGGCATCCCCTTCTTCTTCCTCTTTCCCCTTTCCTTTTTTTTTCTTTTCTCTCAGATCCGATCCACCTACTGCCCTCGGCAGCCTCCCGGCAAATCTCGCCGGCTCGAGCGAACAGCCGCCGCAGTCGCGCGCCTGGATCGAAGGATCCAGGTCAACGCGGCCTCGAGCGAGGACCACTTCCACCGGCCCGTACACCACCAGCCCAGCCAGATCCCGTCGAAGCACCAGGCCACGCGCCCCCAGCGACCGGCCAGGCCAGGGCGAAGCCGAGCTCCCGTCGGCCCGGTCCTTCCCTCCGCGCCAGGCGTCCAGCGCGCCGGGGGACCACTTCCCCGCGAAGGCCCGCCTCCCGCGAGGCCCCAGGCCAGCCGGGCCAGGCGCCTCCAGGCAACCGCCCCGCTGGGCCGCCCCAGCGTCGCCGGGCCGCAGATCCTCCGATCCGGCCGGGCCTTCCCCTCCGCGCCGGGCCCGAGCGGGCCACCGCCAGCCGCGCCCGCTCGCTGGGCCAGATCCAGCCGCCGAACCCGCAGCCGGGCTTCGCCACCGCCGCCAGTTCGGGCCGCTGCTTCCTCCGCCGGCCCATCTTCCTTTTTTTTTCCAGATCTGCAAGGTTGCCCCAATTTCACTAAGTCCCTGCTGTTTCTGTTCTGAAATGCTAAGTTTGACCATGCATAACTTGTTGCCTGATGCTCCGTTTTGCGCGTGTAATATGTCCAGACGTTCGTGGAGATGTGCTCTACGTTTTACCTGTTGTTGTCATGCATGTTAGAGATCATTTAGGTGCTTGTTTTGCTGTTGCAAGAGTGCATCATGATATAAACTGCTGTTGTGTGTTATTTTCATGCCACCTTTGTCATGTGATATTTTTTAGCTCGTTTGTCCGAATGATGCAAATGACATGTCCACGTGTTCGTCTTGCCACGAACTACGTGTTGCTTGTGATAGGTTGCATGGTAGATTTATTATTGCCTTGTTATCATCGTTGCAAAGTGCCATGTTCATGTGATGTGTTTTCACTTGTTATGAAATGCCATCTTGTTGAACTCGTTGCAATCGTTGTGTTCACCTCTATGATGCATGCTTGTGTGTTTCGGGATCACCTTCATGTGCCCTTTGATGAGGTGCTTACCCTTTGCCATGTTTAGTTTCGAGGTGACTTAAACATGCTCTTTTGTATGCCATGATGATATTGATGTTTTAGGACTTAGTGATTTTTCACTAAGTCTGAAATCTGTAACGTTCCGATGCCATGTTCGTGTGATGTTCTAGGACAAAGCATGATAGTTTTGGAGTGGATTTTGATTGTTCCTTGTAGTATATATTGTTGTCTTTCCATCCATGTCCTCACATGTCCATTTAAGTGGATGTAGCATGTTTATCTTTTGCTCTAAAGTTTCAATAAAATTCTGCTGCCAGAATTTTATTGTAAAGTTCAATATGTCCAAGATCATTGCTATTGATCCGTGGCTCCGTTGGGGTGCACCTTTGGACTTAGTTGCTGTACTATATGTCTAGTTTGTGTTCATGTCCTTTGCCATGCTTTTTGGGTGTTGTAGCTTAATTATTTTGAGCTCCGAAGATGCTATGATGCTGTAATTTTCAGCTTTCGCTCAAATCTTGTTTCGGGCATAACTTTTAGCCCGTAACTCCGATTTCAGCGAATCTTATATCAAACTTGATTGATTTTCTGTGTAGATTAATAATATCGGATTGTTATCATGTTTTGAGGTGATTTTCTTGAGTGATATTTTCCGTGCTCCATGTGCATCCTTAGTGCATCCATCATGCATTCATGTTTTTCGAGTGCGCATTGCATCTTGTTGATTGGTGCTTGGTGTGATTGTTTTGTTTAGAGCCGGAAGCTGAGACCGAGTACGAAGTTGAGCGCGAGGTTTCCAACGAGGTTGAGCACGAGGACCCTTCTTACGATCCGAACGACTTCTCTTCAGGCAAGATGACCGAACCCCGATAACATTACTATCTTTGCCTATTGCTAGTAGTCTCGATCTATAGTTTTGCCTCGATGCCCATGATCTTCTTGTCAGCCTCCTATTTGTAACCAATTGCCATGTTTAACCAACCTACCTATGCAAACCGTTGCTTGGCTAAGTACGCTTCGCTCAGCCCTTCTTATAGCATTGCTAGTTGCAGGTGAAGATCGAAGATGCTTGCTTCATGTTGAAGTTTGGTTGGGTTATATCACACTATATAAATGCTTAAAATGAAATCATCTATATATTGGCAAGGGTGGAAGGCTAAGCCTTTTGCTTGGTGATTTGTTCCACTCATGCCGTTAGGATCCGTATAAGCCGGTATTATGTTCCTTGATTATGCGTTCCTAACACGGTTGGGGTGTATGGGACCCCCTCGATAAACCGCTAAGTGCTAAGTCTTTTCCAGCAAATCCCAACATTGGTACTATTTGCCTAATAACAAACTAAACTTGCATAGGGAGTAATTAACCCTCTTTCTTAATCAACAACCCCGGGCCAGTGCTCCACATGAGTGTTGGTCCGAAACGGGGAGCCTGCGGGGCCGCCTTGAGGCAACTCGAGGTATCTGGCATACACCCGTAGCTTCACCCATCCGGTCGTGTCCTGAGACTTAGGTACGCGCGGCTACTATCAGGGTGTCGACACGCCGGGAGGATTTGCTGGATTAGCCTTACCTTAGTTCGGTATATCTTGAGCACGGGATTCCGAGAATACTCGGGTCTTCCCACTTTGGAGTTGCGACTCCGCGGATCGTGGGCTTGTAATGGGTCAAGTTGGAACACCCCTGCAGGGTTTGAACTTTCGAAAGCCGTGCCCGCGGTTATGTGGCAGATGGGAGCTTGTTAATTCCGGTTGTAGATAACTTGACACAATGTTACTAATACACTACCAGCGTGTGTTCCGTGACCGTCAATTTCCGAATAGGGATTCGGAAGTTGAACACGGAGGGGTTATGCTTGTGGAGCTTGTAGCTAGGATCACTTCGTGATCACTTCTCGCCGAGGCCTTCTCTTCTCGCTCTCACTTACGTAAGCTAGATGCTAGTTGCTGCTGCAGACTTATTCTTTTCTTCAGCCTTATCCTCACCCAAAGGCTTTGATAGTCTTGTTACCCGGGAACGGGATTGCTGAGTCCTCTGTGGCTCACAGTTACTTCACACACCAGATGCAGGTCCAGCTGTGAGCTATCCAGGTGATGGCACCGAGCTGGATTGGGAGTACGACGAGGAGCGTAGTCGGTACTACGTGCGCTACCCGGACGATCAGTAGTGGAGTCTCTTACTAGGATTCGATCCGCCTGTGGTTTATTTATCTAAGTTTGGTACTTTGACATTTGGCTTTTGCCCTTAGAGGGTTGTGATGTTCTTAATGTATGATGTTTGAGACTTGTACTGTAATTCTGTGACGTGGCGAGTGTAAGCCAACTATTTTCAGTTTACTATCCCTCTTTTACATGAGTTGTGCAAAGATTACCAAACTTGAGATCATTCTAGGATGGATTTATGCCTTTAAGTCGTGCCTCGACACGTAGGAGGTATAACTCCATCCTGGGCATTACAGCCGCCGCCGCTCCGAGGGCCGCCGCCACCCCGGAGGGCTGCCGCCGTCGCCACGGCTGCCGCCGGCCGCCTCCTCCTCTTCGGGCTGCACCTCTCCATCAACACCACCATCAATCTCTTGCTCACCATGGCCATGTGTGAGTAGTCTTCTTCGGGGCTGAGGGCTTGTACGTGTAGCTATGTGGTCAATTCTCTCTCCCATGATGTGATCCTCGTTGTGATCATAGGCTATGTTAATCTAGGGTGATCCCATGATATTTCCCCTTCCTCTATGTATTGGATTGATGTACTCACTTGTCTTTATCTAGTATAATCCCCGAGACCAAGGTGACAGCGGTCTATTGGACATGGATTAGAAGAATATTTTCATGAGTGATTTCCTCTTTGTGTTGATTGAAGATTGAGAGTCTCTTGGTGCTTGTCTTTGACTATCCTTGAGATATGTTGTGGTGATTATGGTACTCTCTTTGGATGGCCGCGGTGACATTGGGCAATCCATAGATTGAGAACTACAAACTTTGAGGTGTGCTTTTGTAGCCCTACATAATTCTCGTCCTCTCTTGACCACAAAGGAATGACCTCCGGGTGCGTCTCCATTGCATGTTTTATATATCATGTAATTAGACTAGGTTAATGTTGTTGGGAGTTGCCACTAGTGAAAGTATGATCCCTAGGCCTTGTTTCCACCATTGCAATACCAATTGTGCTCACGTTTACCACTTGTTTGCTTGCTGTACTTTTTATTACAGATTTATATTACTTTGCTTTGCCACTCCTATCATCCATATTTTACCATCTCTTCGCCGAACTAGTGCACCTATACATCTGACAAGTGTATTTGGTGTGTTGGGGACACAAGAGACTTATTGTTTCTTAATTGCAGGGTTGCTTGAAAGGGGTACGTTCAACCTCCACTTCCCTGAGTTCGATAAACCTTGGGTTACTCACTTAAGGGAAATTTGCTGCTGTCCTAGAAACCTCTGCTCTTGGAGGCCCAACACTATCTACAGGAATAGAAGCGTGTAGTAGACATCAAGCGCCATGTTATAGAATTTGTCAAACTCATCAGGCTCGAACAAGGTGAGAGCAAGTTGAAGTTGATCCTTCAGACCTCCACGGAACTGATAGATCTTGCTCTTGGCATCTGGGATGTCTTGCTTTGCATAGCGGGCAAGGTTTTGGAACTTGACATTATACTGGTAGACAGTCATAGAGCCTTGCTTCAGGTTGCGGAATTGCTCACGCATACCCTCGATGACACTTGTTGGAATGTGGTGAGAACGAAAGTCCTTGCAGAAGTCATCCCAGGAGATTACACGCCCTTCTCTGGAGTCTTTGTACTGCTGCCACCAATCAGCTGCTTGGTCCTTGATGACCCTCAACCGTAAGGGATCTGTTGCAGCGTTTTCGATAAGTAAGAGTGTCGAACCCAACGAGGAGCAGAAGGTATTGATAAGCGATTCTGAGCAAGAAATTACTGCAAGCACTGAAAGATAACTTTTAGGGGTTTTCTCGATATATAAGCAACAGGAACGTAAAGGCAAGTAATATGAAAGATACTGAGAGTAACAAGTGGCCCAATCCTTTCTTAGCAAAGGAGAGGCCTAGCAACTGAATTTATAAAGACTAAAGCGTTCTTGAGGACACACGGGAGAGGTAGTCATGTGCTTTCGCCATATTCCGTATCGATACTATGTTATGTGTTGATAAGTGTTGGTGGGTGGATCTATGCTAGTGCACTCTCTAGACTAAGATGAATGCACTCTTATGATTAAACACCTTGCAAGCATCCGCGAATACAAGATAGAATTTAAGGCAAAAGCCTAACCATAGCAATACGATCGAGGATCCATTATTCCCTTATGCAAAAGCATGCAAACTGGGGTTCAGGTTTCTGTCACTCCGGCAACCCACCGTAAGCATTCTTTATACACAATGCATTCTCCTAGGTCCTTAATAAGGCGAAGTGTTGGGTGTTCGACTCACACAACACCACTAGTAGAATGACAACACAACTTAAGTATCAAACAACACATATTACTTCAACAGCATATGACTACTAACAACAAGACTTTCCCCATGTCCTCAAGAACTAAAGTAACTACTCACAAGACATAAAAGAGATCATGATCAGAGGGGATAAATATGTGATAAACAATCTGGACATAATAATATTTCTCCAACAAAACTCAATAGCATTCACCACAGAGTAGTAATCAACACCGATGGAGTAGAGAGGATAGGTAGTACAAGTTACAACACGAGTTGTGATGGAAAGATGAGATTTGGATGAAGATGGAGATGGTGCCGGTGTTGGGGATGATGTTGATGATGATCTCGATGATGCCCGTGATGATGGTGATGACGATGGCGACGATCTCCCCTTCCGGGAGGTGATCTCCCCGGCGGAATCTGCCCGCCGGAGATGCCCTTTTCTTCTCTGTAGGTTTCCGCCTCGAAGCGGCGGTGGAACTCCGTAAAAAGTCCCGTCCTAGGGTTTTCGAGGGACGGAGAGCATATATGCAAAAGGGGGCGACCAGAGGTGGGCCAGGGGCTCCAGGCGCCCCCCCGGCGCGGCCAGGGGGGCGCGCCCCCAGGCCGCCTGGGCACCCTGTGGCCCCCCTCTAACTCCCCTTTTGCGTGTCTTCGTTATTCTTCTGAAAAATACCTCCCGTCAATTTTCAGGTAATTTGGAGGTGTTCTTCTTCAGCAACTCAGCATCCACTTTTTCCTGCTGAATCCTGCGTCTGCTGTTCCGGCATCGGAAAGTTGCAAACTGTGTAAAATAGACCAAAACAACATAAGAACATCATCATAACGTGAAATATACCAATGAATAAGGATAAATTATAATACAAAATAGTGATGCATTTTGGACGTATCAACACCCCCAAGCTTAGACCTCGCTTGTCCCCAAGCGAATATGAACTCGGCAAACCTGTCCACAAGTTTAGAGAGTGAAGTGTCGATAAATAGAATACGGACAAGAAGCATCTTAGTGTCTTCACCAACTCAAATATCCTCAGCAGCAATCTTCAACTCATAAGGCTCTTATGAAAGAGTGCTAACACTTATATTCGAAAGTAGGACCAATGGAAACTCATTATATCATGGCAAACATGTCCTTTGGTCACAACAAATAATTTTAACTTTTGCTCTTATATTTTGATGGGATTAATTGAAGCTTTTTGGAATAACATGTTAATAAGCAAGAAGTGAAAGTGTTAACACAAAGGAAGATATTTGCCTTAGCTGGGCATGACAAACAACTTACTTATCAAATGATAATGTCAACAAGGATATGATATGACAAATCTTAATGCAGCTTTATATGAATGAATCCTTATCAACATCAAACGTCTGCTCTCTTTGAGAAATAGAGGGAAGTAGAAATAACTGACTCAACTTAAAAGTAAAAGATGGGCCCTGCTCTAGGGTAGTAGGGAAAACTCATGTGCTATCCTCAAATCAAACAGAATGAAAACAAGTTTTTGAGAGGTGCATGATTCGTCAACGAATGCTAATAGATAACTCAATCACTTTTTGAACTGGACAAGTTTCGAGGAACGGCTCCCGTATGAGGACGATAACATCCTCTTATTCTCCTTTGTTTATCACTGCCAAAGTTTTCTGATTTCTCATGAACAAAGCGTGAAGGAGGGTTTGTTTGTTATATTATTTTTAAGCCGGGCGCACTCAATGCCAGTTCCTTTTCGTATTATGGGTTTGCACATTATACATGCAATCCCGGGGTGAAGCTTGTCCAACTCAAAAAGGTCATGAATTAGCTACTACTTCCTCATGAGCTAAAGCAGAGGCAGAAAATAAAAGATTTTGAACATTTAAGGATAACACATAAATTATATACTTTTAGGAGGTGGTAGTGGAGTACCACGAGTAGGTAGGTATGGTGGACTCATATGGAAGGTATTGGCTTAAGGATATGGATGCACAAGCAGAATTCCTCTTAGTACAGAGTTAGGCTGGCAAAGGTTTTAAGAGAGTAGACAATTGATGTTGACTAAGATGCAAAGCAGTATAAAGCATGAACATTGAAATAAGCATAACACATCAAGTTGTCTTCCTTGTCAACATAATACTTCAAGCATAATAACATAAAGGTTTTGGTTATGTTGATACTTTAAGAAAATCATGCTTGTTGTTATGACCAAAGCTATATTTGCCAAGATTAAATAAAGTTTCATAGCCATACCTGACATAAGGTCAATACTCCCCATAAGAATCATCATATAAGGTCGATTGCGTGAAGAGAATACCGAGTGCAGCAAAAAGGAACCGATAAACTTCTCATTAATATTCCATCATAGACGACTCCACACACACGGATACAATTCTTCACCAAGGGGGCGATAGACCTCAATGCACACACCTATCTCATATAATAACTTCCCTAGACATGATACGACTCTACTTGACTTCTGAAAGACAAAAGGTAAAAGATAAAGATACCGGGCACTCCCCCAAGCTTGGAACAAGCCAAGGGAATGCCATTACCCATGGAGATTTCACTCATCATCCTTGTTGGCGTTGATCAAGTAGTTCTTGGTGAAGCTCTTCCATGGAAGGGGTTCTCCGGTCTCATATGAGAAGCTCGTCTCCTGGATCCTGCATTCAGCACCCAAACCCATGCGTAGAAACCTTAGTTCATACTCACAGTTCTGGTTATGTAGATCATTAATTTGCCCTTGGAGTTCTATAATTCTGTCTTCAGACACGGCGATTCTTTCCCGCATCTCCTTCATCTCCTTCAGAAAGTAGTTCTTCAGCTCGTTGGTGATGTCAAAGTTAGCTTCGACACCACGCTCGGTCATCTTCTTGTACTTGAAGACTTCTTGCTCCACTTCTTCCAGCCTAGCCTGGACGCTCCCCTCCTTGATAGGTCCCTTCAGATCTTCTTGGTGAAGGATGCCTTCCTTCATCTGAACCACCTGAGGGTGCTTCTTCACCTCAGCGAGGTAAGGGTTGATGACGTTGACGACGAACGTGTCCTTGGGGGAACTTGGAGAAGCCATGGCACCTAAATTTAGCTGAAAGATTTCCTGGCAGAAACAGATCGAAGAGAAAACACGCGAAATCGCAAGATACGTTGCCGGAACAATCCGGGCAAATATATAGGAAAAATTTATGCACAGAAAGGAAGGTAACGGACCAAAGCGGGGTCGGAGACGGGCACCAGGGTGTCCAGGCGGCCTGCCGGCGCGGCCCAGGGGGGGGGGGCGCCAGGGGGGCGCCTGGACTCCCCGGTGGTCGTCTCCGGCTCCACTTCGACTCGGAATTTTACTAATTTTTCAAAAACTCGTAACACGGAACTTTTATGATGTTTTGCGGTGTTTTATTACCGTACTACATACCTTTTCTTTATTCTGCTTCTGCTGGCGTCTGAAACAGGGCTGCAACATGTTCTTCGTGGGTTGTTGTGTATATTATATTCACATCAACATCGACAGGGTCCCCTGCTATGTAATGTTTAAGTCTTTGCCCATTCACAACTTGAGGTTTGGTGCCTTCAAAATTATTAATCTTAATTGCACCAGACCAATAAACTTCTTCAATATGAAATGGTCCTTCCCACCTGGAAAGTAGTTTACCTGGAGAAAACCTGAAACGGGATCTAAACAACAAAACTTTATCACCAACATTAAATTCACGTTTCAGAATCTTCCTATCATGCCACCTTTTTACATTTTCCTTAAACATTTTAGCGCTCTCGTAAGCTTCACTTCTCCATTCATCTAGAGAAGTCAAGTTCATGAGACGCTTCTCACCAGCTAGTTTTGGGTCAGCGTTAAGCTCTCTAATAGCCCAGAAAGCTTTGTGCTCTAGCTCTAATGGCAAATGGCAAGCCTTGCCATACACCATTTTATAAGGAGACATGCCCATGGGGTTTTTGTAAGCAGTTCTATATGCCCACAAAGCATCTCCTAATTTATTTGACCAATCCTTCCTATTTCTGTTTACTGTTTTCTGCAAGATCAACTTAATCTCTCTATTGGTGAGCTCAACTTGCCCACTAGTTTGAGGATGATAAGGTGAAGCAATTCTATGATTAACATCGTATTTAGCCAAAGCTTTTCTAAAAGCTCCGTGCGTGAAGTGTGATCCTCCATCGGTCATGAGGTACCTTGGTACACCAAACCTAGGAAATATTACATCCTTAAGCATTTTCAAGGATGTTTTGTGATCAGCACTTTCGGTGGGGATTGCTTCAACCCACTTGGTCACATAATCAACAGCTACTAAAATGTGAGTGTACTTGTGCGAAGAAGGAAAAGGACCCATAAAATCGAAACCCCAACAATCGAAAGGTTCAATCACTAGTGAGTAATTCATAGGCATCTCATTCCTTCTACTAATGTTACCAACTCTCTGACATTTATCACAAGCTAAAACATAATTTCTAGCATCTTTAAAGAGAGTGGGCCAATAAAAACCTGATTGAAGAACCTTATGTGCAGTCCTCTCACCGGCATGATGTCCTCCATAGGGACTGTCATGACACCGTCTGAGAATGTCCTTCTGCTCATGTTCCGGAATGCATCTTCTCACAATCCCGTCGGGACCTTCTTTGAAAAGATGTGGGTCATCCCAAAAGTAGTGCCTCAAATCATGAAAGAACTTCTTCCTCTGCTGAAATGTTAGACCTGGAGGCAAATACTTCGCAACAATAAAATTAGCATAATATGCATACCAAGGGTCAGAAAGAGGTTGTATTTTTACAACGGCAAGTTGCTCGTCTGGAAAACTATCGTTAACTGGGATGGGGTCATGCGGTATATCTTCCATTCTTGAAAGATTGTCCGCTACCGGATTGTCTTCCCCTTTCCTATCAACAATCTGCAAATCAAATTCTTGGAGAAGGAGTACCCATCTGATAAGCCTTGGTTTGGCATCCTTCTTTGTCATAAGATATTTAATGGCAGCATGATCAGTATGAATAATAACTTTAGAATCAACAATATACTGCCTAAACTTATCACAAGCAAAAACTACAGCTAAGAATTCCTTCTCAGTAGTAGCATAATTTCTTTGAGCACTATCAAGGGTTTTACTAGCATAATGTATAACATTCAATTTCTTATCAACCCTTTGTCCTAAAACAGCTCCAACAGCAAAATCACTTGCATCACACATAATTTCAAAAGGTAAGTTCCAGTCAGGTGGTTGTACTATAGGAGCAGTTATTAAAGCTTTCTTAAGGATTTCAAAAGCTTCCTTACAATTTTCATCAAACGCAAAAGGAACATCCTTCTGGAGAAGATTAGTGAGGGGTCTCGAGGTTTTAGAAAAGTCTTTAATAAATCTTCTATAAAAACCTGCATGACCGAGAAAACTGCGAATACCTTTGATGTCCTTTGGATAAGGCATCCTCTCAATAGCTTCAATCTTGGCTTTGTCCACTTCAATTCCCCTTTCGGAAATCTTGTGACCAAGAACAATTCCTTCATTAACCATAAAGTGGCACTTCTCCTAGTTGAGTACCAAATTTGTCTCCTCGCATCTCTGCAAAACTTTATTAAGGTTGTGAAGACAATGGTCAAATGAAGTTCCATAGACGGAGAAATCGTCCATGAAGACTTCCATAATATCCCCGCAGAAACCATGAAAGATAGCAGCCATACACCTTTGAAAAGTAGCAGGGGCATTACATAAACCAAAAGGCATACGTCTGTAAGCATAAGTACCAAAAGGACAAGTAAAAGTGGTCTTCTCTTGATCGACAGTTTTAACATGAATTTGAGAGAAGCCAGAATAACCATCGAGATAACAAAAGTGGGTATTTTTGGATAACCTTTCAAGCATTTGCTCGATGAACGGCAACGGGTAGTGATCCTTCCTGGTTGCCTTGTTCAACTTCCTGTAATCAATACACATTCTATATCCAATAATAATTCTCTGAGGTATTAGTTCATTTTTATCATTAGGAACCACAGTTGTACCTCCTTTCTTAGGAACACAATGTACCGGACTTACCCACTTACTATCAGCTATAGGGTAGATAATACCCGCGGCTAGAAGCTTGAGAATCTCAGTTCTCACGACATCCATCATCTTCGGGTTCAACTGTCGTTGATGATCAACAACTGGTTTAGCATCAGGCTCAAGGTTGATAGTATGTTGACAGATAGATGGACTAATCCCCTTAAGGTCATCAAGGGTGTAGCCAATTGCGCCTCGGTGTTTACGAAGTACTTCCAATAATCGCTCTTCTTCATCTCCTGAAAGGTTAGAATTGATAATAACAGGATATACTTTCTTCTCATCTAAATAAGCATACTTGAGCGTATCGGGAAGAGGTTTAAGATCGAACACCGGGTCTTCTTTCGGTTTTGATAAAATTCCCAAAGGTTCAACCGGAAGGTTGTGCTTCAGGATAGCAGGCTGCCTCAAGAATATTTCATCTAGTTCATTTCTTTCCTGCATATGCAAATTATTCTCGTGGTCCTCCATGTATTGCTGCAAAGGATCATCAGGGGGAATAGCAATAGAGGCAATACTTTCAATAATTTTATCATTACTAGGTGAATCAGTACCACGAGGCTGCTTAGAGAACTTAGAAAAATTAAATTCATATGGCTCACCATTGAATTCAACAGAAACTTTACCTTTCTTGCAATCTATTATAGCTCCACAAGTTCTAAGAAAAGGTCTACCAAAAATGATGGGACAAAAATCGTCCCTGGCTGAACCAAGTACCAGAAAGTCAGTAGGGTATTTTACCTTTCCACATAGGACTTCAACGTCCCTCACAATTCCGATAGGAGAGATAGTTGATCTATTTGCAAGATGAATAGTAACATCAACTTCTTCAAGTTCACAAGGGGAAATCTCACCGATGATTTCTTCATAGAGTGAATAAGGAATAACACTTGCACTCGATCCCAAATCGCATAGCCCATAATAATTGTGATCTCCTATTTTAACAGATACCACCGGAGTACCTGAAATTGGGCCTTTGTTCTTGGCTGTGACAAGGTTAGTGGAAACAGCACAAAAAGTTATATTGGAATCCAAAACATCATCAGTAACAAGGTCTTTAATCAATGCAACTCGAGGATCGACCCTGATCTAGTCCTCAGGTTCATCAACTCTTCTCTCACTTTTATTTATTATGCCTGTTACAAGAGAGTGTTCCTTTATCCTCGTGGGAAAAGGAGGCTTTTCATATATGACTGCAGGCAAAATAGGTTCATCAACATAAATATCAATAGGTGGTTCTTTAAAAGGTGCATGGTGCTGGTCTCTATTCTTTTTAAAAGAATCAACATGAGAGGCAAAATTCTTACATAAATCAATTACCAGATGGGAATCAAGACCGATCTTAGAGCAAAAAGTATTGAAGTAATCAGTTTCTACATAGCTCTCAATATAATCATGTTCATAATTTATAGCGGGTTCAATACCTTTATCAATTTCCCAATCTTCGGTATTCCTCTGGATTCTTTCAAGGAGATCCCACCTTTCTTCAACACTCTTCTTCTGAAATACCCCACTAGAGGAGGCATCCAGCATCTCCTTATCCTGACGAGAAAGCCTGGCATAAAAATTTGTAAGTATAATTTCCTTGGGAAGCTTATGAATAGGGCATTTGAGCATTAGGGACTTCAATCTCCCCCAAGCTTGAGCAATGCTTTCTCCGTCACGAGACCTAAAGTTATAGATATAATTCCTGTCTCGATGAACTTCATGAAGAGGATAAAATTTAGTATAAAAGAGAGACATAAGCTCCTGCCAGTCCAGCAAGTGTGGGTTATCGAGAAGCCCATACCAATCTGAAGCTTTATCTATAAGGGATACGACAAACAATTTCCTCATGACAAACTCCCTCGATACACCTGCAAGCTTAAATAATGAACATAGTCGTGACAAATATAGCAAGTGTTCACCGGGATGTCTGTCTCCTGCATAGCGATTAGCCAAAACATAATTGAAAATGCCAGCTGGTATTTTATAAGGCACAATTTTAGTAGGGGGAGGATCAACCACCACAGGTGTGGGGCGTCTTCCCGCAAGCAACGCTCCAATAATAGGGTTATCCATAAGGACAAAGAGTAGCAATAGCAAAAATAAAACAAAATTATAAAAAGATTTTCTTACCAGTTTCACTTTACCAATAGCGCTACGCTCCCCGGCAACGGCGCCAGAAAACGGTACTTGATGACCCTCAACCGTAAGGGATCTGTTGCAGCGTTTTCGATAAGTAAGAGTGTCGAACCCAACGAGGAGCAGAAGGTATTGATAAGCGATTCTGAGCAAGAAATTACTACAAGCACTGAAAGATAACTTTTAGGGGTTTTCTCGATATATAAGCAATAGGAATGTAAAGGCAAGTAATATGAAAGATACTGAGAGTAACAAGTGGCCCAATCCTTTCTTAGCAAAGGAGAGGCCTAGCAACTGAATTTATAAAGACTAAAGCGTTCTTGAGGACACACGGGAGAGGTAGTCATGTGCTTTCGCCATATTCCGTATCGATACTATGTTATGTGTTGATAAGTGTTGGTGGGTGGATCTATGCTAGTGCACTCTCTAGACTAAGATGAATGCACTCTTATGATTAAACACCTTGCAAGCATCCGCAAATACAAGATAGAATTTAAGGCAAAAGCCTAACCATAGCAATACGATCGAGGATCCATTATTCCCTTATGCAAAAGCGTGCAAACTGGGGTTTAGGTTTCTGTCACTCCGGCAACCCACTGTAAGCATTCTTTATACACAATGCATTCTCCTAGGTCCTTAATAAGGCGAACTGTTGGGTGTTCGACTCACACAACACCACTAGTAGAATGACAACACAACTTAAGTATCAAACAACACATATTACTTCAACATCATATGACTACTAACAACAAGACTTTCCCCATGTCCTCAAGAACTAAAGTAACTACTCACAAGACATAAAAGAGATCATGATCAGAGGGGATAAATATGTGATAAACAATCTGGACATAATAATATTTCTCCAACAAAACTCAATAGCATTCACCACAGAGTAGTAATCAACACCGATGGAGTAGAGAGGATAGGTAGTACAAGTTACAACACGAGTTGCGATGGAAAGATGAGATTTGGATGAAGATGGAGATGGTGCTGGTGTTGGGGATGATGTTGATGATGATCTCGATGATGCCCGTGATGATGGTGATGACGATGGCGAAGATCTCCCCTTCCGGGAGGTGATCTCCCCGGCGGAATCTGCCCGCCGGAGATGCCCTTTTCTTCTCTGTAGGTTTCGGCCTCGAAGCGGCGGCGGAACTCCGTAAAAAGTCCCGTCCTAGGGTTTTCGGGGGACGGAGAGCATATATGCAAAAGGGGGCGACCAGAGGTGGGCCAGGGGCTCCAGGCGCCCCCCCCCCGGCGCGGCCAGGGGGGCGCGCCCCCAGGCCGCCTGGGCACCCTGTGGCCCCCCTCTAACTCCCCTTTTGCGTGTCTTCGTTATTCTTCTGAAAAATACCTCCCGTCAATTTTTCAGGTAATTTGGAGGTGTTCTTCTTCAGCAACTCAGCATCCACTTTTTCCTGCTGAATCCTGCGTCTGCTGTTCCGGCATCGGAAAGTTGCAAACTATGTAAAATAGACCAAAACAACATAAGAACATCATCATAACGTGAAATATATCAATGAATAAGGATAAATTATAATACAAAATAGTGATGCATTTTGGACGTATCAGTCCTTGAGTTGGAAGGCTGCAAACTTCACATAGTCCTCGGGCCTGACGTTACTGCACTCAAAATGCTTCTTGATATCAGTAATCCAATCTTCAGCATCGAGAGGGTCGACACAGTAACTGAAAGCCTTTGGTTGATTAGCCAAGAACTGGTTGAGCGTAGCATGGTGCTGTTGGTTGAAGAAATTGCCTTGGTTCCCCTGAGCACCCTGATTTGCTTGATTTGCTTGCATCTGCTGCATCATCTGCATAAGCATCTGGGTGTTCTGGTTTGTAGTCTGCATAATCGCTCTCCAGGCCTCAGACGGAGGAGGAGGGGAAGGAGGACGATCAGGAACCTCTTCACCCTCTGGGTTAGCGTTGGGAACCCGTTTCGGAGCCATCCTGAAAGAGATGACCACCAATCAGCCATTGATTGAAAGAAGATATAAGCTGAAACAACGGCTAGAAATGCAACATAGTCTTCACAAGAATCATTCGAACAAGAGGAACGAATGAAATTCTCAGTTTAATGATAACAACAATCTTCACGAGAAGCCACTGGGAGACAAAAGGTAAATAAGAAAAACAACAAGGTGCAGATGGAACAAACACAAGATAGGAGCTTCGTTCGACATCTTTGTGCTGAAAGCTTATGGAACGTGTTACGAAAGGGTTTTGCAATCCCCGGATCAGCATAGCCAAGGACCCTTTAAGATGCAACTCCCGATCGGAACATCGGCCATAAAACCACTTCACTCAATGTAGAACCCCGAACTCCGTAACCTGCATTCGTTGGAAGAATGCCTATGAGCTACTTGATGAACCCACCTATTAATTTCCGAAAGTTTCCAGTTATGCAATCAGGTGTTGGGGATACAGGGGAAGCATCGCGCACTCAACTCTAATCCTACATCCAGCTGTATCCATCCTTCAACACATAACTAGTTGTTCACGGAAACCATCTACCTCGGACCATCGAAACGCATCTACTATACAAGCTATGGCAATACTCCCGAACTACCTCCCCAGTACTGGGTGATGTCGGGGTTATCTTGCCACTAACCGCATAGGAGAGTTTTCGATGTCAGCCGTCTTAAGTATTCTAGAACTGCCGCGATATGCTTGTGACGACAATACCCCGAAGCTCAACTCCCCGGGACACTGCCACAACCCCTAATGTCAGGAGGCATCGAGAACAATATTCTCGTCACAAAGACATCGAAACAATCCAAACAATACTCGCGAGATTCCTAAAAAAAATTTGGTGCAATTTTGAGAGTAGAAGAGGCAAGAGTAATCGTCAGGAGTCCTCGCCAGAGTGAAAAGAGATGAGGAGCAAAGAAATCCTACTCTCCGATATAAAATATAGGACTCAAAACATTTTCAGTGTGTGCCTAGACTCAACCGTCAACGATTCGATCAAACAGTGGGGGCTTCTAGGTCGGAGAAGGCTCTGATACCAACATGTAATGCCCAGGATGGGACTATATCTCCTACATGTCGAGACACGACTTAAAGATATAAGCCCATTCTGGAATGATCGCAAGTTTGGTACCTTTGCATATCTCATGTAAAAATAGGGATGAAAGCGGAAAAGATAGTTGGCTTACACTCGCCACGTCACACAATTCATTACATATCCAAACATCATTCAAATAAACATCACAACCCATCTAAGGGTGAAGATCCAAATGAAAGATACCAAACATAACTTAAACCACAGGTCTGAATCGCCCCTAGTAGAAACCTCTACTGATCGTCGGGATAGTGCACATAGTATCGGCTACGGTCCTCGTCGTACTCCCAGTACAGTTCGGTGCCGTCACTTGAGTAGATAGCCTGAGTACCTGCATCTGGTGTGGTGGTAGAATCTGTGAGCCATAGAGGACTCAGCAATCACGTTCCCGGGTAACACGACTATCTAAGCCTTGGGTGTGGAACAAGGCTGAAGAAAGAATAAGAGGTTGCAGCAGCACTAGCACTAGCTTACGTAAAAGAGAGCGAGCAGAGAAATGCCTCGATCGAGAGATGATCACGAAGTGATCCTAACTAAGCAAGTCAAACATAACCCCACCGTGTTCATCTCCCGAATCCCTATTCGGAAAATGGCCGTCACGGTACTCACGCTGGTAGTGTATTCTGAACATGGTGTCAAGTTTTCTACAACCGGATATTAACAAATTCCCATCTGCCACATAACCGCGGGCACGGCTTTCGAAAGTTCATAACCCTGCAGGGGTGTTCCAACTTGGCCCATGACAAGCCCACGATCCGCGGAGTCGCAACTCCAAGGTGGGAAGGCCCGAGTATTCTCGGAATCCCGTGCTCAAGATACTCCGACTAAGGTAAGGCTAATCCAGCAAATCCTCCCGGCGTTCCGACACCCTGACAATAGCCGCGCGTATCTAGTCTCAGGCCACGACCGGATGGGCGAAGCTACGGGTTTTTACCAGACCTCGGGTTTCCCCATGGTGGCCCCGCAGGCTCCCCGTTTCGGACCAACACTCATGTGGAGCACTGGCCCGGGGTTGTTGATTAAGAAGAGGGTTAATTACTCCATATGCAAGTTTTTAGTTATTAGGCAAATAGTATCAATGTTGGGACTTGCTGGAAAAGACTTAGCACTTAGCGGTTTATCGAGGGGGTCCCATAACCCCAACCGTGTGAGGAACGCATAATCAAGGAACATAACACCGGTTTATACGGTTCCTAGGGCGGCATGAGTGGAACAAATCACCAAGCAAAAGGCTTAGCCTTCCGCCCATTACCAATATATAGATGATTTCATTTAATAATTAATATAGTGTGATATCCCAACAAGCTTCAACAAGAAGCAAGAATCTTCAATCTTCTCCTGCAACTAACAATGCTATAAGAGGGGCTGAGCGAAGCTTACTTAGCCATTCAAAGGTTTGCATAGGTAGGGTGGTTAAACAGGTTCATGGTTACAATAGGAGGCTGACAGGAAAAACATGGGCATCGAGGCAAAACTATAGAGCGAGACTTCTAGCAATAGGCAAAGATAGTAATGTTATCGGGGTCAGGTCATCTTGCCTAAAGAGTTGTCGATGGGATCATAAGGGGGCTCCTCGTTCTCAACCTCGGTAGTAACCTCATTCTCGTACTCGGTCTCAGCTTCCGGCTCTACTCAAGACAAAACACACGAGGCACGAAATCAACAAGATGCAATGCGCAAACAACAGGAAGCATGGCTGATGCACCAAGGAAGCACTACAGATGCACTTAGGAAGCACAGAAAGTCAACATAGGAAACACAGAGATACAGCACAAGGAGCATGACAATATGCATCAAGAAAAATACTTCAATACATGATAACAAGAGGATATTATGAATCTACATGCAATAACACACAAGTTTCAAATAGGACTTGCTCAAAACAGAGCAACGGGCTAAAAGATACACCCGAAACAATAAACATGGCAAAGCTGAAATTAACAGCCACATAGCAACTTCGGAGCAAGAGATAAATAGTCTACAGCACTCAAACATCATGGAAAGAAGCATGGACATAAAGTAGACATCTCCTACAGCAAACAATTCCATTGGAGCATCCCCAAAGGAGCCATGGATCAATAGCAACAAGCTATAACATTTTGAACTTGACAACAAAATCCTGACAATAGTAATTTTATAGCAACTTGGGAGCAAGAGTTAAATATGCTACAGCCACCCAAATGAGCATGTGAGAGCATGAATGGATAGCCAACAATTTATACAACAAGGAATCATCAAGAGTCACTCCAAAACTAGCATGGATTTGCCTAGAACAACAAGCAAACATGGCATCTGGAAATTACAGATTCCAGACTTAGTGAAATTTCACTAAGTGTTAAAACAGTAGTTTTATCATGGCATATTTGTGAGCAAGTTTAAGTCACCTCAAAGCATAGCATGGCAAGTGGTAAGCACCACAGCAAAGTACACATGGTGGGGAGTCCAAAACATCTAAGCATGCATCAAGGGGACAACCACATCAATAGCAACGAGCTCCTCAACTAGGCATCTCGTAACAAGTTTAACAACATAACAGCCACATGCACTTTTGCAAAGGAGATATACACGGCAAGATGAAATCTATCATGCAAGCTAAAGCAATCAACATGTAGAGCATTTCATGATGAACATCTGGACATATCATTTGCTACATTTGGATAAACATGCAACAAGTTATCACATTGCAAACATGGCATGAAAACAACTAATAGCAGCAGTTTATAACAAGTAGGACTCTTCTCATGAAGATTAAGACATCTAGATGACCTCAAACATGCATGGCACAATGGAACAAAACAAAGTACATGTCACCACGATCATTTTGACATATCATTTGCTCAAATCGGACAATCACATCAAAAGTTATCCACCTCACAAATATGCATCAGGCAATAGAAAAACTGGGTATTTAGTGAAAAAAACGGAGTCAACCTCAGTCAGATCTGGTCAAACGGGTCGGGTCCGGCGAAGTCAACGGGGCAGACGGGCGGTCAACGCGGGCGGCGGATCGGGCAGATCCGGCGGAGCGGGCGCGGGCTAACGGGCCCGCGGGCTGGACCCGTTAGGGCTTCCAGCGGGAGGAGCCTGATCGGATCGGGGCTTGATCTCCTCGCTCGAACGAACGCCTGGGGCGGCGGCCGTGGCTTGCTCCTTCGAGGGCAACGCCGGCCGGCGAGGCCCGCGGCGGCGGCGACCGGAGAAGGTGGCGGCGCGGTGAGGGGCCGGCGGCGGCGGAGGAGGCCGGGCGCGGCGGCGGCGGAGGAGGCCGGGCGCGGCGGCGGTGAGGAGAGCCCGGCGCGGCGCGGATCTCCGGCGAGGCGGCGAGGAGACTGGCCGGCGGCGGAGAAGACGGGCTGGAGGTTGAAGACGAGGCCTCAGGCTCACGGGTCGGAAGCACGGCTGCGCACGTCGGAAGCACAGCGGCGACGAGGTCGGAAGCACGGCGGCTCAACGGTGGAAGCACCGCGCGTCAACGGTGGAAGCACCGGCGGCGAACTGTGGAAACATTAGGGTTTCAGACGCGAAATTTGAGGTGGGTGGACATTTATATAGGCACAAGGAGCTAGGGTTGTCCAAATGAGGGGAGGTTTTCGGCCACGAGATCACAATTGGATGGCCTAGATGAAGGGAAAGGTTTGAGTTGGGTTGGTGGGCTGTTAGAGGGGTGTAATGGGCCTCAAATAGGAGGTACTTTCAGCCCACGAGGATAACTGTTGGAGTAGCAAACGAACTCCAAACGCGACGAGATTTGACAGGCGGGTTACACACAACAAAACAACATCGCACGACAAGTCTCACGCCAAAACGGAAACGTTACACGACCAAACACCAAAGTAGGCCTCGGGGATGCCACGGACACGTGAGAGAGCTCCGGAACTCGAAACGGACAACGGGAAGGAACGAGTGGGACCGGATGCAAACGACAACACAAATGCAATGCAATGCACATGACTACATGACATGGATGAATGCCACACACGCACACAACAAAACGACGAAAACCGGAAAGACGAAGAACCCGGAATGGAACTGATGAAGCCAATATATATATATATATATATATATATATATATATATATAT
>LR738709.1:557176950-557241048 GCA_902687465.1 Secale cereale | reverse complement strand
ATATATATATATATATATATATATATATATATTGCCCAAAAGGGAAAAAATTACATCCGGGGCATTACATATATATAGGCATCACGTCCGTAACAAGTAGACCGAAACGATTCTGCATCTACTACTATTACTCCACACATCGACCGCTATCCAGCATGCATCTAGAGTATTAAGTTCATAAGAATAGAGTAACGCTTTAAGAAAGATGACATGATGTAGAGGGATAAACTCAAGCAATATGATATAAACCCCATCTTTTTATCCTCGATGGCAACAATACAATACGTGCCTTGCTGCCCCTACTGTCACTGGGAAAGGACACCGCAAGATTGAACCCAAAGCCAAGCACTTCTCCAATTGCAAGAACTATAGATCTAGTAGGCCAACCAAACCAATAATTCGAAGAGACTTGCAAGGATATTACAACCATACATAAAATATTTCAGAAAAGAATCAAATATTGTTCATAGATAATCTTGATCATAAACCCACAATTCATCGGATCTCGACAAACACACCGCAAAAGTATTACATCGAATAGATCTCCTCGAAGATCGAGGTGAACTTTGTATTGAGATCCAAAAAGAGAGAAGAAGCCATCTAGCTAATAACTATGGACCCGAAGGTCTGTGGTAAATGATAACCCACAAGTGTAGGGGATCGTAACAGTTTTCGAGGGTAAAGTATTCAACCCAAATTTGTTGATTCGACACAAGGGGAGCCAAAGAATACTCTTAAGTATTAGCAGCTGAGTTGTCAATTCAACCACACCTGGAAACTTAGTATCTGCAGCAAGATAGTTTAGTAGCAAAGTAATATGATAGTGGCGGTAGCGATAATAAAAGTAAGGATAGTGTTTTTGTAGTTTTTGTGATAGTAGCAACGGAAAAGTAAACAAGCAACAAGCAATATAGGAAAAGCTCGTAGGCATTGGATCGGCGATGGGAAATTATGTCGGATGCAATTCATCATGTAGAAGTTGTAACCTAGGGTGACACAGAACTAGCTCCAGTTCATCAATGCAATGTAGGCATGTATTCCGAATATAGTCATACGTGCTTATGGAAAAGAACTTGTATGACATCTTTTGTCCTACCCTCCCGTGGCAGCGGGGTACTATTGGAAACTAAGGGATATTAAGGCCTCCTTTTAATAGAGCACCGGACCAAAGCATTAACACATAGTTAATACATGAACTCCTCAAACTAAGGTCATCACCGGGAGTGGTCCCGATTATTGTCACTTCGGGGTTGCCGGATCATAACACATAGTAGGTGACTATAGACTTGCAAGATGGGATCAAGAACACACATATATTCATGAAAACATAATAGGTTCAGATCTAAAATCATGGCACTCGGGCCCTAGTGACAAGCATTAAGCATAGCAAAGTCATAGCAACATCAATCTCAGAACATAGTGGATACTAGGGATCAAACCCTAACAAAACTAACTCGATTACATGATAGATCCCATCCAACCCATCACCGTCTAGCAAGCCTACGATGGAATTACTCACGCACGGCGGTGAGCATCATGGAATTGGTGATGGAGGAAGGTTGATGATGACGATGGCGACGATCTCCACTCTCCGGAGCCCCGAATGGACTCCAGATCAGCCCTCCTGAGAGAGATTAGGGCTTGGCGGCGGCTCCGTCTCATGAAACGCGATAATTCTTTCTCCTTGATTTTTCTCTCCCCGAAAGTGAATATATAGGATCCGGGGATACGTCGGTGGAGCACCAGGGGGCCCACGAGGCAGGGGGCGCGCCCCCACCCTCGTGGACAGGGTGTGGCCCCCCTGGTCTGGATCTTCTTGCAGGTATTTTTTATATTTTCCAAAATAATTCTCCGTGGAGTTTCAGGCGATTCCGAGAACTTTTTATTTCTGCACAAAAACAACACCATGGCAGTTCTGTTGAAAACAGCGTCAGTCCGGGTTAGTTTCATTCAAATCATGCAAGTTAGAGTCCATAACAAGGGCAAAAGTGTTTGGAAATGTAGATACGTTGGAGACGTATCAACTCCCCCAAGCTTAAACATTAGCTTGTCCTCAAGCAATTCAATTTATAAACTGAAAGTGATAAAGAAAAACTTTGACAAACTCTGTTTGCTCTTGTTGTTGTAAATATGTAAGCTAGCATTCATGTTTTCAACAAGATCATGACCTAACCACATTTACAATAACTTTCAGTTCTCAAGACTACTCACATCAATAGCATAATCAACTAGCAAGCAACAATAATAAACCTCGGATGACAACACTTTCTCAAAACAATCATGATATGATATAACAAGATGGTATCTCGCTAGCCCTTTCTGAGACCGCAAAACATAAATGCAGAGCACCTTTAAAGATCAAGGACTGACTAGACATTGTAATTCATGGAAAAAGAGATCCAGTCATGATCATACTCAATGCAAATTAATAGTAATACATGCAATGAGAGAGGTGCTCTCCTACTGGTGCTCTTTGATAAGAGGATGGTGACTCTGCATAAAAGTAAATAGATAGGCCCTTCGCAGAGAGAAGTAGGGATTTGTAGAGGTGCCAGAGCTCGATTTTTAAATAGAGATGAATAACATTTTGAGCGGTATACTTTCATTGTCAACATAACAACCAAGAATCTTGATATCTCCCATGCTACGCACATTATAGGCGGTTCCCAAACAGAATGGTAAAGTGTATACTCCCCCAACCACCAACAAGCACACTCCACAGCTAGGCCGAAACAACGGGTACCGTCCAAACCAACAACAGCCCTGGGGGAGTTCTGTTTAATTATTATGATTTTGAGCATGTGACTGGGCATCCCGGTTACCAACCATTTTCTCATGAATGATGAGCGGAGTCCACTCATCGTGAGAATAACCCACCTAGCATGGAATATATAGACATCCCTAGTTGATACATGAGTTGTTCGAGCATACAAAACAAAATTTCATTTGAAGGTTTAGAGTTTGGCACATACAAATTTACTTAGAATGGCAGGTAAATACCGCATATAGGAAGGTATGGTGGACTCATATGGAAGAACTTTGGGGTTTATGGAAGTGGATGCACAAGCAGTGTTCCCGCTTAGTACATGTGAAGGCTAGAAAGAGACTGGGAAGCGACCAGCTAGAGAGCAACAACGGTCATGAACATGCATTAAAAATAATCAACAATGAATGCAAGCACGAGTAGGATATAAATCACCATGACCATAAATATCGTGGCGGCTATGTTGATTTGTTTCAACTACATGCGTGAACATGTGCCAAGTCAGATCACTTAAATCGTTCAAAGGAGGATACCACCCATCATACCACATCACAACTATTTTAATATCATGTTGGCACGCAAGATAGACCATTATAAACTCTCAGCTAATTAAGAATGGCATAAGCAGCTATGATCTCTAATTGTCATTGCAAGCATGTTTCATTCATAACAAGCTGAATCAGGAACGATGAGCCATCATATTTACAAAAACAAGAGAGGTCGAGTTCATACCAGCTTTTCTCATCTCAATTAGTTCATCATATATCATCCTTACTGCCTTTCACTCGCACGACCGAACGGTGTGGATAATAATAATAGTGCATGTGCATTGGACTAAGCTGGAATGTGCAGACATTTAATACAAGAGAGAAGACAAGGTAATATGGCTCAAGGTTAAATCAACAATAGAGCATATGAGAGCCACTAAGCATTTTAATCATGGTCTTCTACTCTTATCCCCCAAAGAAAAGAAAAGAAACGATTTCCACGGGGAAGCTCCCAACAAGAAAAGAAGAACGGGAAATCTTTTTGGGTTTTCATTTTAACTACTACTACAAGCAAAGAAAGTAAACTATCTAGAAGCTACAACTATATTTTTTTGTTTTTCTGGGTTTTTCTAGCACACAAGAAAAAGACTAAGAAAAAGAAATTGAAACTAAGCATGGATGGTACAGTGAAAGAGTGTGAGCACCGACAACTAGAATAAGTGTGAACATGAATGTAAAGTCGGTGAGAAACACGTACTCCCCCAAGCTTAGGCTTTTGGCCTAAGTTGGTCTATGGCCAGTATTAGCCTCACGGATATCCAAAGTCATAGTTGGGATTATACTAAGATGCAGCAGCCACTACATGTTGAGCTGAAGCTCGAAGGCAGGCTGCCTCCATCATGTTATAATAAGCATTTGCCTCCTCCATAGTTATAGTGTATCTCCCTTTTGCCTGAAAGTTAAACAAAGTGGGGGCAGGAAGAACAATAGGGATGTCATGCTGCCCGCTAAAGATTAGTCGATATCTGAGGGTTTGATCATCCCACTCTATAAACCGGTGACTCGTCATAGCATGGCAATCTAAATAAGCAGGAGGTAAAGGTTCATCATTCTCGTGCACAGGCACACCAAGACGACGGGCTATGCGAGTGGCATAAATCCCACCAAATAAATCTCCATACAAACCATTATGATGTAGCCTACGTGCAACAATGGCTCCCAAGTTATATTGTTTATCACCTAATACAACACTCTTGAGAACACTAAGATCAGGGACACACATGTGGCAAGCCTCATCCTTACCGTTTATGCATCTATCGATAAAAAGAGCAAAGTAATGAATAGCAGGAAAATGAATGCTCCATATGGTAGGCTGTGTGATTTCCCTGGATTCCCCCACTGTAATACTAGCAAGGAATTCTCTAAATTCAGATTTGCGCGGATCACCCGTACTGCCCCACTGTGGGAGCTTACAAGCATCATTAAAATCCTCTAAGTCCATGGTGTAAGATTTATCATACAGGTCAAACAGTACAGTGTGAGAATTACGTGAAGATGAAAATTTAAACCTTCTCACAAAGCTACTCCCTTCGTTCCAAATTACTCGTCATGGTTTTAGTTCAAATTTGAACTAAAACCACGACGAGTAATTTGGAACGGAGGGAGTATCAGTTAAGCCACGGTATTGAGGGCACTTATCTTGTATGAAGCCCTCGAGATCCGCGTTGCGCACGTATGCGTAAAATTCATCCTTGATGCCAGCCTGATCCACAAAGTCATCTGACGGCCATTCACAAGGCCGTACGTCAGCATCCCTCGTAGTTCATCGTCCGGCTCACGGAACGCGAGCCTCGGTTCTTGCTTCCTTGAAGAACCACCTTGGAAGTTTTTCCTATGCATTTTTCTGAAATTTTTAGTAACTCAAAATAAAAGTTAACCAAACTCAACAAGATTGATAGCAACAACTCCTATAAGTGCCTAGAGACTATATCATGCATTAGAGCTACTTGGGACGAAGAAAATTTGACATGGAAGCTCAAGAACAAGGTCACCACGGCAGCAAAAATTTGCAATAAATAGAGCACTAGAACAAAAACTAATTGGACCAATGGAGGAGTTACATACCAAGGAACAATCTCCCCAAACAGTTTGGTGAATGGTGCTTTGAGCAAGGAGATCGAAAATGGCAGCAAGATGAGCTAGAACTCGGGTTTGAGCTGGCTGGTGATTTTTTGGGAGGAAGAAGAAGAGTGTGGGTGCAGGAATAAGTGGAGGGGGGGGCACGTGGGGCCCACGAGGCAGGGGGCGCGCCCTGGACCCTCGTGGCCAGGTGCTGGCTCCCCTCGCTGTGTGTTCTGTGCCATATTTTCTCAAATATTCTAGAAAAAATTCATATTTCATTTTCATGGCATTTGGAGAACTTTTATTTTCGGGATATTTTTTGGTCTTTTACATTTGTGTCCCTAACTCGAACCCACTACTCAGATTTACCCCTAATTCCGAAGCATGCTCAAATTTGCCCCTCCGCCGTTAGATGACCTTATAGAAATGCCCTTCCGTGACGTTTCTGTCGGGTCAAAGGCCTTTGACCGTCTATCGAACGTTTCCTGGATATTTTGCCCCTGCCTCCATGTGTCACTTACATGTGGGACCCACTCACAGAAAAAAGAAAAAGAAAAGAAACACTTTCTCTCACCCCCTCTCTCGCACTTACATATGGGACCCAACTAATAAAATGAAAAATAAAACTTGATATGGGTCGGTCCTTGTTCTATTATTATATGAAACATTATTTACTAATTTATTTGAGGGCTGGACCCACTGGCCAGCTTCCGCAAAATGAGTGTAATTAGAACTAATAATAGTTTAGGATAATCTAGGATTGGGCTAATTAAAAACACGCCGGCGCCCGCGCACGAAGACACGTCGACAGTGGTGGGGAGGACGCCGGAGCAGTCAAGTGGCTGCAGGATCGGGCTTGTGAGGGTGCGGGAGAGAAGCTTCAGTGGCATGAGGTGACCAGAGAACGTGGGGTGCCGGGGAGGATGGCCAGTTGCGAGCTTAAGCGGCGGCGATGGGAGGTGCTCGTCGGCAGAGATGCTAGGGGAGGTGAGGATAATCGGGAGCAGGCAGAGGATGTTCAGGAGGATATTTTGATGCTCAAGAACCCGAGGTTAGGCGGCATTACTCACTGGTGGAGGAGATCGACCGGCGGCGGCGTGACACCGGAGCTGGGGAAGACGAGGAAGGATCTGTCTCTATGGGGCGTCTCAATCCAATTAATCGCATAGGAAGACGAATCGGAGAGCGGTGGGGCTATCAGACATTGTATTGGAGCTCCGCGCTGTTGCTGGCCGTGCGCGCGCGTCAACGCCGACGATCATTGCTTTGTTGTTCCTTGGCAAGAGAGAGAGGGAGAGGGCGGCAGAGCGCGGCGAGCTGGCGACTGGGCGCGGTGAACTGGTGGAGGAGCTTGGCGAGCCAGCGCCGGTGGCGGCGCGCGGACTGGTTTGCTGGTTGTCCCATGTAGTTCACCGGAGATGAGAGAGACCGAGAGGTCGGGAGAGCGAGCGATAGCTTTTTTCTTTTCTTTATTTTTTGCTAGGCCCCACATGTAAGTTAGAGAGATGTGGGAGAGAGGTTTTTCGTTTTCTTTTTCTGGGCCCATATGTAAGTGAGAGAGAGGGGGTGAGAGAAAGTGTTTTTTTTGTGGGTGGGTCTCACATGTAAGTGACACATGGAGGCAGGGCAAAATGTCCAAGAAACGTCCGGTAGACGGTCAAAGGCCTTTGACCTAACGGAAACGGCGCGGAAGGGCATTTCTGTAAGGGCACCTAACGGCGGAGGGGCAAATTTGAGCAGGCTTTCGAATTAGGGGTATATCTGATTAGGTGGTTAGAGTTAGGGATAGAAATGCAAATGGCCCATATTTTTTTATTGCACGGATAAGTCTGGAAATATACAAAAAATACTATTTTTGTTTTATTTATCTTAATTAACAGAAAGTAAAAGGAGGGTACAGAAGGTTGTGCTATCTAGATTCACCTATCCCATGCTCATCAAAAGGAATCCATTAACAAGGTTGATCAGGTCTTGTTAATAAACTCTTTCCGAGTAACATGAAACCGGAGAATTTTCGAATAACACTAGGTTACCTCAATGGGGATATGTATGTCCCCAACAATAAGGATGTCATATGTCTTCTTGATAGTAGGAAGAGGAAATTCAAAACCTCCAGTAGTAATAGTTGAAAATTTTCCAATATAATTGATAATGTGGACCTGAGGTTGTTTCCTCGGAAAGTGTACCGTATGCTCATTACCATTGACATGAAAAGTGACATTGCCTTTGTTGCAATCAATAACAGCTCCTGCAGTATTCAAAAAGGGTCTTCCAAGAATAATAGACATACTATCATCCTCGGGAATATCAAGTATAACAAAGTCCGTTAGAATAGTAACATTTGCAACTACAACAGGCACATCCTCACAAATACCGACAGGTATAACAGTTGATTTATCAGCAATTTGCAAAGATATTTCAGTAGGTGTCAACTTACTCAAGTCAAGTCTACGATATAAAGAGAGAGGCATAACACTAACACCGGCTCCAAGATCACACAAAGCAGTTTTAACATAGTTTTTCTTAATGGAGCAAGGTATAGTAGGTACTCCTGGATCTCCTAATTTCTTAGGCATTACACCCTTCAAAGTGTAATTGGCAAGCATGGTGGAAATTTCTACTTCAGGTATCTTTCTTTTGTTGGTAATAATATCTTTCATATACTTAGCATAAGGATTTGTTTTAAGCACATCAGTCAAACGCATACGCAGAAAGATAGGTCTAATCATTTCAGCAAAGCGCTCAAAATCCTCATCATCCTTTTTCTTGGATGGTTTCAGAGGAAAAGGCATGGGTTTCTGAACCCATGGTTCTCTTTCCCTATCGTGCTTCCTAGCAACAAAGTCTCTCTTATCATAACGTTGATTCTTTGATTTTGGGTTATCAAGATCAACAACAGGTTCAATCTCTACATCATTATCATTGCTAGGTTGAGCATCATCATTAACATTATCACTAGATTCATGTTCATTACCAGATTGTGTCTCAGCATCAGAAATAGATATATCATTGGGATTCTCAGGTGTGTCAGCTACAGGTTCACTAGAAGCATGCAAAGTTCTATCATTTTTCTTTTTCTTCTTCTTAGAAGAACTAGGTGCATATAATTTAGCTCTCTGAGAATCTTGCTCAATTCTCTTAGGGCGGCCTTCAGGATACAGAGGTTCCTGAGTCATTTTACCACCTCTAGTTGCAACTCTAACATCATAGTCATTATTCTTACTATTTAATTCATTGGGCAAATCATTCTGAGCCTTAAGTACTTGTTCTACTTGAGTGGTGACCATAGAAGCATGTGTACTAATGAGTTTCAGTTCACCTTTAGCTCTAGACATATAATCACTCAAGCGTTCAATCATATGTGCATTGTGTTGTAATTGTCTACCAACATAAGCATTGAAGTTTTCTTGTTTCACAATGAAACTGTCAAACTCATCTAAGCATTGGCTAGAATGCTTGTAACGAGGAATATCACCTTCATCAAATCTATAAAGAGAATTTACCTTTACTACCTGTGGCTCGTTATCAAGACCATGTATTTCTTCAATAGGTGGTAAATTCTTAACATCTTCAGCTTTAATACCTTTTTCTTTCATAGATTTCTTTGCCTCTTGCATATCTTCAGGACTGAGAAATAGAACACCTCTTTTCTTCGGAGTTGGCTTAGGGGCTGGTTTAGGGAGTGTCCAATTATTTTCATTGGCCAACATATTATTCAATAGTAGTTCAGCTTGTTCAACAGTTCTTTCCCTGAAAACACAACCAGCACAACTATCCAGGTGGTCTCTGGAAGGATCGGTTAGTCCATTATAAAAGACATCAAGTATATCATGCATCTCAAGAGAATGATCAGGCAAAGCATTAAGTAATTGGAGAAGCCTCCCCCAAGCTTGTGGGAGACTCTCTTCTTCAATTTGCACAAAGTTATATATTTTCCGAAAGGCAGCTTGTTTCTTATGAGCGGGAAAATATTTAGCGGAGAAGTAATACATCATGTCCTGGGGACTACGCACACAACCAGGATCAAGAGAATTAGACCAACTCTTAGCATCACCCTTTAATGAGAACGGAAATAGCTTAAGGATATAGTAGTAACGGATCTTTTCATCGTTGGTAAACAGGGTGGCTATATCATTCAGCTTAGTAAGATGTGCCACATCAGTTTCAGACTCATAGCCATGGAAAGGATCAAATTCAACCAAAGTAATTAACTCAGGATCAACAGAGAATTCATAATCCTTATCAGTAATGCAGATATGTGAAGTAGCAAAAGCAGGGTCATGCTTCATTCTAGCATTCAAGGACTTTTCTTTCAGCTTAGCTAATCATGTCTACTCCAGTTGATATCTCACCACTGATCGTCGACACTCAGCATAAACCAGGCCCATGAAGCACCGCGAAGAGGTAGGTTGTGCCAAAAACCCTGCCAGGAGCCACTCTAATATGAGTTTGATCGATGAATCCCGCCCTCCCAATCCATTGCGAGAGTATCTTTTCTCCTTAAACTTATTGTCGTAGTAACTTAATTCCTAAACATGCCCCAAGATTTAATTATTCTTCAAAACAATGTTTAATCAAGAAAAAGAGTAACAATAATAGGGAGTGACAACCCTGCCTTGGCCCCACAGAATCTCTAGCAGAACCAGCAAAAGGAGGAGTTAAATAGGACCTTGAACCTTCAACTGGTTTAACTCCTCAAAAAAAATTAGTGGTGCATCGGTTGCCTCTCAAATTTGAACAGCCGAAGCGAGTTCTCGGCAAAAGGAAAAGACCCCCTCCCGCTTGGCCGCCCCTCTCATCTGCTCGGCTGCCTCCACAGCGTTGTCGCCCTCCTTGCCTCCGCTGCTTTCCTTTCCTCCGTAGGCCACCACACATTCCCAACCTTCCCCGCCCACTTCTATTTGACCTTCGCCCGTAATTGATGAATCTAACCGCTGCCGCCGCGAGCTCATCGACCCGGAGGGCCACCCCGTATCCATGTTTCGTTCGGAATGGGTCCGTCCAGCCACCGAGCACCCGTCGCCACCTGCCACTCGAGATCCATGTCTCCGCCACCCCCGCCGCCTTGGGGCACTTGGTGGCAGGGATCGACAATTCGGATACGCGGAAGAAGCGGTGGCTAGCTTGCCACATTCTTGTCCGCGGAGCAGGCGGCGAGTGCGTACAACGTGGTGATGGTCCATTACTACGACGACATGAAGGTAAATTCCCCCCTAGGCAGCCGTGTCCCGGACTTCGTCGAGCCGCGAATGGTCTCCCGCCACGAGGAGAAGGAGAGTCGTGAGGCCATGAGCCAACTTGAGGGCGAGCGCATCGACAACTCAAAGAACCTGGAGCTCGTCATTGGGGAACAAGCATGGTTTGAGTCCAAAATGGATGGCATGAAGTCGTCAACTTATCATAGCAATAATGGCGATGGGGCAGGACCTTCCAGTGGGGGAGGGTGGGTGATCCCTATCTTTGACGTGAATTAGGGAGTGATCTCCGAAGAACAACGATGAGTAGTAGTTTGAAGTTTTCCAAGTATGCTACGTGGTGATAAATAATCTAATTATGCTATGTATGATGTGCTACCTTTGTTTAATTATGTAAGTAGTTTAAATTTGTGTTTGAAGTGAAATTGTGTGCAATATTTTTGTAGTGAGTTAAGTTATAGAAGTTTGGCTAGGATCCACCTTTTCTTAACTCCACAAATTTGAGGAGTTAAGGTTTGAGGAAGCTTTTGAGAGGCTAAATTTTGACAGTTCAGCTAGATGATCAACGGTGCCTTGCAAGAAACGAGGCTCGGATGTGCAAGTGATTGGTATTTCACATATACTAGGAGATAATTCATATGATATCATCAAAATTATTTATGAATTTGAATGTGTAAAATAACTTAAGCTCTCAAATGGCAAGCTTCCATCTACACTCTTTCAATCGACTTTGTCTTAGTAGGATTTTTATATCTTTTTTTGTCAGAAGCTATCACCTATTAATTGACCAAGTTACCACTTCATTGATAATAAAATTATCACATCTCAATGCACTTAGTTCGTTTAAAGTATTAATTGGCGTATGTCTTGGTCATAGATGCGTTTGGAGGTTAGGCATTGATCCCACTCTGACCGAACACCTTCTGAATAGTACATCCTCCCTAATATTGAAACATAGAGGACAAATGCGTAAATAAATATGTCGCCATTCTTTTTCCTCTTTGCTTAGGATTTCTAACCACCTTTTCTTCATTTCCATATGATTAAAGCATCTTGACATACCTAGTGAATATCTTTAGTCCCTTAATCACTTTTCATGAGGCGTAAAAATGGCGACAAACTAGTTGCAACAACACAACTCAAGCTCTCATTGTGACGAGTAGCTATACATTCATGAAATTCCGTATTGTGCCAGAAACATATATTTACATTTAAAGCCAACACGGGAATTCCGTCTTGCGTCAAAAAATATTAGATTCCCAAAGCTACAAATGGGTAGGTTCATTTCTAGGACATAAGCTACATAGTATAAACCAAAAAAATAGACCCAGGAAAGAACTTGCATTGTGACAATTTGTTGTATCATATTGCAGAGGCTGGGCGTGAATCTGTTACGCTTGTATCCCTCAATGTGACGGTGTAATTCAATAACAGTGTATTGAAAAATCTGTTGATTACTGAAAGCATAGTTGCTCCAGAACATCATCCTCCATGGAGATATCAGGAGCACACTAGCACTATATGCTCATACTCACACGACATTCATGGTGGAGGATACATAAGGGTGGATTTCACCTCCGACACCATCATCGTCAGATTTCCAGAAATCATTGCTGCAATTCAAATGTTCAATTAGCAAACCAACACGAGTGACTTGTAACTAACAACGCAACTGACTGCAACCCGAGCAATGAATTACCTATTGGCATTGCCACAATGCTCTTCTAAGACGCCCCTTACTTTTTTCTCACTCTCCATAGACGGTGCTAGAATAACACACTGATTGATGAAAAAGCAACAACAGATTTAACAATCTGATAACGAAATTATAAGAGCAACTATGATAGAACAGTGGAGGAAATCAAGAATTACCAGGATTGATGGTGACAAACCATATCTAAGAATGCTCTCTGCAAAGACAAATACAGCACATATGTGCATCCAGGAACTGAATACCTGCACCATAGTCAGTAAAAGCAGTTATAATTGAGGAACCATGCATGAACATAGGTGGTCGTGATTTGCGACTCATAAGGAACCCACCAGGTGATAACCGTGTATTGTGCACAATCAGAACAACCACTATATCAGATTAGTAAGTCAGAATCAGCCTGATTTGGACATGCCAGGATCATCATGTCCAGACAGTCAATATGGGGGTCACCTAATGGCTTTGTTGTCGAAACTATAATACTATCAATCATAACGAAAACTAATAGCCCTCAAAAAATAACGAAAACTAAAGAAAATGAAGACGTCAGACACCATGACACATATGGTTCTCATAGAAAACCGTAGTCAGTGAAGACATAACCCACTGTAAATAAGCTGCAAAAGGCATATACCTCACTGTATCTGGCATATAACAATTGTAGAAGAGACGTTCTCATAGCGTCCTCGTCTTGCAGCAGCTTTTCCAGGTCGTCCTTCTGACTTTCCTGTGCTTCAGGACTATACACAAAATCACGGATCTGGAATCCAATAAGAAATAGAAATTAATGGTTGAATAAAGAAGGAAACAAAATGACATGGGCAACAATCAAGATCATTTAGTGTTATATCGAAGGATCATTCCACCAAAGTTAGCTTGCTAAACTACGGTAAGTGTAAACAAGGTTACAAAGAAGGTATGCGCAACAAACTTACTAGAAAACCTTTCTCTTGAGCATGTGCTTTAAAGTTGCCAGCAACCTTAGCAAATAATGTTACGGTGTAGAGCGCATATTCATCATCCTCATAAAGCCTTTTAGATGATCTTGGTACCTATAATTCAACAACTAGCTCAACTGAATATAAACGCAAATAGGATAACTTTAAGGGCAAGAAGGATAAGCTCTTCATAAGGGCCAATTAACACAGCATTTGAAAGAAAGAGTTGCAAGTCAAATGTATTTGTAATTTGAAAGATATATATGATGTCAAGTTCATGATCATTGACACTAAAGGGAAAACACACACAAGTAGAATAGGCAGTTATTGAAATGAATGGCAATGCTAAAATAGTTCAGATGACAGTTTGCCACCAACATTATCACTACTCAAGTGCATAGCCAGAATTTCAAACTTACCACAAAGGTGTCAAGTGACTCATAACATGACAACCAGACCTCCTGGGAGCATTTCGGAACAATAGCAAGAAGTGTTGCTAGATGTTCCGAGGTGATTATATCCTCTGGTTTTACCAGGTTCGATAGATCACGCACGACTAAACTGTCACACAAGAAAGGCGGACCAATCAGAGTAGGAAAAACAATGAATGGAAGGACAAACATGTATTATTTTACAAGGAGACTTGAGGTCAAGAACTCAACAACATTCTAGAGACTGAGTAGTCCGCCAACATCTAGGTATTTTACCTTACACTTTGCTTTCTGTAGATTGTTCTAAGGTGGTTCTTACAAGAATTATACTTCGCTGCTTGAACCTGCAAAAGGTAGTCTTGAGCTTCTTTAAATTCGAAATTCTATCCAAAACTTCAGGGGAAAATTTTCATCTTATTTGTATACAGTAGCGGAGCCAGGAATTTTTTCCTTGGTATTCATCTGTGCAATGTAACAGCAATATGATCACAAATATACATCAAGCTAGCAATAGTATACCAATGAATCAGCCATTCTTGGGTATTCCATGGAAGTCCAGGGAATACCCCTGGCTCCGCCACTGTTTGTATACTCCCTCCATTCCCTCATACAAGGTCACTTCGTATTTTTATGTCTAACTCTGACCATTAATTTTACCAACAAAAAGTGAGTTAATTATAATGCCACAAAAGTACTTCATTGGATGCACAATCAAAAGAACTTTCCCACTATATTTTTTTGATGATATATAATCCATATTGTGTTGACCAAAATTATAAGTCAAAGTTCGACACGAAAAATAAAGTGGCCTTGAATAAGAGAATGGAGGGAGTATTTCATAAAGAAGTGAAGATCCATAAACTCAAGATTGAGCCCCAAACCACTACTACTTGACATATACTCCCTCCATCCCAAAATAAGTGTCTCAACTTTATATTAATTTTTAAAATTATTACAAATTTGAGATATTTATTTTGGGACGGAAGGGGTATAATAATGGCTTGGTGTAGCTGAAGAGTAAAATTATTTGCTAAACAGCTCTATCCAACATGTACAGTTCCCACAATGCATGTAGCTACACGGCTAACCCGTGTTAACGTTCCACTATCTTAGCAGAATTCGGGGCAGACTAGAAAAAACTAACGAATAAACAAGAAGTAGAGTTACTTATCACCTTGATCTCATCCTCAATCTTGGTGATCCGCGACAGGATGCTGGCGATGATGTCCTTGAGTGGCCACTTTGTTGGGTACTTCCGCTCATCCCACACAAACCTGCACGAAAATCCAAGGGGGGAAGCTTCTGTTAAGCTTAGCAGACGCGGCCGTGAAAACCAACAGCTGTATGCAGACCTGGAGAGGTAGGAGTCGACCGGGACGCCGTCAACGGTGATCAGGGCGCCTCCGTCGCGCTCCAGGTCCTCGATCTGCCTCCTGATCCTGTGCGAGGCCCCCTCGATGAAGAGGTTCGACTGCACGCCCGGAAGCACAGGGACAGACAACGATCAGAAATTCAGAATACCCTAACAGTAGCGAACGAGATTACAGCTTGTAGGGAGAGGCGCACCCTGATGAGGTCGTCGCTGAGGGCGAGGAGGGAGTCAAGCGTGCCGCCTTTGAGGGCGGGGACCGTGAACTGCAGGAGGGAGTGATCAAGCTCGGGGAGATTGAATTGAAGTAGCTAGAAGAGAGGATCGAGGAGGAGAGGCTTGCTGCATTATGCTTACACGGTAGAGGGGGGTGTCGATGGCGTGCTGGGAGATGGAGTCCTGGAGGCTGCGCCAGAGGGAGCTTTCGGCGGCGGCGACGTCGCCGCCGGTGGATTGTACGGGGAGGGCGGCGATCAAGTATTTCGTCGGCATGGTCACCCGAGGTCCGAGGCTGTTACAACTTTCAACTTCACGTCGTTTCAGTTTGATCTCCCTCTACATATGGATATGGATTTATTTTTTAAAACTCGTATGGATATGGATATATGGATGGACCGAGACGGGAACATGTTTCGGTCGTGTTGTAGTAGTAATCCGTCCGGTCCTCTACCTGCAGACCTGGTTGCGAGCAGGACCAGTGTCTTGCAGAACAATTTACTCCAAATTAAGCAGGCGTCCGAACATGGCACGTCGGACATGCACACACGTGGCGAATGACATGTCTCTGTTCAGGCGAATCAACCTGTGGTTGAGTTGGTTAGGTGAACAATGGTATCCCCAACCCATCAGGGTTCAAATCCTGATGCTCGCATATATCCTGGATTTATTTCAGGATTTCCGGCGACATGCTTTCAGTGGGAGGAGACGTTCCCGTCGACTGCGAGGCGCGCCTACGATGACTTCGTAAAATCTCAAGATGATATGCCGGCTCAGTCTCTCGGAGGCGCTCATAGGGGTAGGGTGTGCGTGTGTGCGTTCATAGGGTTGAGTGTATGCGCGTATGTATGAGCGCTTACGTCTGTACTATGTTAAAAAAAAACATGTCTCTGTTCAGTATATTTGGGTCCGTTTGGATCACGCACCAGCCAGCCCCACCAAAAAATTGGCGAATTTTTTTGCCGCAGCAGCGCAATCTCGCTAACGCGGGTGTGAAAGCTGAACCGAGGGACAGAAAAATTGTCGTCGATTCGAAATGTTGGTGCCGATCCAAATGGGCGTCCATAGTAGCGGTCAATGGGGATATTTTTGAAGGAAATATGCCCTAGAGGCAATAATAAAGATGTTATTTGTATTTCCTTATATCATGATAAATGTCTTTTATTCATGCTAGAATTGTATTAACCGGAAACTTAGTACATGTGTGAATACATAGACAAAACAGTATGTCCCTAGTATGCCTCTACTAGACTAGCTCATTGATCAAAGATGGTTATGTTTCCTAGCCATAGACATGAGTTGTCATTTGATCAACGGGATCACATCATTAGGAGAATGATGTGATGGACAAGACCCATCCGTTAGCATAGCACTATGATCGTTTAGTTTTACTGCTATTGCTTTCTTCATGACTTATACATGTTTCTATGACTATAAGATTATGCAACTCCCGAATACCGTAGGAACACCTTGTGTGCTATCAAACGTCACAACGTAACTGGGTGATCATAAAGATGCTCTACAGGTGTCTCCGAAAGTATTCGTGGTGTTGGCATAGATCAAGATTAGGATTTGTCACTCCGAGTGTCGGAGAGGTATCTCTGGGCCCTCTCGGTAACACACATCACAATAAGCCTTGCAAGCAAAAGACTAATGAGTTAGTCACGAGATGATGTGTTACGGAACGAGTAAAGAGACTTGCCGGTAACGAGATTGAACTAGGTATAGAGATACCGACGATCGAATCTCGGGCAAATAACATACCGTTTGACAAAAGGAACAACGTATGTTGTTATGCGGTTCTGACCGATAAAAGATCTTCGTAGAATATGTAGGAGCCAATATGAACATCCAGGTTCCGCTATTGGTTATTGACCGGAGATGAGTCTCGGTCATGTCTACATAGTTCTCGAACCCGTAGGGTCCGCACGCTTAACGTTTGATGACGATTGGTATTATGAGTTTATGAGTATTGATGTACCGAAGGTAGTTCGGAGTCCCGGATGAGATCACGGACATGACGAGGAGTCTCGGAATGTCCGAGACATAAAGATTGATATATTGGACGACTATATTCGGACACCGGAAGTGTTCCGGAAAAGTTTCGGATTTATCGGGATTGCCGGAGGGGGTTACCGGAACCCCCTACGAGAGGGGATGGTCCATAGTGGGCCTAAAGGAAAAGAGAGAGGCAGCCCATAGGGCTGGCCGGCGCCCCCACCTAGGGTTCCTAGTTGGACTAGGATTGGGGGGGGGGGCGCCACCTCTCCTATTCCTTTCCCTCTTCTTCCTTTTGGTGAATCCTACTAGGAATAGGATTGCAATCCTATTCCTAGTAGGACTCCTTCCCTAGCCGCACCAGGAAGGGCCGGCCGGCCTCCCTACCTTGCTCCTTTATATACGGGGGCAGGGGGCACCCAAAGACACACAAGTTGAATTGTTTTAGCCGTGTGCGGTGCCCCCCTCCACAGAATCACACCTCGGTCATACCGTCGCGGAGCTTAGGCGAAGCCCTGCGCCGGTGAACACATCATATCCGTCACCACGCCGTCGTGCTGACGAAACTTGTTGGGGAACGTAGTATTTTCAAAATTTTCCTACGATCACGCAAGATCTATCTACTAGATGCATAGCAACGAGAGGGAAGAGTGTGTCTACGTACCCTCGTAGACCGAAAGCGGAAGCGTTTATCAACGCGGTTGATGTAGTCGTGCACCTTAACGATCCGTCCCGATCTAGTACCGAACGTACGGCACCTCCGCGTTCAGCACACGTTCAGCTCGATGACGTCCTCGCCTTCTTGATCCAGCAAGACGGGCGAAGTAGTAGATGAGTTCCGGCAGCACGACGGCGTGGTGACGGTTGTTGATGAAGAACAATCTCTGCAGGGCTTCGCCAAGCACTACAGAAACTAGACGGAGGATAAACTAGAGGGTCGGGGTAGCCGGCACACGGCTTGGTGTATCTTGATGTGTCTTGGGTGCTAGCCCTACCCCTCTATTTATATGTTGAGCCTAGGGGTCGAAACTTGGAGTAAAAGCCTTCACAAAGTCGGTTTCACCCGTAAGGCAAGAGTCCTTCTCGGACTCCAGGGCCAGACGCCAGGGTTCCCGGCGTCTGGACCCAGACGCCAGGGACCCTGACGTCTGGCCCCTGGACTCCGCAAAACTTCCTTTTGCGCTTTCCAAAAACCTTGTGTGCTTTCCCTTTTGGCCCAAATAACGTGTTCTTGTACCCAAACACTTCGGGAAACATCCGGAACCTCTTCCGGTGAATTCCGGAACCCTTCCGGAGGTCAAACACTATTATCTCATATATTAATCTTTATCTCCGGACCATTCCGGAGTTCCTCGTCATGTCCGTGATCACATCCTGGACTCCGAATAACATTCGGTCACCAACATACATAACTCATTAAATACTATATCGTCAACGAACGTTTAAGCGTGCGGACCCTACGGGTTCGAGAACTATGTAGACATGACCGAGACATCTCTCCGGTCAATAACCAATAGCGGAACCTGGATGCCCATATTGGCTCCTACATATTCTACGAAGATCTTTATCGGTCGAACCGCATAACAACATACGTTGTTCCTTTTGTCATCGGTATGTTACTTGCCCGAGATTCGATCGTCGGTATCACTATACCTAGTTCAATCTCGTTACCGGCAAGTCTCTTTACTCGTTCCATAACACATCATCTCGTGACTAACTCATTAGTCTTTTGCTTGCAAGGCTTATTATGATGTGTGTTACCGAGAGGGCCCAGAGATACCTCTCCGACACTCGGAGTGACAAATCCTAATCTTGATCTATGCCAACACCACGAATACTTTCGGAGACACCTGTAGAGCATCTTTATGATCACCCAGTTACGTTGTGACGTTTGATAGCACACAAGGTGTTCGTACGGTATTCGGGAGTTGCATAATCTCATAGTCATAGGAACATGTATAAGTCATGAAGAAAGCAATAGCAGTAAAACTTAAACGATCATAGTGCTATGCTAACGGATGGGTCTTGTCCATCACATCATTCTCCTAATGATGTGATCCCGTTGATCAAATGACAACTCATGTCTATGGCTAGGAAACATAACCATCTTTGATCAATGAGCTAGTCTAGTAGAGGCATACTAGGGACATACTGTTTTGTCTATGTATCCACACATGTATTAAGTTTCCGGTTAATACAATTCTAGCATGAATAAAAGACATTTATCATGATATAAGGAAATACAAATAACATCTTTATTATTGCCTCTAGGGCATATTTCCTTCAGTCTCCCACTTGAACTAGAGTCAATAATCTAGCTCACATCGCCATGTGATTTAATACTGATAGTTCACATCGTTATGTGAATAACACCCATAGTTCACATCGCCATGTGACCAACACCCAAAGGGTTTACTAGAGTCAATAATCTAGTTCACATCGCTATGTGATTAATACCCAAGAGTAATAAGGTGTGATCATGTTTTGCTTGTGAGAGAAGTTTAGTCAACGGGTCTGTCACATTCAGATCCGTATGTATTTCGCAAATTTCTATGTCTACAATGCTCTGCATAGAGCTACTCTAGCTAATTGCTCCCACTTTCAATACGCATCCAGATTGATACTTAGAGTCATCTGGATTTAGTGTCAAAGCTTACATCGACGTAACCCTTTACGACGAACTCTTTATCACCTCCATAATCGAGAAACATTTCCTTAGTCATCCAGTTACTAAGGATAATTTTGACCGCTGTACAGTGATCTACTCCTGGATCACTATTGTACCCCCTTGACAAACTCATGGCAAGGTACACAACATGTTTGTTACACAGCATGGCATACTTTATAGAACCTATGGCTGAGGCATAGGGAATGACTTTCATTCTCTCTATATTTTCCGCAGTGGTCGGGCATTGAGTCTTACTCAACTTCATACCTTGTAATACAGGCAAGAACCCTTTCTTTGACTGATCCATTTTGAACTTCTTCAAAATCAAGGTATGTGCTTTGTGAAAGTCCAATTAAGCGTCTTGATCTATCTCTATAGATCTTGATGCCTAATATATAAGCAGCTTCATCGAGGTCTTTCATTGAAAAATTCTTTATTCAAGTATCCTTTTATGCTATCCAGAAATTCTATATCATTTCCAATCAACAATATGTCATCCACATATAATATTAGAAATGCTACAGAGCTCCCACTCACTTTTTGTAAATACAGGCTTCTCCAAAAGTCTGTATAAAACCATATGCTTTGATCACCTTATCAAAGCGTATATTCCAACTCCGAGATGCTTGCACCAGTCCATAGATGGATCGCTGGAGCTTGCATACTTTGTTAGCACCTTTTGGATCGACAAAACCTTCTGGTTGCATCATATACAACTCTTCTTTGAGATATCCATTTAGGAATGCAGTTTTGACATCCATTTGCCAGATTTCATAATCATAAAATGCGGCAATTGCTAACATGATTCGGACAGACTTAAGCATCGCTACAGGTGAGAAAGTCTCATTGTAGTCAACTCCTTGAACTTGTCGAAAACCTTTCGCAACAAGTCGAGCTTTGTAAACAGTAATATTACCGTCTGCGTCGGTCTTCCTCTTGAAGATCCATTTATTTTCGATGGCTTGCCGATCATCGGGCAAGTCAACCAAAGTCCATACTTTGTTCTCATACATGGATCCCATCTCAGATTTCATGGCTTCAAGCCATTTTGCGGAATCCGGGCTCATCATCGCTTCCTCATAGTTCGTAGGTTCATCATGGTCTAGTAACATGATTTCCAGAACTGGGTTGCCGTACCACTCTGGTGCGGAACGTACTCTGGTTGATCTACGACGTTCAGTAGAAACTTGATCCGAAGTTTCATGATCATTATCATTAACTTTCTCACTAATTGGTGTAGGAATCACTGGAACAATTTCCTGTGATGTACTACTTTCCAATCCGGGAGAAGGTACAATTACCTCATCAAGTTCTACTTTCCTCCCACTCACTTCTTTCGAGAGAAACTCTTTTTCTAGAAAGGATCCATTCTTAGCAACGAATATCTTGCCTTCGGATCTGTGATAGAAGGTGTACCCAACAGTTTCTTTTTGGGTATTCTATGAAGATTTACTTCTCAGATTTGGGTTCGATCTTATCATGTTGAAACTTTTTCACATAAGCATCGCAGTCCCAAACTTAAAGAAATGACAGCTTAGGTTTATCGTCAAACCACAGTTCATACGGTGTCATCTCCACGGATTTAGATGGTGCCCTATTTAACGTGAATGTAGCTGTCTCTAATGCATAACCCCAAAAGCGATAGTGGTAGATCGGTAAGAGACATCATCGATCGCACCATATCTAATAAAGTACGGTTATGACGTTCGGTCACACCATTACACTGTGGTGTTCCAGGTGGCGTGAGTAGTGAAACTATTTCACATTGTTTTTACTGAAGGCCAAACTCGATAACTCAAATATTTTATCTCTACGATCATATCGTAGAAACTCTTATTTTCTTGTTACGATGATTCTCCACTTCACTCTGAAATTCTTTAAACTTTTCAAATGTTTCAGACTTGTGCTTCATTAAGTAGATATACCCATATCTGCTCAAATCATCAGTGAAGGTCAGAAAATAACGATACCCGCCGCGAGCTTCAACACTCATTGGTCTGCATACATCAGCATGTATGATTTCCAACAAATCTGTTGCTTGCTCCACAGTTCCGGAGAACGGAGTTTTAGTCATCTTGCCCATGAGGCATGGTTCGCAAGCACCAAGTGATTCATAATCAAGTGATTCCAAAAGTCCATCATTATGGAGTTTCTTCATGCGTTTTACACCAATATGACCTAAACGGCAGTGCCACAAATAAGTTGCACTATCATTATTAACCTTGCATCTTTTGGCTTCAATATTATGAATATGTGTATCACACGATCGAGATCCAACAAACTATTTTCATTGGGTGTATGACCATAGAAGGTTTTATTCATGTAAACAGAACAACAATTATTCTCTAACTTACATGAATAACCGTATTGCAATAAACATGATCAAATCATATTCATGCTCAACATAAACACCAAATAACACTTATTTAGGTTCAACACTAATCCCGAAAGTATAGGGAGTGTACGATGGTGATCATATCAATCTTGGAACTATTTCCAATACACATCGTCACTTCATCCTTTAACTAGTTTCTGTTCATTATGCAACTCCTATTTCGAGTTACTACTCTTTAGCAACTGAACCAATATCAAATACCGAGGGGTTGCTATGAACATTAGTAAAATACACATCAATTAATCTGTATATCAAATATACCTTTGTTCACTTTGCCATCCTTCTTATCCGCCAAATATCTAGGGCAGTTCCACTTCTAGTGACCATTTCCTTTGCAGTAGAAGCACTTGTTTCAGGCTTGAGTTTAGCTTTGGGTTTCTTCACGGGAGTGACAACTTGCTTGTCATTCTTCTTGAAGTTCCCCTTCTATCCCTTTGCCCTTTACTTGAAACAAGTGGTCTTGTTAACCATCAACACTTGATGCTCTTTCTTGATTTCTACCTTCGCCGATTTCAGCATCGCGAAGAGCTTGGGAATTACTTTCGTCATCCCTTGCATATTATAGTTCATCACGAAGTTCTACTAACTTGGTGATAGTGACTAGAGAACTTTGTCAATTACTATCATATCTGGAAGATTAACTCCCACTTGATTCAAGCAATTGTAGTACCCAGACAATCTGAGCACATGCTCACTGGTTGAGCTATTCTCCTCCATCTTGTAGGCAAAGTACTGTTAGAGGTCTTATACCTCTCGACACGGGCATGAGTATGAAATACTAATTTCAACTCTTGGAACATCTTATATGTTCCGTGGCGTTCAAAACGTTTTTGAAGTCCCGGTTATAAGCCGTAAAGCATGGTGCACTAAACTAAGTAGTCATCATATCGAGCTTTTGTCAAAACGTTCATAACGTCTACATCTGCTCCTGCAATAGGTCTGTCACCTAGCGGTGCATCAAGGACATAATTCTTCTGTGCAGCAATGAGGATAATCCTCAGATCACGGAACAATTCCGCATCATTGCTACTAACATCTTTCAACTTGGTTTTCTCTAGGAACATATGAAAAGTAAACGGGGAGCAACATCGCGAGCTATTGATCTACAACATAGATATGCTAATACTACCAGGACTAAGTTCATGATAAATTAAAGTTCAATTAATCATATTACTTAAGAACTCCCACTTAGATAGACATCCCTCCGGTCATCTAAATGATCACGTGATCCAAATCAACTAAACCATGTCCGATCATCACGTGAGATGGAGTAGTTTCAATGGTGAACATCTTATGTTGATCATATCTACTATATGATTCACGCTCGACCTTTCGGTCTCCAGTGTTCCGAGGCCATATCTGCATATGCTAGGCTCGGCAAGTTTAACCCGAGTATTCTGCGTGTGCAAAACTGTCTTACACCCGTTGTATTTGAACGTAGAGCCTATCACACCCGATCATCACGTGGTGTCTCAGCACGAAGAACTTTCGCAACGGTGCATACTCCGGGAGAACACTTGTACCTTGAAATTTTGTAAGGGATCATCTTATAATGCTACCGTCGTTCTAAGCAAAATAAGAAGCATAATAAGATAAACATCACATGCAAATCAAAATATGTGACATGATATGGCCATCATCATCTTGTGCTTTTGATCTCCATCTCCAAAGCACCGTCATGATCACCTTCGTCACCGGCGCGACACCTTGATCTCCATCGTAGCATCGTTGTCGTCTCGCCAACTATTGCTTCTACGACTATCGCTACCGCTTAGTGATAAAGTAAAGCAATTACATGGCGATTGCATTTCATACAATAAAGCGACAACCATATGGCTCCTGCCAGTTGCCGATAACATTACAAAACATGATCATCTCATACAAAATCGTATAACTCATCATGTCTTGACCATATCACATCACAACATGCCCTGCAAAAACAAGTTAGACGTCCTCTACTTTGTTTGTTGCAAGTTTTACGTGGCTGCTACGGGCTTAGCAAGAACCGTTCTTACCTACGCATACAAAAACCACAACGATGTTTCGTCAAGTATGTGTTGTTTTAACCTTCACAAGGACCGGGCGTAGCCACACTTGATTCAGCTAAAGTGAGAGAGACAGACACCCGCCAGTCACCTTTAAGCAACGAGTGCTCGTAACGGTGAAACCAGTCTCGCGTAAGCGTACGCGTAATGTCGGTCCGGGCCGCTTCATCTCACAATACCGCCGAAGCAAAGTATGACATGCTGGTAAGCAGTATGACTAGTATCGTCCACAATCTCATTGTGTTTTACTCGTGCATATCATCTACGCATAGACCTGGCTCATGATGCCACTGTTGGGGAACGTAGTATTTTCAAAATTTTCCTACGATCACGCAAGATCTATCTACTAGATGCATAGCAACGAGAGGGAAGAGTGTGTCTACGTACCCTCGTAGACCGAAAGCGGAAGCGTTTATCAACGCGGTTGATGTAGTCGTGCACCTTCACGATCCGTCCCGATCTAGTACCGAACGTACGGCACCTCCGCGTTCAGCACACGTTCAGCTCGCTGACGTCCTCGCCTTCTTGATCCAGCAAGACGGGCGAAGTAGTAGATGAGTTCCGGCAGCACGACGGCGTGGTGACGGTTGTTGATGAAGAACAATCTCTGCAGGGCTTCGCCAAGCACTACAGAAACTAGACGGAGGATAAACTAGAGGGTCGGGGTAGCCGGCACACGGCTTGGTGTATCTTGATGTGTCTTGGGTGCTAGCCCTACCCCTCTATTTATATGTTGAGCCTAGGGGTCGAAACTTGGAGTAAAAGCCTTCACAAAGTCGGTTTCACCCGTAAGGCAAGAGTCCTTCTCGGACTCCAGGGCCAGACGCCAGGGTTCCCGGCGTCTGGACCCAGACGCCAGGGACCCTGGCGTCTGGCCCCTGGACTCCGCAAAACTTCCTTTTGCGCTTTCCAAAAACCTTGTGTGCTTTCCCTTTTGGCCCAAATAACGTGTTCTTGTACCCAAACACTTCGGGAAACATCCGGAACCTCTTCCGGTGAATTCCGGAACCCTTCCGGAGGTCAAACACTATTATCTCATATATTAATCTTTATCTCCGGACCATTCCGGAGTTCCTCGTCATGTCCGTGATCACATCCTGGACTCCGAATAACATTCGGTCATCAACATTCATAACTCATTAAGTACTATATCGTCAACGAAACGTTAAGCGTGCGGACCCTACGGGTTCGAGAACTATGTAGACATGACCGAGACACCTCTCCGGTCAATAACCAATAGCGGAACCTGGATGCCCATATTGGCTCCTACATATTCTACGAAGATCTTTATCGGTCGAACCGCATAACAACATACGTTGTTCCCTTTGTCATCGGTATGTTACTTGCCCGAGATTCGATCGTCGGTATCTCAATACCTAGTTCAATCTCGTTACCGGCAAGTCTCTTTACTCGTTCCGTAATACATCATCTCGTGACTAACTCATTAGTCATTTGCTTGCAAGGCTTATTATGATGTGCATTACCGAGAGGGCCCAGAGATACCTCTCCGACACTCGGAGTGACAAATCCTAATCTTGATCTATGCCAACACCACGAATACTTTCGGAGACACCTGTAGAGTATCTTTATGATCACCCAGTTACGTTGTGACGTTTGATAGCACACAAGGTGTTCCTACGGTATTCGGGAGTTGCATAATCTCATAGTCATAGGAACATGTATAAGTCATGAAGAAAGCAATAGCAGTAAAACTAAACGATCATAGTGCTATGCTAACGGATGGGTCTAGTCCATCACATCATTCTTCTAATGATGTGATCCCGTTGATCAAATGACAACTCATGTCTATGGCTAGGAAACATAACCATCTTTGATCAATGAGCTAGTCAAGTAGAGGCATACTAGGGACATACTGTTTTGTCTATGTATTCACACATGTACTAAGTTTCCGGTTAATACAATTCTAGCATGAATAATAAACATTTATCATGATTTAAGGAAATAAATAATAACTTTATTATTGCCTCTAGGGCATATTTCCTTCAGTCTCCCACTTGCACTAGAGTCAATAATCTAGCTCACATCACCATGTGATTTAATACCGATAGTTTCACATCGTTATGTGACCAACACCCAAAGGGTTTACTAGAGTCAATAATCTAGTTCACATCGCTATGTGATTAATACCCAAGAGTAATAAGGTGTGATCATGTTTTGCTTGTGAGAGAAGTTTAGTCAACGGGTCTGTCACATTCAGATCCGTATGTATTTCGCAAATTTCTATGTCTACAATGCTCTGCATAGAGCTACTCTAGCTAATTGCTCCCACTTTCAATACGCATCCAGATTGATACTTAGAGTCATCTGGATTTAGTGTCAAAGCTTACATCGACGTAACCCTTTACGACGAACTCTTTATCACCTCCATAATCGAGAAACATTTCCTTAGTCATCCAGTTACTAAGGATAATTTTGACCGCTGTACAGTGATCTACTCCTGGATCACTATTGTACCCCCTTGACAAACTCATGGCAAGGTACACAACATGTTTGTTACACAGCATGGCATACTTTATAGAACCTATGGCTGAGGCATAGGGAATGACTTTCATTCTCTCTATATTTTCCGCAGTGGTCGGGCATTGAGTCTTACTCAACTTCATACCTTGTAATACAGGCAAGAACCCTTTCTTTGACTGATCCATTTTGAACTTCTTCAAAATCAAGGTATGTGCTTTGTGAAAGTCCAATTAAGCGTCTTGATCTATCTCTATAGATCTTGATGCCTAATATATAAGCAGCTTCATCGAGGTCTTTCATTGAAAAATTCTTTATTCAAGTATCCTTTTATGCTATCCAGAAATTCTATATCATTTCCAATCAACAATATGTCATCCACATATAATATTAGAAATGCTACAGAGCTCCCACTCACTTTTTGTAAATACAGGCTTCTCCAAAAGTCTGTATAAAACCATATGCTTTGATCACCTTATCAAAGCGTATATTCCAACTCCGAGATGCTTGCACCAGTCCATAGATGGATCGCTGGAGCTTGCATACTTTGTTAGCACCTTTTGGATCGACAAAACCTTCTGGTTGCATCATATACAACTCTTCTTTGAGATATCCATTCAGGAATGCAGTTTTGACATCCATTTGCCAGATTTCATAATCATAAAATGCGGCAATTGCTAACATGATTCGGACTGACTTAAGCATCGCTACAGGTGAGAAAGTCTCATCGTAGTCAACTCCTTGAACTTGTCGAAAACCTTTCGCAACAAGTCGAGCTTTGTAAACAGTAACATTACCGTCTGCGTCGGTCTTCCTCTTGAAGATCCATTTATTTTCGATGGCCTGCCGATCATCGGGCAAGTCAACCAAAGTCCACACTTTGTTCTCATACATGGATCCCATCTCAGATTTCATGGCTTCAAGCCATTTTGCGGAATCTGGGCTCATCATCGCTTCCTCATAGTTCGTAGGTTCATCATGGTCTAGTAACATGATTTCCAGAACTGGGTTGCCGTACCACTCTGGTGCGGAACGTACTCTGGTTGATCTACGACGTTCAGCAGAAACTTGATCCAAAGTTTCATGATCATTATCATTAACTTCCTCACTGATTGGTGTAGGAATCACTGGAACAATTTTCTGTGATGTACTACTTTCCAATCCGGGAGAAGGTACTATTACCTCATCAAGTTCTACTTTCCTCCCACTCACTTCTTTCGAGAGAAACTCCTTCTCTAGAAAGGATCCATTTTTAGCAACGAATATCTTGCCTTCGGATCTGTGATAGAAGGTGTACCCAACAGTCTCTTTTGGGTATAAGTCATAGTCATAGGAACATGTATAAGTCATGAAGAAAGCAATAGCAGTAAAACTAAACGATCATAGTGCTATGCTAACGGATGGGTCTTGTCCATCACATCATTCTCCTAATGATGTGATCCCGTTGATCAAATGACAACTCATGTCTATGGCTAGGAAACATAACCATCTTTGATCAATGAGCTAGTCTAGTAGAGGCATACTATGGACATACTGTTTTGTCTATGTATCCACACATGTACTAAGTTTCCGGTTAATACAATTCTAGCATGAATAAAAGACATTTATCATGATATAAGGAAATACAAATAACATCTTTATTATTGCCTCTAGGGCATATTTCCTTCAGTCTCCCACTTGAACTAGAGTCAATAATCTAGATTACAAAGTGATGATCCTCACACCCATGGAGTCTTGGTGCTGATCATGTTTTGCCCGTGGAAGAGGCTTAGTCAACGGGTCTGCAACATTCAGATCCATATGTATTTTGCAAATCTCTATGTCTCCCTCCTTGACTAGATCGCGGATGGAATTGAAGCGTCTTTTGATGTGCTTTGTTCTCTTGTGAAACCTGGATTCCTTCGCCAAGGCTATGGCTCCAGTGTTGTCACAAAAGATTTTCATTGGACCCGATGCACTATGTACTACACCTAGATCGGATATGAACTCCTTCATCCAGACTCCTTCATTTGCTGCTTCTGAAGCAGCTATGTATTCCGCTTCACACGTAGATCCCGCCACGACGCTCTGCTTGGAACTGCACCAGCTGACAGCTCCACCGTTCAATAAAAATACATATCCGGTTTGTGACTTTGAGTCATCCGGATCAGTGTCAAAGCTAGAATCGACGTAACCGTTTACGACGAGCTCTTTGTCACCTCCATATACGAGAAACATATCCTTTGTTCTTTTCAGATACTTTAGGATGTTTTTGACCGCTGTCCAGTGATCCACTCCTGGATTACTTTGGTACCTCCCTGCTAGACTTATAGCAAGGCACACATCAGGTCTGGTACACAGCATTGCATACATGATAGATCCTATGGCTGAGGCATAGGGAATGACTTTCATTTTCTCTCTATCTTCTGCAGTGGTCGGGCATTGAGTCTTACTCAACTTCATACCTTGTAAAACATGCAAGAATCCTTTCTTTGACTGATCCATTTTGAACCTTTTCAAAATCTTATCAAGGTATGTGCTTTGTGAAAGTCCAATTAAGCGTCTTGATCTATCTCTATAGATCTTGATGCCTAATATGTAAGCAGCTTCTCCGAGGTCTTTCATAGAAAAACTTTTATTCAAGTATCCTTTTATGCTATCCAGAAATTCTATATCATTTCCAATTAACAATATGTCATCTACATATAATATTAGAAATGCTACAGAGCTCCCACTCACTTTCTTGTAAATACAGGCTTCTCCAAAAGTCTGTATAAAACCATATGATTTGATCACCTCATCAAAGCGTATATTCCAACTCCGAGATGCTTGCACCAGTCCATAGATGGATCGCTGGAGTTTGCATACTTTGTTAGCACCTTTTGGATCGACAAAACCTTCTGGTTGCATCATATACAACTCTTCTTTGAGATATCCATTTAGGAATGCAGTTTTGACATCCATTTGCCAGATTTCATAATCATAAAATGCGGCAATTGCTAACATGATTCGGACAGACTTAAGCATCGCTACAGGTGAGAAAGTCTCATCGTAGTCAACTCCTTGAACTTGTCGAAAACCTTTCGCAACAAGTCGAGCTTTGTAAACAGTAATATTACCGTCTGCGTCGGTCTTCCTCTTGAAGATCCATTTATTTTCGATGGCTTGCCGATCATCGGGCAAGTCAACCAAAGTCCATACTTTGTTCTCATACATGGATCCCATCTCAGATTTCATGGCTTCAAGCCATTTTGCGGAATCTGGGCTCATCATCGCTTCCTCATAGTTCGTAGGTTCATCATGGTCTAATAACATGATTTCCAGAACTGGGTTGCCGTACCACTCTGGTGCGGAACGTACTCTGCTTGATCTACGACGTTCAGCAGAAACTTGATATGAAGTTTCATGATCATTATCATTAACTTCCTCACTAATTGGTGTAGGAATCACTGGAACAATTTCCTGTGATGTACTACTTTCCAATCCAGGAGAAGGTACAATTACCTCATCAAGTTCTACTTTCCTCCCACTCACTTCTTTCGAGAGAAACTCTTTTTCTAGAAAGGATCCGTTCTTAGCGACGAATATTTTGCCTTCGGATCTGTGATAGAAGGTGTACCCAACAGTCTCTTTTGGGTATCCTATGAAGACACATTTTTCCGACTTGGGATCGAGCTTATCAGGTTGAAGTGTTTTCACATAAGCATCGCAGCCCCAAATTTTAAGAAACGATAACTTTGGTTTCTTGCCAAACCATAGTTCATAAGGTGTATTATCAACGGATTTAGATGGTGTCATATTTAACGTGAATGCAGCTGTCTCTAAAGAATAACCCCAAAACGATAGTGGTAAATCGGTAAGAGACATCATAGATCGCACCATATCCAATAAAGTACGGTTACGACGTTCGGACACACCATTACGCTGTGGTGTTCCAGGTGGCGTGAGTTGTGAAACTATTCCACATTGTTTCAAATGAAGACCAAACTCGTAACTCAAATATTCTCCTCCACGATCAGATCGTAGGAACTTTATTTTCTTGTTACGATGATTCTCTACTTCACTCTGAAATTCTTTGAACTTTTCAAATGTTTCAGACCTGTGCTTCATTAAGTAGATATACCCATATCTGCTCAAATCATCAGTGAAGGTCAGAAAATAACGATACCCGCCGCGAGCATCAACACTCATTGGTCCACATACATCAGTATGTATGATTTCCAACAAATCTGTTGCTCGCTCCATAGTTTCGGAGAACGGAGTTTTAGTCATCTTGCCCATGAGGCATGGTTCGCAAGCACCAAGTGATTCATAATCAAGTGATTCCAAAAGTCCATCTTTATGGAGTTTCTTCATGCGTTTTACACCAATATGACCTAAACGGCAGTGCCACAAATAAGTTGCACTATCATTATTAACCTTGCATCTTTTTTTGTTTCAATACTATGAATATGTGTATCACTACAATCGAGATCCAATAAGAATAGACCACTCTTCAAGGGTGCATGACCATAAAAGATATTATTCATTAAAATGGAACAACCATTATTCTCTGATTTAAATGAATAACCGTCTCGCAATAAACAAGATCCAGATATAATGTTCATGCTTAACGCTGGCACCAAATAACAATTATTTAGGTCTAAAAACTAATCCCGAAGGTAGATGTAGAGGTAGCGTGCCGACGGCGATCACATCGACTTTGGAACCGTTTCCCACGCGCATCGTCACCTCGTCCTTAGCTAATCTTCGTTTAATCCGTAGTCCCTGTTTCGAGTTACAAATATTAGCAACCGAACCGGTATCAAATACCCAGGTACTACTACGAGAATTAGTAAGGTACACATCAATAACATGTATATCACATATACCTTTGTTTACCTTGCCATCCTTCTTATCCGCCAAATACTTGGGGCAGTTCCGCTTCCAGTGTCTAGTCCCCTTGCAGTAGAAGCACTCAGTTTCAGGCTTGGCTCCAGATTTGGGTTTCTTCGTGGAAGTAGCAACTGACTTGCTATTCTTTTTGAAGTTCCCTTTTTTTCCCTTGCCCTTTTTCTTGAAACTAGTGGTCTTGTTAACCATCAACACTTGATGCTCCTTTTTGATTTCTACCTCCGCAGCTTTGAGCATAGCGAAGAGCTCGGGAATTGTCTTTTGCATCCCTTGCATGTTATAGTTCATCACGAAGCCTTTATAGCTTGGTGGCAGTGATTGAAGAACTCTATCAATAAGACTATCCTCGTCAACTTTGCAACCAAGTTGAGTCATATGATTGTAGTACCCAGACATTCTGAGCAAGTGTTCACTGATAGAACTATTCTCCTCCATTTTGCAGCTGTAGAACTTATTGGAAATCTCATATTTCTCAATTCGGGCATTTGCTTGAAATATTAACTTCAACTCCTGGAACATCTCATATGGTCCATGACGTTCAAAACGTCATTGAAGTCCCGGTTCTAAGCCGTAAAGCATGGCACACTGAACTATCGTGTAGTCATCAGACCGTGATTGCCAGACGTTCAAAGCATCTGCATCAGTGGAAGGGGGCTTGTCACCTAGCGGTGCTTCAAGGACATAATTTTTCTGTGCAGCAATGAGGATAATCCTCAGGTTACGGACCCAGTCCGTGTAATTGCTACCATCATCTTTCAACTTAGCTTTCTCTAGGTATGCATTAAAATTCAAAGGAACGGTAGCACGGGCCATTGATCTACAACGACATAGATATGCAAAACTATCAGGACTAAGTTCATGATAAATTAAAGTTCAATTTAATCATATTAATTTAAAGAACTCCCACTTAGATAGACATCCCTCTGGTCATCTAAATGATCACGTGATCCAAATCAACTAAACCATGTCCGATCATCACATGAGATGGAGTAGTCTCAATGGTGAACATCTTATGTTGATCATATCTACTATATGATTCACGCTCGACCTTTCGGTCTCCAGTGTTCCGAGGCCATATCTGTATATGCTAGGCTCGTCAAGTTTAACCCGAGTATTCTGCGTGTGCAAAATTGGCTTACACCCGTTGTATTTGAACGTAGAGCTTATCACACCCGATCATCACGTGGTGTCTCGGCACGACAAACTTTCGCAACGGTGCATACTCAGGGAGAACACTTATACCTTGAAATTTAGTAAGGGTTCATCTTATAATGCTACCGTCGTTCTAAGCAAAATAAGAAGCATAATAAGATAAACATCACATGCAATCAAAATATGTGACATGATATGGCCATCATCATCTTGTGCTTTTGATCTCCATCTCTAAAGCACCGTCATGATCACCTTTGTCACCGGCGTGACACCTTGATCTCCATCGTAGCATCGTTGTCATCTCGCCAACTATTGCTTCTACGACTATCGCTACCGTTTAGTGATAAAGTAAAGCAATTACATGGCGATTGCATTTCATACAATAAAGCGACAACCATATGGCTCCTGCCAGTTGCCGATAACTTTACAAAACATGATCATCTCATACAAAACCGTATAACTCATCATGTCTTGACCATATCACATCACAACATGCCCTGCAAAAACAAGTTAGACGTCCTCTACTTTGTTTGTTGCAAGTTTTACGTGGCTGCTACGGGCTTTAGCAAGAACCGTTCTTACCTACGCATATAAAACCACAACGATGTTTCGTCAAGTATGTGCTGTTTTAACCTTCACAAGGACCGGGCGTAGCCACACTTGATTCAGCTAAAGTGAGAGAGACAGACACCCGCCAGTCACCTTTAAGCAACGAGTGCTCGTAACGGCGAAACCAGTCTCGCGTAAGCGTACGCGTAATGTCGGTCCGGGCCGCTTCATCTCACAATACCGCCGAAGCAAAGTATGACATGCTGGTAAGCAGTATGGCTAGTATCGTCCACAATCTCATGGTGTTCTACTCGTGCATATCATCTACGCATAGACCTGGCTCTGATACCACTGTTGGGGAACGTAGTATTTTAAAATTTTCCTACGATCACGCAAGATCTATCTACCAGATGCATAGCAACGAGAGGGAAGAGTGTGTCTACGTACCCTCGTAGACCGGGAGCGGAAGCGTCAAGTGACGCGGTTGATGTTGTCGAACTTCTTCGCGATCCAACCGATCAAGCACCGAACGTACGGCACCTCCGCGTTCAGCACACGTTCAGCTTGATGACGTCCCACGAGCTCTTGATCCAGTTGAGCTTCACGGGAGAGTTTCGTCAGCACAACGGCGTGGTGACGGATATGATGTGTTCACCGGCGCAGGGCTTCGCCTAAGCTCCGCGACGGTATGACCGAGGTGTGATTCTGTGGAGGGGGGCACCGCACACGGCTAAAACAATTCAACTTGTGTGTCTTTGGGTGCCCCCCTGCCCCCGTATATAAAGGAGCAAGGGGGGGAGGCCGGCCGGCCCTTCCTGGTGCGGCTAGGGAGTGGACTCCTACTAGGAATAGGATTGCAATCCTATTCCTAGTAGGATTCACCAAAAGAAGGAAGAGGGAAAGGAATAGGAGAGGTGGCGCCCCCCCCCAATCCTAGTCCAACTAGGAACCCTAGGTGGGGGCGCCGGCCAGCCCTATGGGCTGCCTCTCTCTTTCCCTTTAGGCCCACTATGGACCATCCCCTCTCGTAGGGGGTTCCGGTAACCCCCTCCGGCAATCCCGATAAATCCGAAACTTTTCCGGAACACTTCTGGTGTCCGAATATAGTCGTCCAATATATCAATCTTTATGTCTCGGACATTCCGAGACTCCTCGTCATGTCCGTGATCTCATCCGGGACTCCGAACTACCTTCGGTACATCAATACTCATAAACTCATAATACCGATCGTCATCAAACGTTAAGCGTGCGGACCCTACGGGTTCGAGAACTATGTAGACATGACCGAGACTCATCTCCGGTCAATAACCAATTGCGGAACCTGGATGTTCATATTGGCTCCTACATATTCTACGAAGATCTTTTATCGGTCAGAACCGCATAACAACATACGTTGTTCCTTTTGTCAAACGGTATGTTACTTGCCCGAGATTCGATCGTCGGTATCTCTATACCTAGTTCAATCTCGTTACCGGCAAGTCTCTTTACTCGTTCCGTAACACATCATCTCGTGACTAACTCATTAGTTTTTTGCTTGCAAGGCTTATTGTGATGTGTGTTACCGAGAGGGCCCAGAGATACCTCTCCGACACTCGGAGTGACAAATCCTAATCTTGATCTATGCCAACACCACAAATACTTTCGGAGACACCTGTAGAGCATCTTTATGATCACCCAGTTACGTTGTGACGTTTGATAGCACACAAGGTGTTCCTACGGTATTCGGGAGTTGCATAATCTCATAGTCATAGGAACATGTATAAGTCATGAAGAAAGCAATAGCAGTTTAAACTAAACGATCATAGTGCTATGCTAACGGATGGGTCTTGTCCATCACATCATTCTCCTAATGATGTGATCCCGTTGATCAAATGACAACTCATGTCTATGGCTAGGAAACATAACCATCTTTGATCAATGAGCTAGTCTAGTAGAGGCATACTAGGGACATACTGTTTTGTCTATGTATCCACACATGTACTAAGTTTCCGGTTAATACAATTCTAGCATGAATAAAAGACATTTATCATGATATAAGGAAATACAAATAACATCTTTATTATTGCCTCTAGGGCATATTTCCTTCAAAACTCTCCCGTGAAGCTCAACTGAATCAAGAGCTCGTGGGACGTCATCAAGCTGAACGTGTGCTGAACGCGGAGGTGCCATACGTTCGGTGCTTGATCGGTTGGATCGCGAAGAAGTTCGACAACATCAACCGCGTCTCTTGACGCTTCCGCTCCCGGTCTACGAGGGTACGTAGACACACTCTTCCCTCTCGTTGCTATGCATCTTGTAGATAGATTTTGCGTGATCGTAGGAAAATTTTAAAATACTACGTTCCCCAACAGTGGCATCATGAGCCAGGTCTATGCGTAGATGATATGCACGAGTAGAACACAATGAGTTGTGGGCGATACTAGTCATACTGCTTACCAGCATGTCATACTTTGCTTCGGCGGTATTGTGAGATGAAGCGGCCCGGACCGACATTACGCGTACGCTTACGCAAGACTGGTTTCACCGTTACGAGCACTCGTTGCTTAAAGGTGACTGGCGGGTGTCTGTCTCTCTCACTTTAGTTGAATCAAGTGTGGCTACGCCCGGTCCTTGTGAAGGTTAAAACAGCACATACTTGACGAAACATCGTTGTGGTTTTATATGCGTAGGTAAGAACGGTTCTTGCTAAGCCCGTAGCAGCCACGTAAAACTTGCAACAACAAAGTAGAGGACGTCTAACTTGTTTTTGCAGGGCATGTTGTGATGTGATATGGTCAAGACATGATGAGTTATACGGTTTTGTATGAGATGATCATGTTTTGTAAAGTTATCGGCAACTGGCAGGAGCCATATGGTTGTCGCTTTATTGTATGAAATGCAATCGCCATGTAATTGCTTTACTTTATCACTAAGCGGTAGCGATAGTCGTAGAAGCAATAGTTGGCGAGACGACAACGATGCTACGATGGAGATCAAGGTGTCGCGCCGGTGACGAAGGTGATCATGATGGTGCTTTGGAGATGGAGATCAAAAGCACAAGATGATGATGGCCATATCATGTCACATATTTTGATTGCATGTGATGTTTATCTTATTATGCTTCTTATTTTGCTTAGATCGACGATAACATTATAAGATGATCCCTTACTAAATTTCAAGGTATAAGTGTTCTCCCTGAGTATGCACCGTTGCGAAAGTTCGTCGTGCCGAGACACCACGTGATGATCGGGTGTGATAAGCTCTACGTTCAAATACAACGGGTGTAAGCCAGTTTTGCACACGCAGAATACTCGGGTTAAACTTGACGAGCCTAGCATATACAGATATGGCCTCGGAACACTAGAGACCGAAAGGTCGAGCGTGAATCATATAGTAGATATGATCAACATAAGATGTTCACCATTGAAACTACTCCATCTCACGTGATGATCGGACATGGTTTAGTTGATTTGGATCACGTGATCATTTAGATGACCAGAGGGATGTCTATCTAAGTGGGAGTTCTTTTAATTAATATGATTAAATTGAACTTTAATTTATCATGAACTTAGTCCTGATAGTTTTGCATATCTATGTCGTTGTAGATCAATGGCCCGTGCTACCGTTCCTTTGAATTTTAATGCATTCCTAGAGAAAGCTAAGTTGAAAGATGATGGTAGCAATTACACGGACTGGGTCCGTAACCTGAGGATTATCCTCATTGCTGCACAGAAGAATTATGTCCTTGAAGCACCGCTAGGTGACAAGCCCCCTTCCGCTAATGTAGACGCTTTGAACGTCTGGCAGTCGCGGTCTGATAACTACACGATAGTTCAGTGTGCCATGCTTTACGGCTTAGAACCGGGACTTCAACAACGTTTTGAACGTCATGGACCATATGAGATGTTCCAGGAGTTGAAGTTAATATTTCAAGCAAATGCCCGAATTGAGAAATATGAGATTTCCAATAAGTTCTACAGCTGCAAGATGGAGGAGAATAGTTCTATCAGTGAACACTTGCTCAGAATGTCTGGGTACTACAATCATATGACTCAACTTGGTTGCAAAGTTGACGAGGATAGTGTTATTGATAGAGTTCTTCAATCACTGCCACCAAGCTATAAAGGCTTCGTGATGAACTATAACATGCAAGGGATGCAAAAGACAATTCCCGAGCTCTTCGCTATGCTCAAAGCTGCGGAGGTAGAAATCAAAAAGGAGCATCAAGTGTTGATGGTTAGCAAGACCACTAGTTTCAAGAAAAATGGCAAGGGAAAGAAAGGGAACTTCAAAAAGAATAGCAAGTCAGTTGCTACTTCCACGAAGAAACCCAAATCTGGAGCCAAGCCTGAAACTGAGTGCTTCTACTGCAAGGGGACTGGACACTGGAAGCGGAACTGCCCCAAGTATTTGGCGGATAAGAAGGATGTCAAGATGAACAAATGTATATGTGATATACATGTTATTGATGTGTACCTTACTAATGCTCGTAGTAGTACCTGGGTATTTGATACTGGTTCGGTTGCTAATATTTGTAAGTCGAAACAGGGACTACGGATTAAACGAAGATTAGCTAAGGACGAGGTGACGATGCGCGTGGGAAACGGTTCCAAAGTCGATGTGATCGCCGTCGGCACGCTACCTCTACATCTACCTTCGGGATTAGTTTTAGACCTAAATAACTGTTATTTGGTGCCAGCGTTAAGCATGAACATTATATCTGGATCTTGTTTATTGCGAGACGGTTATTCATTTAAATCAGAGAATAATGGTTGTTCTATTTTAATGAATAATATCTTTTATGGCCATGCACCCTTAAAGAGTGGTCTATTCTTATTGGATCTCGATTGTAGTGATACACATATTCATAATATTGAAACCAAAAGATGCAAGGTTAATAATGATAGTGCAACTTATTTGTGGCACTGCCGTTTAGGTCATATTGGTGTAAAATGCATGAAGAAACTCCATAATGATGGACTTTTGGAATCACTTGATTATGAATCACTTGGTGCTTGCGAACCATGCCTCATGGGAAAGATGACTAAAACTCCGTTCTCTGGAACTATGGAGCGAGCAACAGATTTGTTGGAAATCATACATACTGATGTATGTGGACCAATGAGTGTTGATGCTCGCGGCGGGTATCGTTATTTTCTGACCTTCACTGATGATTTGAGCAGATATGGGTATATCTACTTAATGAAACACAAGTCTGAAACATTTGAAAAGTTCAAAGAATTTCAGAGTGAAGTAGAGAATCATCGTAACAAGAAAATAAAGTTCCTACGATCTGATCGTGGAGGAGAATATTTGAGTTACGAGTTTGGTCTTCATTTGAAGCAATGTGGAATAGTTTCACAACTCACGCCACCTGGAACACCACAGCGTAATGGTGTGTCCGAACGTCGTAACCGTACTTTATCGGATATGGTGCGATCTATGATGTCTCTTACCGATTTACCACTATCGTTTTGGGGTTATGCTTTAGACAGCTGCATTCACGTTAAATAGGGCACCATCTAAATCCGTTGATACGACGCCTTATGAACTATGGTTTGGCAAGAAACCAAAGTTGTCGTTTCTTAAAGTTTGGGGCTGCGATGCTTATGTGAAAACACTTCAACCTGATAAGCTCGAACCCAAGTCGGAAAAATGTGTCTTCATAGGATACCCAAAAGAGACTGTTGGGTACACCTTCTATCACAGATCCGAAGGCAAAATATTCGTTGCTAAGAACGGATCCTTTCTAGAAAAAGAGTTTCTCTCGAAAGAAGTGAGTGGGAGGAAAGTAGAACTTGATGAGGTAATTGTACCTTCTCCCGGATTGGAGAGTAGTACATCACAGGAAATTGTTCCAGTGATTCCTACACCAATTAGTGAGGAAGTTAATGATAATAATCATGAAACTTCGGATCAAGTTTTTGCTGAACGTCGTAGATCAACCAGAGTACGTTCCGCACCAGAGTGGTACGGCAACCCAGTTCTGGAAATCATGTTACTAGACCATGATGAACCTACGAACTATGAGGAAGCGATGATGAGCCCAGATTCCGCAAAATGGCTTGAAGCCATGAAATCTGAGATGGGATCCATGTATGAGAACAAAGTATGGACTTTGGTTGACTTGCCCGATGATCGGCAAGCCATCGAAAATAAATGGATCTTCAAGAGGAAGACCGACGCAGACGGTAATATTACTATTTACAAAGCTCGACTTGTTGCGAAAGGTTTTCGACAAGTTCAAGGAGTTGACTACGATGAGACTTTCTCACCTGTAGCGATGCTTAAGTCTGTCCGAATCATATTAGCAATTGCCGCATTTTATGATTATGAAATCTGGCAAATGGATGTCAAAACTGCATTCCTAAATGGATATCTCAAAGAAGAGTTGTATATGATGCAACCAGAAGGTTTTGTCAATCCAAAAGATGCTAACAAAGTATGCAAACTCCAGCGATCCATCTATGGACTGGTGCAAGCATCTCGGAGTTGGAATATACGCTTTGATGAGGTGATCAAAGCATATGGTTTTATACAGACTTTTGAAGAAGCCTGTATTTACAAGAAAGTGAGTGGGAGCTCTATAGCATTTCTAATATTATATGTAGATGACATATTGTTGATTGGAAATGATATAGAATTTCTAGATAGCATAAAAGGATACTTGAATAAGAGTTTTTCAATGAAAGACCTCGGTGAAGCTGCTTACATATTAGGCATCAAAATCTATAGAGATAGATCAAGACGCTTAATTGGACTTTCACAAAGCACATACCTTGATAAGATTTTGAAGAAGTTCAAAATGGATCAGTCAAAGAAAGGGTTCTTGCCTGTTTTACAAGGTATGAAGTTGAGTAAGACTCAATGTCCGACCACTGCAGAAGATAGAGAGAAAATGAAAGTCATTCCCTGTGCCTCAGCCATAGGATCTATCATGTATGCAATGCTGTGTACCAGGCCTGATGTGTGCCTTGCTATAAGTCTAGCAGGGAGGTACCAAAGTAATCCAGGAGTGGATCACTGGACAGCGGTCAAAAACAACCTAAAGTATCTGAAAAGAACAAAGGATATGTTTCTCGTATATGGAGGTGACAAAGAGCTCGTCGTAAACGGTTACGTCGATTCTAGCTTTGACACTGATCCGGATGACTCAAAGTTACAAACCGGATATGTATTTTTATTGAACGGTGGAGCTGTCAGTTGGTGCAGTTCCAAGCAGAGCGTCGTGGCGGGATCTACGTGTGAAGCGGAATACATAGCTGCTTCGGAAGCAGCAAATGAAGGAGTCTGGATGAAGGAGTTCATATCCGATCTAGGTGTAATACCTAATGCATCGGATCCAATGAAAATCTTTTGTGACAACACTGGAGCCATAGCCTTGGCGAAGGAATCCAGGTTTCACAAGAGAACAAAGCACATCAAAAGACGCTTCAATTCCATCCGCGATCTAGTCAAGGAGGGAGATATAGAGATTTGCAAAATACATACGGATCTGAATGTTGCAGACCCGTTAACTAAGCCTCTTCCACGGGCAAAACATGATCAGCACCAGGACTTCATGGGTGTGAGGATCATCACTTTGTAAACTAGATTATTGACTCTAGTTCAAGTGGGAGACTGAAGGAAATATGCCCTAGAGGCAATAATAAAGATGTTATTTGTATTTCCTTATATCATGATAAATGTCTTTTATTCATGCTAGAATTGTATTAACCGGAAACTTAGTACATGTGTGAATACATAGACAAAACAGTATGTCCCTAGTATGCCTCTACTAGACTAGCTCATTGATCAAATATGGTTATGTTTCCTAGCCATAGACATGAGTTGTCATTTGATCAACGGGATCACATCATTAGGAGAATGATGTGATGGACAAGACCCATCCGTTTGAAGGAAATATGCCCTAGAGACAATAATAAAGATGTTATTTGTATTTCCTTATATCATGATAAATTTCTTTTATTCATGCTAGAATTGTATTAACCGGAAACTTAGTACATGTGTGGATACATAGACAAAACAGTATGTCCCTAGTATGCCTCTACTAGACTAGCTCATTGATCAAAGATGGTTATGTTTCCTAGCCATAGACATGAGTTGTCATTTGATCAACGGGATCACATCATTAGGAGAATGATGTGATGGACAAGACCCATCCGTTAGCATAGCACTATGATCGTTTAGTTTAACTGCTATTGCTTTCTTCATGACTTATACATGTTCCTATGACTATGAGATTATGCAACTCCCGAATACCGTAGGAACACCTTGTGTGCTATCAAACGTCACAACGTAACTGGGTGATCATAAAGATGCTCTACAGGTGTCTCCGAAAGTATTCGTGGTGTTGGCATAGATCAAGATTAGGATTTGTCACTCCGAGTGTCGGAGAGGTATCTCTGGGCCCTCTCGGTAACACACATCACAATAAGCCTTGCAAGCAAAAGACTAATGAGTTAGTCACGAGATGATGTGTTACGGAACGAGTAAAGAGACTTGCCGGTAACGAGATTGAACTAGGTATAAAGATACCAATGATCGAATCTCGGGCAAGTAACATACCGTTTGACAAAAGGAACAACGTATGTTGTTATGCGGTTCTGACCGATAAAAGATCTTCGTAGAATATGTAGGAGCCAATATGAACATCCAGGTTCCGCTATTGGTTATTGACCGGAGATGAGTCTCGGTCATGTCTACATAGTTCTCGAACCCGTAGGGTCCGCACGCTTAACGTTTGATGACGATCGGTATTATGAGTTTATGAGTATTGATGTACCGAAGGTAGTTCGGAGTCCCGGATGAGATCACGGACATGACTAGGAGTCTTGGAATGTCCGAGACATAAAGATTGATATATTGGATGGCTATATTCGGACACCGGAAGTATACCAGAAAAGTTTCGGATTTATCGGGAATGCCGGAGGGGGTTACCGGAACCCCCTACGAGAGGGGATGGTCCATAGTGGGCCTAAAGGGAAAGAGAGAGGCAGCCCATAGGGCTGGCCGGCGCCCCCACCTAGGGTTCCTAGTTGGACTAGGATTGGGGGGGGGGGGGGGCGCCACCTCTCCTATTCCTTTCCCCCTTCTTCCTTTCGGTGAATCCTACTAGGAATAGGATTGCAATCCTATTCCTAGTAGGACTCCCTCCCTAGCCGCACCAGGAAGGGCCGGCCGGCCTCCCTCCCCTGCTCCTTTATATACGGGGGCAGGGGGGCACCCAAAGACACACAAGTTGAATTGTTTTAGCCGTGTGCGGTGCCCCCCTCCACAGAATCACACCTCGGTCATACCGTCGCGGAGCTTAGGCGAAGCCCTGCGCCGGTGAACACATCATATCCGTCACCACGCCGTCGTGCTGACGAAACTCTCCCGTGAAGCTCAACTGGATCAAGAGCTCGTGGGACGTTATCAAGCTGAACGTGTGCTGAACGCGGAGGTGCCGTACGTTCGGTGCTTGATCGGTTGGATCGCGCAGAAGTTCGACAACGTCAACCGCGTCACTTGATGCTTCCGCTCCCGGTCTACGAGGGTACGTAGACACACTCTTCCCTCTCGTTGCTATGCATCTGGTAGATAGATCTTGCGTGATCGTAGGAAAATTTTAAAATACTACGTTCCCCAACAGTGGCATCATGAGCCAGGTCTATGCGTAGATGATATGCACGAGTAGAACACAATGAGATTGTGGACGATACTAGTCATACTGCTTACCAGCATGTCATACTTTGCTTCGGCGGTATTGTGAGATGAAGCGGCCCGGACCGACATTACGCGTACGCTTACGCGAGACTGGTTTCACCGTTACGAGCACTCGTTGCTTAAAGGTGACTGGCGGGTGTCTGTCTCTCTCACTTTAGCTGAATCAAGTGTGGCTACGCCCGGTCCTTGTGAAGGTTAAAACAGCAAATACTTGACGAAACATCGTTGTGGTTTTGTATGCGTAGGTAAGAGCGGTTCTTGCTAAGCCCGTAGCAGCCACGTAAAACTTGCAACAAACAAAGTAGAGGACGTCTAACTTGTTTTTGCAGGGCATGTTGTGATGTGATATGGTCAAGACATGATGAGTTTTACGATTTTGTATGAGATGATCATGTTTTGTAAAGTTATCGGCAACTGGCAGGAGCCATATGGTTGTCGCTTTATTGTATGAAATGCAATCGCCATGTAATTGCTTTACTTTATCACTAAGCGGTAGTGATAGTCGTGGAAGCAATAGTTGGCGAGACGACAACGATGCTACGATGAAGATCAAGGTGTCAAGCCGGTGACGAAGGTGATCATGACGGTGCTTTGAAGATGGAGATCAAAAGCACAAGATGATGATGGCCATATCATGTCACATATTTTGATTGCATGTGATGTTTATCTTATTATGCTTCTTATTTTGCTTAGAACGACGGTAGCATTATAAGATGATCCCTTACTAAATTTCAAGGTATAAGTGTTCTCCCTGAGTATGCACCGTTGCGAAAGTTCGTCGTGCCGAGACACCACGTGATGATCGGGTGTGATAAGCTCTACGTTCAAATACAACGGGTGTAAGCCAGTTTTGCACACGCAGAATACTCGGGTTAAACTTGACGAGCCTAGCATATACAGATATGGCCTCGGAACACTGGAGACTGAAAGGTCGAGCGTGAATCATATAGTAGATATGATCAACATAAGATGTTCACCATTGAAAACTACTCCATCTCACGTGATGATCGGACATGGTTTAGTTGATTTGGATCACGTGATCATTTAGATGATCAGAGGGATGTCTATCTAAGTGGGAGTTCTTTAAATTAATATGATTAAATTGAACTTTAATTTATCATGAACTTAGTCCTGATAGTTTTGCATATCTATGTCGTTGTAGATCAATGGCCCGTGCTACCGTTCCTTTGAATTTTAATGCATTCCTAGAGAAAGCTAAGTTGAAAGATGATAGTAGCAATTACACGGACTGGGTCCGTAACCTGAGGATTATCCTCATTGCTGCACAGAAGAATTATGTCCTTGAAGCACCGCTAGGTGACAAGCCCCCTTTCGCTGATGCAGACACTTTGAACGTCTGGCAGTCACGGTCTGATGACTACACGATAGTTCAGTGTGCCATGCTTTACGGCTTAGAACCGGGACTTCAACGACGTTTTGAACGTCATGGAGCATATGAGATGTTCCAGGAGTTGAAGTTAATATTTCAAGCAAATGCCCGAATTGAGAAATATGAGATTTCCAATAAGTTCTACAGCTGCAAAATGGAGGAGAATAGTTCTATCAGTGAACACTTACTCAGAATGTCTGGGTACTACAATCATATGACTCAACTTGGTTGCAAAGTTGATGAGGATAGTGTTATTGATAGAGTTCTTCAATCACTGCCACCAAGCTATAAAGGCTTCGTGATGCACTATAACATGCAAGGGATGCAAAAGACAATTCCCGAGCTCTTCGCTATGCTCAAAGCTGCGGAGGTAGAAATCAAAAAGGAGCATCAAGTGTTGATGGTTAACAAGACCACTAGTTTCAAGAAAAAGGGCAAGGGAAAGAAAGGGAACTTCAAAAGGAATAGCAAGTCAGTTGCTACTTCCACGAAGAAACCCAAATCTGGAGCCAAGCCTGAAACTGAGTGCTTCTACTGCAAGGGGACTGGACACTGGAAGCGGAACTGCCCCAAGTATTTGGCGGATAAGAAGGATGGCAAGATGAACAAAGGTATATGTGATATACATGTTATTGATGTGTACCTTACTAATGCTCGTAGTAGTACCTGGGTATTTGATACCGGTTCGGTTGCTAATATTTGTAACTCGAAACAGGGACTACGGATTAAACGAAGATTAGCTAAGGACGAGGTGACGATGCGCGTGGGAAACGGTTCCAAAGTCGATGTGATCGTCGTCGGCACGCTACCTCTACATCTACCTTCGGGATTAGTTTTAGACCTAAATAATTGTTATTTGGTGCCAGCGTTGAGCATGAACATTATATCTGGATCTTGTTTATTGCAAGACGGTTATTCATTTAAATCTGAGAATAATGGTTGTTCCATTTTGATGAATAATATCTTTTATGGTCATGCACCCTTAAAGAGTGGTCTATTCTTATTGGATCTCGATCGTAGTGATACACATATTCATAATATTGAAACCAAAAGATGCAAGGTTAATAATGATAGTGCAACTTATTTGTGGCACTGCCGTTTAGGTCATATTGGTGTAAAACGCATGAAGAAACTCCATAAAGATGGACTTTTGGAATCACTTGATTATGAATCACTTGGTGCTTGCGAACCATGCCTCATGGGCAAAATGACTAAAACTCCGTTCTCCGGAACTATGGAGCGAGCAACGGATTTGTTGGAAATCATACATACTGATGTATGTGGACCAATGAGTGTTGATGCTCGCGGCGGGTATCGTTATTTTCTGACCTTCACTGATGATTTGAGCAGATATGGGTATATCTACTTAATGAAGCACAAGTCTGAAACATTTGAAAAGTTCAAAGAATTTCAGAGTGAAGTAGAGAATCATCGTAACAAGAAAATAAAGTTCCTACGATCTGATCGTGGAGGAGAATATTTGAGTTACGAGTTTGGTCTTCATTTGAAACAATGTGGAATAGTTTCACAACTCACGCCACCTGGAACACCACAGCGTAATGGTGTGTCCGAACATCGTAACCGTACTTTATTAGATATGGTGCGATCTATGATGTCTCTTACCGATTTACCACTATCGTTTTGGGGTTATGCTTTAGAGACAGCTGCATTCACGTTAAATAGGGCACCATCTAAATCCGTTGATACGACACCTTATGAACTATGGTTTGGCAAGAAACCAAAGTTGTCGTTTCTTAAAATTTGGGGCTGCGATGCTTATGTGAAAACACTTCAACCTGATAAGCTCGATCCCAAGTCGGAAAAATGTGTCTTCATAGGATACCCAAAAGAGACTGTTGGGTACACCTTCTATCACAGATCCGAAGGCAAAATATTCGTTGCTAAGAACGGATCCTTTCTAGAAAAAGAGTTTCTCTCGAAAGAAGTGAGTGGGAGGAAAGTAGAACTTGATGAGGTAATTGTACCTTCTCCCATATTGGAAAGTAGTACATCACAGGAAATTGTTCCAGTGATTCCTACACCAATTAGTGAGGAAGTTGATGATAATGATCATGAAACTTCGGATCAAGTTTCTGCTGAACGTCGTAGATCAACCAGAGTACGTTCCGCACCAGAGTGGTACGGCAACCCAGTTCCGGAAATCATGTTACTAGACCATGATGAACCTACGAACTATGAGGAAGCGATGATGAGCCCAAATTCCGCAAAATGGCTTGAAGCCATGAAATCTGAGATGGGATCCATGTATGAGAACAAAGTGTGGACTTTGGTTGACTTGCCCGATGATCGGCAAGCCATCGAAAATAAATGGATCTTCAAGAGGAAGACCGACGCAGACGGTAATATTACTGTTTACAAAGCTCGACTTGTTGCGAAAGGTTTTCGACAAGTTCAAGGAGTTGACTACGATGAGACTTTCTCACCTGTAGCGATGCTTAAGTCTGTCCGAATCATGTTAGCAATTGCCGCATTTTATGATTATGAAATCTGGCAAATGGATGTCAAAACTGCATTCCTAAATGGATATCTCAAAGAAGAGTTGTATATGATGCAACCAGAAGGTTTTGTCGATCCAAAAGGTGCTAACAAAGTATGCAAACTCCAGCGATCCATCTATGGACTGGTGCAAGCATCTCGGAGTTGGAATATACGCTTTGATGAGGTGATCAAAGCATATGGTTTTATACAGACTTTTGGAGAAGCCTATATTTACAAGAAAGTGAGTGGGAGCTCTGTAGCATTTCTAATATTATATGTAGATGACATATTGTTGATTGGAAATGATATAGAATTTCTGGATAGCATAAAAGGATACTTGAATAAAAGTTTTTCAATGAAAGACCTCGGAGAAGCTGCTTACATATTAGGCATCAAAATCTATAGAGATAGATCAAGACGCTTAATTGGACTTTCACAAAGCACATACCTTGATAAGATTTTGAAGAAGTTCAAAATGGATCAGTCAAAGAAATGATTCTTGCCTGTTTTACAAGGTATGAAGTTGAGTAAGACTCAATGTCCGACCACTGCAGAAGATAGAGAGAAAATGAAAGTCATTCCCTATGCCTCAGCCATAGGATCTATCATGTATGCAATGATGTGTACCAGGCCTGATGTGTGCCTTGCTATAAGTCTAGCAGGGAGGTACCAAAGTAATCCAGGAGTGGATCACTGGACAGCGGTCAAAAACATCCTAAAGTATCTGAAAAGAACAAAGGATATGTTTCTCGTATATGTAGGTGACAAAGAGCTCGTCGAAAATGGTTACGTCGATTCTAGCTTTGACACTGATCCGGATGACTCAAAGTCACAAACCGGATATGTATTTTTATTGAATGGTGGAGCTGTCAGCTGGTGCAGTTCCAAGCAGAGCGTCGTGGCGGGATCTACGTGTGAAGCGGAATACATAGCTGCTTCGGAAGCAGCAAATGAAGGAGTCTGGATGAAGGAGTTCATATCCGATCTAGGTGTAGTACCTAGTGCATCGGGTCCAATGAAAATCTTTTGTGACAACACTGGAGCCATAGCCTTGGCGAAGGAATCCAGGTTTCACAAGAGAACAAAGCACATCAAAAGACGCTTCAATTCCATCCGCGATCTAGTCAAGGAGGGAGACATAGAAATTTGCAAAATACATACGGATCTGAATGTTGCAGACCCGTTGACTAAGCCTCTTCCACGGGCAAAACATGATCAGCACCAAGACTCCATGGGTGTGAGGATCATCACTTTGTAATCTAGATTATTGACTCTAGTTCAAGTGGGAGACTGAAGGAAATATGCCTTAGAGGCAATAATAAATATGTTATTTGTATTTCCTTATATCATGATAAATGTCTTTTATTCATGCTAGAATTGTATTAACCGGAAACTTAGTACATGTGTGGATACATAGACAAAACAGTATGTCCCTAGTATGCCTCTACTAGACTAGCTCATTGATCAAAGATGGTTATGTTTCCTAGCCATAGACATGAGTTATCATTTGATCAACGGGATCACATCATTAGGAGAATGATGTGATGGACAAGACCCATCCGTTAGCATAGCACTATGATCGTTTAGTTTAACTACTATTGCTTTCTTCATGACTTATACATGTTCCTATGACTATGAGATTATGCAACTCCCGAATACCGTAGGAACACCTTGTGTGCTATCAAACGTCACAACGTAACTGGGTGATCATAAAGATGCTCTACAGGTGTCTCCAAAAGTATTCGTGGTGTTGGCATAGATCAAGATTAGGATTTGTCACTCCGAGTGTCGGAGAGGTATCTCTGGGCCCTCTCGGTAACACACATCACAATAAGCCTTGCAAGCAAAAGACTAATGAGTTAGTCACGAGATGATGTGTTACGGAATGAGTAAAGAGACTTGCGGTAACGAGATTGAACTAGGTATAAAGATACCGACGATCGAATCTCGGGCAAGTAACATACCGTTTGACAAAAGGAACAACGTATGTTGTTATCCGGTTCTGACCGATAAAAGATCTTCGTAGAATATGTAGGAGCCAATATGAACATCCAGGTTCCGCTATTGGTTATTGACCGGAGATGAGTCTCGGTCATGTCTACATAGTTCTCGAACCCGTAGGGTCCGCACGCTTAACGTTTGATGACGATCGGTATTATGAGTTTATGAGTATTGATGTACCGAAGGTAGTTCGGAGTCCCGGATGAGATCAAGGACATGACGAGGAGTCTTGGAATGTCCGAGACATAAAGATTGATATATTGGACGGCTATATTCGGACAACGGAAGTATACCGGAAAAGTTTCGGATTTATCGGGAATGCCGGAGGGTGTTACCGGAACCCCCTACGAGAGGGGATGGTCCATAGTGGGCCTAAAGGGAAAGAGAGAGGCAGCCCATAGGGCTGGCCGGCGCCCCCACCTAGGGTTCCTAGTTGGACTAGGATTGGGGGGGGGGGGCGCCACCTCTCCTATTCCTTTCCCCCTTCTTCCTTTCGGTGAATCCTACTAGGAATAGGATTGCAATCCTATTCCTAGTAGGACTCCCTCCCTAGCCGCACCAGGAAGGGCCGGCCGGCCTCCCTCCCCTGCTCCTTTATATACGGGGGCAGGGGGCACCCAAAGACACACAAGTTGAATTGTTTTAGCCGTGTGCGGTGCCCCCCTCCACAGAATCACACCTCGGTCATACCGTCGCGGAGCTTAGGCGAAGCCCTGCGCCGGTGAACACATCATATCCGTCACCACGCCGTCGTGCTGACGAAACTCTCCCGTGAAGCTCAACTGGATCAAGAGCTCGTGGGACGTTATCAAGCTGAACGTGTGCTGAACGCGGAGGTGCCGTACGTTCGGTGCTTGATCGGTTGGATCGCGAAGAAGTTCGACAACATCAACCGCGTCACTTGACGCTTCCGCTCCCGGTCTACGAGGGTACGTAGACACACTCTCCCCTCTCGTTGCTATGCATCTGGTAGATAGATCTTGCGTGATCGTAGGAAAATTTTAAAATACTACGTTCCCCAACACCGTTAGCATAGCACTATGATCGTTTAGTTTAACTGCTATTGCTTTCTTCATGACTTATACATGTTCCTATGACTATGAGATTATGCAACTCCCGAATACCGTAGGAACACCTTGTGTGCTATCAAACGTCACAACGTAACTGGGTGATCATAAAGATGCTCTACATGTGTCTCCGAAAGTATTTGTGGTGTTGGCATAGATCAAGATTAGGATTTGTCACTCCGAGTGTCGGAGATGTATCTCTGGGCCCTCTCGGTAACACACATCACAATAAGCCTTGCAAGCAAAAGACTAATGAGTTAGTCACGAGATGATGTGTTACGGAACGAGTAAAGAGACTTGCCGGTAACGAGATTGAACTAGGTATAGAGATACCGACGATCGAATCTCGGGCAAGTAACATACCGTTTGACAAAAGGAACAACGTATGTTGTTATGCGGTTCTGACCGATAAAAGATCTTCGTAGAATATGTAGGAGCCAATATGAACATCCAGGTTCCGCTATTGGTTATTGACCGGAGATGAGTCTCGGTCATGTCTACATAGTTCTCGAACCCGTAGGGTCCGCACGCTTAACGTTTGATGACGATCGGTATTATGAGTTTATGAGTATTGATGTACCGAAGGTAGTTCGGAGTGCCGGATGAGATCACGGACATGACGAGGAGTCTCGGAATGTCCGAGACATAAAGATTGATATATTGGACGACTATATTCGGACACCGGAAGTGTTCCGGAAAAGTTTCGGATTTATCGAGATTGCCGGAGGGGGTTACCGGAACCCCCTACGAGAGGGGATGGTCCATAGTGGGCCTAAAGGGAAAGAGAGAGGCAGCCCATAGGGCTGGCCGGCGCCCCCACCTAGGGTTCCTAGTTGGACTAGGATTGGGGGGGGGGGGCGCCACCTCTCCTATTCCTTTCCCTCTTCTTCCTTTTGGTGAATCCTACTAGGAATAGGATTGCAATCCTATTCCTAGTAGGACTCCTTCCCTAGCCGCACCAGGAAGGGCCGGCCGGCCTCCCTCCCTTGCTCCTTTATATACGGGGGCAGGGGGGCACCCAAAGACACACAAGTTGAATTGTTTTAGCCGTGTGCGGTGCCCCCCTCCACAGAATCACACCTCGGTCATACCGTCACGGAGCTTAGGCGAAGCCCTGCGCCGGTGAACACATCATATCCGTCACCACGCCGTCGTGCTGACGAAACTCTCCCGTGAAGCTCAACTGGATCAAGAGCTCGTGGGACGTCATCAAGCTGAACGTGTGCTGAACGCGGAGGTGCCGTACGTTCGGTGCTTGATCGGTTGGATCGCGAAGAAGTTCGACAACATCAACCACGTCTCTTGACGCTTCCGCTCCCGGTCTACGAGGGTACGTAGACACACTCTTCCCTCTCGTTGCTATGCATCTGGTAGATAGATCTTGCGTGATCGTAGGAAAATTTTAAAATACTACGTTCCCCAACAATTTTTGGTAGGGGTGCCCCGTGGCTGCATTCCAAACATGCCCTTTAGGTGAGATTTCAGCGCTGAAAACACCCGTAAAGCAATGTGCACGCTCAAGTTATGACATAAAAAAGATGAAAAGATGTTGCCCATGTCTTTATCCTAACTTGGCTGCCCTTTTGTGCCGCATCTACCTACTTCCTTCGACAGAACTAGCATGGACGATTTGGTCACCACCTGAGAGAGCACATGACTAGGCAGCGTGGATGTGAACTGGGTAGCGTCCTTTTGAACTAGGTAGCGTCCTTTTGGACTATGGCATAGAGAGTTTTTAGATGATCATGACTTCATGTCATGATGAACCATGGTGTTGGATTTTGCGGTTGATTTTGCCTGCTTAATTAGTTTTGTAGTTGTTTGCATGTTTTAATGGCAGAACTATAGGGTCTGAATCTAGCAATAAAGAATGACATCCATAAAAGGAATTTTTGAAACTTAGCCCATATGATGCCAAAATCTAGACCGCTGAGGTTCGATTTGTCCGACACCATTTTCCTTTTGCAAACTTACTCTATAACTGTCAAAATCAACCCGCAATCAAACATATTAAAGTTCCAGCTAGTGGCGGAACTTCCAACTATGATATGTGGAACATTGTCATCATAATTACAAAATTTACCTTGTATTTTATCCAAATTCTACCTGTAGTTCATAGCATACAGGTTCACATTCATCTATGAAACCTAGATTTAGGTGAAACTTATATAAGTTACAAAAATAACAACCGCCAACATGCACATATTTAGATGCAAGAGATTTGTCGCCAGGATTTTGGCCATGTTCGGAACAAGTTCAATTTTGCATTTCCACTTTTGGTGTTAATCTTTTTTTTTGAATTGTTTGGATTGCTTACCACATGTGTCATGTGGTCACTTTTGGTGTTAATCTAACGTGTAATGTTGGTGGTATTGTTTAATCTTCGCAGTGTATGTACTTGATGATGAGTCTACAATTGAGATCCGTCATGATGTGAGAACAATATGATCTTTTGCTTTGGGTTGAGAATTTTGTCTCAAAATCAAGGCATACAATGCCTAGTAATAATGTGTGCGATGCACCGTGCATGTAAAATCAAGCTTTGACACATATTGCATGGTAAACGGGCACTAAATTTTGAGTATTTAAAACTTTAGTTGGACCATAGGAACTTAAACAAGGGCCTTAAGTGGGATGGTATGATTGTACATGAGACACCATTGTTGTCTGAGAGATTGTGTATTTGGCGAACAAGACTTATATCTCTCTTTGCAAGAGGAGGTGGGGGAGAACTAAGATAATATTTCAAACTTCTAGCTGTATGCGTCCTAAAATGTATCCATAGTGGTTTTCTTCTTCTTTGGTGCAAGTTATATTGCATTACTACCATGTGTAATGTGAGTGATGATGGCGTCATTATTATGGTGCCGCTGATGGGCCATGATCACTTACTAGTCCTCTTAACATATCCCGACGCCGACACTGGTCATCGCACGTATCCCATGAAGAATTCATAACTCAGTAGGTTGTGCCAGTGAGGCAATAACCCAGCCATAAAGGTTGTTTGATGAAATGCTTCGGAGTACTCTCTGGGTTAACTAGAATTTGTTTTGTAAATGCTCCTTAATTAGTCCAAAATACAATGCACATTTGAATTTATATGGTCTTTGGTGTATAAATTTTTTGACCTTTGATATATGACATTGACCACTAATATGTACAAAACACACGGATTCAACATATACGAATTGTATAGTTATATTTGTCTTGCAAAATACTTTTAGTCCCGAAAGTAATCTTTGACTCCCGAGCTCAAATGCACCAGCCATAAATAGTAAAAATAAAAAAGTAGACAAAATCAAAATATTCAGATTTTTTTGGCAAAAAACATCGTTGGATGTTCTATGTATTTGCAAATGTTTGTGAAGGAAAAACATTCCTAATTATCTGAAAAAACAAATCAGTGCTTGAAATTGCTTTCAAAAATAGTCTTTTCTGGGGCATTGACTTTTTTGCCTAGAGCATTAGGAATGTTTTTTCTTCATGAAAAATCACACGCATGTACATTCAACGATGTTTGTTGCAAATAAAATTCATTTTTTAACTACAGTTTTTTCGATTTTCCGATTCACGAGGATATATTTGAGCTCGGATTAGAAGCTCTTGGGTTTTCAAAAGCTTACTCCGCTAAGGTGGAGGCCCAGAGGCACTAACGAGCTATGCTCACACGCGCTGCCGGTGGAAGAAGATTTTGGAACCCAATGATTGTAATTTTTTTATAGATGTGTTTGTAGGGTCTCTGAATCTGGCCCTAGGTCTTTCGGGAAAAATACTCACATGCTTTGATAATAATTTACAGATGTATTCTAAAATATCATATCCAAATTCATATTTTACATTTTACAGTCCAAACACAGTAAAATGTGTCCTGCTTTTGGGGTAGGATGAAACACTTTTTTTTTTGACCCAGACAGAGTGCAGAATTTGCGGTTGTCGTCCAGCGGGCCATCGTGGGTCGCCGGCCCACAACGATGGTGGGCGCTTGGGTCGGGTCTTCGGGCTTTCAATCGGAGGCTTGGACGATAGACGACTGGGCTTGGACGACTGGAAACCCAGCCAGCCGACGCCCAGCCTTTTGCTATGCCTGTCTCCTATGTCGCTGCGACGACGAAGCAGATCCAGAGAGAAGTGAGGGGGAGGGGCTGCTGATGAGTGAGAGCTGGTGGAGGGAGGAGACGGGGAGAGGAACCACTCAAGCGGAGGGCAAGAGGTAGACGACGAGGTGAACCGCCCGGGGGAGGAGAAGAAAAGAGGGGAACACTTCCTCGCATGGTATGTATGGTTTTATTTCTGCTCAGTAGTTTGTGTAGATTTAAATAGCAATACGCACTAGACTGTGTAGATATTTGTCTAAAAATTGTGCTTATTACTTCAACCGTCCCAAAATTCTTGTCTTAGATTTGTCTACATACGGATGTATCTAACGCTAAAATGTAACTAGATACATTCGTATTTAGATAAATGTACTGTCTAAAAAATGTGCTGTTACGTGTTTAATTTTTCCTTACTTATTTATTCGATTGTAATGCTGAAGTATGATTATAACTTAATGCACGGCACCTGAGCTAATGTTGTAAAAAATTAATGGGGTTGACCTCGCTGAATTAAGCCATGTTGGCTAGACCCTTCATGTGTTCATTTAATTCTAAAGTTGTAAGGGTGCTGAATTCTTCCATTGCATCTATCTTGTTCGGAGAGGCCAAACATCTTGCCAAATCCTTCATGTTGCCCTAGCTTGTTTGTTCAATCCTAAATTTTAATGGGGTCGATATCACTGAATTCAGCCATGTCACCTTGCCTCTAACTGATTGGGAGAGACCGAACATCTGGTAAGAGAATGATTGGCTGACATGATCCTTCGCAATATGTTGTCAATATCAAGCAGTAATCAATAGAAAATGGAAGTTGTTGCCGTCTGAAGCACTAGAGGCAAGGTATCTTGACCTGACCATGCAATGCTCGGTAAAATCTTCAGGTCACATTAGTGCAACCCACCGAGAAGGAATTCTTGTCATTAGGAGAAGGGTTGGTTGCTTCTGAATGCCAGACTTAACAGAATCATCAGTGTGGAAGATGACAATGAGGGGTGGGGAGTAAAAATAGTTCGTATGGGTCCGATGGGTGAAGCTGAGGAAATGGAGTCCATAGAGGGTAATGGAACAGGAAGATGTAGATAGGAGACTTGGAATTCAACATCACGTCTACAAGTAAGTGCATATCTGTTTTGGCAACTAAATTTACTAGTATCATATATTTTGCCCTGCCAGCAGATACTATTCAACCTCACATCCAGAACTACGTGTATATATTTTTGTTGGAAGCTAAGATTATTGCCATATATTTTCTCATTTACGTAAAAAAAAACTCGTCAATTGTAGGTACAGCCGCAAGGGTGGAAATAAAATGGCACATGATTGGGAAACAAAGTTGAGACCATTCGTCGAGCCGTGGAGAACAGCAAGCTCGGTTCACTCGCACGAGGAGGCGCTCCTCGACCGAGCTGCACACGAGGCTTACCTACGGTGGTCACAGACGAGATTCTGCTGCATACCAAGAGCTGACCCCCTGAGGACATGTAGACGGCTCACACTTCGGCTTCGGAGACGCACTACAGTTCTTCAGCGACTAGCGTCATAGATCACGCGGTAAGCAATATGGTTATATCATTTATTCAGTTCATATTTCAGAACCATAAGTAGTGGCCGTCTTCTAACTGTTAGGGAATTTGCAGGCTCAGTTAACGCTGGATGCTCAAGAGGAGACTGCCGCGATAATCAAGCGACTGACCATGGGGATCGAAATGACTCCGTCCGAGAATCTATCAGCCACCACCGCCGGCCACACAGGTCATTCTGGACATGCCACCTCCAGCGCAATCCCATACCCGCAAGAGACATCGCCGTCCTACTTGTAGTCATAGAGGTGCTGCGCAGGGTCGTGGACAGGGAGGACAGGAGGATGACATGGTTAGAGGACGGACAGACGGTTAGTGATGTCCCACTATGTGATTTGTTTTGACTTTCTTGACTTCATTATATCCATATATGTAGCACTATTCAACTTTGTGGTAAAAAGCACATATTCCTTTCAATAAAACTATAAAGGCACACCATATTTTTCTAGAAAGAAAAACTAAAGGCAGACATTATAGTAGCATGATGCATCCTGATCAGGCAGACTCCTTTGAGAAACAACACAATACTTCAAATAAACAGCAGAGCGATTCCTTTCGGATTTTTTCTCTGATTAATGGCAAATATTGCATTACCAGAAGTTCAAGAGAGAAATGAAAAATATCTTCAAAACAATTAGCTTTGTTTAACACACAAGGCATACTGTGGATATGCAATGCCTTCACTAGCTCATTCAGTTTGTTCACTCTAGAGAAGTTCATCTGCTTTAAATTTCGCCATCCCAAAGGTCTTCCAAGGTTTTGTAAACGCTTAGAGGGTGAACCGCAAATTCCCCTTTCATCAACCTTGCCTGCATTTTTCAAATCAAACCAGATATCAGATGTGAATAATGAAAGGGTAAGGACTGGAGCTGTCCAAAGATATATTGCTGAGAAAAGAATGGTCTTGATATTTGAAGTATTGTCGATTTTCAAGTTATGTTAGATAACAAAAGAAACAAGCGTTAAGACTTTAGACATGCCTGTTTGATTTCGGAGAACTTTGCCATTAAATCTTCAGGAATGGACCACTCAAATATGTCAAAGTTTTCCTTAATCCTTGCTTCATTGGTGCTTTTTGGGAGTACACTCTGACCCATTTGAAGACACCAGCGCAAGGCAACCTGAGCAGGCGTCTTCTGCAACTTCTCAGCAACAGAGATGACAATAGGATTGCTAAGGACGATAGCCCCACTGACCCCAGGTAGAGATGATCCAGGCGAACCTAATGGCGAAAATGCCTGCAAGTGACAGTTTATGACAGCACATGGAAGCGGCGCAGTACCGATTATCAACAAACCAAGATATCAGCTTACAAAACTGAAAGAAATGCTACAGCATTACTGATGACATATCAATCAAGCTTACAGAAAGATGAACACCCCTCGAATGGCATAGTTTATGGAGCTTGTCTTGCTGCCAAATCAGATGGCACTCAACCTGGTTGACTGCTGGAGGCACACGTGCAAAGGCAAGCAAATCCTCAATCTTCCTGCAAGAGAAGCTACTCACACCAATTGCTCGAGCTTTGCCAGAGTCGTATAGCTTCTCCATTGCTTCCCATGTAGCAGGAATATCAGGTGGGAGAAAGTTTTCAGGGCTCGGCATAGTCCCTTTCTTGATACGGATTGGAGCATGAATCTGCAAAATAAGGTCATTTCAACAACCAAACGAGGTAATAAGTGGTGTGCAGTTAAAGCAGTTATGCTGTGCACAGCTATTAATGTACTCAGTTTAACACATTTGTATTTACTATTTTCTTTCATATATTCTCATAAACAGATCAGTCTTGACTATATAATTTAGTGTCGGTTATTATCGTGAAAATAGAACTGTCTTCTCACATTTTTATTTTATTTTGCAAATAGAACTGTCTATGTAAGAGCTATGACTGCACATTAGAACCCCGATATGATAATCCTAGTGTGTTTTCCATTTTTGGTGTGCAACTAACACCTAACGACCATCCCTAAAAAAATACCGAAGGACCGTACACAAACATAATTAGCCCTGGACAATAATGTTGCCAAGCCATGCAGAGGTAATAAGAATTTGGATCAAGAAGAGGTTTTTGCTCCTTACCTTCTGGTATTCAGTTAGCTATTGGTATATCTTAGTACATAAGTGTGAAAAAGAATAACTGAATGTACTATCAAGCATAGGAATTTACGAGGAATAAATCTAAGAAGTCAAGCTGCAAATCTTTAAGAGTAGTTCCAATTGCCTCTGGAACATCTTCAGGTGCATGATCACCAGACCTGCAAAATTAAGAATATTCCTGACAGGATGGAAATTATTTCACATGTTCCCTTAATTGAGGTTGGGAAATGAATCCTAACCATAGCTTAGAGGTGATAAACAAATCTTCACGCTTAACCACACCATCCTCGAATAGTTTCTTCAAAGCCAAGCCAACCTACACAAACAATATTTCATATTAGTAGAAATATTTCCAAATAAAAAAAAAAGATTGCAGCACTAGAAGGCTTCTTGAAATTTGTACTTGTTATTTTCAGTTTCATTGATCTACTTGCACATGACCCTAAAAAACTGTCTTGCGCACCCTTTTTGCCATCTCATTGTTGTGTATGATTCTAAATTTCAGAACTGAAGTATTTCCCTCTCACTTATCAATTATTATCAATACGTTGTTAAGTGTATATGTGGATTGTCTATCTTTTCCATGAGTTCGGACTTTTGGTTGCATTGCCTAGTGCATGAAGCTTAACATACATTTCCTCAATATTGTTTTGAGAAAGAAAAAAAACATGCATTTAATTTTGGCATAAAAACTATATGCACAACATATATCAAAATTAAAAGCTTTTCATGTCGTAAAATCCACATTTTGACAAATGTAACATTCATGTGGGATCAAACAATCATGGACTAGTTAAACATACACTAACATTGAGAGTACTGATCACTCCGATTTAAGTATTTAACTTATTTGTTACACAAAAAAGAAAAGTAAAAAGGTTGCAGCATGCACATTGAGCTATTGAAGGGACAAACATGCGATGTAACGCTATGTTGCATGTAATTACTAATACCTGTTTCTCATTGCGGTACACTGGAGCACAATCAATATGCCGATATCCAGCCTGCCGGAAAAGCATGGAACTTTTAGAAGGGAAAATAAATAAATAAGCGATAGACTTTGATATATATCTCAGGGCTCCGGAGCAGAAGCATGTGGAAAATTCAAAAGTCAACTCGAGGTAACTGAATGAACAGATATTTCTACGCAGGACGCCAATTTGATCGACAATTAAAAACTTATCCTAATGGACTCTACAGGGCGCCCCAGGTAACACAAAGCTGAACCTAGCTTGATGGGGTGAGCACTTAATATCCAAGATCCACAAAACCATCAAGAAGGAATTAAAGCGACAGGAAAAGACCTTGACAGCAGCGTAGATGGCGTCGCCGACGACATCAGGCGCTATCTGCCATGTGCCGAGGCCGACTGATGGCATCATTGCGCCGGTGTTCAGGACGAAGGACCCGGCCATCTTTGCTCTTTGGGGCAGGGTAGACGAGAGAGAGACTATCAAAGAAGATGGGTACGGTGGGCTTGGGATTGCTGGTGGGGGTTGATATTTATTCACTCTGCAATAAACTAGACATAATGAATGCGACAGAGTGATCGACACACACATAATGTATGTCATCAGTGACAGGATTGTGAAGAACTGATGGACCGAGTACACTTTTCTAGAAGATGGGTCCTCTTCGCTGCTGTGCACTGTTATGAAAGCAACTTGTATTACTATGAGGCCATAGGCCGATATATATATACATGTACAGGTGGAACATATGCAGGAAACCCCTTATAGGACGGGATAAATACAAAGGGATACAAAGGGGTACATGACTTGTATTATAACTCTAACACCCCCCCTCAAACTCATGGTGGAGGAACAACACTGAGTTTGGAGAGATAAAAGCCATGTTGTGCTCTAGTCTGGGCCTTCGTTAGGAAATCCGCCAACTGTAACTCGGAAGGCACATACTGAAGAGCAATAACCTGATCCTGCACAGCAGCACGCACATAGAAAGCATCAACACCAATATGCTTGGTGAGCTCATGCTTCACAGGATCGCGTGCAATGCTGATAGCACCTGTACTGTCAGATAAGAGCTGAGTCGGTGTAGTGACAGAAACACCAAAATCCTGAAGTAACCACTGCAACCAAGTCACCTCTGCCGTCAAAAGATCCAATGCTCGCAACTCAGCCTCGGCACTCGAACGGGAAACTGCAAGCTGTTTCTTCGTCTTCCAGGCAATGAGAGAACCACCAAGAAAAACACAGTAAGCAGAAAGTGAACGGCGATCCGAAGGATCACTAGCCCACGTAGCATCCGAATAGGCCTGAAGCTGTAAAGAACTGGAGCTAGGAAAGAAGAGACGGTGAGAGATCGTGCCTCGAAGATATCGGAGAACACGAAGGAGATGACTATAGTGAACCGATGTGGGAGCAGAGACAAACTGACTCAGAATATGAACCGGATAGGAGATGTCCGGACGAGTGACAGCTAGATAGACAAGACTGCCAACAAGATGACGATAACGCGTCGGGTCAGGGAGAGGATCACCATCAGTAGCACGGAGGTGAACATTGAGCTCCATAGGAGTCTCAACACTGCGCTCGTCAGTAAGAGCAGCACGAGCAAGAAGATCCTGGATATACTTTTCCTGGGATATAAAAAAGCCATCAGAGGTAGAAGAGACTTCAATCCCAAGAAAGTAGCGAAGAGGTCCAAGATCAGACATAAGAAACTGCTCACTAAGACGGGCCTTTACAAAGGCAATATACTCGGGATCATCCCCCGTGATGATCATGTCATCAACATAGAGTAGAAGAAGAGTCCGACCACGAGAAGAAAGGTGAATAAACAATGCTGGATCATGAGCACTTGCTGAAAAACCAGCAGCAGTGATCACAGAGGCAAAACGCTCAAACCAGGCACGTGGGGCTTGCTTAAGGCCATAGAGAGAGCGACGAAGACGACATACCATGCCATGAGGAACAGAATACCCAGGTGGTGGCTGCATGTACACCTCCTCACGCAGCTCACCATTAAGAAAGGCATTCTTAACGTCAAGCTGAGATATAGACCAGTGGCGTGCAGAGGCAACTGCAAGAAGTGTACGAACAGTGGTCATATGGGCCACGGGAGCAAAAGTCTCGTCATAATCACGACCATGCTCCTGCTGAAAACCACGAGCCACAAGACGAGCTTTATGACGCTCAAGAGAACCGTCGGAGCGAGTCTTAACCTTGTAAACCCACTTACAAGTGATCGGACGAACTCCGGGAGGAAGAGAAACAAGATCCCAGGTACCAGTGCGTTCAAGAGCAGCAATCTCCTCTGCCATCGCAAACTGCCATTCAGGATGAACAACAGCCTGATGGTAAGAAGTCGGCTCAATAATAGCAGCACCAACGGTGGGAAATCCAAAGCGATCAATAGGTGGACGAGGACGAGAACGCAAGCCATAAGTAGGCTGAGAGGAAGATGACGACTCATCCACAGAGGTATCAACATGTCGTGGACGACGAGTATAATGCTGAGGAAAGGATGGAATAATAGAAGGAGGAATCGCCAAGGTAGAATCGGGGGGTGGCGACGAGGAAGTCACCGGAGATGAAGATGTGGAATCCGGTGACATGTGAGGAGAGGAGACCGGGGAGGAAGTCACCGGAGATGAAGGTGGAGAACCCTGTGACATGCTAGGCGAGGAGACCGGGGATGATGGTTGCTGTAACTCAACTAGAGGTGAAGAAGGAGAGGAAGTGGAACGGAGAGGTACAGGCTCGACAGGTGTGATAGGTGAGTCAGGAAAAGTGAGGAAAGAGATATCCTGCACTGAAAAAGTCGAGGAAGATGGGCGTGGGTAGAAGGGACGAGACTCATCAAAAGTCACATCCCGCGAGATACGCATCCGACGACCAACAGGATCCCAACAACGATAGCCCTTATGCTCATCACTGTAGCCTAAGAAGACACACTCAACAGACTGAGCGGTCAGTTTGGTGCGTTCGCGAGGGGCAAGAAGAACATAGCAAACACAACCAAACGAGCGAAGCATCGAATAATCAGGAGAACGATCCAAAAGTCGCTCGAAAGGAACACCACCCTGTAGAGCAGCGGAAGGCTGTATATTGATAAGATAGGTGGATGTGGAGACAGCCTCAGCCCAAAAATGAGGCGGGAGAGATGCGGCAATCATCAATGCTCGAGCCGTCTCAAGAAGATGGCGATGCTTGCGCTCCGCCACACCATTCTGAGCATGAGCACCAGGACAAGAGAATTGAGAGAGAGTCCCTTGCTCAGCAAGAACAGCACGCAACATCTTAGAGATATACTCACCGGCGGAGTCAGCACGAAAAACACGAATGGGAGAAGAGAACTGAGTATGAACCATGGCAGCAAATCGCTTATAAATAGACAACACCTCACTACGAGAAGTCATGAAATAAAGCCATGTGTAACGGGAGAAATCATCTATGAAAATAATATAGTATTTATGACCACCTTTTGAAGCGAAAGGGGCCGGACCCCATACATCAGAATGGACTAAATCGAAAGGACGCTTAGACACTGACTCACTATGTGGATATGGTAACTGAATCTGTTTGCCAAGACGGCAACCCTGACACTCTAAAGAGACATCTCCTGAGACAGACCCCAGAAGACCTCGACGAACTAAAGAAGATAACCGAGAACCACACAGATGACCAAGTCGATGATGCCACTGCTGGAAGGAACCAGTAACAGAAGCGACAGAAGCGGAAGAACTGGCGATGGTGGTGGCAGCGGAAGGAACGTGAAGCCAGTCCAACTCCCAAAGACCCTGAGAATCACGGCGCCGAGGGCCAGCCCCAACCAGAGTGTGCGTGCGACGGTCCTGGACAGAACAAGAGTCAGCATCAAGGATGACGCGACAACCAGAATCAGTAAGTTGACCAGCAGAAAACAGATTCATGGTAAGTCGAGGAACATGAGCAACATCAGGAACAGAATAAGAAGAAGTGGAAAGATTGCCTCTACTAGCAACAGAAAGTGGAGTACCATCAGCAGTGAAGACATGAATAGGAGAATCTAGCAATCGAAGAGAGGACAAAGTGGAAGAATGAGAAGACATATGAAAAGAAGCTCCAGAATCCAGAACCCATGGGGATGTACCTGACTGTGTAGAGGGCGGTTGCGCAGCGCGAGAAGCATCAGTCACAGAACCAGCAGTACCCGTCGAGGAAGAACCTGAAGCCGCAAGCAGACGCTTAAGTCTCAGAATATCCTGCTCAGTCAAAGCAACGGCTGAAGCTGTCGAGGTAGAAGACGAAGTCCCTGAAGAGGATGGTCGTGCCTTGCGCAACTGTTTCTTCTTCTTGTAGCAGTGGAACTCGATATGACCATCATTGTTGCAGTAGTCACAATGTGGACGAGGGCGACCTGAGCCATCCGAAGGAGTGGGCAAGAGTGGCGGCGCACTTGAGCGAAACGGGGTCTGTGCAGCAGGTGGCGTGGAAGAAGACCGAGTAGCAAACACAGAGGGAACCTCCAGCAAACCAGCACCACGTAAGCGAGTCTCCTCAGCACGAATCTCAGAAAGAGCCTCCATGAGAGAAATACGACCACGAGCAAACAACTGAGCACGCCGGGGCTCAAACTCCTTACGAAGCCTAGACAGGAACTCGTAGACACGATGAAACTCCAAGTTGGCCTGGACAGCCTGGCAACAGGGACAAGTGCGACAACCAGCAGTGCGGAGAGAATCAAGCTGACGCCAGATAGCAGAACTCTGTGCATAGAAGTCATCAACAGTAGAGTCACCCTGCTGAAGAGCATGCTCCTGACGAACCACAGAAAGGTACAGGGCATCACCAGAGGGCTCATAGCGCTGACGAAGACGGGTCCACATCTCAAAGACAGTAGGCAGTCCCAAAAACTCAGAAGCAAACTGGGGCAGAACACTAGCAGTAAGAACAGCTGCAGCTTTAGCATCATCATCAAGCCACTGGGTGTAGACAGACAGAGCACCATGATACGTCTGAAGAGCCGCCTCATAAGCCAGAAACCTGTCATCATAAGCACGATCAGCAGCCTCATGAGCCAGCTTAGCCGCATCCTTGGCGGCCTGAGTAGCATCCGCCGGAAGAACCGGTGGAGTCGGCTGAATAGGAGCAACCGGAGGAACCGGACGTGGCGGACAGCAGACCTCGCCAGAAAGAACACCCCAGAGGCGGATGCCACGCATGTGAATGCGCATGAAGCCAGTGAACTCAGTGTAGTTAGTACCATCGAAAATCACCGGACAGCGAGGGACAGCAATATAGCCTGATGCAGTAGACATTGTGTTCTCTCTCTCTCTTTTTTTTTTTTTT
>LR738709.1:557093189-557176931 GCA_902687465.1 Secale cereale | reverse complement strand
ACAGACGGGAAGATGGAGATCCGCTGACGCAGACGCGTCAGCTCGCGGATCGGGCGCACGAGCGGTGGCTCACGGGCGGACGTCGATGGGAGCGCAGGAAAGGCCTCTGGGCGCACGAGCGGTGGCTCACGGGCGGACGACGATGGGAGCGCAGGAAAGGCCTCTGGCCCACCACGGGGGAGCACTAGCAGCGAAAACCGATCGGGGCCGAAAACAAAACCGATCGAGGCCAAGTCGTCGCTGGGACTGGGCGAGATCGAGGGCGCAATCAGATCGGCAGGTAGCGACGAGCGAGGCCAAAATCGATCGGGGGCCCAGCTTAAAGAGGCGACGGCTGGCGAGACTTGTTCGGGGGCGGATCGGACGAAACTGCCAGCTGAAAGAGGCGTCGGCTGGCGAAAAACTTGGTCCACGGGATTGATCCGGGCGCCCCTGCGTAGCGAGCGACAGCGACGGGAGAATCTGCCGAGATTGGATCTAGGAGCACGAGTTGCGCGTGCGGAAAAAAAAACCTAGAGCTCTAATACCATGTTATGAAAGCAACTTGTATTACTATGAGGCCATAGGCCGATATATATATACATGTACAGGTGGAACATATGCAGGAAACCCCTTATAGGACGGGATAAATACAAAGGGATACAAAGGGGTACATGACTTGTATTATAACTCTAACATGCACAAGAATTTGACCAAAATTGGATCGGCGTGGAACAAACGGTCGTTAGCCAAATTAGGGACTGCAGCATATAAGCACAACTACATCACAGGAATCTGATGGATGCAGCACGGCACAACACGGGTAGCAGCATCAACTCCTTGTAAAGGAACGGGAGCTTTGTGTGAAATCTCTGCAGAATGATTTAACAGCGTTATCTTAAATGGACACGCCTCTTTCAGTTGTGCTTAGGACGGACAGATGGTTAGTAGTGTCCCATTAGGGGATTTAATTTTCTTTACTTCGTTATATCCATATACTCCTTATCATCCTATGTAGCATTATTCAACTTTGTGATAAAAAAAGCACACCATACTTTTCAACAAAGAAAAACTAAAAGCACACACTATAGTAGCATACACATCCAGAATCAGACTTCTTTGAGAAACAGCACAAAACTTCAAATGAACAGCAGATCGGTTCCTTTCGGAAACTTCTCAGATCAGTGACACAGATTATTAGGTTATGAGATGTTCAAGAAAGAAATGAAAAATATCTGTAAAGTAATTGATTAACTTCATTCAACACACATGGCATACTGCGTATGTGCAGTGCCTTTCCCTTGCTCATTCAGTCTGTTCACTCTAGAGAACTTGATGTGCTTTGAATTTCTCCATCCCAAAGATCCTCCAAGGTTTTGTAAACGCTTAGAGGATGAACTGCGAATTCTGCTTTCAGCAACCTTTCCTGCATTTTTCAGATCAAACCAGACATCAGATGTGAAGAATGAAAGGGTAAGCACTCTGTCTGAGCTATCAAATGCAGAGAAAATAATGGTCTTGATCTCTGAAGGATTGCCTATTTCCATGTCCATATCGAGTTAGATAGCAGAAGTAACAAAAATGGACGAGAAGTCAATGCCATGAGACATGGGAAGAAACATGTGTTTAGGCTTCAAACATGCCTGCTTGATTTCGGATAACTTGGCCATCAAATCTTCGGGAATGGACCAATCAAATATGTCAAAGTTCTCCTTAAGCATTGCTTCATCGGTGCTTTTTGGAAGTACACTCTGGCCCATTTGAAGACCCCAGCGTAAGGCGACCTGTGCAGGCGTTTTCTGCAACTTCTCGGCAACAGAGATGGCAACAGGATTGCCAAGGACACTAGCCCCACTGACCACAGATAGAGGTGATCCAGGCGAACCTAATGGCGAATATGCCTGCGACAACACAAGTGGCAGGTTATGACAACATATGGGAGTAGCAGTACAGATTATCGAAAAGCCGAGGTAGGGGCAGCTTTACAGGACTGAAAGAAATGCTATAGCGTCAGAGATGACATATCAAGCTTACAGAAAGATGAACACCCCTCGACTGGCATAGTTTGCGGAGCTTGTCTTGCTGCCAAATCAGATGACACTCAACCTGGTTGACTGCTGGAGGCACGCGTGCGACGGCAAGCAAGTCATCCATCTTCTTGCAAGCAAAGTTACTCACACCGATCGCTCGGGCCTTGCCAGAGTCGTACAGCTTCTCCATCGCTCCCCATGTAGCAGTGATATCCGGTGGAAGCAAATTTTCAGGGCTCAGTGTAGTTCCTTTCTTGATGCGGACTGGACCATGAATCTGTAAAGTAAGGTAATTTCAACAACCAAATCCGATAATAGGTAGGGTACACTTAAGGGACAGTTATGTTGTGCTCACTGTCAAAAAAAAAAAAGTCGGCTATTAGTATAGAATGAGAACTGTTGCCAATTTGTGCAAGAACTATGGCATAGATATCCAATCTGGTAATTCTAGTATGATTTGTTCTTTCGGATTGCAACTAATATGTAGTGACTATAGATTATAGACTAGCACTGTATAAGAATAGGGCCAAGCCATACGGAAAATAATTGGAAACTGATTATTTGCTCCTTACATTTCAGTGTTCAGTTAATTATAGGCACATCTACGTATATAACAGTTAAACAAACGGATAATTGAATGTAATATCAAGGATAGGAATTTACGAGGAACAAATCTAAGAAGTCAAGCTGCAAATCTTTAAGAGTAGTCTCAAGTGCCTCCGGCACATCTTCAGGTGCATGATCACCAAACCTGGAAAATTTAGAGACAAGCTGGGAATTATTTCACATGTTCCTTCAACCGAGGTTGAGAAATGAAGCCTAACCATAGCTTAGAGGTGACAAACAAGTCTTCACGCTCAATCACACCATCCTCAAACAATTTCTTTAAAGCCAAACCAACCTACACAGGTAATACTTCGATTTAGTTAGAAATATTTCCGAATCAAAATAATAACATTGCAACTCTAGATGGCTTCTCCAAGTTTATCCCTGATTCTAAATTTCAGAAATCTCGTTTCAAAAAAAAAAAAAATCAGAGCTGAAGTATTTCCTTCTCACTTGTCCCTTTTAAAAGCATGATCTTCATGTCGTAGAATCCAAATATTTATAACAATGTAATATTGTCCGGCCGACTAATCGGTCCAATTGAAATATTTAACCCGTTACCATTAGTCTATTATACAAAAAAGAGAAGAAACGGGTTGCTTGCAGCATGCACATTGAGCTATCGAAGGGACATACATGCGACGAATCACTGTGGTGCAAGTATAATTACTAATACCTTTTTTTTTTGTTATTGTTGAGAGAACTAATTGATACCTGTTTCCCATTGTGGTATGCTGGGGCACAATCGATATGCCGATATCCAGCCTGCCAGAAAAGCATGAAGCTTATAGAAAGGAAAACAAGGGAAATATATTTGATATTATCTCAGAACTTCAGAACACAAGCATGTGTTTGTTCAAGTGAGCAAGCAATATGCAAAGATTCACAAAACCATCAAGGATGATTAAAGCGACAGGAAATGACCTTGACAGCAGCGTAGATGGCGTCGCCGACAGCATCAGGTTCTATCTGCCATGTGCCGAGGCCGATCGATGGGATCCTTGCGCCGGTGTTCAGGACGAAGGACCCGGCCATCTTTGGAGCAAGGTGGAAGAGGTAGACTATGGAAGAAGATGGGTACGGTGGCCTTGGGGTTGATGGTGGGGGTATATCTATTCGTTCTGCAGCAACTACACATATATTGTATGCGACCCGGTGACCGGAACACACTACATTGTCAGTGATAGTATAAGATTGTAAAGAGTGACTGACCGACCGACGCATGATTTTATTTCCATTCATTGACGCATAGGTAGGGAGAGAGAACATGAGTTGACTTGCCACGTTTGACCGGTCAATGTAAATAAAATAAGAAGCTATACAGGGAGCCAGTGGCCATATAATCACCAAATATCGTATTTATTGAAAGCATTCTGTAGTACAATTACCTAAGTAAACCTGTTGAGACAAGTACAGTGATCACCGGTACATTTTACTTCATATTCAAGTCTTCAAGATCAATTTTGAAAAGGCATACGACAGAGCTAAGTGGCCTTTTTGTTCAACAAGTGCTCATAGGCGACCGGTCGCGTCCCCTGCTCCTCCCCCCGCGAGCCCTCTCCCGCTCCTTCCTGCCGCCGGCGCTGGCGTCTGGCGGCCCCCGTCCTTTTCCCCCTCTGTGTCATGCCGACGTGGGGCGGGGCGGCGTCGTGGGGTGCACCTAGGCAGCAGCGGTCTGGCGCGGTGGTGGGGCGACTTGTCGCGGGCGTGGGGGATCTTCTGGGCAGTGGCGCTGCCGTTGGCGGCGGGGTTGCGCAGCGACGCGATTTGGCGGCGCCCCCTCGGCCCAGATCTGGGCCCGAGGGCCCCATCTGGGTTTGGGCGGGCCAGTGGCAGGGAGTGTCAGCGACGTGGCTTCCTGGAGGCATGGGGGTAGCGATGGGCGGTAGGGTGCTGGCGGCGCTGTCGACACCTTGCTGTAGCGGGGCCGGCGAGGCTTAGCGGGCCCGATTTGGGCTTGGCTGGGCCAGGGGTGGCCTGGCATGCCCTGCTGCGTTCGGACGGTGGTTGCGACGATGCCGGAGGCACGGGGCTCCCGCATGAGAGCGGTGGAGGTGGTTCTGATGCGGAGCATCCTACGGACATCACCATGTCAAGAGTCCGTTTGGCAAGTGACACGTGCGACCTCTACTTCTCGTACATAAAGGTGAATCTGTTGGGGAACGTAGTATTTTAAAATTTTCCTACGATCACGCAAGATCTATCTACCAGATGCATAGCAACGAGAGGGGAGAGTGAGTCTACGTACCCTCGTAGACCGAAAGCGGAAGCGTTAGAACAACGCGGTTGATGTAGTCGTACGTCTTCACGGCCCGACCGATCAAGCACCGAAACTACGGCACCTCCGAGTTCTAGCACACGTTCAGCTCGATGACGTCCCTCGAATTCCGATCCAGCCGAGTGTCGAGGGAGAGTTCCGTCAGCACGACGGCGTGGTGACGATCTTGATGTTCTACCGTCGCAGGGCTTCGCCTAAGCACCGCTACAATATTTATCGAGGAGAACTATGGTGGAGGGGGGCACCGCACACGGCTAAGAGATCAAGAGATCAATTGTTGTGTCTAGAGGTGCCCCCCTGCCCCCGTATATAAAGGAGGGAGGGAGAGGCCGGCCCTAGAGGGGGCGCACCAAGTGTGGGGAGTCCTACTAGGACTCCCAAGTCCTAGTAGGATTCCCCTTTCCTTTCCGGAGTAGGAAAGAAGGAAAGAGGGGGAGAGGGAGAAGGAAAAGGGGGCTGCACCCCTTGTCCAATTCGGACTAGAAGGGGGGTGCACGCCTCCTTCCTTTTGGCCTCTCTCCTCTATTCCCGTAACTCCCCGGTACTCCGAAAATACCTGAATCACTCGGAACCTTTCCGATGTCCGAATATAGTCGTCCAATATATCGATTTTTACGTCTCGACCATTTTGAGACTCCTCGTCATGTCCCCGATCTCATCCGGGACTCCGAACTCCTTCGGTACATCAAAACTCATAAACTCATAATAAAACTATCATCGAAACCTTAAGCGTGCAGACCCTACGGGTTCGAGAACTATGTAGACATGACCGAGACACGTCTCCGGTCAATAACCAATAGCGGAACCTGGATGCTCATATTGGCTCCCACATATTCTACGAAGATCTTTATCGGTCAAACCGCATAACAACATACATTGTTCCCTTTGTCATCGGTATGTTACATGCCCGAGATTCGATCGTCGGTATCTCAATACCTAGTTCAATCTCGTTACCAACAAGTCTCTTTACTCGTTCTGTAATACATCATCCCGCAACTAACTCATTAGCTGCAATGCTTGCAAGGCTTATAGTGATGTGCATTACCGAGTGGGCCCCAGAGATACCTCTCCGACAATCGGAGTGACAAATCCTAATCTCGAAATACGCCAACCCAACAAGTACCTTCGGAGACACCTGTAGAGTACCTTTATAATCACCCAGTTACGTTGTGACATTTGGTAGCACACAAAATGTTCCTCCGGTATTCGGGAGTTGCATAATCTCATAGTCATAGGAGCATGTATAAGTCATGAAGAAAGCAATAGCAGTAAAACTTAAACGATCATAGTGCTAAGCTAACGGATGGGTCTTGTCCATCAGATCATTCTCCTAATGATGTGATCCCGTTGATCAAATGACAACTCATGTATATGGCTAGGAAACATAACCATCTTTGATCAATGAGCTAGTCTAGTAGAGGCATACTAGGGACACTCTGTTTTGTCTATGTATTCACACATGTATTAAGTTTCCGGTCAATACAATTCTAGCATGAATAATAAACATTTATCATGATATAAGGAAATAAATAATAACTTTATTATTGCCTCTAGGGCATATTTCCTTCAGTCTCCCACTTGCACTAGAGTCAATAATCTAGTTCATATCGCCATGTGATTTAACACCGATAGTTCACATCGTCATGTGATTAACACCCAAAGGGTTTACTAGAGTCAATAATCTAGTTCACATCGCTATGTGATTAACACCCAAAGAGTACTAAGGTGTGATCATGTTTTGCTTCGTGAGAGAAGTTTAGTCAACGGGTCTGTTACATTCAGATCTGTATGTATTTCGCAAATGTCTATGTGTCTACAATGCTCTGCATGGAGCTACTCTAGCTAATTGCTCCCACTTTCAATACGCATCCAGATTGATACTTAGAGTCAGCTGGATTTAGTGTCAAAGCTTGCATCGGCGTAACCCTTTACGACGAACTCTTTATCACCTCCATAATCGAGAAACATTTCCTTAGTCATCCAGTTACTAAGGATAATTTTGACCGCTGTACAGTGATCTACTCCTGGATCACTATTGTACCCTCTTGACAAACTCATGGCAAGGTACACAACATGTTTGGTACATAGCATGGCATACTTTATAGAACCTATGGCTGAGGCATAGGGAATGACTTTCATTCTCTCTATATTTTTCTGCCGTGGTCTGGCTTTGAGTCTTACTCAACTTCACACCTTACAAGTCAGGTAAGAACTCCTTCTTTGACTGATCCATTTTGAACTACTTCAAAATCATATCAAGGTATGTACTTATCGAAAGTCTTATCAAGCGTATTGATCTATATCTATAGATCTTGATGCCCAATATGTAAGCAGCTTCACCAAGGTCTTTCTTTGAATACTCCTTTCAAACACTCCTTTATGCTTTCCAGAAAATTCTACATCATTTCCGATCGACAATATGTCATTCACATATACTTATCAGAAAGGTTGTAGTGCTCCCACTCACTTCTTGTAAATACAGGCTTCACCGCAAGTCTGTATAAATCTATATGCTTTGATCAACTTATCAAAGCGTATATTCCAACTCCGAGATGCTTGCACCAGTCCATAGATGGATCGCTGGAGCTTGCACATTTTGTTAGCACCTTTAGGATTGAAAAAACCTTCTGGTTGCATCATATACAAGTCTTCTTTAATAAATCCATTAAAGAATGCAGTTTTGTTATCCATTTGCCAGATTTCATAAAATGCGGCAATTGCTAACATGATTCGGATAGACTTAAGCGTCGCTACGGGTGAGAAAGTCTCATCGTAGTCAACTCCTTGAACTTGTTGAAAAACTTTCGCAACAAGTCGAGCTTTGTAAACAGTAACATTACTGTCAGCGTCAGTCTTCCTTTTGAAGATCCATTTATTTTCGATGGCTTGCCGACCATCGGGCAAGTCAACCAAAGTCCACACTTTGTTCTCATACATGGATCCCATCTCAGATTTCATGGTCTCAAGCCATTTTGCGGAATCTGGGCTCATCATCGCTTCCTCATAGTTCGTAGGTTCATCATGGTCCAGTAACATGACTTCCAGAACCGGGTTGCCGTACCACTCTGGTGCGGAACGTACTCTGGTTGATCTACGAAGTTCAGCAGTAACTTGATCCGAAGTTTCATGATCATCATCATTAGCTTCCTCACTAATTGGTGTAGGAATCACTGGAACCAGTTTCTGTGATATACTACTATCCAATTCGGGAGAAGGTACAATTACCTCATCAAGTTCCACTTTCCTCCCACTTACTTCTTTCGAGAGAAACTCCTTCTCTAGAAAGGATCCACTCTTAGCAACAAAGACCTTGCCTTCGGATCTGTGATAGAAGGTGTACCCAACAGTTTCTTTTGGGTATCCTATGAAGATTTACTTCTCCGATTTGGGTTCGAGCTTATCATGTTGAAACTTTTTCACATAAGCATCGCAGTCCCAAACTTAAAGAAATGACAGCTTAGGTTTCTCGTCAAACCACAGTTCATACGGTGTCATCTCCACGGATTTAGATGGTGCCCTATTTAACGTGAATGTATCTGTCTCTAATGCATAACCCCAAAAGCGATAGTGGTAGATCGGTAAGAGACATCATCGATCGCACCATATCTAATAAAGTACGGTTATGACGTTCGGACACACCATTACACTATGGTGTTCCAGGTGGCGTGAGTAGTGAAACTATTTCACATTGTTTTTACTGAAGGCCAAACTCGCTAACTCAAATATTTTACCTCTACGATCATATCGTAGAAACTCTTATTTTCTTGTTACGATGATTCTCCACTACACTCTGAAATTCTTTGAACTTTTCAAATGTTTTAGACTTGTGCTTCATTAAGTAGATATACCCATATCTGCTCAAATCATCAGTGAAGGTCAGAAAATAACGATACCCGCCGCGAGCTTCAACACTCATTGGTCCACATACATCTGTATGTATGATCTCCAACAAATCTGTTGCTCGCTCCATTGTTCCGGAGAACGGAGTTTTAGTCATCTTGCCCATGAGGCATGGTTCGCAAGCACCAAGTGAGTCATAATCAAGTGATTCCAAAAGTCCATCACTATGGAGTTTCTTCATGCGCTTTACACCATTATGACCTAAACAACAGTGCCACAAATAAGTTGCACTATCATTATTAACCTTGCATCTTTTGGCTTCAATATTATGAATATGTGTATCACCACGATCGAGATCCAACAAACTATTTGCATTGGGTGTATGACCATCGAAGGTTTTATTCATGTAAACAGAATAACAATTATTCTATGACTTTAAATGAATAACCGTATTGCAACAAATATGATCAAATCATATTCATGCTCAACGCAAATGCCAAATAACATTTATTTAGGTTTTACACTAATCCCGAAAGTATAGGGAGTGTGTGATGATGATCATATCAATCTTGGAACCACTTCCAACACACATCGTCACTTCACCTTTAACTAGTATCTGTTCATTCTGCAATTCTCGTTTCGAGTTACTAATTTGGGCCATTTGCATTTCTGTCCCTAACTCGAACCACCTAATCAGATATACCCCTAATTCGAAAGCCTGCTCAAAAATGCCCCTCCGCCGTCATGTCCCCTTATAGAAATGCCCCTCCGAGACGTTTCCGTCCAGTCAAGGCTGTTTGACTGCTAACGTGCCGTTTCTTTGACATTTTTGCCCCTCCGTCCTTACACATGGGCCCAGGTCACCAGTTCACTGTCTCTCCCTCTCTTTCTTCTTCCTCGCGACGACAGGGGCATTTCTAAGCACACACCTGGATCGGGCGATTCCGCGGTCGGGGAGAGAGGGGCACGTGAGGCAGGGCGTGGTGAGCGATGTGTTCTTCCGGCATGTCTTCTGCGAGCTCGTCGGAGGCCGCCAATGTAAGTTTCAGTGTTGATTTGGGGGAGATTTGGCCATGTTGCGGAATTAGGGTTCATCTTTTTGTGATTTTTCTGCTGTTAGGTCGATGGTGAAGGGATAGTTCAGTTAGAATCGGAGTTTTACATCCCCGATCCGACATTCTGTGGCCTTGAGGTTCGGTCGACGCGGCGGTGCCCGGGCCATGGGCTTATTCCTGCTCGTCGCGTCGCCTGGGGAGGAGGAAGCTCCGGTAGAAGGTTTCTCGGCTGCCCTCTTGATGTAAGTGTGTGGCTGTTAATATTGATTCAATTTTGGGTTGTCCTCCTTGTCATTCGATCATTGGTTTTGTAGCTTCCTGATGAATGTGACTGGGTTGTCTGGATTGACCCGCCACCGACCGAACGCGTTGCTCGTGCATTTGAGGAGCTTCATGCCGGATTGGAGAAGAGCTGGCTAAAAGCTCATGATTTAGAGAGGAGGGTGATGTATCTAACCGAGAAGAACAAGAAACTGAAGATGAAGTTGAAGAAGAGGAACGAGCTTATGCAAGCTTGGGGATTTATCATAGTTCTTGGTATTAGCATTTTGGCCACATTTGTTTGTGGGTTGTCTAATAATCCATACTAAATGGATTTATCTTTGTAATGTCTGCTGTGATGGAGCTTAGTTTGGGAATGTGTTATCACCAGAACAATGTTGTGATTTGGGAATGTTGTGTTATCACCAGAACAATGTTGTGATTTGGGAATGGAATGAAATATTTGCTCAAATGATCTGTTGTGACAAAATAGCAGCTCACAAGGTAGTAGCTGAGATAATATTTGAAACTAGAAGATCACAAGATAACAGCTCACAAAATAACATGAATTCAGCATTGCACATGCAAGATAGCAGCTCACAAGTTCAACATTACATAAGTTCATAAACTCCAGCATGACACACTTAAGATAGCAGCTAACAAGTTCAGAAATAGTTGTTAAACAACAAAAACAACACTACATAAGTTCATAAACTCCAGCATGATTCCAGCAACAGATTCTACTGTAGGATCTTCTTGCTCCGGGTGTTGCTAGCAGGAGTAGTTAAGAGCCTTGAACTCCTCCTTGTGGTCACAATTTTGCCCACTTCTTTGCTAAGCTGGTTGCTTCCAGTTACAGAACCAACTGTAGGAGCTGGTGTAGACTTTAGCCTCTTCTTGGCTGGTGACATCCCTCTCTCAGCTGCCCTTTTGTAGTTCTTTCTTGGGCTACAATTGAAATGAGAACATTAAATGAAGCAAAAAATTAAATGAAAACATTAAATGAAGCAAAAATTGATATGATAACATATGTAGCTATTGCACCTTACAGCAGATGACACTGTTGGTGCATCTGTAGCAATTGCAGCATCAGTTTCAAGCTCTGTAGCATTTTCAGCATCAGTTTCAAGCTCTGTAGCATTTTCAGCCTAAGTATCCTCCTCTTTCTCATTGTCAGCATCAGTTTCAGCATCTAAATGGTCATCCATTGCATTTTCAGCCCCCCGGTGCTCTTCTTCTCCAAAAGCTCGGTCAATGGATTCCTTGCAGTTAGTGGCACGTTGGCCAAGCCTTCCACACCTGCCACATTTCTTTCTCCTTCCTCCAAGTCCTTTTCCCTCAGATTTTGCCCTAATTCTGGTCTTCCTAGGTCTACCAGGGGCCCTGTTTTGCAATGGAGCAGACAATTTAAACCCAGGATCCACCACATCCCACTGTTGTTTGCCCTCCATTGATGGCAAATTTTCAGCATAAGTGGCATTGTACTTAGCAACAGAAAAGTACTCATGTACATATTGATCGATCTCACTTACTGGGCCTCTCATTGAAGTAATAAAATACAAAGCATATATGCAAGGCTGTCCAGTTAACTGCCACTTTCTACAACTGCAAGTCCTAGTTTCCAAATTTACTAGATATCTCCACTCTCTTTTTTCCTTGTCAACTGCTGTGATCTCTGCCTCATATGTGCTTCTCTTCACTATCTCTATATGTCAGTGAGCATGGCCATAAATTTTCATCAAAGAATTTCCCCCTGAACTTTTTTGTGAAATTTGCAGCCAAATGCCTCATGCATTCTCTGTGCTCCACACCTGTGAACACAGCTTCCACTGCAGTCTCCAGGCCTTTGCATGCATCAGTGTGGATAACAAGACCTGGTGGGTGCCCTATGAGCTCTCTTAAATTCTGGAAAAACCAAGTCGAACTTTCTATCTTTTCTCCCTCAAGAACTCCATATGCAACTGGGAAGATCCAGTTGCAGGCATCCACAGCACATGCACTAACCAGTTGCCCTCTAAATCTACCATTTAATGCAGTGGCATCTACTGCAAGATAAGGCCTACATCCATTCAAAAAACCTTGCTAGCAAGCTTTGAAAGAAACAAAAACTCTTCTAAAGCACTCTTTCTGTCTACTTTTCCCATTTAGTTTGTACTGTACAGTGTGTTTATCAATGCTAACTACACTGCCAGGAGATGCTTTCTCCACTTCTGCCTTGAAAGTATACAGTAACTGAAAAGAGTCAACCCACTTACCATAGATATTGTCAAGTGCCATTTGCTTCCCATAGAATACTCTCATATATGGAACTGCCAGGCCATACTTTTTCTTCAAATTTTTCTGCAATTCTGTTGGTCCCACTTCTGAATCCTCTAAAACCCAGGTCTTCACAGCATCACCAACCCATCTACTCTTAGCTGACCTCAATCTTTTTCTCCTGTTCACACTGGGACATGTATGAGCTGTTTTGTTCACCTTAACCTGCATGCATGAAAGTTCAAACACATCAGCATCACATTTCAGACCCTATGTGCTACAACAAACAAAAAAAATACAGTATCAATGTTGCTAACTACAAATGCAATGTTAGTTGCTATAGTTAATACCTGAAACAGTGTGCTATGTCTCATTAAGGAGGCATGCATCCTCCATTGGCACCTCTTATAAGCACAATGTACTGTCAACCTAGTACTGTCACTCTTGTCTATCACAAATTCACTTTGAGTCTTTATTGAGAAGGTTGCAAGAGCATTTCTACAGTCTATAGCACTGGAAAAAATTGTCCCCTGTTTCAAAGAAGGATCATCTCTATTGTATTGCACATCTGGTCTTTCCTCATCAGATGTCTCAAAGTATCCCATGTCCCTATCCTCCTCCTTCTCATCTTCACCTGCCTCAGCAAACATGCCTTCAGGGGGTGGAACATAATCTTCATCATCATCATCTTTCTCCTTGCCTTTCTTCCTTGTTACAAACTGTGGAAACAACTTTTCATCCTCATCATCACTTGGCCAATCATCTGGTAGTCCCTCTTCAGTGTAGGGGTCACCTGAATCTCTACTATGAGAGGGACCTGCATGCCTAGATACTTCTACAACAGGTGTTCCTGGTTCCTGCATGGAACTGCTGGCAGACACAAGAGTTGTTGTTTTCTTTCTGCCCCTTGATTGGCTGGTACTACCTTTAGACCTAGACTGAGAGCTTGCTCCTCTGCTCTCTGTCTCTCCTCTCTTCCTTTGTATGACACTGATTTCTAGTTTAGCAGGGAAAGTATCATGTATTGCAAACATGATACCAAGCTCATCATCACACTGGACAGGGACCCAAGCTGATTTTGAAATGTCCCAGTACCTGAATTCCACTGCATCGTGTAGACCCCATGGATATTGAGCACATAACGCAGATCTAAACTGATTAAAAGTCAATTGATTGTCAGCAACAAAAGGAAAGGAGAATCCTGTATTGGATGATTTTGTGCCAGCACTAGCTAGAAGTGTGGTTTCCATTCTACATTCCATCCCAACTGCTCTATCGGGGTCCATCCTACGATGACCATGGAAAACAGAGAGAGATCCCAACGCCATGAGCACTATGAACTAGGTCAACAAATTCAACTACAACAACGAATCAACCTACAACTACAAACGACATGAGACAGCAATAGATTCGAAGAGAAACTTAACCCGCCGAAGCATACTTCTGTGGCTGCGGTGTGCTCCCTCGTTCGCCGCCGCCGCCACCACAACTGTTGTCCCCATCCATCCTGTCGCCGATGTCTCCTTCACGCCCTAGCAGAGTGCGCCACGGAGTCAGATCCGAAGCTCCATCGAGCCTTGCGAGTTGGGATCGAGCAAGCTAGGGTTAGGGTTGCGAGTTGCGGGAGGGGATTTGGGGGAGAAACAGAGAGCGAGCGGCTCGGGGAAGAAGAAAGAGAGGGAGAGTGAGTGATCTGGTGACCTGGGCCCATGTGTAAGGACGGAGGGGCAAAACTGTCTAAGAAACGGCCGCTTACCGGTCAAACAACTTTGACTGGACGGAAACGGCACGGAAGGGCAATTCTATAAGGGGACATGACGGCGGAGGGGCATTTTTGAGCAGGCTTTCAAATTAGGGGCAAATGTGAGTAGTGGGTTCGAGTTAGGGAGATAGATGTAAAAGACCCTACTAATTTTAGCAACTGAACCGGTATCAAATACCCAGGGGTTGCTATGAACACTAGTAAAGTACACATCAATAATATGTATATCAAAATATACCTTTGTTCACTTTGCCATCCTTCTTATCCGCCAAGTATCTAGGGCAATTCCACTTCCAGTGACCATTTCCTTTGCAGTAGAAGCACTTAGTTTCAGGCTTGAGTTTTAGCTTTGGGTTTCTTCACGGGAGTAACAACTTGCTTGTCATTCTTCTTGAAGTTCCCCTTCTATCCCTTTGCCCTTTACTTGAAACAAGTGGTCTTGTTAACCATCAACACTTGATGCTTTTTCATGATTTCTACCTTCGCCGACTTCAGCATTGCGAAGAGCTCGGGAATTCCTTTCGTCATCCCTTGCATATTATAGTTCATCACGAAGTTCTACTAACTTGGTGATAGTGACTAGAGAACTTTGTCAATTACTATCTTATCTGGAAGATTAACTCCCACTTGATTCAAGTAATTGTAGTACCCAGACAATCTAAGCACATGCTCACAGGTTGAGCTATTCTCCTCCATCTTGTAGGCAAAGTACTGTCAGAAGTCTTATACCTCTCGACACGGGCATGAGTATGAAATACTAATTTCAACTCTTGGAACATCTTATATGCTCCGTGGCGTTCAAAACGTTTTTGAAGTCCCGGTTCTAAGCCATAAAGCATGGTGCACTTAAACTATCAAGTAGTCATCATACCGAGCTTTTGTCAAAACGTTCATAACGTCTACATCTGCTCCTGCAATAGGTATGTCACCTAGCGGTGCATCAAGGACATAATTCTCTGTGCAGCAATGAGGATAATCCTCAGATCACGGAACAATTCCGCATCATTGCTACTAACATCTTTCAACTTAGTTTTCTCTAGGAACATATAAAAAATAAACGGGGAGCAACATCGCGAGCTATTGATCTACAACATAGATATGCTAATACTACGAGGACTAAGTTCATGATAAATTAAAGTTCAATTTAATCATATTACTTAAGAACTCCCACTTAGATAGACATCCCTCTAGTCATCTAAATGATCACGTGATCCAAATCAACTAAAGCATGTCCGATCATCACGTGAGATGGAGTAGTTTCAATGGTGAACATCTTATGTCGATCATATCTACTATATGATTCACGCTCGACCTTTCGGTCTCCAATGTTCCGAGGCCATATCTGCATATGCTAGGCTCGTCAAGTTTAACCTGAGTATTCTGCGTGTGCAAAACTGGCTTACACCCGTTGTATTTGAACGTAGAGCTTATCACACCCGATCATCACGTGGTGTCTCGGCACGACGAACTTTCGCAACGGTGCATACTCAGGGAGAACACTTATACCTTGAAATTTAGTAAGGGATCATCTTATAATACTACCGTCGAACTAAGCAAAATAAGAAGCATAATAAGATAAACATCACATGCAATCAAAATATGTGACATGATATGGCCATCATCATCTTGTGCTTTTGATCTCCATCTCCAAAGCACCGTCATGATCACCTTCGTCACCGGCGTGACACCTTGATCTCCATCGTAGCATCGTTGTCGTCTCGCCAACTATTGCTTCTACGACTATTGCCACCGCTTAGTGATAAAGTAAAGCAATTACATGGCGATTGCATTTCATACAATAAAGCGACAACCATATGGCTCCTGCCAGTTGCCGATAACTTTACAAAACATGATCATTTCATACAAAATCGTATAACTCATCATGTCTTGACCATATCACATCACAACATGCCCTGCAAAAACAAGTTAGACGTCCTCTACTTTGTTGTTGCAAGTTTTACGTGGCTCCTACGGGCTTAGCAAGAACCGTTCTTACCTACGCATACAAAACCACAATGATATTTCGTCAAGTATGTGCTGTTTTAACCTTCACAAGGACCGGGCGTAGCCACACTTGATTCAACTAAAGTTGGAGAAACTGACACCCGCCAGCCACCTGTGTGCGAAGCACGTCGGTAGAACCAGTCTCGCGTAAGCGTACGCGTAATGTCGGTCCGGGCCGCTTCATCCAACAATACCGCCGAATCAAAGTATGACATGCTGGTAAGCAGTATGACTAGTATCGTCCACAACTCACTTGTGTTCTACTCGTGCATATCATCTACGCATAGACCTGGCTCATGATGCCACTGTTGGGGAACGTAGTATTTTAAAATTTTCCTACGATCACGCAAGATCTATCTACCAGATGCATAGCAACGAGAGGGGAGAGTGAGTCTACGTACCCTCGTAGACCGAAAGCGTAAGCGTTAGAACAACGCGGTTGATGTAGTCGTACGTCTTCACGGCCCGGCCGATCAAGCACCGAAACTACGGCACCTCCGAGTTCTAGCACACGTTCAGCTCGATGACGTCCCTCGAACTCCGATCCAGCCGAGTGTCGAGGGAGAGTTCCGTCAGCACGACGGCGTGGTGACGATCTTGATGTTCTACCGTCGCAGGGCTTCGCCTAAGCACCGCTACAATATTTATCGAGGAGAACTATGGTGGAGGGGGGCACCGCACACGGCTAAGAGATCAAGAGATCAATTGTTGTGTCTAGAGGTGCCCCCCTGCCCCCGTATATAAAGGAGGGAGGGAGAGGCCGGCCCTAGAGGGGGCGCACCAAGTGTGGGGAGTCCTACTAGGACTCCCAAGTCCTAGTAGGATTCCCCTTTCCTTTCCGGAGTAGGAAAGAAGGAAAGAGGGGGAGAGGGAGAAGGAAAAGGGGGCTGCACCCCTTGTCCAATTCGGACTAGAAGGGGGGGTGCACGCCTCCTTCCTTTTGGCCTCTCTCCTCTATTCCCGTAACTCCCCGGTACTCCGAAAATACCTGAATCACTCGGAACCTTTCCGATGTCCGAATATAGTCGTCCAATATATCGATTTTTACGTCTCGACCATTTTGAGACTCCTCGTCATGTCCCCGATCTCATCCGAGACTCCGAACTCCTTCGGTTCATCAAAACTCATAAACTCATAATAAAACTATCATCGAAACCTTAAGCGTGCAGACCCTACGGGTTCGAGAACTATGTAGACATGACCGAGACACGTCTCCGGTCAATAACCAATAGCGGAACCTGGATGCTCATATTGGCTCCCACATATTCTACGAAGATCTTTATCGGTCAAACCGCATAACAACATACATTGTTCCCTTTGTCATCGGTATGTTACATGCCCGAGATTCGATCGTCGGTATCTCAATACCTAGTTCAATCTCGTTACCAACAAGTCTCTTTACTCGTTCCATAATACATCATACTGCAACTAACTCATTAGCTGCAATGCTTGCAAGGCTTATAGTGATGTGCATTACCGAGTGGGCCCAGAGATACCTCTCCGACAATCGGAGTGACAAATCCTAATCTCGAAATACGCCAACCCAACAAGTACCTTCGGAGACACCTGTAGAGTACCTTTATAATCACCCAGTTACGTTGTGACATTTGGTAGCACACAAAGTGTTCCTCCGGTATTCGGGAGTTGCATAATCTCATAGTCATAGGAGCATGTATAAGTCATGAAGAAAGCAATAGCAGTAAAACTTAAACGATCATAGTGCTAAGCTAACGGATGGGTCTTGTCCATCAGATCATTCTCCTAATGATGTGATCCCGTTGATCAAATGACAACTCATGTCTATGGCTAGGAAACATAATCATCTTTGATCAATGAGCTAGTCTAGTAGAGGCATACTAGGGACACTCTGTTTTGTCTATGTATTCACACATGTATTAAGTTTCCGGTTAATACAATTCTAGCATGAATAATAAATATTTATCATGATATAAGGAAATAAATAATAACTTTATTATTGCCTCTAGGGCATATTTCCTTCAGAATCATCTCCTTTACACGTGTTCACTTGACCCCTTCGAGGATGGTATACTACTTGACACTCCACCCGTGTGCATGCATAGGTATTGTCGGAGCTTCACGGACGACGAGGAGGAGTGCAAGCACCAAGGAAAACCTACACCATCCGCGAGGGAAGCCTGGAAGCGAAGACGGAAGAAGACGGAGCTGCTGGCGCATCAGCGGCCGGACATCTGGCGCTCCAGCAACGACCGGACATCCGGCATTGCCTCGGAAATCCGGCAAGGGCAACAGAAGCTACCCGAAGAATGGCCACCTCCAGGCCGGACATCCGGCCCCCAGCCCGGACATCCTGCCCCCAGCCCGGACATCCGGCGCCTGCCTGCGCACAGAGTCGGGCCATGGGCCCATGTATCCTCTTCCACTTACGCCTTCGTGGCTAAGACTATATATACTCCTCCCCCACCTCATTTCTAGGGTTAGCAAAGTGATAGCTCATTTAATAGAGAGCTTTGCTCCTTGTACCACTCTACTCTTGAGAGAGAGAGAGAGAGAGAGAGAGAGAGAGAGAGAGAGAGAGAGAGAGAGACTACCACTCCCATAGAGTTCAAGACCTCCATGTGAGCATGTGAGAAGATCCTACGGGATTCAAGCCCCCTAACGGGAAGATCCTCCGGGATATCATCAGGACCTCCTCTTGGAGATGAACTCTACCTTGTATCTTTCCCTTTGTTGTTCATGTATCTTGTGGATCTATGTGTTGTTAGTCTAGTGGATGTGTGATTGGACTTGTTCTTGAGTGTTTTTCCTTGTGATTTCTCTCCGTTCTTCCCTGTGTTCATCGTGTTCTTTGCGGGATCCCCTCCATTTCGTGAAAGATCGGCCTTAGGGTCTCCACCCTACATCAGGTTCCCTCCCGCGTGGCTCCGGCGCTGCTGCTCCAAGCGCTTGGTGCTCCTCTCTCCGTCCTCTTGGCCTTGTGGTGGGGATCTCAGTGAGACAGCGCAAGTGGCGTCAAAACCGCGGTGGCGCATGCTGGTGGGCGGCAAGTTAACTGGTTGGCTCCGGCCCAGTTGGGCAGTGGGGTTTGGAGTGCGAGAGAAATCTTTGTCGGTCCTGCTGGCTCCGACACGGTGACACCTGGAGGGTGTCGGTGGTATCCATCCCCCACTCCCCTCCGCGTGCCGGGGGAAACCCTAGGACACGTCCGAACGGTAGCGTCGTCGGCGTCGCATTTCTTCTTGGAGGTGCTGCTTGGTACGTTCAGAGCCTTGGTTTGTGGTTGGTCAAATCCAGAGGGCGCAGCGATGGCGGGTCATCCACTCTTTGTCGAGCTGCCATTGTTGGCATTTGTTTCTTCTTCTTTGTTCTTTTATGTGATTGGTGTTCGTTGCTTTGTAATACAAAGTGGGGGAGACCCTTTTTTGGTAATGAAGGGTTTCTCTCCTAAGGGGTAGTGTAGTCATCAAGGTCAATGATGACATTGATTACTGCTTCTACACGAAGAAGGGCCTCCGAGAGGGGGACATTTTGCATAATATTGTGGTGGGTATTCTTACAATTCTTGTTGAGCGTGCCAAGACAAAGGATTAACTTCATTTTAACACACAAGGCATACTGCGGATATGCAGTGCCTTCACTACTTTCTTCAGTTTGTTCACTCTAGAGACCCCAGCGCAAGGCCAACCTGCGCACGCGTTTTCTGCAACTTCTCGGCGACAGAGATGACAATAGGGTTGCTAAGGACACTAGCCCCCCATGATCCCAGGTAGAGGTGATCCAGGTGAACCTAATGGTGAAAATGCCTGCAACAACACAAGTGGCAGTTTTTGACAACATATGGGAGTGGTGCAGTACCGATTATCAGCAAACCGTGGTAAGCAGCAGCTTACAAAACTGAAAGAAAATGCTACAGGCTACAGCATTAGAGATGACATATCAAACTTACAGAAAGATGAACACCGCTCGAATGGCATAGTTTACGGAGCTTGTCTTGCTGCCAAATCAGATGGCACTCAACCTGGTTGAGTGCTGGAGGCACGCGTGCGACGGCAAGCAAATCCTCCATCTTCTTGCTAGAAAAGTTACTCACGCAATTGCTCGAGCTTTGCCGGAATATATACCTTCTCCATCGCTCCCCATGCAGCAGGAATATCAGGTGGGAGAAAGGTTTCAAGGCTCGGCGTTGTTCCTTTCTTGATGCGGATTGGACCGTGAATCTGTAAAATAAGGTCATTTCAACATCCAAATGAGGTAATAAGTGGCGTGCAATTAAAGCAGTTCTATTGTGCACAGTTGTTCATCTACTCAGTTCAGCAGAGCTGTATTTGCAATTTTCTTTCATATATTCTCAAATACAGAACAACCTGAAAATATGTTTAGTGTCAGTTATTATAATCAAAAATTATAATTATCACCAATTTATGCAAGGGGTAAGACAAAGAAATTCTACATGATAATCCTAGTGTGGTTTCCATTTTTGTTCTGCAGCTAATACCTAATGACCATCTCTAAAAGAATACCTAATGAAGATCCCTAAGAAAATACCTAAGGACCATACACAAACATAATTAGCTCTGGACAAGAGTATTGCCAAGCCATGCAGAAATAGCACCAAGAAGAGGTTTTTGCTCCTTACCTTTTGGTATTCAGTTCGTTATAGGTATATCTCAGTACATAACTGTAAACAAACGAATAACTGAATATACTACCAAGTATAGAAATTTACGAGGAATAAATCTAAGAAGTCAAGCTGCAAATCTCTAAGAGTAGTGCCAATTGCCTCTGGCACATCTTCAGGGGCATGATCATCAGACCTGCAAAATTAAGAATATTCGGACAAGATGGAAATTATTTCACATGTTCCCTCAACTGAAGTTGGGAAATGAATCCTAACCATAGTTTAGAACTTTTGATGTGATAAACAAATCTTCACGCTTAACCACACCATCCTCAAATAGTTTCTTCAAAACCAAGCCAACCTACACAAGTAATATTTCATACTAGTAGAAATATTCCCAAATCAAAATAATACTATTGCAACTCTAGAAGGCTTCTTGAAATGTGTACTCGTTATTTCAAGTTTCATTGATCTATACTACCTTGCAGACCCTTTTTGTCATCTCATGTTTGTGTCTGATTCTATATTTCAGAACTGCATTGAAGTTTATCTGTGCAGAACGGATGAGGCGCAGAGGGGTAGCAAGGAAAGCAAAGGAAGGAGGCGGAGAGGCTGAGGCGCGGAATTCCTCGGCGAGAAAAACGATCGTTGATTACGTTGCCGTTGTTTTCCAATGGACAAAACTAGGGCGCGCAAGTTTTAGAGATGAGAAACTAAGGGCGCACATCATATATAGTACTTGGAGTCAAAACTAGACTTCTTTCTGAAACATGAAGGAACAATATACATACACTCCAGGTGAACTTCAGAGCCGTTCTTTTCGGTTTTTTTATCTGAACCCTACATTATCAGGTGTTCAAGAGATGAAAAATATCTCCATGACAATCATCTTTATTTAGTACGCATGTAGTGTCTTTGGCTGGCTCATTGGGTTTGTTCGCTCCGGAGAACTCCACATGCTTCAGATTTCGCCATCCCAAAAGTCCTCCAATGTTTTGTAACCGCTCAGAGGGTGAACTGCAAATTCCGCTTTCACCAACCTTACCTGCATTTTTTTCCCAAATCAAACAACATGTCAGATGAGTTTCTCCAGTGATATGGGAGTAGATATCTCTGAGAAAAAGAATGGTCTGGTCTTTGGAGGATTCTCCATTGCCATGTGCATATCGTTACGCTACAAGATTCAGGAAGTAACAGACATGGACTAGGATTAGGAGTCAATGACATCCTAGGAGAACCATGCATGAGCTGAGACTTGAGACATGCCTGTTTGATCTCGGAGAATTTTGCCATCAGATCTTCAGGAATGGACCAATCAAATATGTCAAAGTTGTCCTTGATCCTTCCTTCGTTGCCGCTTCTTGGTAGTACACTCTGACCCATCTGAAGACCCCAGCGTAACGCGACCTGCGCAGGCGTTTTCTGCAGCTTCTCGGCAACAGCCACGACAATAGGGTTGCCAAGGACACTAGCCTCCCCTAATGGTGAATGTGCCTGCAACACAACAAGTGGCAGTTTATGACAAGAAACATATGGCAGCAGTGCATTGTTGCTTATTAGCTTACCGAGACTGAAAGAATGCTACTCCCTCCAATCCATATTACTTGTCGCTATGCATCCGATTTGAGCGACAACTAATATGGATCGGAGGGATATAATATTTGTAATGAGCTTACAGAAAGATGAACACCCCTTGACTGGCATAGTTCACGGAGCTTGTCTTGCTGCCAGATCAGGTGGCACTCAACCTGGTTGACTGCTGGATGCACCCTTGCGACGGCAAGCAAGTCCTCTATCTTCTTGCAAGTAAAGTTACTCACACCGATTGCTCGAGCTTTGCCAGAGTCGTATAGCTTCTCCATCGCTCCCCATGTAGCAGGGATGTCAGTTGGGATCAAATTTTCAGGGCTGTGCGTGGTTCCTTTCTGGATACGGATTGGACCATGGATCTGTAAAACAAGGTCATTTCAACAACCAAATAGACACATGTGTCAGTATAAAATGGTCAAATATACATACAAATAACTGAATGTACTATGAAGCATGGGAATTTACGAGGAACAAATCTAAGTAGTCAAGCTGCAAATCTTTCAGAGTAGTGTCAATTGCCTCTGGCACATCTTCCGGTGCATGATTACCGGACCTGCAAAATTAAAAACATTCCTGACAAGACAGAAATCGTTTCACACGTTGCTTTAACTGAAGTTGGGAAAATGAAAACTAACCATAGCTTAGAGGTGATAAACAATTCTTCACGCTTGACCACACCATCCTCAAATAGTTTCTTCAAAGCCAAGCCGACCTACGAAAGGGCATTCCGCTTTAGTTACTAACCTACAAAATGATAATATCGCAACAACTAGAAAAGTTCCTCAAGTGTTTTCTTGTTTTCCAGTTTCATTGAAGTGTCAGCACACAGAGGACACGGACACACCCCTTTTGGCCATCTTATAGCTGGTGCTTGATTCTATGTTTCAGAACTCAAGTATTTCCTTCTCATATGAAGGTATATTTCCTTCAAAATTACTTTGAGAAAAATGTGCACTAAATTTCAGCACAAAAACTACAGACCTATCTGATATGCGTATAACTTATCGAAATTAAAATGGTATGCTTTCCATATGATAAAATTCAAACATCTAAACTAATACAATATTCATGTGGGATCACACATTCATCGACATGACACTCAAGGTATGTCTGGTTGGTATACTAAGTCTCCACACTTTACCATGCCCCAAGTTAGGCAAGTTTGACTGAGTTAGCCCCAGGTTTGGTTTGCAACCACACTTGTGGCAAGATTCCTTTCATGCAAACTAGACCCCACATGTGAGAAAAGTGTTTTTTTTCTTCAAAAGGGAGAAAAGTGTGGCAAGACTATCCATCCAAGTGTGGCAAACTGTGGTGCCAATTTTGTGGCAAAAAAAGTGTGGTATATGAACCAAACATGTGCTACAGCATACGCTGACCATTTTGTCATAAGCGTATTGATCAGAGAGGCAGAAGTAAGCCACATTTGCGGGTCAAACATGTGAGGAAAAGGATACCTCTTTCTCATTGCTGTATGCTGGAGCACAATCAATATGCCGATATCCAGCCTGCCGGCAAAACATGAAACTCATAAGATGGATGTAGTTTGATAAAGCAACAACCCATACAGATATACTACTACATGCCCAAGATTCAGAAAACCATGAGGAAGGAATCAAGGCAGAGATAGAGCAAGAAGAAAAGACCTTGACAGCGGCGTAGATGGTGTCGCCGACGACCTGAGGTTCTATCCGCCATGTTCCGAGGCCAACCGATGGGATGTTTGCGCCCGTGTTGAGGACGAATGATCCAGCCATTTTTGGTCAAGAAAACTCAGCCAGGACTGGAGTAATATATAAGCAGGGAGTGAGACTACCAATTCAAACACGTAAGGATGGTGGGTGAAAAGGTTCAGCGGGGTTGGGGGTAGGGTTTGGGCAATAATTTACACATAATGAACGACACGTACTCTACGTCTCTACTGTTAGTGAATAGGGTCATGGCAGCTACGCATTTCTAGAAGATGGGTCCTCTGTTTGCTGCTGTGAACAGACAAACCTGTAGCAGGATTATTTGCACAACGTAGGCATCACTGTCTCAACCTATTCAGGCTGCAAGGATGGGTTTTGCAGGAGATATTTGGAAGGCAAGAAATAGTTTATCTTCGAGCACGTCGTGCCTTCTTTTAAAAAAGTTCGTGTATTAAAATATGTTAATGAAATTATACAAAATATTGCCAATTAAAAAAATGTTCATGAATGATAAAATATCCTAAAAATTGAAAAACTGTTCGTGACTTAAAAAATAGTTTATTCATTCATAAATGTCCGTTGATTCAAAACATGATCATGCATTTTAGAAAATATTCATTAAATCAAAAAAAAGTTCGTGAATTTCGAAATTTTTCCACCAATTTTTTTAAAATGGTCCCTGATACAAGAAAATTGTTTAAAAAAAATTCAAAATTTGTAAAAGTGTTTGCAAATAGTATAAAATGTACATGACTTCAAAAAATGTTCTTGATTTTAGAAAATGTTCGTAAATTTGTAAATGTGTTCATGGATTTGAAAATGTTCGCGATTTCTAATATGTGCAAAAGTTTAAAAAAATGTTCTTGATTTCAAAATTGTTCATGATTTCACGAAATTAAGAATGATAGTGTGTCTTAGTGATGCAGCAAAATATGGTCATGGCCATTGAAGATTATGATTTTTGTTTTCTTTCGTTACAATGCACGGCACTTTTGCTAATATTATATTATGGGCGGAGGGAATTGATAGAAGGCTCTCCTAAACAAAGAAAAGAGCTGGCTTAGAGCTCCCTCTTAACTTGGTTGGCCAGTTGGCCTCTTTGATGTAAGTAGCGTTGCTGGATCCATTTGGCCGGAGAGCCCGCTTCTCCGCGATTTCGGCGCTGCCGTGCTCACCGTAGGCGCCGGCATGGCGGTGCTCGGCTTCTGGGAGGAGGTCGGCGACCGCGGCCTCTTGGACCGAGTAAGCTCTACTCACCATCTAAATAATACTTCCTTCGTCCCAAAATAAGTGATTCAAGTTGGAACTAGCTTTAGTACAAAGTTAGTATAAACTTGAGTCACTTATTTTGAGACAGAGAGAGTACTTCTTTTTTGCTTCTCCTTCGGATTGACGATTGTTTTGATTTTCGCTGACAAATTCGGAAGGTTTCCATGCAAATTATTAATGAGAAGTTGGTTAGTACTGGCAAATCCGCCTCTCTTTCGCTCTGCTTTTCAGAAACTCTGCAGGAAGCTGGTGCACATTAGTGCCAGGCTGGTATATTTCCTTATGTGGCCTTTGTTCAGGTAAACCAGACCACCAAGGAAGTTCTTCATTTGGCATAAAGTGTGTGTACTACTCCCTCTGTCCCAAAATGTAAGATGTTTTTTAGGCTTAGACCAAGTCTAAAAAACATCTTACATTTCGAGACGGAGGGAATACCTTTCTAACAATTCTTACCCAATCCTCATTGCAGTGCAGATGTCTATGCTCCATTTCTTGCTTCAATTGTCATTGTACTATACATCATAAAGGTGACCTTGGTGTAGTTAAGGATGATGGCGTGGTTAACTCAATGACAAGACATGGAGACTATAGGTAAGCCTCTCTGGGCTAGACCCTCGCCCCCACTCGGGCGACTGGGGCGGTTCCCCAGCCCTACCTGTTGTCCGGGCCAGACCCACCTTCCCTCACCCCGTTGCCGCCGGAGGACCCGCCTGGATGCGCCCGAGGGCCGACGACGGTGGCGGGGATCCTCCTCTCTCCCGCGTCTTACGGGTGGTGTGGAGCCCTTGTGCGTGCGGAGGCGCGGCAGATCCAACGGCGACGGGGATGGCTGGCCCTGTCTCGGGCAACGACGACTGCGGCGCGTCGGGCAGCACGGTCACGGGCGGCGGCGGGCGACGGCTTGCCTCGTTTGGGCGACGGCGACTTATGTTGCGGTGGCGCGTCATCCGGCTTCGGATTGGCGGTGGTTGAAGGGCCTGGTGGGCGGGTTGACGGCACATCTGTGAAGGAAATATGCCCTAGAGGCAATAAATAAATATGTTATTTGTATTTCCTTATCATGATAAATGTCTTTTATTCATGCTAGAATTGTATTAACCGGAAACTTGATACATGTGTGAATACATAGACAAAATAGTATGTCCCTAGTATGCCTCTACTAGACTAGCTCATTGATCAAAGATGGCTATGTTTCCTAGCCATAGACATGAGTTGTCATTTGATCAACGGGATCACATCATTAGGAGAATGATGTGATGGACTAGACCCATCCGTTAGCATAGCACTATGATCGTTTAGTTTTACTGCTATTGCTTTCTTCATGACTTATACATGTTCCTATGACTATGAGATTATGCAACTCCCGAATACCGTAGGAACACCTTGTGTGCTATCAAACGTCACAACGTAACTGGGTGATCATAAAGATGCTCTACAGGTGTCCTCGAAAGTATTCGTGGTGTTGGCATAGATCAAGATTAGGATTTGTCACTCCAAATGTCGGAGAGGTATCTCTGGGCCCTCTCGGTAACACACATCGCAATAAGCCTTGCAAGCAAAAGACTAATGAGTTAGTCACGAGATGATGTGTTACGGAACGAGTAAAGAGACTTGCCGGTAACGAGATTGAACTAGGTATAGAGATACCGACGATCGAATCTCGGGCAAGTAACATACCGATGACAAAAGGAACAACATATGTTGTTATGCGGTTTGACCGATAAAGATCTTCGTAGAATATGTAGGAGCCAATATGAGCATCCAGGTTCCGCTATTGGTTATTGACCGGAGATGAGTCTCGATCATGTCTACATAGTTCTCGAACCCGTAGGGTCCGCACGCTTAACGTTTGATGACGATCGGTATTATGAGTTTATGAGTTTTGATGTACCGAAGGTAGTTCGGAGTCCCGGATGTGATCACGGACATGACGAGGAGTCTCGGAATGTCCGAGACATAAAGATTGATATATTGGACGACTATATTCGGACACCGGAAGTGTTCAGGAAAAGTTTCGGATTTAACTGGATTGCCGGAGGGGGTTACCGGAACCCCCTACGAGGGGGGATGGTCCATAGTGGGCCTTGAGGAAAGGGGAGAGGCAGCCCATAGAGGCTGGCCGGCGCCCCACCTAGGGGTCCTAGTTGGACTAGGATTGGGGGGGGGCGCCACCTCTCCCTCTTTTCCTTTCCCTCTCTTCCTTCTTGATGGACTCCTACTAGGAATAGGATTGCAATCCTATTCCTAGTAGGATTGCCCTAGCCGCACCATAGGAGGCCGGCCGGCCTCCCCTCTTGCTCCTTTATATACGGGGGCAGGGGGCACCCAAAGACACACAAGTTGAATTGTTCCAGCCGTGTGCGGTGCCCCCCCTCCACAGAAACACACCTCGGTCATACCATCGCAGTACTTAGGAGAAGCCCTGCGCCGGTAGATACATCATATCCGTCACCACGCCGTCGTGCTGACGAAACTCTCTCGTGAACCTCAACTGGATCAAGAGCTCGTGGGATGTCATCAAGCTGAACGTGTGCTGAACACGGAGGTGTCGTACGTTCGGTACTTGATCGGTTGAATCGCGAAGAAGTTCGACTACATCAACCGCGTCATTTGACGCTTCCGCTTCCGGTCTACGAGGGTACGTAGACACACTCTTCCCTCTCGTTGCTATGCATCTGGTAGATAGATCTTGCGTGATCGTAGGAAAATTTTAAAATACTACGTTCCCCAACAATGGTATCAGAGCCAGGTCTATGCGTATATGATATGCACGAGTAGAACACAATGAGTTGTGGGCGATACTAGTCATACTGCTTACCAGCATGTCATATTTTGCTTCGGCGGTATTGTGAGATGAAGTGGCCCGGACCGACATTACGCGTACGCTTACGCGAGACTGGTTTCACCGTTAGGAGCACTCGTTGCTTAAAGGTGACTGGCGGGTGTCTGTCTCTCTCACTTTAGCTGAAACAAGTGTGGCTACGCCCGGTCCTTGTGAAGGTTAAAATAACACATACTTGACGAAACATCGTTGTGGTTTTGTATGCGTAGGTAAGAACGGTTCTTGCTAAGCCCGTAGCAGCCACGTAAAATTTGCAACAACAAAGTAGAGGACGTCTAACTTGTTTTTGCAGGGCATGTTGTGATGTGATATGGTCAAGACATGATGAGTTATACGGTTTTGTATGAGATGATCATGTTTTGTAATGTTATCGGCAACTGGCAGGAGCCATATGGTTGTCGCTTTATTGTATGAAATGCAATCGCCATGTAATTGCTTTACTTTATCACTAAGCGGTAGCGATAGTCGTAGAAGCAATAGTTGGCGAGACGACAACGATACTATGATGGAGATCAAGGTGTCGCGCCGGTGACGAAGGTGATCATGACGGTGCTTTGGAGATGGAGATCAAAAGCACAAGATGATGATGGCCATATCATGTCACATATTTTGATTGCATGTGATGTTTATCTTATTATGCTTCTTATTTTGCTTAGAACGACGGTAGCATTATAAGATGATCCCTTACTAAATTTCAAGGTATAAGTGTTCTCCCTGAGTATGCACCGTTGCGAAAGTTCGTCGTGCCGAGACACCACGTGATGATCGGGTGTGATAAGTTCTACGTTCAAATACAACGGGTGTAAGCCAGTTTTGCACAAGCAGAATACTCGGGTTAAACTTGACGAGCCTGGCATATGCAGATATGGCCTCGGAACACTGGAGACCGAAAGGTCGAGCGTGAATCATATAGTAGATATGATCAACATAAGATGTTCACCATTGAAACTACTCCATCTCACGTGATGATCGGACATGGTTTAGTTGATTTGGATCACGTGATCATTTGGATGACCGGAGGGATGTCTATCTAAGTGGGAGTTCTTTAATTAATATGATTAAATTGAACTTTAACTTATCATGAACTTAGTCCTGATAGTTTTTGCATATCTATGTTGTTGTAGATCAATGGCCCGTGCTACCGTTCCTTTGAATTTTAATGCATTCCTAGAGAAAGCTAAGTTGAAAGATGTTAGTAGCAATGATGCGGAATTGTTCCGTGATCTAAGGATTATCCTCATTGCTGCACAGAGAAATATGTCCTTGATGCACCGCTAGGTGACAGACCTATTGCAGGAGCAGATGTAGACGTTATGAACGTTTTTTGACAAAAGCTCGGTATGATGACTACTTGATAGTTTAGTGCACCATGCTTTACGGCTTATAACCGGGACTTCAAAAACGTTTTGAACGCCACGGAGCATATGAGATGTTCCAAGAGTTGAAATTAGTATTTCATACTCATGCCCGTGTCGAGAGGTATAAGACTTCTGACAGTACTTTGCCTACAAGATGGAGGAGAATAGCTCAACCAGTGAGCATGTGCTCAGATTGTCTGGGTACTACAATTACTTGAATCAAGTGGGAGTTAATCTTCCAGATAAAATAGTAATTGACAAAGTTCTCTAGTCACTATCACCAAGTTAGTAGAACTTCGTGATGAACTATAATATGCAAGGGATGACGAAGGTAATTCCCGAGCTCTTCGCAATGCTGAAATCGGCGAAGGTAGAAATCAAGAAAGAACATCAAGTGTTGATGGTTAATAAGACCACTTGTTTCAAGTAAAGGGCAAAAGGGATAGAAGGGGAACTTCAAGAAGAATGACAAGCAAGTTGTCACTCCCATGAAGAAACCCAAAGCTAAACTCAAGCCTGAAACTAAGTGCTTCTACTGCAAAGGAAATGGTCACCGGAAGTGGAACTGCCCTAGATACTTGGCGGATAAGAAGGATGGCAAAGTGAACAAAGGTATATTTGATATACGGATTATTGATGTGTATTTTACTAGTGTTCATAGCAACCCCTCGGTATTTGATACTGGTTCAGTTGCTAAAGAGTAGTAACTCGAAATGGGAGTTGCATAATGAACAGAAACTAGTTAAAGGATGAAGTGACGATGTGTATTGGAAGCAGTTCCAAGATTGATATGATCATCATCGCACACTCCCTATACTTTCGGGATTAGTGTTGAACCTAAATAAGTGTTATTTGGTGTTTGTGTTGAGCATGAATATGATTTGATCATGTTTATTGCAATACGGTTATTCATGTAAGTTAGAGAATAATTATTGTTCTGTTTACATGAATAAAACCTTCTATGGTCATACACCCAATGAAAATAGTTTGTTGGATCTCGATCGTGTGATACACATATTCATAATATTGAAGCCAAAAGATGCAAGGTTAATAATGATAGTGCAACTTATTTGTGGCACTGCCGTTTAGGTCATATTGGTGTAAAGCGCATGAAGAAACTCCATAGTGATGGACTTTTTGGAATCACTTGATTATGAATCACTTGGTGCTTGCGAACCATGCCTCATGGGCAAGATGACTAAAACTCCGTTCTCCGGAACTATGGAGCGAGCAACAGATTTATTGGAAATCATACATACTGATGTATGTGGGCCAATGAGTGTTGAAGCTCGCGGCGGGTATCGTTATTTTCTGACCTTCACTGATGATTTGAGCAGATATGGGTATATCTACTTAATGAAGCACAAGTCTGAAACATTTGAGAAGTTCAAAGAATTTCAGAGTGAAGTAGAGAATCATCGTAACAAGAAAATAAAGTTTCTACGATCTGATCGTGGAGGAGAATATTTGAGTTACGAGTTTGGTCTTCATTTGAAACAATGTGGAATAGTTTCACAACTCACGACACCCGGAACACCACAGCGTAATTGTGTGTCCGAACGTCGTAACCATACTTTATTGGATATGGTGCGATCTATGATGTCTCTTACCGATTTACCATTATCGTTTTGGGGTTATGCTTTAGAGACAGCTGCATTCACGTTAAATAGGGCACCATCTAAATCCGTTGATACGACACCTTATGAACTATGGTTTGGCAAGAAACCAAAGTTGTCGTTTCTTAAAGTTTGGGGCTGCGATGCTTATGTGAAAAAGCTTCAACCTGATAAGCTCGAACCCAAGTCGGAGAAATGTGTCTTCATAGGATACCCAAAAGAGACTGTTGGGTACACCTTCTATCACAGATCCGAAGGCAAGATATTCGTTGCTAAGAATGGATCCTTTCTAGAGAAGGAGTTTCTCTCGAAAGAAGTGAGTGGGAGGAAAGTAGAACTTGATGAGGTAATTGTACCTTCTCCTGAATTGGAAAGTAGTACATCACAGAAAATTGTTCCAGTGATTCCTACACCAATTAGTGAGGAAGCTAATGATGATGATCATGAAACTTCGGATCAAGTTTCTGCTGAACGTCGTAGATCAACCAGAGTACGTTCCGCACCAGAGTGGTACGGCAACCCAGTTCTGGAAGTCATGTTACTAGACCATGATGAACCTACGAACTATGAGGAAGCGATGATGAGCCCAGATTCCGCAAAATGGCTTGAGGCCATGAAATCTGAGATGGGATCCATGTATGAGAACAAAGTATGGACTTTGGTTGACTTGCCCGATGATCGGCAGGCCATCGAAAATAAATGGATCTTCAAGAGGAAGACCGACGCAGACGGTAATGTTACTGTTTACAAAGCTCGACTTGTTGCGAAAGGGTTTCGACAAGTTCAAGGAGTTGACTACGATGAGACTTTCTCACCTGTAGCGATGCTTAAGTCTGTCCGAATCATGTTAGCAATTGCCGCATTTTATGATTATGAGATCTGGCAAATGGATGTCAAAACTACATTCCTGAATGGATATCTCAAAGAAGAGTTGTATATGATGCAACCAGAAGGTTTTGTCGATCCGAAAGGTGCTAACAAAGTGTGCAAGCTCCAGCGATCCATCTATGGACTGGTGCAAGCATCTCGGAGTTGGAATATACGCTTTTATGAGGTGATCAAAGCTTATGATTTTATACAGACTTTTGGAGAAGCTTGTATTTACAAGAAAGTGAGTGGGAGCTCTGTAGCATTTCTAATATTATATGTGGATGACATATTGCTGATTGGAAATGATATAGAATTTCTGGATAGCATAAAAGGATACTTGAATAAGAGTTTTTCAATGAAAGACCTCAGTGAAGCTGCTTATATATTAGGCATCAAGATCTATAGAGATAGATCAAGACGCTTAATTGGACTTTCACAAAGCACATACGTTGATAAGATTTTGAAGAATTTCAAAATGGATCAGTCAAAGAAAGGGTTCTTGCCTGTATTACAAGGTATGAAGTTGAGTAAGACTCAATGCCCGACCACTGCAGAAGATAGAGAGAAAATGAAAGTCATTCCCTATGCCTCAGCCATAGGATCTATCATGTATGCAATGCTGTGTACCAGACCTAATGTGTACCTTGCCATGAGTTTGTCAAGGGGTACAATAGTGATCCAGGAGTAGATCACTGTACAGCGGTATCCTTAGTAACTAGATGACTAAGGAAATGTTTCTCGATTATGGAGGTGATAAAGAGTTCGTCGTAAAGGGTTACGCCGATGCAAGCTTTGACACTAAATACAGATGACTCTAAGTATCAATCTGGATGCGTATTGAAAGTGGGAGCAATTAGCTAGAGTAGCTCTATGCAGAGCATTGTAGACATAGAAATTTGCAAAATACATACGGATCTGAATGTGACAGACCCGTTGACTAAACTTCTCTCACAAGCAAAACATGATCACACCTTATTACTCTTGGGTATTAATCACATAGCGATGTGAACTAGATTATTGACTCTAGTAAACCCTTTGGGTGTTGGTCACATGGCGATGTGAACTATGGGTGTTATTCACATAACGATGTCAACTATCGGTATTAAATCACATGGCGATGTGAGCTAGATTATTGACTCTAGTGCAAGTGGGAGACTGAAGGAAATATGCCCTAGAGGCAATAAATAAAGATGTTATTTGTATTTCCTTATATCATGATAAATGTCTTTTATTCATGCTAGAATTGTATTAACCGGAAACTTGATACATGTGTGAATACATAGACAAAATAGTATGTCCCTAGTATGCCTCTACTAGACTAGCTCATTGATCAAAGATGGCTATGTTTCCTAGCCATAGACATGAGTTGTCATTTGATCAACGGGATCACATCATTAGGAGAATGATGTGATGGACTAGACCCATCCGTTAGCATAGCACTATGATCATTTAGTTTTACTGCTATTGCTTTCTTCATGACTTATACATGTTCCTATGACTATGAGATTATGCAACTCCCGAATAACGTAGGAACACCTTGTGTTCTATCAAACGTCACAACGTAACTGGGTGATCATAAAGATGCTCTACAGGTGTCCCCGAAAGTATTCGTGATGTTCGCATAGATCAAGATTAGGATTTGTCACTCCAAATGTCGGAGAGGTATCTCTGGGCCCTCTCGGTAACACACATCACAATAAGCCTTGCAAGCAAAAGACTAATGAGTTAGTCACGAGATGATGTGTTACGGAACGAGTAAAGAGACTTGCCGGTAACGAGATTGAACTAGGTATAGAGATACCGACGATCGAATCTCGGGCAAGTAACATACCGATGACAAAAGGAACAACGTATGTTGTTATGCGGTTTGACCGATAAAAATCTTCGTAGAATATGTAGGAGCCAATATGAGCATCCAGGTTCCGCTATTGGTTATTGACCGAAGATGAGTCTCGATCATGTCTACATAGTTCTCGAACCCGTAGGGTCCGCACGCTTAACGTTTGATGACGATCGGTATTATGAGTTTATGAGTTTTGATGTACCGAAGGTAGTTCGGAGTTCCGGATGTGATCACGGACATGACGACGAGTCTCGGAATGTCCGAGACATAAAGATTGATATATTGGACGACTATATTCGGACACCGGAAGTGTTCCGGAAAAGTTTCGGATTTAACTGGATTGCCGGAGGGGGTTACCGGAACCCCCTACGAGGGGGGATGGTCCATAGTGGGCCTTGAGGAAAGGAGAGAGGCAGCCCATAGAGGCTGGCCGGCGCCCCACCTAGGGATCCTAGTTGGACTAGGATTGGGGGGGGGGGCGCCACCTCTCCCTCTTTTCCTTTCCCTCTCTTCCTTCTTGATGGACTCCTACTAGGAATATGATTGCAATCCTATTCCTAGTAGGATTGCCCTAGCCGCACCATAGGAGGCCGGCCGACCCTCCCCTCTTGCTCCTTTATATACGGGGGCAGGGGGGCACCCAAAGACACACAAGTTGAATTGTTCCAGCCGTGTGCGGTGCCCCCCTCCACAGAAACACACATCGGTCATACCATCGCAGTACTTAGGAGAAGCCCTGCGCCGGTAGATACATCATATCCGTGACCACGCCGTCGTGCTGACGAAACTCTCCCGTGAAGCTCAACTGAATCAAGAGCTCGTGGGACGTCATCAAGCTGAACGTGTGCTGAACACGGAGGTGACGTACGTTCGGTACTTGATCGGTTGAATCGCGAAGAAGTTCGACTACATCAACCGCGTCACTTGACGCTTCCGCTTCCGGTCTACGAGGGTACGTAGACACACTCTTCCCTCTCGTTGCTATGCATCTGGTAGATAGATCTTGCGTGATCGTAGGAAAATTTTAAAATACTACGTTCCCCAACAGTGGTATCAGAGGCAGGTCTATGCGTAGATGATATGCACGAGTAGAACACAATGAGTTGTGGGCGATACTAGTCATACTGCTTACCAGCATGTCATATTTTGCTTCGGCGGTATTATGAAATGAAGTGGCCCGGACCGACATTACGCGTACCCTTACGCGAGACTGGTTTCACCGTTAGGAGCACTCGTTGCTTAAAGGTGACTGGCGGGTGTCTGTCTTTCTCACTTTAGCTGAAACAAGTGTGGCTACGCCCGGTCCTTGTGAAGGTTAAAACAGCACATACTTGACGAAACATCGTTGTGGTTTTGTATGCGTAGGTAAGAACGGTTCTTGCTAAGCCCGTAGCAGCCACGTAAAACTTGCAACAACAAAGTAGAGGACGTCTAACTTGTTTTTGCAGGGCATGTTGTGATGTGATATGGTCAAGACATGATGAGTTATACGGTTTTGTATGAGATGATCATGTTTTGTAATGTTATCGGCAACTGGCCGGAGCCATATGATTGTCGCTTTATTGTATGAAATGCAATCGCCATGTAATTGCTTTACTTTATCACTAAGGGGTAGCGATAGTCGTAGAAGCAATAGTTGGCGAGACGACAACGATACTACGATGGAGATCAAGGTGTCGCGCCGGTGACGAAGGTGATCATGACGGTGCTTTGGAGATGGAGATCAAAAGCACAAGATGATGATGGCCATATCATGTCACATATTTTGATTGCATGTGATGTTTATCTTATTATTCTTCTTATTTTGCTTAGAACGACGATAGCATTATAAGATGATCTCTTACTAAATTTCAAGGTATAAGTGTTCTCCCTGAGTATGCACCGTTGCGAAAGTTCGTCGTGCCGAGACACCACGTGATGATCGGGTGTGATAAGCTCTACCTTCGACGACGACACCGGTTTAGATATGCGGAGTGAGAGCACTCTACATTATCGAGTTTTGTAGGTGTGGTTTATGAGTGGTGGCTCCGGTGGCTTGATGTTTATTTTTGTTAGACCTTGGTGGAATAGTAAATAAAGATTGCCGCATATATCGATTGATGCAGAGGCCGAGGATTTTAACTTTTAACCTCCTTTTCGAAAATAAAATAAAATAGGTAAGCCTCTCTTTTTATGCAAACCTACTCAGGGACGATTCTGGACTCGAATCACTCATGCAAATACATACCAACAGCCACAGCATCAAAGCTGGAGCTCATTCGGCTATAGAAAAACAAATCTCTTTTCAAACTACTTTTGTCCATGGCGTAGTCAAGGACTCCAACTTCTACATCGCCCTAGTCAGCCGCCGCCCTCCCCAAAAGTTAGGGTTTCTTTGCCTCCCACCGGCGCCGGCGCCGGTCCGCCTCGTCTCGTGTGGCCTTAGGGTCATGGGGGCGGAGTGGATCCCGGCCCTTACCGGTGGGAGGGCTCCGTTTTTAGATCCTTTTTCAAGATTTGTTAGGGTTTGTGTCCTATTTAGGAAGACGAGGCGGCGGCGGCTCCCTGAAGATGGAATAAAGGTCTCCCCGCCTAGCCCCCGTTCCGGTGATGCGTTTAGCATCATCGATGGGCGTGTGAAGGTGTGTCTCCGGTGGATCTGTCTTTGGTGGAGTTGCTCGGATCGGTTCGTCGTTCGTCTTTGTTCGTGTGTCTTCAGACTGGATACTTCTTATCTACAATCTTCATCGGCGTCGGTTGCTGTTCTGGGGCGTTGGTTCTTTGGGGCCTTAGCACGACGACTTACCGACTGTCTACTACAACAAGATTTGTCCAGCTCCGGAAAGGGAGGGGCGATGACAGCGGCGCGCCTTCGGCTCGCTTCAGTGCTTGTAGTCGTCGCTAGGTGGTCTACGGATCTGGATGTAATTTTTATTATTTCTAGTGTCCGTTGTACTACCATGATTGAGGGCCTGTTTGGGACTGCTCTGCTCCTTAAAATTCAGCTCTGTTCCGGAAAATACAAGCCAAACAAGGATGGCTTCACGATATGCCGCTCCGCAAAAAACTAGAATCTGTGGTACAACTTCTAGTTTTTTATGAAGCTCTCCCGGGGGTGCTCTAAAAAACACTAGAAGCTGGAGTTGGGTGAAAATTACCCACCACTGCCACCAGTAAGTGGATACCCCTTCGTTTCTCTGTCCTCAACCAATCAAATAGATCCTTTCTACCGAATTTCCCATTCTTGAAGCTGGAGCTAGATGGAAGCCAAACATCTCTTTGGTAGTGCTACAACTTCTGGTTGAAACTGCTCCAAAGTGAATTTAGTGGAGCGAAATTGATTTTGGTGAAGCGGAGCAGTCCCAAACAAGCCCTGAAGATGAATAGATCGGAAGTTTATCCCGAAAAAAAAAAAAAAGCTGGAGCTCATTCGACTGCTGATTATTACTACCGCGTTATTCCGTTGCCATGGCAGCCTCCTGCGACATACGAAAACCCTCCGCGCAAGGAACAGCAACTGCTCAGGCTATATTTCACCATCCCAGATCTCTTCTTCGGACTTGAAAAAGCCGTCCGGGTGCGTCCAGAATTTCCCGCGGATCAGCTTGGCCTGCTCGATTCCAGAGAAGCCGGCGAACAGGTCGCCGGGAATGGACCAGTCGAAGACGTCGAAGTTGGCCCTGATCCTCTCCTCGTGGGTGCTCTTGGGGAGCACGCTGTGCCCCGACTGGATCCCCCACCGCAGCGCCACCTGCGCCGGCGTCTTCCCCAGCTTCTCCGCCGTCGACACCACCACCGGGTGCTCCAGCACGCTGAATGCCTTGAACGTCCCCGGCGAGCCCAGCGGCGAGTAGGCCTGCATATGCATCATCCCAGCACACTTACTCAGCCTACAGTAACAATGGCGTGTTGCTACGAGACTGGAGTAGACATGAACGTACGGAGAAGTGTATCCCTTTGGACGCGCAGAGGTCCCGGAGCTTGGCCTGCTGCCAGACGGGGTGGCACTCCACCTGGTTGGCCGCCGGCGGCACGCGCGCCACGGCGAGCAGCTCCTCCAGCTTCTTGCACGAGAAGTTGCTGACGCCGATGGCGCGGGCCTTGCCGGAGTCGTAGAGGCCCTCCATCGCCGCCCACGTCGCCGGTATGTCGGCCGGGATCACATTCTCCGGGCTGAAGCCGGCGCCCTTCTTCATCCGGATCGGCCAGTGCACCTGACGAGAACGGAGAATGCATCTCAAGAATCAAGATACCGGGTGGAAGAAACGGCAGCAATAATGCAGTCGGTCAGATGGCGCGCGGGCTCACGAGGTAAAGGTCCACGTAGTCGGTCTGCAGGTCCTGGAGCGTGCCGTCGAGCGCCACCGGGACGTCCTCCGGCGCGTGGTTAGTGCACCTACAAACATTCAGATCAAGATTTTCGCTCGTTAACTTCCTCAGTTTTCTTTCTGCAATTGCAATGTCTGAGTGGATAATGTTCATCACCATAGCTTGGAGGTGATGAAGAGATCTTTCCGGCTGGTTATGCCCTCGTCGAACACCTTCTTGAGGGCGAATCCGATCTGCAGAGGCGTCGAGGTTGTCTAGTTTCCTGCATTTTGATGCCAAACATCGATAATTTGAGAGGGACGATCTGATTACCTCTTTCTCGTTGCCGTAGACTTGAGCGCAGTCGATGTGACGATAACCAGCCTGCATTATTACGCAGAGTAAGATTCAGACGGCGGGAAGGACCATCGGATGCGAAATTCACACGCATTTTCCACGTGATTCGAGCTCGGTGTCAATTGGTTTGCAGCGACGACGCACGCACGCACGCACCTTGACGGCGGCGTAGACGGCGTCCCCGACGACGCCGGGCTCGGACTGCCAGGTGCCGAGCCCGACCGACGGGATCTTGGCGCCGGTGCTGAGGACGAAGTGGCTGGCCATGCCGCTTGCCGCTTGCCGCTCGTAGCTAGCGTGCGCAGAGTATGTTTGCAGTTGCAGGTGGTAATCGAGTGGAAGGAAACGAGGGAAGGCGACCGAGTGCTCGATCACACTCGCGCGGGCCAACTTGTATAGGCACTGCGGGCCGGCAATGAAGTTTGCGTCGCTGTTACCGGTGAGGCAGTGATGTCGATGCGGCAGCGACCCTGCAATTGCACGTGCCAGTGGGGCTGGACTCTGGAGGGCACGGACATGCCAAACGTGGTGCTGTCGTGTCTTTACCTTCTCACGGCTACGAGCACGAGACTACGCCGACACCCCAACGATTTGCTCGTGGCGGAAACAATGGCGTGTTTGGCATCCAGAGCTGGCGGCCCTGACTTAGCTCATCCTGGCTCATATGAGGCTGGGTGAGCAAATGCAGGCTGTAATGTAGGATATGCATATTGTTTGGTTGTCCGTATCTAATTTTCTCGCATTAGGGGAAAAGTTTACCGCACGGTGTTTGGTTGTCTGTATTGTCTCAACTCGCACACAAGCACGGTGTTTGGTTGCGCACATGATGCGATGTGTGCTAACCTTGTACCCTATGTGGTGAGTAGGGATGGGCATAAAAACCAAGACCAAAGACCTGATCCAAAATAACCGAGACCGAACCAAAACAAACCGAGAACCGAATCTTCGGTTGTTCGCTCGGTTAGCTAACATTAGAAACCAAAACTACGGGGGGAAGGGAAGGGGAATATATTGCAAGAGCAGTCTGCAGTTGAACACCCATGAGCGAACCCGCTCCAACCCTGTCTTCCTGCCCCGCGCCGGCGGCGCCCTCAGCGGCCGTCCACGCCGGCCTTGCCTCTGCCTCCTGGTTCATGCCTCTCCCTCCTCCGCTGCATGGGACCCCGGCGGCTGCCCCCTCGTGCTCTGTGGCGCTGCTGCAGGCCACAGGCCTGACGGAGCCGGCGCTGTCAGATCTGGCGTCGCCGCCCAGCCGCGTGGTCAGCCTGGGTGCCACCTCTTCGGGCTCCGACGTCGTCCTTCGCAGCTTCGTGTGAATCCGCGGGAGCATTCAGTGCTCGCTCCGGTCGCAAGATCTCCTGCTGCTGCGCCGGATTCGGGCATTCATCTTCAGGCGGATGTGCGCAGTTACTGCGATGCGTTGGCAGGGAGCTTGCGTCCTGCGACGCCCGGGCCTTCAATGCCGGCTGCTGCTGCTGCTTGCGCGGGGCGCGAGGAGGCGTGCGGCGATGGTTGGCAGCTGGTTAAATCCCGGAGTGCTCCGCGCGGCCCGGCTTTGACCTCTCAAGCATTCAAGCCGGCCATCCCATCCTGGCTTAAAGGTCGCTGCTGCCGTTGCTTGTACCCCGGGCACAAGGCCGCAACCTGCCGCGACCCCCTTCGGTGCTCTCGTTGCCTTCAAAACGGCCACCGCGCCCGTGGTTGCAGCAACAAGTGGCGCCCCCTTAGCGACCTTCTGCACCGCGTCGTTCCCCCTCCGTCGCTTCCTCGACCTCGTCCTGCCGCTGCTACTTCTCAAGGTCCTGCACCACGTTTTGGTGCCGGGAAGGGCTGGCCTCTTCCTCAACACAGCCAGCCTACCCCATTGCAGCTCGTTGGTGCTGCTGCCATGCCTCTCTTGGGGGAGCCCGAGTCCAGGCCTGATGAAGACTTCGTGGTCGTTCCGGCCACTCCGGAGATGCAGGCTGAATCCGCGCTGCTCTCAACGCATGCTGCGGTGGCTTGGTTCGAGGGCGACCGTGATGATGTCCCCTGCGACGTCGTTGCCGCGGCGCTTGCTGCTGCAACCGGCGCGCGCAAGGCCGACGTCAATGTCAACAGGCACTACCCCGAGCAGTACCTCATCCGTTTCATGTACCCTCACCACTGCGCCGACGCCGTCAACCGCAACGACATCCCCTGTGGCAACTCCAAGCTCTTCATCAGGGCGTGGCGGCTCGAGGCCCATGCAGACAACGGAGACATGATGCATCATGTCAGGCTGTGTATCGAGGGCATCCCCGTCCACGGCTAGAATGCGTACATAGCCACCTTCGTCATTGGGCGCGGATGCTCTCTGGACTACATCGAGGAGCGCTCGCTTCGTCGTGTCGACACGCGTGATCTGTCGCTCTGGGCATGGACGGTGAGCCCGAGCTCCATCCCCAAGGTCAAGTGGCTCACTCTCCCAGCTCGTGGTCAGCGTCGCCGTGGTCGCCGCGGGCTGCATCATCGTGCCCTGATTCATCTCGACCTCCATGAAGACCACTCAAAGGCTCGCGACGACAACGACAACCCCCCTGCACCGGACGTCTACGAGCACACCTGGTACCGCAAGCATGTGGACGGCACGGTGCCCCACCGTGATCGTCGGGACGACAATGGCCGTGACAACCGCAACCCCAACAGGCGCAATGATGATGGAGACCGAGAAGGTGACTGTGGTCGCGAGGGCGCCCGCCCTCGGGATGGTTGGCGCGATCGGGTTCGCCGATCACTCTCGCGGAACACCCGGGACCGCGAGCGCCAAGACGAGCGAGATCGTACCCGTGACCGCTCTGGTGGTGGCGATCGCCGCCACGTAGATGGCCTTGCTCTGGCGCTCCTCTCTCATGTGGCTCCTACGGCCCCTGTGATGACCCACCCTCATGTGGCGGCCGTCAACCTGGGTGTGGGCAGGGGCCGCAGCCCCGTTCGCCATGCCTCGCCTCATGCCAGCCGTCGTCGCTCAGGGACAACCTCACGCCACTGTCATCTCTGACTTCTGTGCTGCCAAACACTCCTGGCTCCAAGCGTGGCGCCATCCGTTCCTCGCCAAAATCTGCGGCTGCGTGCGCGGCGCTGGCCATCTGCTCCCCTGCTGCTCTCATCAGGCTGATGCCGCAGCTGTCCCCGGAGCGCCCTCCTGGCTTTGAGGTGCCAACGGAGCTCCCGCCCACACCGAAGACGCCTCTGGCCAACACCTCTGCTCCACGGGCCAATGCAAGTCTGGAGCAGAGTGTTGTTCCTGCAGGCCTGGAGCCTCTTTTTCAGTTGCAGCCGGAACCGTTACTCGCCTCCCTGCCCATGTCGTCGCCCCCGCGGCGTCCTACCGAGCGCCGCAAAACGCTGGCGGGGATGATGATCTCCAACAATGGGGGGCTCTCCCTCAGGCGCACCAGCGCACGTCAGCGGGCTGCTGGCCGCCGCAAGCCTGTTCCGGTGGCCAGAGCAGCGGAGCTCCTAGTTTGTCGCAACCTGGGTATCGTGCAAGACGGAGAAGACGTGACTGAGCGTGCACTGGAGGCTTTTGCTGCTAAGTTCAAAAATCAGCTTTCCGAGGATGTGCTTTGCATCGATGAGAGCCTTGTTCAAGATCGATGCCGAGCTAGAGATGGAGATGGATGAAGCCCTGCTTACCCATGGCGGCAACAATGCACTGGACCATGTTGACGGGCAAGATGGAGCCGTCGCTGCTGCGGCCTCGATTGACTGATGCATGCATCAGTTTTCTGCATGACCATGTGTTGGCTTAGTTGCTATGTTAGGCCTAGTTCTACTTCTTCCATGTGGTTGCCTTGCTGTTGGATGCTTCCCTCCTGGCATAAGCAAGCCATCGTTGTGCTACTCTGTTCCTCATTTTGGGATGTCCCCATCCTATGTGCCAATGTTATTTCTATTATGTTAGAGCCAAATGCAAATGTGTTGAGCTAGAATGTCCGTGGATTTAACGACCAGAGCCGCCGGGCTACGGTTTCTGAAACGATTGTTGCATCTTCTTGCCACTTTGTGTGTCTACAGGAGACCAAATTGGCCCATGTTGACCAATTTTGTGCTGGTTTCCTGGGAGGCAACAGGCTGTGTGGGTATGCTTAGCGACCTGCTATTGGAACCAGGGGAGGGATGCTGATGCTTTGGGATGACTCCATTCTGGAGGTTAAAGATTTTTTCATGTCAACCTACTGTCTTTCTGCCATGGTCACCATTCGTGCCACTGGTGTGATCTTCAAACTCACCACTGTTTATGGTACGACCTCCTCTCGACACAAAGATGAATTCTTCTCTGAATTGCTTGGGTCGAAACCAAACGACGGGGTTATGTGCTCTTGTGACGGGTGATTTCAACCAAATCTACCGCGCCCGAGACAAGAACAAGAGAAATGTAAACTGCAGTCGGATCAATCGCTTTCGTGCAACTCTCCACAGCTGCGACTTAAAAGAAATACACCTCCAGAATCGCCGCTTCACTTGGAGCAATGAGAGGACCAACCCCACGATGTGCAAGCTCGACTCCTTCTTCTGCAATGCAGAGTGGGACATACACTTCAACACGCACATCCTCCATGCCCTCTCTTCGTCCCTCTCGGACCATTGCCCCCTCTTGCTCGCGGACGAGATGGGGCCTCGGCGGCCTCGCGCTTTCAAATTTGAAAACTTTTGGACCTCGATACCGGGCTTTTCTGAAGTGGTCCAAAAGGCGTGGGACGAGCCAACTTCACATTACGAGCCGTGCCAGGTCCTTCACCACAAGCTTAAAACAACGGGTATCCGTCTTTCGGAGTGGAGCAAGAAACTTTTTTCCAAATCTAAGATACATCTGCATGCTGCTTTATTGGTCATTCTACACCTGGATATTGCCCAGGAGAGTCGTGCTTTATCCTTGGGAGAGATGGATCTTCGCAAGAGGCTGAAGCGGAGGGTGATCTCTTTGTCGGTCATCGAGAGAGCTAGGAAACGTCAGTGTGCTAAAATGACAAATTTGAAGGAAGGCGATGCGAACACCAAATTCTTTCACCGGAAAATTAATGCAAGACGCCGAAAAAATCACATCCACAGGCTCAAGCACAACCTTGGATGGATCACCGAGCACGAGAAAAAAGAGGAGCTCATCTTTGATCACTTCAGTGAAGTGTTAGCAAAAGGGGAGTCTTGGTCCCTGGACCTAAATTGGGATGAGCTCAATCTGGAGACACATGACTTGTCAGAGCTTGATGACCCATTCAGTGAAGATGAGGTGAAAGAGGTGATCATGATTTGCCTTCTGACAAGGCTCCTGGCCCGGATGGCTTCACCGGTCTTTTATTCAGAAAATGTTGGCAAACAGTAAAGGGTGATGTGATGCGTGTAATCCGGCTCTTCGAGAACCTACACGGTGCTAACTTTCATTGGTTGAATTCAGCCAACGTGGTGCTGTTGCCGAAGAAGGAGGGGGCGGAGGGGATCTCAGACTACAGGCCAATTAGCCTCATCCACGCCATCGCTAAGATCATTGCGAAACTTCTCGCAAACAGACTGCGCCATCACATGAATGACCTCGTCTCCAATGCGTAGAGTGCTTTTATTAAGCGAAGGAGCATCCACGACAACTTTATGTATGTCAGAAATCTTGCCCGTGGACTGCACAAGAGCAAAACTCCGTCTCTCCTTTTCAAGTTGGACATCCGGAAAGCTTTTGATTCGGTCAAGTGGGAATACATCATTGACCTTCTTTAAAAGAGAGGCTTCCCTGCTAAGTTCAGGAATTGGATCCCTGCTCTGCTTTTCACTTCCTCCTCTAGGTTCCTCCTTAATGGGGTTCTGGGGCCTCCGATCAAGCATGGCTGTGGTCTACGACAGGGAGACCCTGTATCTCCGTTGCTATTTGTCCTTGCTATTGATCCTCTTCAGCAACTTCTGAACAATGCCACTGCTAAGGGCCTTTTACACAAGATTCGTGGTCGCGGTGTAACTGTGCGCACCTCTCTCTATGCGGATGACGCGGCTGTCTTCATGGCGCCCATCAAAAGCGACATTGATAGACTATCTCGGATTCTGCATTGTTTTGGCAAGGTCACGGGTCTTGCAACCAACTCTCAGAAGAGCTCCGTCATCCCAATTAGATGCGGACACATCAACTTAACACCTGTTCTGCAGAATCTGCCAGCTAAAAGATCATCCTTCCCAATGCGATACTTGGGTCTGCCCCTCTCGGTGTGGCAACTGAAAAATGTGTATTTTCAATTCCTGGAGGACAAGGTGGCGGCTAAACTCACACCTTGGGATGGTGGCAACATCACAGCTATTGGTCGCACCACCCTCGTCAAATCCGTCCTCTCCTCACAAGTGTTATACTACATTACACCACTAATTGTGCCTCCAAGCATTCTTCACGGCACCAACAAACTTGAGCGCGCTTTTCTTTGGTCTGGATCGGACAAGACAACAGGAGGGAAATGCAAAATGAACTGGGACATGGTCTGCAGGCCATATGAGCGAGGGGGCCTTGGAGTTCTCAACACAGACAAGTTTGGGCGAGCTTTGCGGCTTCGTTGGCCTTGGTTTGAATGGAAAGAGCCTTCCAAGCTATGGGTGGGCATGGGCAATCCTTGCGATGCGCGCGACCTTGACTGTTGGGGAACGTTGCATGGGAAACAAAAAATTTCCTACGCTCACCAAGATCAATCTAGGAGATGCATCTACGAGGGGAGAGTCGGATCCACATACCCTTGTAGATCGCTAAGCGGAAGCGTTCAAGAACGCGGTTGATGGAGTCGTACTCGCCGCGATTCAAATCGCCGAAGATCCCAGCACCGAACGGACGGTGCCTCCGCGTTCAACACACGTGCAGCTCGGGGACGTCTCCTCCTTCTTGATCCAGCAAGGGGGAAGGAGAAGTTGACGGAGAAACCCAGCAGCACGACGGCGTGGTGGAGATGGTGGTGGAGGAATTCCAGCAGGGCTTCGCCAAGCACTGCAAACTAGACGAAGATATTCGTGGGAGAGAGAGGGCAGCGCCGAGGCACGAACTTGTGTTGCTGCCCTCTCTCTGCCTCTCTTTATATAGGGGGGAGAGAGGGGAGGGGGCGCCCCTAGGGTTCCCCCTAGGGGGCGGCGGCCAAGGCCAGATGGGGCGGCCAAAGGGGGGGGGCTGCGGCCAGGGTTAGGGTTCCCCCCCCCAGGCGCCTTGCCCCCCAAGACTAGGGGGTGCGGCTGCCCTAGGGGGGCCCAGCCCCTTAGGCGCAGGTGGAGGGGCCTAGGGGGGCGCACAGCCCCTGTGTGGGCTGTTGCGTCTCCCCACTTATGGCCCATAGGGCCCGTAACATTTACCGTGGCCCCCGAAACACCTTTCGGTTCTCCGATTCCTTCCCGATGTTCCCCGGAACAATTCCGGACTCCGTTCACTCTCATCCCATATATCAATCTTCATCCCCGGACCATTCCGGAGACCCTCGTCACGTCCGGGATCTCATCCGGGACTCCGAACAACCTTCGGTTACCATGCACTGTTCTCACGAACAACCCTAGCGTCACCGAACCTTAAGTGTGTAGACCCTGCGGGTTCGGAAACTATGCAGACATGACCGAGACACTCCCAGGTCAATAACCATTAGCGGGATCTGGATACCCATATTGGTTCCCACACGTTCCTCGATGATCTCATCGGATGAACCACGATGTCAAGGATTCAGGCAATCCCGTATACAGTTCCCTTTGTCTCGTCGGTATGTTACTTGCCCGAGATTCGATCGTCGGTATCTCTATACCTAGTTCAATCTCGTTACCGGCAAGTCTCTTTACTCGTTCCGTAATACATAATCCCGTGACCAACTACTTAGTCACTTTGAGCTCATTGAGATGACGTATTACCGAGTGGGCCCGGAGATACCTCTCCGTCACACGGAGTGACAAATCCCAGTCTCGATCCATGTCAACTCAACAGACACCTTCGGAGATACCTGTAGAGTACCTTTATAGTCACCCAGTTATGTTGTGACGTTTGGCACACACAAGGCACTCCTACGGTGTCAGTGAGTTACATGATCTCATGGTCATAGGAACTTATACTTGACATGCAGAAAATTATAGCGATAACTGATACGATCAAAAGCTATGTTTAACGTTTGGGTCTCGTCCATCACATCATTCTCCTAATGATGTGATCCCGTTATCAAATGACAACTCATGTCTATGACCTGGAAACCGCGGTCATCTTTGATCAACGAGCTAGTCCTGAAGAGGCTTACTAGGGACACAAAGTTTGTCTATTTATCCACACATGTATTTAAGTTTCCAATCAATACAATTATAGCATGGATAATAAACGATTATCATGAACAAGGAAATATAATAATAACTCTTTTATTATTGCCTCTAGGGCATATTTCCAACAGTCTCCCACTTGCACTAGAGTCAATAATCTAGCATTACAAGGTAATGAATCTAACACCCATAGAGTCTTGGTGTTGATCATGCTTAGCCCGTGGAAGAGGTTTAGTCAACGGATCTGCAACATTCAAATCCATGTGTACTTTGCAAATGCTTATGTCCTCCTCCTTGACTGAATCGCGGATGGAATTGAAGCGTCGCTTTATGTGTCTGGTCCTCTTGTGAAACCTTGGTTCCTTGGCTAGAGCAATGGCACCAGTGTTGTCACAAAACAGAGTCATTGGGTTCAATGCACTAGGCACAACTCCAAGATCTGTCATGAACTCCTTCATCCAGACACCTTCCTTTGCCGCCTCCGAGGCAGCTATGTACTCCGCTTCGCATGTAGAATCGGCTACCACGCTTTGCTTGGAACTGCACCAGCTTACCGCTCCCCAGTTGAGAATATATACGTATCCGGTTTGAGACTTAGAGTCATCCGGATCAGTGTCAAAGCTTGCATCGACGTAACCCTTTACGACGAGCTCTTGATCACCTCCATAAACGAGAAACATTTCCTTAGTCCTTTTCAGGTACTTCAGGATATTCTTGACCGCTGTCCAGTGATCCTAACCAGGATTACTTTGAAACCTTCCGGCCATACTTATGGCAAGGCTGACATCTGGTCTTGTGCACATCATTGCATACATGATAGAGCCTATGGCTGAAGCATAGGGGATGACACTCATCTTTTCTCTATCTTCCGCAGTCACTGGGCATTGAGTCTTACTCAACTTTGTACCTAGCAATACCGGCAAGAACCCCTTCTTGGATTGATCCATTTTGAACTTCTTCAAAACTTTATCAAGGTATGTACTTTGTGAAAGTCCTATCAAGCGTCTCGATCTATCTCTATAGATCTTGATGCCCAATATGAAAGCAGCTTCACCGAGGTCCTTCATAGAAAAACTCTTGTTCAAATACCCCTTCACGCTATCCAAAAGTTCTATATTGTTTCCAATCAGCAATATGTCATCCACATATAATATTAGAAACGCTATAGAGCTCCCACTCACTTTCTTGTAAATACAAGCTTCTCCGTAAACTTGTACAAACCCAAACGCTTTGATCACCTCATCAAAGCGAAGATTCCAACTCCGAGATGCTTGCACCAGCCCATAAATGGAACGCTGGAGTTTGCAAACTTTGTCGGCATTCTCTGGATCGACAAAACCTTCCGGTTGTATCATATACAACTCTTCCTTAAGAAAACCGTTAAGGAACGCTGTTTTGACATCCATCTGCCAAATTTCATAATCGAAATATGCAGCTATTGCTAACATGATTCGGACGGATTTAAGCATCGCTACGGGTGAGAAAGTCTCATCGTAGTCAACTCCTTGAACTTGTGAAAAACCCTTTGCCACAAGTCGAGCTTTATACACGGTGACATTGCCGTCAGCGTCCGTCTTCCTCTTAAAAATCCATTTATTCTGAATGGCCTTCCGCCCTTCAGGTAATACTTCCAAAGTCCATACTTTGTTTTCATACATGGATCCCATCTCGGATTTCATGGCCTCTAACCATTTGTCGGAATCCGGGCCCACCATCGCTTCTCCATAGCTCGTAGGTTCACTGTTGTCCAGCAACATGACCTCCAAGACAGGGTTACCATACCACTCAGGTGCAGTGCGTACCCTTGTCGACCTACGAGGTTCGGTAGTAACTTGATCAGAAGCTTCTTGATCATCATCATTGGCTTCCTCTTCAACCGTTGCAGGCTCCACAAAAACATCTTTCTGTGCTGCGCTACTCTCTGGTTGAAGCAGAGGTTCAATAACCTCATCAAGTTCTACCTTCCTCCCACTCAATTCTTTCGAGAGAAACTCTTTCTCGAGAAAGGACCCGTTCTTAGCGACAAACACTTTGCCCTCGGATCTGAGATAGAAGGTGTACCCAACCATCTCTTTTGGGTATCCTATGAAGACACATTTGTCCGCTTTGGGTTCGAGCTTTTCTGGCTGAAGCCTTTTGACATAAGCATCGCAACCCCAAACTTTGAGAAAAGACAACTTCGGTTTCTTGCCAAACCACAGTTCATACGGTGTTGTCTCAACGGACTTAGATGGAGCCCTATTTAAAGTGAATGCAGCCGTCTCTAACGCATATCCCCAAAATGATAGTGGCAAATCGGCAAGAGACATCATAGAACGCACCATATCTAATAGGGTTCGATTACGACGTTCAGACACACCATTACGCTGTGGTGTTCCAGGTGGCGTCAACTGTGAAACAATTCCACATTGTCTTAAGTGATTGCCAAACTCATAACTCAGATACTCTCCCCCTCGATCAGATCGTAGGAACTTGATCTTCTTGTTACGATGATTCTCAACTTCACTCTGAAATTGCTTGAACTTTTCAAACGTTTCAGACTTATGCTTCATCAAGTAAATATACCCATATCTACTTAAGTCGTCAGTGAAGGTGAGAAAATAACGATATCCACCGCGCGCCGTGACACTCATCGGGCCACACACATCAGTATGTATGATTTCCAATAAGTCACTAGCCCGTTCCATTGTTCCTGAAAACGGGGTCTTAGTCATCTTGCCCATGAGGCACGGCTCGCATGTGTCAAGTGATTCAAAATCAAGAGACTCCAAAAGTCCATCAGCATGGAGCTTCCTCATGCGTTTCACGCCGATATGACCCAGACGGCAGTGCCACAAGAAAGTGGTACTATTGTTATCAACTCTACATCTTTTGGCATCAATGTTATGAACATGTGTATCATCACTATCGAGATTCAATAAGAATAAACCCCCTACTTCGGGTGCATGACCATAAAAGATATTACCCATATAAATAGAACAACCTTTATTCTCTGATTTAAATGAGTAACCGTCTCGCATTAAACAAGATCCAGATATAATGTTCATGCTCAACGCAGACACTAAATAACAATTATTCAGGTTCATAACTAATCCCGATGGTAATCGAAGAGCGAGCGTGCCGACGGCGATCACATCAACCTTGGAACCATTCCCCACGCGCATCGTCACTTCGTCCTTCGCCAGCCTCCGTCTATTCCGTAGTTCCTGTTTAGAGTTGCAAATGTGAGCAACCGAACCGGTATCAAATACCCAGGCACTACAACGAGAGTTGGTAAGGTACACATCAATAACATGTATATCACATATACCTTGCTTGTTGTTGTTGTTGGCCCCCTTCTTGTCTGCCAGATACTTGGGGCAGTTCCGCTTCCAGTGGCCGTTCCCCTTGCAATAGAAACACTCAGTCTCTGGCTTGGGCCCAGCCTTGGGTTTCTTCACTGGATGAGCAACTGCCTTGCCACCCTTCTTAGAGTTACCCTTCTTGCCCTTGCCATTCTTCTTGAAACTGGTAGTTTTATTGACCATCAACACTTGATACTCCTTCTGGATGTCTGACTCAGCGACTTTCAGCATCGCAAACAGCTCGGCGATGGTTTTGTTCATCCCTTGCATGTTATAATGCTGCACGAAGCTCTTGTAGCTAGGTGGGAGTGACTGGAGAATTCTGTCAATGATAGCCTCCTCCGGGAACACAAGTCCCAGATCAGCTATGCGGGTATAGTACCCAGACATCTTCAGTAAGTGCTCACTGACAAACGAATTCTCCTCCATCTTGCAAGCAAAGAATTTATCGGTGGTCTCATACCTCTCGATCTTGGCATTCTTCTCAAAGATGAACTTCAACTCCTGGAACATCTCATATGCTCCATGACGTTCAAAACGCGTTTGAAGTCCTCCTTCCAAGCTATACAACATGGCACACTGTACTACTGAGTAGTCATCCGCACACGACTGCCAGGCGTTCATAACGTCCATAGAGGCCGGAGCGGGGGGTTCACCTAGCGGTGCATTTAGGACATAAACCTTTTGGGCTGCTGTGAGGATGATCCTCAGATTGCGGAGCCAGTCCACAAAGTTGCTCCCATCATCTTTCAGCTTAGTTTTCTCTAGGAACGCATTAAAATTCAGGGGAGCTACTGCGGGAGCCATCTACAACAAAAGATTTGCAAAGACATCTTAGACTATTATTCATGATAAGTGAGTTTTAACTAATCAAATTACTTATAACTCCCACTCAAATTGACATCCCTCTGGTCATCCGAGCGTGACATGATCCAAATCCACCAACCCAAGTCCGATCATCACGTGAGATGAGGTGGTGTCAATGGTGAACATCTTCATGTTGATCATATCTACTATATGACTCATGCTCGACCTTTCGGTCTTCCGTGTTCTGAGGCCATGTCTGTACATGCTAGGCCCGTCAAGTCTAACCCGAGTGTTCTGCATGTGCAAAACTGGCTTGCACCCGTTGTATGCGAACGTAGAGTCTATCACACCCGATCATCACGTGGTGCTTCGAAACGACGAACCTTCGCAACGGCGCACACTCGGGGGGAACACAATTTTATCTTGAAATTTTAGTGAGGGATCATCTTATAATGCTACCGTCGTCCTAAGCAAAATGAGATGCATAAAAGGATTAACATCACATGCAAATCATAAGTGACATGATATGGCCATCAACTCGTGCTTTTGATCTCCATCTCCAAAGCACCGGCATGATCTCCATCGTCACCGGCGTAACACCATGATCCCCATCATCATGATCTCCATCATCGTGTCGCCATCGGGGTTGTCGCGCGCCCACCATGCTCTTACTACTATTGCTACCGTTTAGCGATAAAGTAAAGCATTACATAGCGCTTAATGATTGACACGCAGGTCATACAAAAATTAAAGACAACCCTATGGCTCCTGCCGGTTGCCGTATACATCGACATGCAAGTCGATATTAACTATTACAACATGATCATCTCATACATCAAATATATCTCATCATGTCTTTGGCCATATCATATCACATACATACCCTGCAAAAACAAGTTAGACGTCCTCTAATTTGGTGTTGCATGTTTTACGTGGCTGCTATGGGTATCTAGCAAGAACGCTTCTTACCTACGCAAAGCCACAACGGTGATATTTAAGTTGCTATTTAACCTTCTACAAGGACCGCCTTCGTCGAATCCGATTCAACTAAGATAGGAGAGACAGACACCCGCCAGCCATCTTATGCAACAAAAGTCGCATGTCTGTCGATGGAACCGGTCTCATGTACGTGGACATGTAAAGTTGGTCCGGGCCGCTTCATCCCATAATGCCGCTGAATCAAGAAAGACCAAAGAGGGAAGCAATCTAAACATCAACGCCCACAAACCCCTTTGTGTTCTACTCGTGAAAGCATCTACGCAAGATCCTAGCTCATGATGCCACTGTTGGGGAACGTTGCATGGGAAACAAAAATTTTCCTACGCTCACCAAGATCAATCTAGGAGATGCATCTACGAGGGGAGAGTCGGATCCACATACCCTTGTAGATCGCTAAGCGGAAGCGTTCAAGAACGCGGTTGATGGAGTCGTACTCGCCGCGATTCAAATCGCCGAAGATCCCAGCACCGAACGGACGGTGCCTCCGCGTTCAACACACGTGCAGCTCGGGGACGTCTCCTCCTTCTTGATCCAGCAAGGGGGAAGGAGAAGTTGACGGAGAAACCCAGCAGCACGACGGCGTGGTGGAGATGGTGGTGGAGGAATTCCAGCAGGGCTTCGCCAAGCACTGCAAACTAGACGAAGATATTCGTGGGAGAGAGAGGGCAGCGCCGAGGCACGAACTTGTGTTGCTGCCCTCTCTCTGCCTCTCTTTATATAGGGGGGAGAGAGGGGAGGGGGCACCCCTAGGGTTCCCCCTAGGGGGCGGCGGCCAAGGCCAGATGGGGCGGCCAAAGGGGGGGGCTGCGGCCAGGGTTAGGGTTCCCCCCCCCCCCAGGCGCCTTGCCCCCCAAGACTAGGGGGTGCGGCTGCCCTAGGGGGCCCAGCCCCTTAGGCGCAGGTGGAGGGGCCTAGGGGGGGGCGCACAGCCCCTGTGTGGGCTGTTGCGTCTCCCCACTTATGGCCCATAGGGCCCGTAACATTTACCGTGGCCCCCGAAACACCTTTCGGTTCTCCGATTCCTTCCCGATGTTCCCCGGAACAATTCCGGACTCCGTTCACTCTCATCCCATATATCAATCTTCATCCCCGGACCATTCCGGAGACCCTCGTCACGTCCGGGATCTCATCCGGGACTCCGAACAACCTTTGGTTACCATGCACTATTCTCACGAACAACCCTAGCGTCACCGAACCTTAAGTGTGTAGACCCTGCGGGTTCGGAAACTATGCAGACATGACCGAGACACTTCCAGGTCAATAACCATTAGCGGGATCTGGATACCCATATTGGTTCCCACACGTTCCTCGATGATCTCATCGGATGAACCACGATGTCAAGGATTCAGGCAATCCCGTATACAGTTCCCTTTGTCTCGTCGGTATGTTACTTGCCCGAGATTCGATCGTCGGTATCTCTATACCTAGTTCAATCTCGTTACCGGCAAGTCTCTTTACTCGTTCCGTAATACATAATCCCGTGACCAACTACTTAGTCACTTTGAGCTCATTGAGATGACGTATTACCGAGTGGGCCCGGAGATACCTCTCCGTCACACGGAGTGACAAATCCCAGTCTCGATCCATGTCAACTCAACAGACACCTTCGGAGATACCTGTAGAGTACCTTTATAGTCACCCAGTTACGTTGTGACGTTTGGCACACACAAGGCACTCCTACGGTGTCAGTTAGTTACATGATCTCATGGTCATAGGAACTTATACTTGACATGCAGAAAATTATAGCGATAACTGATACGATCAAAAGCTATGTTTAACGTTTGGGTCTCGTCCATCACATCATTCTCCTAATGATGTGATCCCGTTATCAAATGACAACTCATGTCTATGACCTGGAAACCGCGGTCATCTTTGATCAACGAGCTAGTCCTGAAGAGGCTTACTAGGGACACAAAGTTTGTCTATTTATCCACACATGTATTTAAGTTTCCAATCAATACAATTATAGCATGGATAATAAACGATTATCATGAACAAGGAAATATAATAATAACTCTTTTATTATTGCCTCTAGGGCATATTTCCAACATTGACTTCTTCTATGCATCCACCATCATCACTGTTGGGGATGGAGCGAGAACCCCTTTCCGGGAGGCCCCTTGGATCAATGACCGGAAACCCAAGGAGATCGCTCCTCTCATATTTGAGGCCTCTTCACGCAAGAACTGGAAGGTCAGAGAGGCGCTGAAGAACGATGCTTGGGTTGCCAAGGTCAAATTAAGCGCCAACTTCACGATAGAACAACTTCATCAATTTGTAGCCCTCTGGACGTCCATCCAAGGTCTTCACCTTGACAACCATGCCGAAGATGACATTGTGTGGAAGCACACGGCCAGTGGGCATTACTCGGCGGCCTCCGCTTATGCGGCCCAATTTCTTGGAACGGTCTACTCCCCCATGGACCACATGATTTGGAAAGCTTGGGCCCCTCCAAAAGTCAAGTTCTTCTCTTGGTTGGCTACCCAAGATCGTATTTGGACTGCCGATAGACTGGCCAAGCAGGGATGACCTAACTGTGGGTTGTGCCCGCTTTGCAAGCAAGTTCAAGAATCAGGGCCGCACCTCTTCTTCAAATGCCAGTTCACGATCAGGCTTTGGAATTTGTTAAATGACTGGCTACACTTGATTGTCTTCGACACATCAGAGTGGCATCTAGAAGACTCCGTTCGCGAATGGTGGCCCAAGAGATCGGACGAGCGCACGCCCAACAGGAAGGCCATGGCGACCCTCACAATGCTTATGGGATGGACCATTTGGAAAGAGCGGAATGCCCGGGTCTTCGAGCACAAGCATACATCAACAGCTATCCTGTTTAACAACATTCAAAGTGAGATTAAACTTTGGGTTTCTGCCGGCGCAAAGAAATTGGGAAACATTGTACCGGGAGAGTGAGAGCTATGTACTTTGGGTCTTGTAACACAAACTCTTCCTCTTCTTAATTAATATATGAGGCAAATCTTTTGCCTCGTTTTCAAAAAAAAACCAAAACTACTTTGGTGCATTCGGTTGTTGGGGCGTGTTGACCGAAGCCCAGCCAACGAAGCCCAATCCACGTTACTATGCACCATCCCAACAACACATGCTCTCCTCAATAAATAAATAAAATAACAGGAAAGTATCGTTTTCCCCCTGAAATCATGACTGATAAATCGATTTCTCCCCCAAGTCTAAAACTGGACCAATTAGACCCCCCACTCTATAAAACCAGATCAATTTCCCCCCTCGGTGGTTTTGGAGCAGATATTGATGGTTTTGACTTATTCTAGTGCTTACTAGACACATCAGGTGATTTCAGGTGTTTTCTCGATTGGACGCCTTCGGGTGATTTCTCTCCCGGTTCCCCTCGCCGCCTCGAGCACGCCTCCCGCCCTTGCCTCCATGGCGTCAACCATGCCGCCAGCGCCCACCCTTGCCTCCATGGCGTCAACCACGTCGGTGGCGGCGAGCACCTCTACCTTCGCGCCTGATGGTGAGCACTTCTTTCTCTTTCTCCCATGCGCCCGCCGACGGCATTTTTTGATCACCCGAGGACTCGAATCAGGGGAGGGGGTTTGCTGCCATGGCAGCCAAATCGAGCAGGTGCAGGGAAGGGGTGCAGGTGCAGGCAGCCAAAATCGAGCAGGGGAAGGGGGGTTTGGTTGTTTATCTGTGTAGTGTTCTAAAGTCTGATTTTTTGGGCAGGTAATCAAGATGAGGCCGCAGACAAAGATGAATTCTTTTACATGTCAGTGCATTATTTTGGCAAATTTCGAATAGTGGAAGGATTGGTTGAATACAAGGGAGGGATGATGATAACATTACCTTTTGAGAGGAAACCCTACATTTTTAGGCATTGTTGTCCTATGCAGAGGACATGTATCATATTGAAAGAGGACATTGCAGAGGGAATCATAGGTACAAGATGCATTGGCTTGCTCCAGGAAAAAGTTTGAGTGATGGTTTGAGTCTATTCATGATGATTCAGCTTTGGAGAATATGGAGCATGCAACACTTTTGGATCATGTGCAGAGATCTGTGTGGAGGAAGTGGCATTTTCTGAACAAGCAGTAATGGATGAAGTGCCAGTGCCATTTTCTGAAGCATATTCCAATCATAAAGGTAGCAAATTTGCAATACTAAATGTGGATGATGTGGAGACAAACATGGTTGATGTCATGTTTTTATTAGATCTTGCGGCTCAAGCAGAAAAAGAAGCAGAGGAACAAGTTGGTGTACGTTTGAAAAGGTCAGCTGCTGAGGAAGAAAATATAATGATAATATAGCTGGCTCATGAGTTTGTTACTACATATGAGAGTCCAATGAAGATTCAGAAAAGTAGACCAACAAGGCTTACAACTAAAAGAAGAAAAATACCTTTAAAGTTGGTGGTCAAGCTCCACTCGCAACCACATCAGCACCAGTTGCTTCCACAACAGCTCTAGGTGCAGCTCCAGGTCCCTCCAGAACAACTCAAGGTGTTGCTACAACAAGTTCATCAACCCCAGCAGTAGCTTTCATAGAGAGAGCCACAATTGTAAAGAAAGCAAATTCTGCAAAGAAAAAAGGAGCAGGAGCAGGTCAGAACAATGCCACAATTTAATAAAAGACTAAAACTAGCAGCACCTTTTGAATTTGAGTATGTATCTGTTGATCATGTTGAAATTGGATAAGTGCCAATGAAGTATTACAAGAAGATGGAAAAGAAGGAGAATAAGGTGATGATGACAGTGACATTGACTATCAGCCTTTGTCAGAGCATAGTTCTGCTGAAGAATCAGAGGCAAAGCAAGTTAGGAAATTAGCAAGGGAAATTAGGCGGCAGAAGAGAGCAAAGAAATTAGGGGATGATGTGATTGAAGGATTGTCTGGTGATGAGAAGCTGGATGGGATAGAAGATGATGTTGTCTCATCAGATGCTGACTACTCTTTTGATGAGGAAAGTGATGGTGAGGGGGCCACACAGCTAGTGAGAAGGAAAAGTGAATGGAAGAGATATGACATCAAATCAGAAATGCCTACATTTGAGATATGAATGGTTTTTAGAGGAAGACATCAAATGAAGAAAGCTCTAATAAACTATGGCATTAAGCGGCGTGTGCATATTGCTTTTACAAAGGAAGAAAATCATAAAGTCGGTGCAAAATGTACTTGGCCTGGTTGCAACTCGATGATCTATGCTTCTAAAACTGCTAGAAATAAGTGGCTACAAGTGTCTACCTTTGGAGATGAGAACCATTGCATCACAAGAAGAGATAACAAACTTGTGTCTACAAGTGCTACAAAATATGGCAGGATTATAAGAGCAAATCCAAGTTGGAAGTTAGAAGATTTGAGGAAAACTGTACTTGAGGGCCTATTTGCTGATGTGACAGTTGCACAATCTAAGAAGGCAAAGAGAATGGTCATCCAGAAACTATTGCATTCCACTGAAGGAGAGTACTCAAAAGTGTTTAACTATCAGTTAGAGCTCCTGAGAACTAACCCTCGTAGCAAGATCACATGTAGTTCATGTAAAATGCATGGTCATAATAGATCCACTGTAAAAATAATGATACAGCTAAACATCATGGTAATGCACATTTGGTCAGAGAAGCTACAAAGCAAAAGAAGCAAGACAAGGAGGCTTTTTATGTTGTTCCGACACAAAGATAAGGTGGTCTACGCATGTGGATGTAATTTCTATTATTTCTGGTATTCGTTGTACTGCCATGATTGAAGATGAATAGACCGGATTTTTTTCGGAAAAAAACACGATGTGCCATTCTCTTGCCCGAAAAACTTTTTTCGTCCGTGGCTGCACGTACAATTCCGCTCATGATTGCATCCAGAGAAGTTTTTCTCGAGGAACTGGCACCGAGAGGCAAAATTTCGTGTTTTGACCCTTTTCCGATAGAAATTCAGGATCTGACCCCGGTTTGAAAAAAAAACGGGATTTGACCTTTTTCTTACCGCCACATGCTCCGGCGGTAAGGTTAGATAGCCTACCGCCAGGGCCCCTGGCGGTAGGGTACTTATACACGTCAGTGCGCGGAGACGGCCGCCATTCCACTCCGTCGCACCCTACCACAGGGCACCTGGCGGTAGCCTGTCTAACCCTACCGTCAGGACCCCTGGCGGTAGGGTCCGGGCAGTTATTTCGCCCAAGACCCCACGCCCCTGCCCATCTCCCCCCCACTCCCCCTGTCGGCAGTTTCTCCACTTTCTCCCCCAAGTCGCCCCTCTCTCCCTCTCTCATCTCCTCCACTCTCCCCCTCGGATCTACACCGATTCTTCATCGTTTTTGTGAATCGAGATGGCCCCGAAGAGAGAAACGTAAGCTCCTCCAATCCCTCCAATTAGTTTTTGCAAACTTGCTTTCGATTTGATGCATTATTTGCTTGAAATCCCCCATATTTTTGAAATTAGATTGGATTTTTTTCACCTAAGATTGTTTTAGTTTGATTGTAGTTCTAGTTCTTAGTTTTTTAGTAACTAGTGGTTGATACGTCTCCAACGTATCTATAATTTTTGATTGTTCCATGCTATTATTTATGAAGTCTTAGATGTTTAATGGGCTTTATAATTCAGTTTTATATCATTTTTGGGACTACCCTACTAACCCAAAGGCCCGGTCCAGATTGCTATTTTTTTGCCTATTTTAGGGTTTTGCAGAAAAGGAATATCAAATGGAGTCCAAACGGAATGAAACCTTCGCAGGAGATATTTTTGGAGATCATGCGAGATAAACTTCGGAGCCAAGCCAGAGGACAGGGGGCCCACCCTTGAGGGTGGGGGGGCGAGCCCCCCTTCCCAGGGCACGCCCCTCTGCCTCGAGGGCAGGCCTCGTGGCCCCTAGTGCCCCTCTTCCTCCTATATATACCTACGTACCCCAGAAACTCCGAACGCAGAGAGAAAACCCTAATTCCACCGCCGTAGCTGCTGTTCCCGTCGAGATCCCATCTTGGAGCCTATTCCGGGAGGGGGATCCATCACAGAGGCCTTCATCATCATCATCATCGCCCTCACCATGAGTTGTGAGTAGTATACCACAGACCTTCGGGTCCATAGCTAGTATATAGATGGATTCTTCTCTCTCTCCGGATCTCAATACAAAGTTCTCCTCGGCCTTCGAGGAGATCTATTCGATGTAATCTATTTTTGTGGTGTGTTTGTCGAGATCCGATAAATTGTGAGTTTATGATAAAGGTTATCTATGAAAGATATTTGGTTCTTCTCTGAACTTTATATGTGTGCTCATAATATCCTTGCAAGTCTCTTCGAATTATTGGTTTGGTTTGGCCTACTAGATCTATAGTTCTTGCAATGGGAGAAGTGCTTGGCTTTGGGTTCAATCTTGTGGTGTCCTTTCCCAGTGACAGTAGGGGCAGCAAGGCACATATTGTATTGTTGCCATCGAGGATAAAAAGATGGGGTTTTCATCATATTGCTTGAGTTTATCCCTCTACATCATGTCATCTTGCTTAAGGCGTTACTCTGTTCTTCTGAACTCAATACACTAGATGCATGCTGGATAGCGGTCGATGTGTGGAGTAATAGTAGTAGATGCAGGCAGGAGTCGGTCTACTTGTCTCGGACATGATGCCTATATACAATGATCATGCCTAGATAGTCTCATAATTATTCGCTTTTCTATCAATTGCTCGATAGTAATTTATTTACCCGCCGTAGAATATCGCTATCATGAGAGAGGCCACTAGAGAAAACTATGGCCCCCGGGTCTATCTCTATCATATTGCTTTCCTGTTAATTTCTTTTGCCATTGTTTATTTGCTGTTTTATTAAACCAAAAATACAAAAAAATATAAACTATCATCTCTATCAGATCTCACTTTCGTAAGTGACCGTAAAGGAATTGACAACCCCTTATCGCGTTGGCTGCAAAGTTCTTATTTGTTTGTGCAGGTGCGAGGGACTGGCGCGTGGTCTCCTATTGGATTGATACCTTGGTTCTCAAAAATTGAGGGAAATACTTACGCTACTGTGCTGCATCTCCCTTTCCTCTTCGAGGGAATACAACGCAAGCTCAAGAGGTAGCAAGAAGAATTTCTGCCGCCGTTGCCGGGGAGGCTTACGCGAAAGTCATATACCAAGTACCTATCACAAACCCTTATCCTTCGCATTACATTTATTTGCCTCTCATTTTCCTCCCCCCCCCCACTTCACCTTTGCCGTTTTATTCGCCCTTCTTCCGCCGTGTGTTCCTTGTTCGCTTGCTTCTTGTTTGCTTGTGTGTGTTGGATTGCTTGCTTGTCACTATGGCTCATAACAAAACCAAATTGTGTGACTTCTCCAATACCAACAACAATGATTTTATTAGCACTCCGATTGCTCCTATTACCGATGTTGAATCTTGTGAGATCAATGCTGCTTTGTTGAATCTTGTCATGAAAGATCAATTCTCCGGCCTTCCTAGTGAAGATGCCGCTACCCATCTAAACAACTTTGTTGTTTGTGTGATATGCAAAAGAAAAGGGATACGGATAACGATATTCTTAAATTGAAGTTATTTCCGTTTTCACTTAGAGATCGTGCTAAAACTTGGTTCTCCTCTTTGCCTAGAAATAGTATTGATTCGTGGAATAAGTGCAAAGATGCTTTTATCTCTAAGTATTTCCCTCCTGCTAAGATCATCTCTCTTAGAAACGAAATTATGAATTTTAAGCAACTAGATCATGAGCATGTTGCACAAGCTTGGGAGAGAATGAAATTAATGATACGTAATTGCCCTACGCATGGTTTGAATCTATGGATGATTATTCAGAACTTTTATGCTGGCTTGAATTTTGCTTCAAGAAATCTTTTAGATTCGGCCGCCGGAGGCACTTTCATGGAAACTACCTTAGGAGAAGCTACCAAACTCCTAGATAATATTATGGTTAATTATTCTCAATGGCACACCGAAAGTTCTACTAGTAAAAAAGTGCATGCTATCGAAGAGATTAGTGTTTTTAGTGGAAAGATGGATGAAGTTATGAAATTGTTTGCTGCTAAGAGTGCTTCTTCTGATCCTAATGATATGCCTTTATCCACTTTGATTGAGAATAACAATGAATCTTTGGATGAGAATTTTGTTGGTAGGAATAATTTTGGTAACAATGCTTATAGAGGTAATTTTAATCCTAGGCCTTTTCCTAGTAATTCCTCTAATAATTTTGGTAATTCCTACAACAAGTCTTATGGAAAGATGCCTTCTGAATTTGAAACTAGTGTTAAGGAGTTTATGACCTCGCAAAAGAATTTCAATGCTATGCTAGAAGAGAAATTGCTTAAAGTTGATGAATTGGATAGAAGTGTGGATAGAATTACTCTTGATGTTGATTCTTTGAAACTTAGATCTATCCCACCTAAGCATGATATCAATGAGTCTCTCAAAGCCATGAGAATTTCCTTTGATGAATGCAAAGATAGAACCGCAAGGATGCATGACAAAAGAGAAGATTATATTCAATCGTGTTCTTCTAGTTATCATGATAATAAAGATGAAGACTTGAAAGTTATTGATGTGTCTCCTATTAGATCCTTGTTTTCTAGTTTTAATCTTCATGAGAATAGGATTGGAGATGATTCTGCTTTAAGGTGTCCCAATAATTCGGAGTTTTTAGATCTTGATGCTAAAATTGCTAAAAGTGGGATTGAAGATATTAAAACTTTGCATAGTGATGAACCCACTACTTTTGATTTCAAGGGATTCAATTGTGATAATTTCTCGTTGATTGATTGTATTTCCTTTATGCAATCCGTGCTAAATTCTCCGCATGCTTATAGTCAAAATAAAGCTTTCACTAAACATATAGTTGATGCTTTGATGCAATCTTATGAAGAAAAACTTGAGTAGGAAGTTTCTATACCTAGAAAGCTTTATGATGAATGGGAACCTACTATCAAAATAAAAATAAAACATCATGAATGCTATGCTTTGTGTGATTTGGGTGCTAGTGTTTCCACTATCCCAAAAGCTTTGTGTGATTTGCTAGGGTTCCATGAGTTTGATGATTGCTCTTTAAATTTGCATCTTGCGGATTCCACTATTAAGAATCCTATGGAAAGAATTAATGATGTTCTTATTGTTGCCAATAGGAATTATGTGCCCATATATTTCATTGTTATTGATATAGATTGCAATCCTTCATGTCCTATTATTCTTGGTAGACCTTTCCTTAGAACGATTGGTGCAATTATTGATATGAAGGAAGGAAATATTAGATTCCAATTTACGTTAAGGAAGGCATGGAACACTTTCCTAGAAATAAAATCAAATTACCATATGAATCTATCATGAGAGCCATATATGGATTGCCTTCCAAAGATGGCAATACCTAGATCTATCTTGTATTGTGCCTAGCTAGGGGCGTAAAACGATATCGCTTGTTGGGAGGCAACCCAATTTTATGTTTTTTGTTTTTGTTGCTGTTAGGGAATAAATATTGAATCTAGACTCTGATTAGATGTGTTTTCATGTTTTGTTTAGTGTTTGTGCCAAGTAGAACCTTTGGTAAGACTTGTGTGAAGTTTATATGATCTTGCTGTGAAAAACAGAATCGTTAGCGCTCGCTAAAGTAGTCTTCAGATTTTACTGGATCATGATTTTTAGTTGATTATTTTTTATGCTGATTGGTAGACAAATTGCGCAAATTTACCAATTTAGTTTGAATTTTTTAAGTTCCAGAAGTAGGCGAACCCAACAGATTACTACAGACTGTTCTGTTTTTTGACAGATTCTGTTTTTCGTGTGTTGTTTGCTTATTCAGATGCATCTATGAGTAATATTGGAGGATATGAACCATAGAGAACTTTGAGTGCAGTAGGTTTAACACCAATATAAACAATGAATTAATTCCTTTCTGTACCTTTGACTGGCGGTTTGCTTTCTCTTACTAACGGAGCTCACGAGAATTTTTGTCTAAGTTTCGTGTTGTGAAGTTTTCAAGTTTTGAGTATTGCTTTGATGGACTATGGAACAAGGCGTAGCAAAGGCCTAAGCTTGGGGATGCCCATGGAATCCCAAGTAAATTCAAGATAATTAAAATCCTAAGCTTGGGGATGCCCCGGGAAGTCATCCCCTCTTTCGTCTTCATCCATCGGTAACTATACTTGGAGCTATATTTTTATTCGCAACATGCTATGTGTTTTGCTTGGAGCGTCTTGTATAATTTGAGTCTTTGCTTGTTAGTTTTCCACAGTCATCCTTGCTGGACACACCTATTTGAGAGAGTTAAATATGCCCTAGAAATTGTTAGAACACTCTATATGCTTCACTTATATCTTTTGAGTTTAATAGCTTTTGCTCTAGTGCTTCACTTATATCTTTTAGAGCACGGTGGTGGTAATATTTTGTAGAAATTGTTGAACTCTCATGCTTCACTTAGATATATTTGAGAGTCTATTAAAACAGCATGGTAAAGTGTTTAGGCTAAAGAAACTAGTCTTCACATGATAAACATCCAATGTCAATGTAGTAAAAAAATTCACACCAAGTGCATTGAATAGAAAAAGATGTTAGATGCTTGATAATTGTTTTGAGACATGAGGATAGTGATATTAGAGTCATGCTAGTGGAGTAATTATGAAATTGAGAAATATTTGTGTTAAGGTTAGTGATTCCCGTAGCATGCACGTATTGTGAACCGTTGTGTGACTAAGTTAAAGCATGAGGTATTTGTAGAGTGTCAACCTTTGTGTGGAGGTCGGGGGCGCGCCATGGTTAACTCCTACCAACCTCCCCCCTAGGAGCATGCGTTGATTGCTTTGTTTTGATGACTCGTAGATTTTTGCAATAAGTATATGAGTTCTTATGACTAATGTTGGGTCCATGAATTATACGCACTCTCACCCTTCCACCATTGCTAGCTTCTCTTGTACCGCACAACTTTCGCCGGTGCCATAAACCCACTATATATCCTTCCTCAAAACAGCCACCATATTGTTCCTCAAAACCGCCACCATACCTACCTATCATGGCATTTCCATAGCCATTCCGAGATATATTGCCATGCAACTTTCCATCGTTCCGTTCGTATGACACGCATCATATTGTCATATTGCCATTGCATGATCATGTAGTTGACATCGTATTTGTGGCGAGGCCACCATGCATAATTTTTATACATGTCACTCGTGTTTCATTGCACATACCGGTACACCGCCGGAGGCATTCATATAGAGTCATACTTTGTTGTTGTAGTATCGAGTTGTAATCTTGTGTTGTAATGAAAGTGTGATGATCATCATTTATAGAGCATTGTCCCATGGGAGGAAAGGCTGAATCTATAAAGCCCCTCCGCAAAAAAAGGCGAAAGAAAAAAAAGGAAAGGCCCCCAAAAAAAATTTGCTACTATATTTTTCCACACTTGTGCTTCAAAATAGCACCATGTTCTTCATTGTAGAGAGTCTCATGTTTAGTCACTTTCATATACTAGTGGGAATTCTCGTTATAGAAGTTGGCTTGTATATTCCAACGATGGGCTTCCTCAAATGCCCCAGGTCTTCGTGAGCAAGCAAGTTGGATGCACACCCACTAGTTTCTTTTGTTGAGCTTTCCTACATATTAGCTCTAATGCATCCGTTGCATGGCAATCCCTACTCACTCACATTGATATCTATTGATGGGCATCTCCATAGCCCGTTGATACGCCTAGTCGATGTGAGACTATCTCCCTCTTTTTGTCTTCTCCACAACCACCTCTATTCCACCCATAGTGCTATATCCATGGCTCACGCTCATGTATTGCGTGAAAGTTGAAAGGTTTGAAAAGATAGAGCATGAAAACAAATGCTTGGCTAAAACCGGGGTTGTGCATGATATGAATATTTTGTGTGATAGCAAGGGAGCATAGCCAACAGTATATGATTTTGTAGGGATAACTTTCTTTAGCCATAGTATTTTGAGAAGATGTGATTGCTTTGTTAGTATTTCTTGAAGTATTGTTATTTCTTATGTCAACATAGACTTTTATCTTGAATCTTTCAGATCAGAACATTCATGCCACAATTAAGAGAATTACATTGAAAAAATATATTGGTTAGCATTCCACATCAAAAATTCTTTCTTTATCATTTACCTACTCTAGGACGAGCAGGAATTAAGCTTGGGGATACTTGATACGTCTCCAACGTATCTATAATTTTTTATTGTTCCATGCTATTATTTATGAAATCTTAGATGTTTAAAGGGCTTTATCATTCACTTTTATATCGTTTTTGGGACTAACCAACTAACCCAAAGGCCGAGTCCAGATTGCAGTTTTTTTTGCCTATTTCAGGGTTTTGCAGAAAAGGAATATCAAACGGAGTCCAAACGGAATGAAACCTTCGCAGGAGATATTTTTGGAGGAAATCACGCAAGATAAACTTCGGAGCCAAGCCAGAGGATAGGGGGCCACCCTCGAGGGTGGGGGCGCGCCCCCTGCCTCGAGGGCAGGCCCCGTGGCCCATGGTGCCCCTGTTTCTCCTATATATGCCTACGTACCCCAGAAACTCCGAACGTAGAGAGAAAACCCTAATTCCACCGCCGTAGCTGCTGTTCCTGTGGAGATCCCATCTTGGAGCCTGTTCCGGGAGGGGTATCCATCACAGAGGCCTTCATCATCGTCATCATCGCCCTCACCATGAGTTGTGAGTAGTTTACCACAGACCTTCGGGTCCATAGCTAGTATCTAGATGGCTTCTTCTCTCTCTCCGGATCTCAATACAAAGTTCTCATCGGTCTTCGAGGAGATCTATTCGATGTAATCTCTTTTTGCGGTGTGTTTGTCGAGATCCGATGAATTGTGAGTTTATGATCAAGGTTATCTATGAAAGATATTTGGTTCTTCTCTGAACTTTTTATGTGTGGTCATAATATCCTTGCAAGTCTCTTCGAATTATTGGTTTGGTTTGGCCTACTAGATCTATAGTTCTTGCAATGGGAGAAGTGCTTGGCTTTGGGTTCAATCTTGCGGTGTCCTTTCCCAGTGACAGTAGGGGCAGCAAGGCACGTATTGTATTGTTGCCATCGAGGATAAAAAGATGGGGTTTTCATCATATTGCTTGAGTTTATCCCTCTACATCATGTCATCTTGCTTAAGGCGTTACTATGTTCGTATGAACTCAATACACTAGATGCATGCTGGATAGCGGTCGATGTGTGGAGTAATAGTAGTAGATGCAGGCAGCAGTCGGTCTACTTGTCTCGGACGTGATGCCTATATACAATGATCATGCCTAGATAGTCTCATAATTATTCGCTTTTCTATCAATTGCTCGACAGTAATTTGTTTACCCGCCATAGAATATCGCTATCATGAGAGAGGCCACTAGAGAGAACTATGTCCCCGGGTCTATCTCTATCATAATACTTTCCTATTAATTTCTTTTGCCGTTGTTTATTTGCTGTTTTAGAAAACCAAAAATACCAAAAATATAAACTATCATCTCTATCAGATCTCACTTTCGTAAGTAACCGTAAAGGGATTGACAACCCCTTATCGCGTTGGCTGCAAAGTTCTTATTTGTTTGTGCAGGTGCGAGGGACTGGCGTGTGGTATCCTACTGGATTGATACCTTGGTTCTCAAAAACTAAGGGGAAATACTTATGCTACTGTGTTGCATCTCCATTTCCTCTTCGAGGGAATACAACGCAACCTCAAGAGGCAGCAGTGGTATTGAATATGAACTCTAATCAACAGTTCATATGTTAGTGTGAAGATGAACCCTAGTTCATTTTTTTTTGTTAAAAAAATTATGATGTAATGTTGATATGAGGATGAACCCTAGTTTGATGATGCATGTTGATATGATGACATGATGTAGTGTGAAGATGAACCCTAGTTTTATGATGCATGGTGATATGATGATATGAAGATGTTGTTGGAAAAAATTATTTAAAAATATGATGATATGATGTATGTTGGAGAATTTTTTTTATATGATGCATGTTGATATGATTTGATGCATCATGTGTAGTAGATGTTGTTGGACGAGTATGCTTAAGATTTTATTTTAATATGATGCATGTTGATATGATTTCAGTCATTGTTTGTTTATGTATGCTTATGCTTATGATGCTTTTGTTTATGAAATTCTATTAAGACGGCCAATCATACGTCTCCAACGTGTCTATAATTTTTTCTTGTTCCATGCTATTATATATTCTGTTTTGGATGTTTAATGGGCTTTATTATATACTTTTATATTATTTTGGGACTAACCTACTAACCCAAGGCCTAGTGCAAATTGTTGTTTTTTGCCTATTTCAGTGTTTCACAGAAAAGGAACATCAAACGGAGTCCAAACGGAATGAAACCTTCGGGAGAGTTATTTTTGGAACCATATCTTCACAGAAGACTTGGAGTACACGCGAGGGAACGAAAGAGGTGTCCACTAGGGTCCAGGGCGCGCCCCCACCCTCCTGGGCCCCCTCTGGCTCTCCCGGTGCCCTCCTATATATATATATATATCGATATACCCTGAAAACATCGAGGCAATAGAGAAAACCCTAATTCCACTGCCGCAACCTTCTGTTCCCGTGAGATGCCATCTTGGGGCCTGTTCCGGAGCTCTGCCGGAGGGGGGGATCTACCACGGAGTGCTTCTACATCAACACCATAGCCTCACCAATGAGTTGTGAGTAGTTTACCACAGACCTTCGGGTCCATAGTTATTAGCTAGATGGCTTCTTCCTCTTTTTGGATCTCAATACAAAGTTCTCCTCGATCTTCGAGGATATCTATTCGACGTAATCTTTTTGCGGTGTGTTTGTCGACATCTGATGAATTGTGGGTTTATGATCAAGATTATCTACGAACAATATTTGATTCTTTTCTGAAATCTTTTATGTATGATTATAATATCCTTGCAAGTCTCTTCGAATTATTGGTTTGGTTTGGCCTACTAGATCTATAGTTCTTGCAATGGGAGATGTGCTTGGCTTTGGGTTCAATCTTGCGGTGTCCTTTCCCAGTGACAGCAGGGGCAGCAAGGCACGTATTGTATTATTGCCATCGAGGATAAAAAGATGGGGTTTTCATCATATTGCTTGAGTTTATCCCTCTACATCATGTCATCTTTCTTAAGGCGTTACTCTGTTCGTATGAACTTAATACTCTATATGCATGCTGGATAGCGGTCGATGTGTGGAGTAATAGTAGTAGATGCAGAATCATTTCGGTCTACTTGTCACGGACGTGATGCCTATATATAATGATCATGCCTAGATATTCTCATAACTATGCGCTTTTCTATCAGTTGCTCGACAGTAATTTGTTCACCCACCGTAGAATTCTACTTTCATGAGAGAAGCCACTAGTGAAACCTATGGCCCCCGGGTCTATCTTTATCATATTACTTTCCTTCAATTTCTGCTACCATTGCTTATTTGCTTTATTTACTTTCTGTTCTTATACCAAAAATATCAAAAACATTATACTATCCTATCTATCAGATCTCACTTTCGTAAGTGACCGGGATTGACAACCCCTTATCGCGTTGGCTGCGAAGTTCTTATTTGTTTGTGCAGGTGCGAGGGACTCGCGCGTGGTCTCCTACTGGATTGATACCTTGGTTCTCAAAAAAGGAGGGAAATACTTACGCTACTGTGTTGCATCACCCTTTCCTTTTCGAGGGAATACAACGCAAGCTCGAGAAGTAGCAAGAAGAATTTATGGTGCCGTTGCGTGGGAAGCTTACACAAAAGTCATATACCAAGTACCTATCACAAACCCTTATCCTTCGCACTACATTATTTGCCTCTTGTTTTCCTCTCCCCCACTTCACCCTTACCGTTTTATTCGCCCTTCTTTTTCCGTGTGTTTACCGTTCGCTTGCCTCTTGTTTGCTTGTGTGTTGGATTGCTTGCTTGTCACTATGACTCAAAACAATACCAAATTGTGTGACTTTTCTAATACCAACAATAATGATTTTATTAGCACGCCTATTGCTACTATTACCGATGCTGAATCTTGTGAGATCAATGCTGCCCTGTTGAATCTTGTCAGGAAAGATCAATTTTCTAGCCTTCCTAGTGAAGATGCCGCTACCCATCTAAACAACGTTGTTGATTTGTGTGATATGGAAAAGAAGAGGGATACAGATAATGATATTGTTAAATTGAAGCTATTTCCATTTTCACTTAGAGATCGTGCTAAAACTTGGTTTTCCTCTTTGCCTAGAAATAGTATTGATTCATGGAATAAGTGCAAAGATGCCTTTATCTCTAAGTATTTTCCTCCCACTAAGATTATCTCTCTTAGAAACGATATTATGAATTTTAAGCAACTAGATCATGAGCATGTTGCACAAGCTTGGGAGAGAATGAAATTAATGATATGTAATTGCCCTACACATGGTTTGAACTTATGGATGATTATACAAACTTTTATGCTGGCTTGAATTTTGCTTCTAGAAATCTTTTAGATTCGGCCGCGGGGGGCACTTTCATGGAAACTACCATAGGAGAAGCAACGAAACTCCTAGATAATATTATGGTTAACTACTCTCAATGGCACACCGAAAGATCTACTAGTAAAAAAGTGGATGCTATTGAAGAGATTAGTGTTTTGAGTGGAGAGATGGATGAACTTATGAAATTATTTGCAACTAAGAGTGCTTCTTTTGATCCTAATGATATGCCTTTATCCATGTTGATTGAAAATAATAATGAATCTTTGGATGTGAATTTTGTTGGTAGGAATAATTTTGGTAACAATGCTTATAGAGGAAACTTAAATCTAGGCCTTTTCCTAGTAATTCCTCCAATTAGTTTATGCAAACTTGCTTCCGATTCGACGCATTATTTGCTTGAAATCCCTCATATTTTTTAAATTAGATTGGATTTTTTTCACCTAAGATTGTTTTGGTTTGATTGTAGTTCTAGTTCTTAGTTTTTTAGTAACTAGTGGTATTGAATATGAACTCTAATCAATAGTTCATATGTTAGTGTTAAGATGAACCCTAGTTCATATTTTTTTTGTTAAAAAAATTATGATGTAATGTTGATATGAGGATGAACCCTAGTTTGATGATGCATGTTGATATGATGACATGATGTAGTGTGAAGATGAACCCTAGTTTTATGATGCATGTTGATATGATGATATGAAGATGTTGCTAGAAAAAATTATTTAAAAATATGATGATATGATGTATGTTGGAGGATTTTTTTTATATGATGCATGTTGATATGATTTGATCCATCATGTGTAGTAGATGTTGCTAGACGAATATGCTTAAGATTTTATTTTGATATGATGCATGTTGATATGACTTTGATATGATTTCATTTCATTGTTTGTTTATGTATGCTTATGCTTATGATGCTTTTGTTTATGAAATTCTATTAAGGCGGCCACTCATACGTCTCCAACGTGTCTATAATTTTTTATTGTTCCATGCTATTATATATTCTGTTTTGGATGTTTAATGGGCTTTATTATATACTTTTATATTGTTTTTGGGACTAACCTACTAACCCAAGGCCTAGTGCAAATTGATATTTTGCCTATTTCAGTGTTTCACAGAAAAGGAATATCAAATGGAGTCCAAACGGAATGAAACCTTCGGGAGAGTTATTTTTGGAACCGTATCTTCACAGAAGACTTGGAGTACACGCGAGGGAACGAAAGAGGCAGCCACGAGGGTCCAAGGCGCGCCTAGGGGGGCAGGCACTCCCCCCACCCACGTGGCCCCCCTCTGGCTCTCCCGATGCCCTCCTTCCTCCTATATATAACCATATACCCTGAAAACATCGAGGCAACAGAGAAAACCCTAATTCCACCGCCGCAACCTTCTGTTCCCGTGAGATGCCATCTTGGGGCATGTTCCGGAGCTCCGCCGGAGGGGGACCTACCACGGAGTGCTTCTACATCAACACCATAGCCTCACCAATGAGTTGTGAGTAGTTTACCACAGACCTTCGGATCCATAGTTATTAGCTAGATGGCTTCTTCTCTCTTTTTGGATCTCAATACAAAGTTCTCCTCGATCTTCGAGGTGATCTATTTGATGTAATCTTTTTGTGATGTGTTTGTCGAGATACGATGAATTGTGGGTTTATGATCAAGATTATCTACGAACAATATCTGATTCTTTTCTGAAATCTTTTATGAATGATTATAATATCCTTGCAAGTCTCTTCGAGTTATTGGTTTGGTTTGGCCTACTAGATCTATAGTTCTTGCAATGGGAGAAGTGCTTGGTTTTGGGTTCAATCTTGCGGTGTCCTTTCCCAGTGACAGCAGGGGCAGCAAGGCACGTATTGTATTATTGCCATTGAGGATAAAAAGATGGGTTTTATATCATATTGCTTGAGTTTATCCCTCTACATCATGTCATCTTGCTTAAAGCATTACTCCGTTCTTATGAACTTAATACTCTAGATGCATGCTGGATAGCGGTCGCTGTGTGGAGTAATAGTAGTAGATGCAGAATCGTTTCGGTCTACTTGTCACGGACGTGATGCCTATATATAATGATCATGCCTAGATATTCTCATAACTATGCGCTTTTCTATCAATTGCTCGACAGTAATTTGTTCACCCACCGTAGAATTCTACTTTAGTGAGAGAAGCCACTAGTGAAACATATGGCCCCCGTGTCTATCTTTATCATATTACTTTCCTTCAATTTCTACTACCGTTGCTTATTTGCTTTATTTACTTTCTGTTCTTGTACCAAAAATACCAAAAATATTATACTGTCCTATCTATCAGATCTCACTTTCATAAGTGACTGTAAAGGGATTGATAACCCCTTATTGTGTTGGCTGTGAAGTTCTTATTTGTTTGTGCAGGTGCGAGGGACTCGCGCGTGGTCTCCTACTGGATTGATACCTTGGTTCTCAAAAACTGAGGGAAATACTCACGCTACTGTGTTGCATCACCCTTTCCTCTTCGAGGGAATAAAACGCAAGCTTGAGAAGTAGCAAGAAAAATTTCTGGCGCCGTTGCGTGGGAATCTTACACAAAAGTCATATACCAAGTACCTATCACAAACCCTTATCCTTCGCACTACATTATTTGCCTCTCGTTTTCCTCTCCCCCACTTCACCCTTGCCGTTTTATTCGCCCTTTTTTCTGTGTGTTTATGGTTCGCTTGCCTCTTGTTTCCTTGTGTGTTGGATTGCTTGCTTGTCACTATGGCTCAAAACAATACAAAATTGTGTGACTTTTCCAAATTCCAACAATAATGATTCTATTAGCACGCCTATTGCTACTATTACCGATGCTGAATCTTGTGAGATCAATGCTGCCCTGTCGAATCTTGTCATGAAAGATCAACTTTCTAGCCTTCCTAGTGAAGATGCTGCTACCCATCTAAACAACTTTGTTGATTTGTGTGATATGCAAAAGAAGAGGGATACAGATAATGATATTATTAAATTGAAGCTATTTCCGTTTTCACTTAGAGATCGTGCTAAAACTTGGTTTTCCTCTTTGCCTAGAAATAGTATTGATTCATGGAATAAGTGCAAAGATGCCTTTATCTCTAAGTATTTTCCTCCCGCTAAGATTATCTCTCTTAGAAACGATATTATGAATTTTAAGCAACTAGATCATGAGCATGTTGCACAATCTTGGCAGAGAATGAAATTAATGAAATGTGATTGCCCTACACATGGTTTGAACTTATGGATGATTATACAAAACTTTTATGATGGCTTGAATTTTGCTTCTAGAAATCTTTTAGATTCGGCCACGGGGGGCACTTTCATGGAAACTACCTTAGGAGAAGCAACCAAACTCCTAGATAATATTATGGTTAACTACTCTCAATGGCACACCGAAAGATCTACTTGTAAAAAAGTGCATGCTATTGAAGAGATTAGTGTTTTGAGTGGAAAGATGGATGAACTTATGAAATTATTTGCAACTAAGAGTGCTTCTTTTTATCCTAATGATATGCCTTTATCCACGTTGATTGAAAATAATAATGAATCTTTGGATGTGAATTTTGTTGGTAGGAATAATTTTGGTAACAATGCTTATAGAGGAAACTTTAATCCTAGGTCTTTTCCTAGTAATTCCTCTAATAATTATGGTAATTCCTACAATAAATATTATGGAAATTTTGGTAAGATGCCATCTGAATTTGAAACTAGTGTTAAAGAGTTTATGAATTCGCAAAGGAATTTCAGTGCTTTGCTTGAAGAAAAATTGCTTAAGATTGATGAGTTGGCTAGAAGCGTGGATAGAATTACTCTTGATGTTGATTCTTTGAAACTTAGATCTATTCCACCAAAGCTTTATATCAACGAGTCTCTCAAAGCCATGAGAATTTTCATTCATGAGTGCAAATAAAGAACCGCTAGGATGCGTGCTAAAAAATATTGCTTTATGAAAGCGTGTTCTTCTAATTATCATGAAAATAAAGATGAACATCTGAAAGTTATTGATGTGTCTCCTATTAGATCCTTGTTTTCTAGTATGAGTCTTGATAAAGATGGGACTAGAGATGAGTCTACTTTAGTTAAAAGGCATCCCAATGATTCGGAGTTTTTAGATCTTGATGCTAAAATTGTTGAAAGTGGGATTGAAGAGATTTAAACTTTGCATAGTGATGAGCCCACTATTTTTGATTTCAAGGGATTCAATTATGATAATTGCTATTTAATAGATTGTATTTCCTTGTTGCAATCCATACTAAATTCTCTGCATGCTTATAGTCAAAATAAGGCTTTTACCATGCTTTAATGCAATCTTATGAAGAAAAACTTGAATTAGAAGTTTCTATCCCTAGAAAGCTTTACGATGAGTGGGAATCTACTATTAAAATTAAAATTAAAGATCATGAATGCTTTGCTTTGTGTGATTTGGGTGCAAGTGTTTCTACAATTCCAAAAACTTTGTGTGATTTGTTAGGCTTCCATGAGCTTGATGATTGTTCTTTAAATTTGGATCTTGCGGATTCTACCATTAAGAAATCTATGGGAAGGATTAATGATGTGCTTATTGTTGCTAATTGGAATTATGTGCCCGTAGATTTCATTGTTCTTGATATAGATTGCAATCCTTCATGTCCCATTATTCTTGGTAGACCTTTCCTTAGAACGATTGGTGCAATTATTGATATGAAGGAAGGAAATATTATATTCCAATTTCCGTTAAGGAAAGGCATGGAACACTTTCCTAGAAAGAAAATCAAATTACCTTATGAATCCATTATGTGAGCCACTTATGGATTGCCTACCAAAGATGGCAATACCTAGATCTATTCTTGTATCGTGCCTAGCTAGGGGCGTTAAACGATAGCGCTTGTTGGGAGGCAACCCAATTTTATTTTCTTTGTTTTTGCTTCTGTTTAGCAATAAATATTGCATCTAGCTTCTCTTTAGATGTGGTTTTCTGTTTTAATTAGTGTTTGTGCCAAGTAGAACCTTTGGGAAGACTTGTGTGAAGTTTATATGATCATGCTGTAAAAAACAGAAACTTTAGCGCTCACGAGATTGGTTGTATTTTTTTACTGGAGAGTGCTATTTAGTTGATTATTTTTGCAGATGATTAATAGACAAATTCCTCACGTTTACCAAATTATTTAAATTTTTTGGAGTTACGGAAGTATTCGAAAGTTACATATTACTATAGATTGTTCTGTTTCTGAAGGATTCTGTTTTTCGTGTGTTGTTTGCTTATTTTGATGAATCTATGAGTAGTATTGGGGGATATGAATCGTAGAGAAGTTGGAATACAGTAGGTTTAACACCAATATAAACAAAGAATGAGTTCATTACAGTACCCATAGTGGTGGTTTGTTTTCTTATACTAATGGAGCTCACGAGATTTTTGGCTAAGTTTTGTGTTGTGATGTTTTCAAGTTTTGAGTATGGCTTTGGTGGACTATGGAACAAAGAGTTGCAAGAGCCTAAGCTTGGGGATGCCCAAGGCACCCCAAGGTAAAATTCAAGGACAACCAAAAGCCTAAGCTTGGGGATGCCCCGGGAAGGCATCCCCTCTTTCGTCTTCATCTATCGGTAACTTTACTCGAGACTATATTTTTATTCACCACATGATATGTGTTTTGCTTGGAGCGTCATGTATGATTTGAGTCTTTGCTTTTTAGTTTGCCACAATCATCCTTGCTGGACACACCTTTTGAGAGAGATAAATATGATTTAGAATTATTAGAATACTCTATGTGATTCACTTATATCTTTTGAGCTAGATAGTTTTGCTCTAGTGCTTCACTTATATCTTTTAGAGCACGGTGGTGGTTTTATTTTGTAGAAATTGTTGATCTCTCATGCTTCACTTATATCCTTTTGAGATTCTTTTAGAACAACATGGTAATGTGCTTTGGTTATAAAACTAGTCCTAATATGATAGGCATCCAAATGAGTATAGTAAAACTTTCATATAAAGTGCATTGAATACTATGATGTGACACCCCGAGACCGATGCGCGAGGTGTCAGCCAGTTATTCGTTGCCGTTGCCATGTCATCTTGCTTGCGTGTTGCACTTTGCCTTGTCATCATGTGTATTGCATAATCATGTTTTCAAAACTTGCATCCGTCTGAGTCCGCCCGTCATTTCCGTTGTCCGTTCTGAGCCCAGACACACTCGCACGCGCCCGCGACACCTCCGAATATTTAATTTATGAGTGGCTGAAAAACGTTCTCATAATGGGGTGAAACTTGGTGTGTGGTCTTATTATAGTGTAGACAGGCCGCGTGCCAAATTTCGTCGCGTTCGGAGTTCGTTTGATAGACCAACCGTTAAACTATAGCGACACTAGTAGTCGGTTTATTCGTCGGACATTTCGGTCTCCGAAACTGCCACCGGGCCTCTCTTCTTCCTTCTCGTCTTAGCCCAAGGCCTCTCCAAAGCCCACTAAACCGACCCACTAGCCCACCAAACCTCCCCTCTGCTCCGGACCATCAGATCGCGATCCGATGGTCTGAAAACGGTGCAAACCCCCCTAAACCTAAGCCCTACCCTATATAAACTACCCATCCTTCCATTTTTGGACTCCCCTAGTCTCCACCTACTTCCAGCCACCTCCCTCCTCAAATTCTATGCACAGCCACTCCCCTTCCGCCACTTGGCATCGCTTGACACGTCGCTCCGGCTAAACCGGGAGTTGCCACGTCAGCTCCGCCGCCGCCCCCTCCAACCAGAGACTGCCACCTCGCCCCCAGCCTCCCAGTCCACCGCGCGCCCGCTGCAACCCAGATCTGGCCCGCCACGGGCCCGATCCAGGTCGCAGCCACCCGCCGCTGCGCCCTGCGGGCCCGCAGCGCCCTCTGTCACTAGCGCCACCAGCGCCTCTGCCCCGCTGCCCACTGTCCTCGCGTGCGCCTCCATGACACCGCCCCGTCCGCTCCGGCCCGCGGCCTCGCCATGGTCGCACTTGCCTCCGCCGGATCCTCAGGCCCTCCCTCCGCCGCTGGACGTCCTCTCCCAGAGATCCCCTCGTCGCTGCCTCGGATCTCGCCGGGATCCACGGATCGGGCGCCGCCCCAGATCCACCGCGCCGGCCTCCTTCGCCGGCGAACAGTTCCACCAGGCCCGCCTTGGAGATCCCGTCGGCTGCCGCCCTCCCCGCGTCCGCCCCTCGCCGAGTTCCCGCCGCGCATCGCCGACCTTTGCGCCGCTGGTCTCACCTGAGTCCGTGCGTGAGGACGAGGGAGACGGGCACATCGCCTGGGCCGTGTCTTGCTACCTCTTGAGCTTGCGTTGTATTCCCTCGAAGAGGAAAGGGAGATGCAGCACATTAGCGTAAGTATTTCCATCAGTTTTTGAGAACCAAGGTATCAATCCAGTAGGAGACCACGCGCCAGTCCCTTGCACCTGCACAAACAAATAAGAACTTTGCAGCCAACGCGATAAGGGGTTGTCAATCCCTTTACGGGCACATAAAATTGGGTTCCCTCCCAACAAGCACTATCGTTTTGCGCCCCTAGCTAGGCACGATACAAGATAGATCTAGGTATTGCCATCTTTGGAAGGCAATCCATAAGTTGCTCTCAATATAGATTCATATGGTAATTTGATTTTCTTTCTAGGAAAGTGTTCCATGCCTTTCCTTAACGGAAATTGGAATCTAATATTTCCTTCCTTCATATCAATAATTGCACCAATCGTTCTAAGGAAAGGTCTACCAAGAATAATAGGACATGAAGCATTGCAATCTATATCAAGAACAATGAAATCTACGGGCACATAATTCCTAATGGCAACAATAAGAACATCATTAATTCTTCCCATAGGTTTCTTAATTGTGGAATCCGCAAGATGCAAATTTAAAGAACAATCGTCAAACTCATGGAACCCTAGCAAATCACACAAAGTTTTTGGGATAGTGGAAACACTAGCACCCAAATCACACAACGCATAGCATTCATGATCTTTTATTTTTGTTTTGATAGTAGGTTCCCATTCATCATAAAGCTTTCTAGGTATAGAAACTTCCAACTCAAGTTTTTCTTCATAAGATTGCATCAAAGCATCAACTATATGTTTAGTGAAAGCTTTATTTTGACTATAAGCATGCGGAGAATTTAGCACAGATTGCAACAAACAAATACAATCAATCAAAGAGCAATTATCATAATTGAATCCCTTGAAATCCAAAGTAGTGGGTTCATCACTATGCAAAGTTTTAATTTCTTCAATCCCACTTTTAGCAATTTTAGTATCAAGATCTAAAAACTCCAAATTACTAGGACACCTTAAAGCAGAATCATCTTCAATCCTAATTTCATCAAGATTAATACTAGAAAACAAGGATCTAATAGGAGACACATCAATAACTTTCAGATTTTCATCTTTATTTTCACGATAACTAGAAGAACACGATCTAATATAATCTTCTCTTTTAGCATGCATTCTAGCGGTTCTTTCTTTGCATTCATCAATGGAAATTCTCATGGCTTTGAGAGACTCATTGATATCATGCTTAGGTGGGATAGATCTAAGTTTCAAAGAATCAACATCAAGAGTAATTATGTCCACACTTCTAGCCAATTCATCAAACTTAAGCAATTTCTCTTCAAGCATAGCATTGAAATTCTTTTGCGAGATCATAAACTCATTAAAACTAATTTCAAATTCAGAAGGCATCTTTCCATAAGAGTTGTTGTAGGAATTACCAAAATTATTAGAGGAATTACTAGGAAAAGTCCTAGGATTAAAATTACCTCTATAAGCGTTGTTACCAAAATTATTCCTACCAACAAAATTCACATCCAAAGATTCATTGTTATTCTCAATCAAAGTGGACAAAGGCATATCATTAGGATCAGAAGAAGCACTCTTAGCAGCAAACAATTTCATAAGTTCATCCATCTTTCCACTCAAAACACTAATTTCTTCGATAGCATGCACTTTTTTACTAGTAGATCTTTCGGTGTGCCATTGAGAATAATTAACCATAATATTATCTAGGAGTTTGGTAGCTTCTCCTAAGGTAGTTTCCATGAAAGTGCCTCCGGCGGCTGAATCTAAAAGATTTCTAGAAGCAAAATTCAAGCCAGCATAAAAGTTCTGAATAATCATCCACAGATTCAAACCATGTGTAGGGCAATTACGTATCATTAATTTTATTCTCTCCCAAGCTTGTGCAACATGCTCATGATCTAGTTGCTTAAAATTCATAATATCGTTTCTAAGAGAGATGATCTTAGCAGGAGGGAAATACTTAGAGATAAAAGCATCTTTGCACTTATTCCACGAATCAATACTATTTCTAGGAAAAGAGGAAAACCAAGTTTTAGCACGATTTCTAAGCGAAAACGGAAATAACTTCAATTTAACAATATCGTTATCCGTATCCCTTTTCTTTTGCATATCACACAAATCAACAAAGTTGTTTAGATGGGTAGCGGCATCTTCACTAGGAAGGCCGGAGAATTGATCTTTCATGACAAGATTCAACAAAGCAGCATTGACCTCACAAGATTCAGCATTGGTAATAGGAGCAATCGGAGTGCTAATAAAATCATTGTTGTTGGTATTGGAGAAGTCACACAATTTGGTATTGTTCTGAGCCATAGTAACAAGCCAGCAATCCAACACACACAAGCAAACAAAAGGCAAACGAACAAGAAACACACGACGGAAGAAGGGCGAATAAAACGGCAAAGGTGAAGTTGGGGAGAGGAAAACGAGAGGCAAATAAATGTAATGCGAAGGATAAGGGTTTGTGATAGGTACTTGGTATATGACTTTTGTGTAAGCCTCCCCGGCAACGGCGCCAGAAATTCTTCTTGCTACCTCTTGAGCTTGCGTTGTATTCCCTCGAAGAGGAAAGGGAGATGCAGCTGTTGGGCAACGTAGTAGAATTCAGAAAAATTCCTACGCATCACCAAGATCAATCTAAGGAGTCATCTAGCAACGAGCATAATGGAGTGCATCTATATACCCTTTTGTAGATCAGTGCGGAAGCGTTCGAAGGAACGTGGATGAAGTAGTCGTACTCTTCGTGATCCTCGTCACCGATGATCCCAGCGCCGAACGGACGGCACCTCCGCGTTCAACACACGTACGGTACAGCGACGTCTCCTCCTTCTTGATCCAGCAAGGGGGGAGGAGAGGTTGCCGAAGATCCAGCAGCACGACGGCGTGGTGGTGGATGCAACAAGAAAACCTGCAGGGCTTCGCCGGCGCCCTGCGAGAGGAGACGGAAGTGTGACGGGAGGGGGGAGAGGCGCCAGAGGCTTGGGGTGCGGCTGCCCTCTCCCCCCCCACTATATATAGGGGCCAGGTGGCGCCGGCCCTAGGAGATTCAATCTCCTAGGGGGGGCGGCGGCCAGGGGGGAGACTTTCCCCCCAAGGCATAGGGGGCGCCCCCTCCCCCTAGGGTTTCAACCCTAGGCACATGGAGGGGGGCTCATGTGGTGCGCCATCCCACCAGGGGCTGGCCCCTTCCCCCTTGCGGCCTACGGGGCCCTCCGGGATGGGTGGCCCCACCCGGTGGACCCCCGGGACCCCTCCGATGGTCCCGGGACACTCCCGGTGACCCCCGGAATTCACCTGATGGCCGAAACTGGACTTCCTATATATCATTCTTTACCTCCGGACCATTATGGAACTCCTCGTGACGTCCGGGATCTCATCCGGGACTCCGAACAACATTCGAGTTTCCATGTGCATGTATCTCTACAACCCTAGCGTCACCAAACCTTAAGTGTGTAGACCCTACGAGTTCGGGAGACACGCAGACATGACCGAGACGACTCTCCGGTCAATAACCAACAGCGCGATCTGGATACCCATGTTGGTTCCCACGTGTCCCTCGATGATCTCATCGGATGAACCACTGTGTCAAGGATTCACTCAATCCCGTATGTTATTCCCTTTGTCTATCGATACGGTACTTGCCCGAGATTCAATCGTTGGTATGCCCGATACCTTGTTCAATCTCGTCATGGCAAGTCTCTTTACTCGTCCCGTAATCCATCATCCCGTGACAACTCCTTAAGTCACTTTGAGCTCTTTATGATGATGTCTTACCGAGAGGGCCCAGAGGTACCCCTCCATCATACAGAGTGACAATTTCCCAGTCTCGGTTCGTACCAACTCAACAGACACTTTCGGAGATACCCGTTGCATACCTTTATAGCCACCCAGTTACGTTGTGACGTTTGGCAACCCCAAAGTATTCCTACGGTATCCGGGAGTTGAACAACCTCATGGTCTAAGGAATAAATACTTGACACTAGAAAAGCTTATGCATTACGAACTATACGATCTTGTGATGCCCCCGATTTGACCGTACACTAATCATGCACGCAAATGTGTAAGACCAAGATCAGGGACTCACTGGAAGATATCACAACACAACTCTAGACACAAATTAAAATAATACAAGCTTTATATTACAAGCCAGGGGCCTCAAGGGCTGGAATACATAAGCTCGAATACACAAGAGTCAGCGAAAGCAATAATATCTTAGTACAGACATAAGTTAAACAAGTTGCCATAAGATGGCTAGCACAAAAGTAGCAACGATCGAAAAGGCAAGGCCTCCTGCCTGGGACCTCCTAACTACTCCTCGAAGTCGAACTCCATGTAGAAACCTCATCAGGATCCTCTGGCTCCTGGACTCCATCATCTGGTTGCGTCATCCGAGAAGAAGGGACAACGGGGGAAAAGGGGGAGAAAAGCAACCGTGATTACTCATCCAAAGTACTTGCAAGCAAGGATCTACACTACATATGCAATGGTAACAATGTAAAGGGGGTAATATCTGTGGGCTAAACTGCAGAAAGCCAGAATAAGAGGGGGATAGCTAATCCAATCGAAGACTACGCTTCTCGTAACCTCCATCTTGCAGCAGTAGGAGGGAGTAGATGGAATAGTAACAAGTATCCTCGCTTCTCGCAGCCTCCGTCTTGCAGCAGTAGAAGGGAGGAGATTGTAAGTTCACCAAGTAACATAGTATAGCATAATCCTACCCGGCAATCCTCCCGCACATCACCCTGTGAGAGATCAACCACCGAGTCATATCTGGAACTTGTCTGGGTGTGTTTTATTAAGTATCCAGTTCTAGTTGTCATGAGGTCAGAGTACAACTCCGGGTCGTCCTTTTACCGAGGGACACGGCTATTCGAATAGATTAACTTCCCTGCAGGGGTGCACCACATAACCCAGCACGCTTGATCCCATTTGGTCGGACACACTTTCCAGGGTCATGCCCGGCCTCGGAAGATCAACACGTCGCAGCCCTACCTAAGCACAGCAGAGAGGTCAGCACGCCGGTCTAAGTCCTAGGCGCGCAGGGGTCCGGGCCCATCGCCCAACGCACACCTGCACGTTGCGTACGCGGCCGCTGAGCAGACCTAGCAACCTCCATTACTAAGGAAGTTATGTTACGCGGTCTAACCCGGCGCGCGCCGCTCAGTCGCTGACGTCAAGAAGGCTTCGGCTGATACCACGACGTCGAGAGCCCATAACTATTCCCACACAGCTGGTTAGTGCGTAAAGGCCAATGGCCAGACTCGGATCAAATATCCAAACTCGTTAAGCGTGTTATTATGAAATCACCGCGGACAACGACCAGGGCCAGGCCACCTCTCGACTGGGTGTCTCAACCTGCCCCTGTCGCTCCGCCACAAAGATCCACTTGGGGGCCGTCGGGAACTCAGGCCCACCACTGCCTGGATGGAGCCACCTGTCCTTTCAGCCCCCACATCGGAATCACTTGCGGGTACTCAATGAGCCGACCCGACTTTAGTCACATCATGTATCATGTAAAGTATGTATATAGTATATACCCGTGATCACCACCCGAGATGATCACGGCCCGATAGTATAGCATGGCAGACGGACAAGGATGTGGGGCCACTGATGGAATACTAGCATCATACACTAAGCATTAGGATGGCAAGTACATGTATCAACAATTGTGGCAGCAATGACAGGCTATGCAATAGAATAGGAGTAACCAAACATTAACATGCTACACTACTCTAATGCAAGCAGTAGAGAGAAGAATAGGCGATATCTGGTGATCAAAGGGGGAGGCTTGCCTGGAAGCCCTGCAGACGAAAGGAATCTTCGGAAGCGTAGCCGTAGTCGAACACCGAAGCATCAATGGTCTCGGGGTCTATCACAGTATCGGAGTCTACCGAAAATAAGCAACGAAGGGGAAACAAATAAATAATAGAGCAAACAATAGCATCACAAAGCATAACATGGCAAAAGGCGGTGCTACGTGTGACCTAACGTGGTGCTCGGTGATACAGGCGAAGAGGAATAACATCCGGGAAAGTATTCCCGGTGTTAGGCATTTTCAGGCAGATGAAACGGAGGGGGAATGTTGCATGTTCGGTATGATAGAGATGTGTGGCGGACGAACGGATCGCGTATTCGGGTTCGTCTCGTCGTTCTGAGCAACTTTCATGTACAAAGTTTTTCCATCCAAGCTACGGTTTATTTTATATTAATTTTAAAAGATTTAAATTATTTTCTATTTTATTAATTATTAAATAAATCAACATTATCCAGAATAGTATAGGCTCACATCAGCAGTCAACATGAGTGTTGACTGGTCAAACTAACGTGCGGGGTACACATGTCATACTCTGTTTAGTTTAATTAGGATTTAGCTAATCTAATTACTGTTTAGTTAAACTAACTAATTAATTAGATTAATTAAACTGGATTAGTTAACTTAATTAATTCACTAATTAATTAATTAATTATTAATTTTATTAATTCTCTTTTTTTTGTTCTTCTTTTTTTAAAACATTCTGGGGGTGGGGTCCCCACCTGGCAGTAGCCCGTGGGGGCCAGGCGGGCGCTGGTCATTAACGGGGCGGGTTACAGGCGCATGGCGCCCGACGAGCGAGCGGGCAGGCGCCGCTCGATGGCTGCCCGAGCGGGAGCGTACGGCGCACGCCGGCGGCCAAGGCCAGCGGGTGGCCGGGCGGAGGAGTGGATGGGGCATAGCGGGCGGCAGGGCCGTGGGCGCCACCGGGGCGAGGTCGCTGGCGGCGGAGGTGCCAGACTAGCGGAGCGGGGGCCGCGAGCGCGATGTGTTGGTCGCCAGCGAGGCGCGGGCGGTCGCCGGATGGGGTGCTAGTGGGAGGGCCGCCGGGGGCGACGACGGGAGGCAAGCAGGGGGCCTGTGGCGAGAACGAGGACACGGTGCGGGGCGGCGGCATCACGGCGAGGCAGCGGTGGCTCGGCGTAGGCAGTAGAGTAGCAGGCGGCGACGAGCAGCTATGGCGGCTCACAGGGGGCGCGTGTGGAAGAGGAGGGAGAGGTCGGAGCCTCACCAGCGCTGCCGGGGTACAGGGCGTCGTGGCTCGAGGTGGGCCGATGAGGAGGAGGTTGGGGACGCGACGGCGACGGCCGTGGTGAGGAGGCGACTTTCGACGATGGCGTCGGCGAGGTGAGGTAGAAGGGCACGGGGTCAGCACGGCGGCGGGCGACACGCTCGTCGTGGTCGGGCGATGGCGGGGCCGAGCCGGGGCGTCGGGTGCCTCTGATCCCGATCCAGTTTTGGATCGGGGGGAGGAGGAAAAATCGGGGG
>LR738709.1:557073596-557085274 GCA_902687465.1 Secale cereale | reverse complement strand
AGCGAAGGGGCCCGGCTGGGCCAGAGGGAGGGGGCTGGGCCGGACAGGGGGTTTGGCCCAATGGGGGCAGGGGGTTGTCTTCCTTTTTATTTATTTTATTTTATTGTTTTATATTTTTTTCTTTTAGCTTTTCTTCTCTTTTAGTTTTATAAAATATAGTTCCGACACCTAAATTCATATTAGTAATTAGGTCACAGCCACAAACAATTTGGCACCAAAAATATGTTCATAAATTTTTATTATTAAAAGCATTGGATAATTGTTTGTAGCCCATGTTTATTTAGTTTAGTGCATTTAAACACTTTACAAAAATGTGGGTACACCACCCTAGTTAGTTATAGAATATTTTTCATGATTTGGACATTTTAGGTTTTGACACCTGAAAACTTTATTTGTTTGACTTTAAATAAAAATTGAATATGGATCAACTCTGAACTAACTCGAGATTAGCAACAGTAACCGAGGTGATGTGGCATCATTAGCAGAGGTTCACTGTAGCTTAATTATCCGGGCGTCACAGATCTCGTGCTAGGCTCAAGATTGGGTCTTGTCCATCACATCATTCTCCTAATGATGTGATCCCGTTATCAATGACATCCTATGTCCATGGTCAGGAAACCGTGTCCATCTGTTGATCAACGAGCTAGTAACTAGTGGCTTACCAGGGACACGTTGTGGTCTATGTATTCACACATGTATCGCTGTTTCCGTACAATACAATTCAAGCATGAATAACAGACAATTATCATCAACAAGGAAATATAATAATAATCCTTTTATTATTGCCTCTAGGGCATATTTCCAACAGTCTCCCACTTGCACTAGAGTCAATAATCTAGTTACATTGTGATGAATCGAACACCCATAGAGTTCTGGTGTTGATCATGCTTTGCCCGTGGAAGAGGTTTAGTCAATGGGTCTGCAACATTCAGATCCGTATGCACTTTACAAATATCTATGTCTCCATCTTGAACATAATTCCGGATGGAGTCGAAACGACGCTTGATGTGTTTGGTCTTCTTGTGAAACCTGGGCTCCTTGGTAATGGGAATAGCTCCAGTGTTGTCACAGAAGAGAGTCATCGGGCTTGACGCGCTTGGTGTCGGTGTACTAAGGTAGGGGTACCTCAGTACCCCTACTTGTGCACGGGCAGTAGCAGCTTCCCGCGGCAGGGCTCACCACGTGCTTGCCGGAGACCTTTCTGCTCCATATAAAGCCATTCAAAAACAAAGTATACAAGACAGAAGATCAAGGCCCCGGCAAGTGGAGCTTGCCGGGAAGGCCGTCCCAGGCTTAAGATTACCTCACTAGCACAAGACCCTGACAAGAGGAGCTTGCCAGGAAGACTAGAAGATCACCTTTCAGAAGACATGCCTCAGCGCAGCATGCGCCCCGGCAGGGCCCGGGGGGCGACAAGTTTCAGGGCCCGACAAGCTCCCGGGCCCGGCAAGGTGCTTGCCGGGGAGAGTTACGCTGTGTGCCCGCGCTCCAGCTCATCGGTCCACGCGTCGCCCTGGGGCCATTCCAGGGACGCGTGGCGGATGGCTGTGCAGCCTGGGGGACACGGTGGCACTCCACGGTGATAAAGCTATCGCCGTGGCAAACGGAGACGCAAGGGCGGGCGCTTTTGGGGTCGACGGCGACGGGCATTAAATGCTCTTGTCCCCCACTGTCAAAGTAGGTAATGACCACTATTCCCGCACTGTTACAACTACCACCACTATTACATTTTTACCCTTTCTCCTACGTTGACGCCTGTCGGTGACCCCTTGAGCTATAAAAGGAGGCCCATGCACAACGTAGAAAGGGTTCGGAACCTAGATTGCTCATTTGCTCGGTGTAGCTAGTTCTTCAAGCTCCCGAGCTCTCCAACTCAATACAAACTAAGCAGGAGTAGGGTTTTACGCGTCTATCGCGGCCCGAACCTGGGTAAACTGCCCGCGTGCTCTCCACGATCTGCTCTTCGTGCTCCCTCCGCTCCCTCACCGCAACGACAAGGGGCTCTGGTCCTATGGGCGCCTGCGCCCTCGTCCCCGTCGTCGCCTTGCGGAGGCGCTTCGGCGGAGATCGCCTGGGACTTGCCCGTGGCGGGGAGGTCTCCGATGACGAAGAGACGTCGTCGTTGTAGAGCTCCAGAGATCCATCGGAGTCCTCGCCGGCCCCGGCGTCCTCCTCCTCCTCCTCGGCCGGCTCGCTGGGCCCGGCGCCCTGCCCTGCGGTCGCGCTCCCTCCGGCGCCTCCGCTCCTTCCGGCGCCTCTGTTTCCTCCGGCAACCTCGCCCCTTTCCGCGGCCTCAGTCACAACTCCGGGGATCCCGGCGTGCCTCTGAGAGGGGACCCGGCGAGCTCGTCGGGCGGAAGCTTCAGCAGCCTGCGGATCTCCGCCTCCTCTGCTTGGCCGGACGCTTCCGCAACCTCTGCCTCTTCAACCGTGAAGCCAAACTCCCCTGCCGCTGCGGCTGCGGTGGCCTCTTCTACCCGGGAAGCTATATAGGCAATCTCCCGGTCAGTGGTGTCCCGAGTGAGCCCCTTGATCTCATCCTTGTTCTTCGCCACCTCCACTAGGTTGTCGAAGAAGCTCATGATGATGTCTGGCTTGGGCGGAATCCATGTGCGGTCGACGCCATGCGAGTCACATGCGGGCATCATGGCGCGAAGGGAATCCCGGGCCGTGCTGTTGCATAAGGGCACCACTCCCCGGGGAGCTCTGAACCACTCTCGGTGGGCCGGGTCGTGCTTAAAGAGTTCCCGGACCATCCCCTTCAGCTCCAGCGATGTGAAGTTGAAGTTTAGCCCTGGGCGCAGTCTCATTATGTCCGCCGCGTTGCCGTACTCCCATGCTGGCCTCTTCCTATCCTGTAGAGGGGCAATGCTGCGGCGGAGGAAATCTGCTCCTACCTCTCCGACGGAGAACTTAGCTACCCGGAGACGAAGAATTCTAACGAGGGCGACGTTGAGCTTGATGTCGTCCGAGTCCAACTCACTCCAGTCCCTGCCGCGCACGATGGCTGTTGTGCGCGGCGCAGTGAAAGGTTGCGGCTCGTCCTCAACTACCCAGCACCAGTCCGCGCGCCACTCCTCCCACTTGCCGCGGAGCTCCCCTGGCAGGTAGGATTCCTTCTTGTTCAAGCGGAAGACCCAAGAGATTCCTCCGGAGAGGGGAGCGCCGGCCTCTACTCTAGGCGTAAAGAAATGCCTAAAAAGCGCTACATTCGGATAGACCCCAATATAGTTTTCGCACAGATGTGCGAAAACCGCCATCGTGAGGATGGCGTTGGGGGTGAAGTCTAGAAGGTGGAGGCTGTAGGTGTTCATGATATCGCAGAAAAATTCAGAAAAGGGGGGACAAAGGCCACAGTGGAAGAAAGCAGCGAAGAAGAAATACCCGCCGGGGTAATTGTCCTTGGCGGCGGCGGGATAGACTCTGGTCTGAGGATGCGCCTTGGTCTTCTTGGCCCAGAACAAGTAGTACTTGTTCCAGAGCTCCCGCGCGCTGAGCCTCGGCGCGAAGACGACATTCCTCTTCTGCAGAAGAACAAGCCTCGCCGCCTGCTCGGATTTTTCCTTATTGGCCTTCTCCGCCTTCGCCTTCTCGGTCTTCGGGGCCATGGCGGAGGCGGCGAGGGAAGGGGAGCGAAGAGTCCGGTGGCGCCGCAGATGCGGAAGACGGCGGAGGAGGTGTGGAGGCGGAGCGCAAAGGGGAATTTCTGGAGATGGAAGAAGGAGCAATGAAAGCGTAGGAGGGGAACCGCTCCTGCTTCCTCTGCTTTTATGGGGAAGTGGGGGACGTTTCGCTCTTTCCATTAAAAGAACGTGGCCACGTTCCCTCCCACGACGCCGCAACCGACGCGTGCCGTTACGGAGGGACGCAGCGGATGCGGAAGTGGATTCGGCGTGCCGTGGGCCGCGCGTGCCCGTGCACTGTTTTGGGCCTGGCCCAACAGCGCTCGGCGCCGTGTGTGGCCCAGGCCCGGGGGCTCCTGTCGGTGTACTAAGGTAGGGGTACCTCAGTACCCCAACTTGTGCACGGGCAGTAGCAGCTTCCCGTGGCAGGGCTCACCACGTGCTTGCCGGAGACCTTTGTGCTCCATATAAAGCCATTCAAAAACAAAGTATACAAGACAGAAGATCAAGGCCCCGGCAAGTGTAGCTTGCCGGGAAGGCCGTCCCAGGCTTAAGATTACCTCACTAGCACAAGACCCTGACAAGAGGAGCTTGCCAGGAAGACTAGAAGATCACCTTTCAGAAGACATGCCTCGGCGCAGCATGCGCCCCGGCAGGACCCGGGGGGCGACAAGCTTCAGGGCCCGACAAGCTCCCGGGCCCGGCAAGGTCAAGCCCAGGCAAGGTGCTTGCCGGGGAGAGTTACGTTGTGTGCCCGCGCTCCAGCTCATCGGTCCACGCGTCGCCCTGGGGCCATTCCAGGGACGCGTGGCGGATGGCTGTGCAGCCTGGGGGACACGGTGGCACTCCACGGTGATAAAGCTATCGCCGTGGCAAACGGAGACGCAAGGGCGGGCGCTTTTGGGGTCGACGGCGACGGGCATTAAATGCTCTTGTCCCCCACTGTCAAAGTAGGTAATGACCACTATTCCCGCACTGTTACAACTACCACCACTATTACATTTTTACCCTTTCTCCTACGTTGACGCCTGTCGGTGACCCCTTGAGCTATAAAAGGAGGCCCATGCACAACGTAGAAAGGGTTCGGAACCTAGATTGCTCATTTGCTCGGTGTAGCTAGTTCTTCAAGCTCCCGAGCTCTCCAACTCAATACAAACTAAGCAGGAGTAGGGTTTTACGCGTCTATCGCGGCCCGAACCTGGGTAAACTGCCCGCGTGCTCTCCACGATCTGCTCTTCGTGCTCCCTCCGCTCCCTCACCGCAACGACAAGGGGCTCCGGTCCCATAGGTGCTCGTGGTGGACAGTTTCCCCCGACATCTTTGGCGCGCCAGGTAGGGGGCGTCGAGGTTGTGCGAACCTGATCCGGCGTGCACGCGGGCGCATTCTTCATCAACTTCTCCAGCTACATCAACTTCATCAGCAACATCAGCATGGCCCCGAAGAAGAAGGCTTCGGAGGTCGGAGGCCCGTCCGCGTCTGTCCCACCGCCACCTGAGCCAACGGTGGGTGGAGGAGACGCCGTCCGAAGGGTGGTCGCCGGCGAGGAGACTCGCGGCGCCACCAAATCCAAGGACAAGACGGATGACCGAGCTTCGGTCTCCGTGGATGCGCCATGTCCATCTCAGCAAACAACGACCCAGCAGCGCCATGGCACAGGAGGTGGCATCCGCTTGCTGGGCCAAGGGCAAACCGGAGGCTCGCGGGATGCTCCGGGCCATCGTCCCGGCACGAGCAAGGCGCGGTCGCCGGGGCGGGACCCTGCTCCTTCTAACCCAGTTAGGAGTCCGAGCATATCCCGCTCCTCGCACTGCTCGCCCCCGCTCCCCTCCTCTCCAGCAGAAGCGCTCGCAAGAGCGCAACTGCTTCTCGACTTCCCTCCAGCGGCAGACAAAGCCGAAGACTGGAGGGCAACAATCCAGAGCCTGGTCGCCTTCGCCAACATCGACACGCCGCAGCAGCCGGCGACCTCGCGGCCGCGGCAAGTCGAGAAGACGAAGGCCGACGGCGACAAGACCGTCGGGGGTGCAACCACCGTGCACTCCCCGCCGCGGAAGCAGAAGACGCCTCCCCGCCGAATCAACGTCGACGACGACTCCACTGCGTCGTCGGATCCGCGGGCTCGTCGGGACTAGCGTCAGGTCCTTGACGACCGGCGACAAGAAGACGCTCGAACAACAATCGAGCGCCGCCGAGAAGCTCGGCGACAATCAGACCAGAGAGCTGGGACCGCTGTCGACACGCACGCGCCCGGTGAACCAGACGACTTGCCGTACGCGGCAGGTTGCCCTGCGTTTACCCGTGAGCTGCGGCGCGTCCAGTGGCCCAGCATGAAGAACTTCAGGCCCGACGTACCGGAGAAGTACGACGGCAAGACGCATCCCTCGGAGTTCCTCAGCATATACACCATCACGGTGCAGGCTGCTGGGGGGCGCGACGAGAAGATACTGGCGAACTACTTCCCGCTGGTGCTTAAGCCGAACGTTCGTTCTTGGCTTATGCACTTGCCAGAAGGCTCCATTTCTTCTTGGGCAGATCTTTGCCACCAATTTGTTGGCGCCTTCACGGGCGGCCACAAACCCCACGGCCAGGAGAGTGATCTCTACATTCTGGCCCAGAAGGAAGGAGAACCTCTGCGCAAGTACATCCAACGCTTTAGCCGCGTACAGCACAACATCCCCGACGTCCACCCTGCTGCGGTTATCAGTGCGTTTCACCAGAACGTACGTAACCGCCGCATGCGAGAGGAGATGGCCATGACCAATATACGGGATGTCAGCGAGCTCTATGCTCTAGCTGATAAGTGCGCGCGCGCCGAAGAGGGGAGGAAACTCCCCGGAGAGGATGCTGGCGCAGGAGGAAGCGACAGCGACGACGCCGCCCCGGCAAAGAAGAGCCGGCGGCGGAACAACAGAAGAAAGAACAAGAAGGAAGTGCTTGCCGTCGAGAAGTCCGGCAAGGAGGCTCCCGCCAAGCAAGCACAGGCTGGCGGCTCCGGCAAGGAGCCTGCCCCTGTGGCGGCAGCCGACAAGCAGGACGGCTCCGACAAGCAGTACTGCAAGATCCACCGCACCAAGGGCCACGATCTCTCCAACTGCAAACGCGTCGAGTACCTCGTCGAGCAGCAGAAAGCTGAGTACGAGCGGCGCGACAAGGAGAAGGCCCAAGGTGGTGGAGGAGAGCCAAGCAAGAAGCGGCCGTTCAATGGCCGGGGAGGACGCCGCGGCAAGGCCAAGCAGCGGCAAGGTGACCGACCTCCCCGGGGCCGCGACAAGGATGAAGAAGACGATGACGATGACATGGAGGATGAAGATAACAGCGAGCAGGAGTTCCAGAAGGCCACGGAAGTCCTGTGCGTCGACGGTGGCGCCTCTCTGCATACTTCCCACCGCCAACTCAAGCAGTGGGTGCGGGAAGTAAATGCAGCTGAGCCGCCCGTGGAATCGCGCAGGCTCCTCAAATGGTCCAGCACGCCCATCATTTTCGACCTTGAGGATCACCCTGACCGCACCACAGCGGTCGGGTGCTTGCCGATGTTGGTCTCACCCACCATCCGCAACCTCAAGGTCACCAAAATGTTGGTTGACGGCGGGGCCGGGCTGAACTTGATCTCCTCTGCTGTGATCAAGAAACTCCAAATCCCAGATGGCGAGCTCGAAGAGACCGGGTCGTTCCAAGGAATAAACCCGGGGAGGAGCAAGCCCAAGGGGAAGATAACTTTGCCGGTGACCTTTGGCGGGGAGCTCAACTTCAGAACTGAGCGCATCACATTCGACGTTGCCGATATACCATTGCCATACAATGGGATACTCGACCGTCCCGCCCTCGCCAAGTTTATGGCAGCTTCCCACTACGCCTACAACGTACTCAAGATGCCGGGGCCGATAAGCGTCATCTCTGTCCATGGCGACAAGAAGGACGCGCTTATCTGCGCCGACAAGATATACTGGGACACAGCAGCCGCGGCGGAGAGCAATACACTTGCCGCTGAAGCTCCCGGGGGGAAGAAGACCATGACCAAGTCCGGCAAGTGCTCTGGGGCCCACTCCGGCAACCGCACCTCTTCGGAGTGCTGCGCTGCCGTCGAGGACGTTCCATCGAGCTCCACCGGCAAGTACAAGAAAGGGATGGCCGCTCCTCCGGCAACCAAGAAGGTGTCCGCCAATGAGGACGGCACTGGTGGTACCTTCACCATCAGTGCTACGCTTGACAGCAAATAGGAAAGCGCGCTCGTTGCCTTCCTGCGAGCGAATGTCGATGTGTTTGCATGGCAACCGTCCGACATCCCCGGTGTTCCCAGGAAGGTAATTGAGCACAAGCTTGCTGTTTGTCCTCATGCACGGCCCGTCAAGCAGAAGGTCAGAAAGCAAGCCGTGGAGCGCCAAGAATTCATTGCCGAAGAGATCAAGAAGCTAGAAGCAGCAGGCCTGGTTAGAGGCGTGATCCATCCCACGTGGTTAGCAAATCCAGTTGTCATGCGTAAGGCCAACGGGAAATGGAGACTGTGTATAGACTTCACCGATGTGAATAAAGCATGTCCCAAGGTTCCATTTCCCTTGCCGCGCATTGACCAGATTGTTGACTCCACCGCCGGATGCGAGCTGCTCTCTTTTCTTGATGCATATTCAGGCTACCACCAGATTTTTCATGGCCAAAAAAGATGAAGAGAAGACTGCATTTATCACTCCATGTGGCACATATTGCTTCATTCGCATGCCCTTTGGATTGAAGAATGCAGGCTCAACATTTGCAAGGGTAGTGCACACTGCTTTCGAGCCACAGATCCACAGAAATGTAGAGGCTTACATGGATGATATCGTGGTGAAGAGCAAGAGCAAGGATACCCTGATCCAAGATTTGGAAGAGACATTTCAGAATCTGCGCAAGATCCAGCTTAAGTTGAACCCCGAGAAGTGCGTCTTTGGAGTCCCATCCGGCAAGCTTCTCGGGTTCTTTGTGTCACAGAGGGGGATTGAAGCCAACCCCGACAAGATAAAAGCCATCGAGCAGATCAAAGCCCCAAAACGCGTCAAGGATGTCAGGAGGCTTGCAGGTTGTGTAGCTGCCCTCAGTAGGTTCATTTCGAAGTCCGCAGAACGCGCCCTGCCTTTCTTTAAGATCTTGAAGAAGGCAGGTCCAATGAAATGGACTCCGGAAGCGGAGGCAGCGCTGCAGGACTTGAAACGGTACCTATCCTCCACTCCAATACTTGTCGCACCTAGACCACAGGAGAAGTTGCTGCTGTACCTAGCGGCAACCAACCAGGTGGTTAGTGTTGCGTTAGTAGCGAAGAGGGAGGCCGACGAGGAATCTACACCACCGGCAAGCGAATCCAGCGACAAGCAGGGGGCTATTCCGACAAGCTCTGGCCCCGACAAGGACGACTCTGCGCAGGAGCAAGAAGAGGTGCGGAATAAGATGGTGCAGCGCCCGGTGTATTTTGTAAGTTCCCTCTTGCAGGGGGCTAGATCAAGATACTCTGGGGTACAAAAGTTGCTTTTCGGCCTCCTCATGGCCTCGAGAAAGCTGCGCCATTACTTCCAGGCACATGAGATAACAGTGGTCACTCGCTTTCCGCTGAAGAGGATATTGCACAATCCAGAAGCAACAGGCAGGATCGTTGAGTGGGCACTGGAACTGTCGAGCTTTGGACTCAAGTTTGAAAGTACTTCAACCATACAGAGCCGAGCTTTAGCAGAATTCATAGCTGAATGGACCCCGACACCCGACGAAGAAGTTCCAGAGACAAGTGTACCCGTACAAGAAGCGACAAGTGCATGGGTGATGTACTTTGATGGTGCCTTCTCGCTGCAAGGCGCCGGTGCCGGCGTGGTACTCATCGCACCCACCGGAGAGCACCTCAAGTATGTTATCCAGATGCACTTTCCCAGGGAGCAAGCGACAAACAATACTGCAGAGTATGAAGGCTTGCTTGCCGGCCTCAGGATTGCGGCCGAACTGGGGATCAGGAAGCTGATTGTGCGGGGAGATTCTCAGTTGGTGGTCCGACAAGTTAACAAGAGTTACCAGAGCCCTTTGATGGAAGCTTATGTAGATGAAGTGAGGAAGCTTGAAGAGCACTTTGAAGGTCTGCAAATGGAGCACGTCCCGAGAGCTCAGAATGAAATTGCAGATGGCCTTTCAAAGTGTGCTGCGATGAAGTTACCTGTGGAACCAGGGACCTTCTTGCTCAAGCTAACTCAACCATCCGTTACACCATCAATTGGGCAGTCCAAGAAGAGAAAGTTGGTCTCCGGCGACTACTTGCCGGCGGATCTTCCTGAGGCCGCCGCCAAGGTCCCCAAGATCAACGATCAGAACGCTGAGGAACAGTCTGCTCCTGCAGATCCGAGGATCTGTGTAGTTGAAGCGAGTGTTCCCGACAAGCCTCGCCCCGGCGAGCTTGCCGGGGGACCATCAGCTCCGGCAGAACCAGAGGTTCTTTCCGTAGAAGCTGAGGTCCCCGCAGCGGCCCTCATGCCTTTAGTCCTTGCCGTTGAGCCTCGGGCTCCGGCATGGGCGCAGCAGATCGTCCGTTTCTGCAAACTGGAGAACTTCCCGACGACCCAGCAGAGATAGAGAAGATAACCAGACAGTCAAGTATGTACCAGTTCGTGGATAACGAGCTGTACAGAAGAAGACTCAATGGTGTCAGGTTGAAATGCATCTCCAGGGAAGATGGACAGAAGCTGTTGGCAGAAATACACGGAGGCATATGTGGCCACCACATTGGCGCAAGGGCACTTGCTGGAAAGGCGTTCCGGCAAGGGTTCTTTTGGCAAGAAGCCCTCCAAGATGCAACTGCACTAGTAACTAAGTGTGAAGCGTGCCAGTACCATGCCAAACAACTCCATCAGCCAGCTCAAGCTCTCCAGACGATCCCTTTGTCCTGGCCCTTCTCGGTCTGGGGGCTCGATATCCTCGGCCCCTTCCCCCGAGCTGTCGGGGGCTTTGAGTACTTGTACGTTGCAATCGACAAGTTCACAAAGTGGCCAGAAGTGGAACCAGTGAGAAAGGTGACAGCACAGTCAGCAGTCAGGTTCTTCAGGTCAATTGTTTGCCGTTTCGGGATCCCTAACAGGATCATTACCGACAACGGTACACAATTCACTAGTCGCACCTTCATGCAATACGTCCAAGACCTTGGCGCCAAGGTCTGTTTCGCTTCTGTTGCTCACCCGAGGAGCAATGGTCAAGCGGAGAGGGCCAATGCTGAAGTGCTGCGCGGACTCAAGACAAGGACCTTTGACAGGCTGCGCAAGTGCGGAAGAAACTGGATAGAGGAGCTACCGGCGGCTCTTTGGTCAATCAGAACGACACCAAGTCGAGCCACCGGACAGACACCCTTTGCTCTAGTCTATGGAGCAGAGGCAGTTCTCCCCACGGAACTCGTGTACGGATCTCCTCGAGTGCTCGCTTATGATGAGCTCGAGCAAGAGCAACTGCGACAAGATGATGCATTGCTCCTCGAGGAGGAACGTCTCCAGGCTGCTGTACGAGCTGCTCGATACCAGCAAGCCTAGCGTCGCTACCATAGCCGCAAGGTCAAGGCCAGGAGTCTCGAGGAAGGCGACCTTGTTCTTCGGCGTATTCAGTCCGCCAAGAATTCCAACAAGTTGACGCCGAAGTGGGAAGGCCCTTATCGGGTGAGACAAGTAACAAGGCATGGCGCTGTCCGCCTTGAGACCGAAGAAGGCTTACCAGTGAGCAATTCCTGGAACATAGAGCATCTTCGAAAGTTTCACCCATAAGGCGCGGTTGCCGTGATCCGCTCCGGCAACCACCTTTTGTACAAGCCTTGCCGCTGTTGCATGTAACCCTTTGTACAAAGCCGGGCGCAGACCCCGTGCATCAGTAAAGCTTTCGTGTTTTGCGCTATTTGCCTTTTCCATGCTTTTCTTCGCTATTTGCATGTGTTATTTGGCATCTTGTGCAACATACGTATCCGGTAAGCATTAGCACGCCGAAAGGCCATATACTTGTTTCCCTCTTCTTTTTCCTTGCCTCTTAAGCAGAAGGAATGTTCCTCGCGCACAAGTTTGCCGGGGGGGGGGGGG
>LR738709.1:557051787-557073520 GCA_902687465.1 Secale cereale | reverse complement strand
GGGGGGGGAAGGAGATGGAAGATGAACCAAGTGATGTTCAATAAAAAGAAGCCTTTGCCGGGAAGCAAGCAATATATAAAAGCTAAGTTATTAGAATTTGAGCAGTTCAAATTTTTAAATTTTAGTTGTCTTCCTTAAACAATCACGCTTTGTATGGAAAACCTGTGCGCGGAGGAACCTACCCGTGGCTAGCCGCACCCTTATCTTGTTTTCGAATACGCTCAACGACTTAAGTGAGCTGCGACAAGTGTCACGCCCTTGTTTCGTTTTCGAGTTCACTCAACAAGCTAAGTGCGTTGCGACTAGCTGCGGCAAGGTTGCTTGCCGGTAAGACCTTGGCCAGCAGGCTGCTCAGAGTCCAGCACTCAGCACTCGCGGCAAAGGGCCCTTGCCGGCAAGCTCCCTGGAAGCGTAGGGTGAAAAGCATACAAAGTAAAAGACCAAGACAAGGGAGATAACATTGCACTAATTGATCAAAAATAAGATAAATATCTTACAAGAGATAACTTTTCGCAATGACTAATAAGTTCATGGCACACTATGCAGCAACAAAAGAGATGAAGAAGAGGAGGCCTAATCTACGCGGTCGCCCTCAATCCTAGAGATCTTGTTCACTTTGGCGATAATGTGGGCGACCTGCGCCTTCAGCGCCTCCATATCCGCGTCGGCCGGCAAGCTTCGGAGAACGTTGACGAGATTTATACCAGGATTGCGGTACACTATCTTCGTCAGAACGCGCTCCAAGGTTCCCGCGCAAAGCTGGCGTGACTCCTCGGCCAGTTGCGCGGGAAGCTTCTTCTGAAGATTTGCAAGAGCCGGTGCGATCCCTCTGAAGAAAAGGCTGAGCTTGGCGCTGTGGGGGAGGTTTGGATCCGGAGAGTATATGAGATGCTCAACCCTCAGCGCCAACAGCTCTTTGTCGATGTTAGTTGCAGAAGCCACCAAGTCATCGGTCCATACCTCGACGGTCCGGCGGAAGTTCTCAGCCGCAGTGGTGGCGCTCTCCACCAAGCCTCGCTCCCTGCGGAGCTCGTCCTTCAGCTTAGTTTCCCGGTCCCGGACGGCGTCGAGCGAGTCCTTCAACGTGGAAACCTTCAGTTCTAGATCTGCAATTGAATCCTTGGCGGCCTTCAGCTCGTCGCCCTGCTTGGAGAGGCGCACCTGGAGTTCAGAGTTAGTGTGGGCGTCCTTCTCGCGCTCTGTGTTGAGCGCGGTGACCCTCTCCACGCTCGCTTTCAGGAACTCCTCCAGCTGCGCCACTTTGGCCTCGAGCTCCTTCTTGGCGGTCTCTGCTGTGGCGGCGACGGCCTTCGCCTCCTTCAGCTCTCCGCCAAGGGCCTGCTCCCGGGCGGTAAGGTCTTCCTCGTGAGCGTCGAGGTTGACCTTCCTTTGGGTGAGCTCTCCCTCTCGTCGGGACAGCTCTTCTCCGGCGAGTCACTGCTGCTCCTCGGCCTCGGCTTTCTCCAAGAGCCACTCCTGGTACTCCCCGGCGAGCCTCTCGCGCTCCTCCGCCACGTCGCGGAGAGCCGCCTGGTTGGCGGCGCGGAGCTCAGCCGCGCGTTTCTCCATGTCAGCGGCGGCCTTGGCGGTGAGGGCCTCCCGAGACTCGAGCTTCGCCTGCCTGGCCCGGTAAAGGGCCAGGAGCCGGTGAAGCAGCTTCTCCTCCTCGGGCTCGTCACCTCCGCCAGGCGCCTCGACGATCTTCAGCCCCGCGGAGGCGAGGACCTCTCCATCGAAGGCCTCTCCCTCCTCGGGGGCTCGCGACGAGGACCCCCACGGCACTTGGATGAAGACGCCGTTGGGGGCCTCAAGGTAGTAGGCGGGCTGCTCCTTCTCGGTGGAGGGGTCGGCGGCCGGCGCAGCGCTCGACGCTCCTGCCGCCTCCGGGCCGGCAGTATGGCCGCCGTCCCCCTCTCTGGTCGCTGCGTCTGCGGTCGGAGCAGTCTCCTCCGCAGCAGGCTCGGCGGCTCCCGCCGTGTCTTCAACGACAGGGGCGTTGCCGCCGTCGCCCTGCGCGCCCTCCTCCTCGACGACAACCTCCGTCTCCATCTGCTCTGGGGGAGGAGGATCTAGAAGAAGAAGAAGAAAAAGAAGAAGAAGTTCAAGCAAATATCCAAAAAAGACGAATCCAAGAAGACAAGATTACAAAACTTACCTTGACGGACTTCGTCGTCGGCGGGCTCCCTCGCCGGGGAGCTCTCCCTTGGCGGGGTGGCCACCCTCGCCGGGGTACTCGCCCTTGGCGGCGTACCCGCCCTTGGCGGAGCACTCTCCCTCGCCGGAGAGTTCGTCCTTGGCGGGGACGGCGGGGCCTGCGGCTCCTCGGGAGCGGTCTCCGGATGCTCCTGTAGCTGCGGCTCCACCCCTGCACAAGACAATCAAGACAAAAACAAGAACAACAAGGTGTTAGTTTAAACAAGATCCTCAAGCGCGCCCGACGAGTGGAAAGATCAAACCCAGACTTAAGCTGGGGGCTGCGCTGGGGGCTGCTCCTCGGAGCAGCGCTCGGGTCCGGCAAGCTCGTCGCTGGGGTGTCCCCTGTCGCCGCGACGGGCGAGTCGTCCTCGACCTCGACGACGGGAACCTTGGCCTTCTTCGCCGCTCGCTGGGCCAAGGTCCTGAAATCAAAGCAAGAAGCAAAAATCAGAATCATCGAAAGAAGAATCAAGACAAAGTTGAAGAAAATACAAAGCTCCAAGTCCTTACTCCTGTTCCTCGTCGTCGTCGTTGCCGCTCAGGGCGGAGAAGTCGAACGCCACCTGAGGCGCGTCCGCGCGAGGAGCAGGAGGCGAAGGCTCCCTCGGGCGCTTGGCGGCCCCCGGGGTTGGGGGCTGCGAAGACGCGGCCCCTGTGGACGCCGAGGCCCGGGGAGCGGGCGGAGCAGCCGCTCCGCTCTGCGAAGACCCTCCTCCGCTTGGCGCTGATGTACGGGGCGCCTCCGTCGTAGCCTGCGTGCGGGGTGCCTCCGGCACGGTTGGCGCGCCGGGCGCTCCCGTCGCGGCTTGGCTCCCCCGGGTAGCTCGTGCCGCCCGGCGAGCTGGTTGTTGTCGGGGCGCCTGCGCCCTCGTCCCCGTCGTCGCCTTGCGGAGGCGCTTCAGCGGAGATCGCCTGGGACTTGCCCGTGGCGGGGAGGTCTCCGATGAGGAAGAGACGTCGTCGTTGTAGAGCTCCAGAGATCCATCGGAGTCCTCGCCGGCCCCGGCGTCCTCCTCCTCCTCATCGGCCGGCTCGCTGGGCCCGGCGCCCTGCCCTGCGGTCGCGCTCCCTCCGGCGCCTCCGCTCCTTCCGGCGCCTCTGTTTCCTCCGACAACCTCGCCCCTTGCCGCGGCCTCGGTCACAACTCCGGGGATCCCGGCGTGCCTCAGAGAGGGGACCCCGGCGAGCTTGTCGGGCGGAAGCTTCAGCAGCCTGCGGATCTCCGCCTCCTCTGCTTGGCAGGACGCTTCCGCAGCCTCTGCCTCTTCAACCGTGAAGCCAAACTCCCCTGCCGCTGCGGCTGCGGCGGCCTCTTCTACCCGGGAAGCTATATAGGCAATCTCCCGGTCAGTGGTGTCTCGAGTGAGCCCCTTGATCTCATCCTTGTTCTTCGCCACCTCCAACAGGTTGTCGAAGAAGCTCATGATGATGTCTGGCTTGGGCGGAATCCATGTGCGGTCGACGCCATGCGAGTCACATGCGGGCATCATGGCGCGAAGGGAATCCCGGGCCGTGCTGTTGCATAAGGGCACCACTCCCCGGGGAGCTCTGAACCACTCTGGGTGGGCCGGGTCGTGCTTAAAGAGTTCCCGGACCATCCCCTTCAGCTCCAGCGATGTGAAGTTGAAGTTTAGCCCTGGGCGCAGTCTCATTATGTCCGCCGTGTTGCCGTACTCCCATGCTGGCCTCTTCCTATCCTGTAGAGGGGCAATGCGGGCGGAGGAAATCTGCTCCTACCTCTCCGACGGACAACTTAGCTACCCGGAGACGAAGAATTCTGACGAGGGCGACGTTGAGCTTGATGTCGTCCGAGTCCAACTCACTCCAGTCCCTGCCGCGCACGATGGATGTTGTGCGCAGCGCAGTGAAAGGTTGCGGCTCGTCCTTAACTACCCAGCACCAGTCCGCGCGCCACTCCTCCCACTTGCCGCGGAGCTCCCCTGGCAGGTAGGATTCCTTCCTGTTCAAGCGGAAGACCCAAGAGATTCCTCCGGAGAGGGGAGCGCTGGCCTCTACTCTAGGCGTAAAGAAATGCCTAAAAAGCGCTACATTCGGATAGATCCCAATATAGTTTTTGCACAGATGTGCGAAAACCGCCATCGTGAGGATGGCGTTGGGGGTGAAGTCTAAAGGTGGAGGCTGTAGGTGTTCATGATATCGCAGAAAAATTCAGAAAAGGGGGGACAAAGGCCGCAGTGGAAGAAAGCAGCGAAGAAGAAATACCCGCCGGGGTAATTGTCCTTGGCGGCGGCGGGATAGACTCTGGTCCGAGGATGCGCCTTGGTCTTCTTGGCCCAGAACAAGTAGTACTTGTTCCAGAGCTCCCGCGCGCTGAGCCTCGGCGCGAAGACGACATTCCTCTTCCGCAGAAGAGCAAGCCTCGCCGCCTGCTTGGATTTTTCCTTCTTGGCCTTCTCCGCCTTCGCCTTCTCGGTCTTCGGGGCCATGGCGGAGGCGGCGAGGGAAGGGGAGCGAAGAGTCCGGCGGCGCCGCAGATGCGGAAGACGGCAGAGGAGGTGTGGAGGCGGAGCGCAAAGGGGAATTTCTGGAGATGGAAGAAGGAGCAATGAAAGCGTAGGAGGGGAACCGCTCCTGCTTCCTCTGCTTTTATGGGGAAGTGGGGGATGTTTCGCTCTTTCCATTAAAAGAACGTGGCCACGTTCCCTCCCACGACGCCGCAATCGACGCGTGCCGTTACGGAGGGACGCGGCGAATGCGGAAGTGGATTCGGCGTGCCGTGGGCCGCGCGTGCCCGTGCACTGTTTTGGGCCTGGCCCAACAGCGCTCGGCGCCGTGTGTGGCCCAGGCCCGGGGGCTCCTGTCGGTGTACTAAGGTAGGGGTACCTCAGTACCCCAACTTGTGCACGGGCAGTAGCAGCTTCCCGCGGCAGGGCTCACCACGTGCTTGCCGGAGACCTTTCTGATCCATATAAAGCCATTCAAAAACAAAGTATACAAGACAGAAGATCAAGGCCCCGGCAAGTGGAGCTTGCCGGGAAGGCCGTCCCAGGCTTAAGATTACCTCACTAGCACAAGACCCTGACCAGAGGAGCTTGCCAGGAAGACTAGAAGATCACCTTTCAGAAGACATGCCTCGGCGCAGCATGCGCCCCGGCAGGGCCCGGGGGGCGACAAGCTTCAGGGCCCGACAAGCTCCCGGACCCGGCAAGGTCAAGACCCCGGCAAGGTGCTTGCCGGGGAGAGTTATGCTGTGTGCCCGCGCTCCAGCTCATCGGTCCACGCGTCGCCCTGGGGCCATTCCAGGGACGCGTGGCGGATGGCTGTGCAGCCTGGGGGACACGGTGGCACTCCACGGTGATAAAGCTATCGCCGTGGCAAACGGAGACGCAAGGGCTGGCGCTTTTGGGGTCGACGGCGACGGGCATTAAATGCTCTTGTCCCCCACTGTCAAAGTAGGTAATGACCACTATTCCCGCACTGTTACAACTACCACCACTATTACAATTTTACCCTTTCTCCTACGTTGACGCCTGTCGGTGACCCCTTGAGCTATAAAAGGAGGCCCATGCACAATGTAGAAAGGGTTCGGAACCTAGATTGCTCATTTGCTCGGTGTAGCTAGTTCTTCAAGCTCCCGAGCTCTCCAACTCAATACAAACTAAGCAGGAGTAGGGTTTTACGCGTCTATCGCGGCCCGAACCTGGGTAAACTGCCCGCGTGCTCTCCACGATCTGCTCTTCGTGCTCCCTCCGCTCCCTCACTGCAACGACAAGGGGCTCCGGTCCCATAGGTGCTCGTGGTGGACAGTTTCCCCCGACAGCTTGGTATGACTCCTAGGTCGGTGATGAACTCCTTCATCCAGACCCCTTCTTGTGCTGCTTCGCAAGCAGCTATGTACTCCGCTTCACATGTAGAATGCGCCACGACGCTCTGCTTGCAACTGCACCAGCTGACTGCTCCAACATTCAAAATATACACGTATCCGGTTTGTGACTTGGTGTCATCCAGATCTGTGTCGAAGCTAGCATCGACGTAACCCTTTACGACGAGCTCTTCGTCACCTCCATGGACGAGAAACATATCCTTAGTCCTCTTCAGGTACTTTAGGATGTTCTTGACCGCTGTCCAGTGTTCCATACCGGGATCACTTTGGTACCTCCCTACCAAACTTATGGCAAGGTTCACATTAGGTCTGGTACACAGCATGGCATACATGATAGAACCTATGACTGAGGCATAGGGAATGACACTCATCTTTTCTCTATCTTCTGCCGTGGTCGGGGACCGAGCCTTGCTCAATCTCATACCTTGCAAAACAGGCAAGAACCCCTTCTTGGACTGATCCATATTGAACTTCTTCAATATCTTGTCAAGGTATGTGCTTTGTGAAAGACTAATGAGGCGTCTTGATCTATCTCTATAGATTTTGATGCCTAATATGTAAGCAGCTTCTCCAAGGTCCTTCATTGAAAAACTCTTATTCAAGTAGGCCTTTATACTTTCCAAGAATTCTATATCATTTCCCATCAGCAATATGTCATCCACATATAATATGAAAATGCTACAGAGCTCCCACTCACTTTCTAGTAGATACAGGCTTCTCCCCAAGTCTGTATAAAGCCAAACGCTTTGATCACATCATTAAAGCGAATATTCCAACTCCGAGATGCTTGCACCAGCCCGTATATCGAGCGCTGGAGCTTGCATACCTTGTTAGCATTTTCTGGATCGACAAAACCTTCCGGCTGCATCATATACAGCTCTTCCTTGAGGAAGCCATTAAGGAATGCCGTTTTGACGTCCATTTGCCATATCTCATAATCATAGAATGCGGCAATTGCTAACATGATTCTGACTGACTTCAGCATCGCTACGGGAGAGAAAGTCTCATCGTAGTCAATCCCTTGAACTTGTCGATAACCCTTAGCAACAAGCCGAGCCTTATAGATGGTCACATTACCATCCGTGTCTGTCTTCTTCTTAAATATCCATTTTTTTCTATGGCGTGCCTATCATCGGGCAAGTCCACCAAAGTCCATACTTTGTTTTCATACATGGATTCTATCTCGGATTTCATGGCTCCAAGCCATTTATTGGAATCCAGGCCCGCCATCGCTTCTTCATAGTTCGAAGGTTCACCGTTGTCTAACAACATGATTTCCATGACAGGGTTGCCGTACCACTCTGGTGCGGAATGTGTCCTTGTGGACCTTCGAAGTTCAGTAGTAACTTGATCTGTATCTTCATGATCATCATCATTAACTTCCTCCCTTGTCGGTGCAGGCACCTCAGGACCAATTTCCTGCGCTGCGCTACTTTCCGGTTCGGGAGGGGTGACTGTCACCTCATCCAGTTCTACTTTCCTCCCACTCACTTCTTTCGAGAGAAACTCTTTCTCCAGAAAGGATCCATTCTTGGCAACAAAAACTTTGCCTTCGGATCTATGGTAGAAGGTGTACCCAATCGTTTCCTTTGGGTATCCTATGAAGACGCATTTTTCCGATTTGGGTTTGAGCTTTACAGGTTGAAGTTTCTTGACATAAGCATCGCAACCCCAAACTTTTAGAAATGACAGCTTAGGTTTCTTGCCAAACCAAAGTTTATATGGTGTCGTCTCAACGGATTTCGACGGAGCCCTATTTAAAGTGAATGCGGCAGTCTCTAAAGCATAACCCCAAAAAGATAGCGGTAAGTCGGTGAGAGACATCATAGATCCCACCATGTCCAACAGGGTACGATTTTGACGTTCGGACACACCGTTACGCTGAGGTGTTCCGGGCGGTGTCAATTGTGAAACAATTCCACAGTTCCTAAGGTGCGTGCCAAATTCATGACTTAAATATTCACCCCCACGATCCGATCGCAAGAACTTTATTTTTTTGTCACGTTGATTCTCAACCTCATTCTGAAATTCCTTGAACTTTTCAAAGGTCTCAGACTTGTGCTTCAACAAATAGATATACCCATATCTACTCAAGTCCACCGTGAGGGTGAGAACATAACGATAGCCTCCGCGAGCCTCAACACTCATTGGACCGCACACATCGGTATGTATGATTTCCAATAAGTTGTTTGCTCGCTCCATTGTTCCGGAGAACGGAGTCTTGGTCATCTTGCCCAAGAGGCATGGTTCGCACGTGTCAAATGATTCATAATCCAGAGACTCCAGAAGTCCATCAGCATGAAGCTTCTTCATACGTTTGACACCAATATGACCAAGGCGGCAATGCCACAAGTATGTGGGACTATCATTGTCAACTTTACATCTTTTGGCATTCACACTATGAATATGTGTATCATCACGATCGAGATTCATCAAAAATAAACCATTGACCAGCGGGGCATGACCATAAAACATATCTCTCAAATAAATAGAACAACCATTATTCTCGGATTTAAATGAGTAGCCATCTCGCATCAAACGAGATCCAGATACAATGTTCATGCTCAAAGCTGGTACTAAATAACAATTATTAAGGTTTAAGACTAATCCCGAGGGTAGATGTAGAGGCAGCATGCCGATGGCGATCACATCGACCTTGGAACCATTCCCGACGCGCATCGTCACCTCGTCCTTCGCCAGTCTCCGTTTATTCCGGAGCTCCTGCTTTGAGTTACAAATATGAGCAACTGCACCGGTATCAAATACCAAGGAGCTACCACGAGCGCTGGTAAGGTACACATCAATAACACATATATCATATATACCTTTGACGTTGCCGGCCTTCTTGTCCGCTAAGTATTTGGGGCAGTTCCGCTTCCAGTGACCTGTTCCCTTGCAATAAAAGCACTCAGTCTCAGCCTTGGGTCCATACTTTGGCTTCTTCTCGGCAACTGGCTTACCGGGCGCGGCAACTCCCTTGCCGTCCTTCTTGAAGTTCTTCTTACCCTTGCCCTTCTTGAACTTAGTGGTTTTATTGACCATCAACACTTGATGCTCTTTCTTGATCTCCACCTCCGCTGATTTCAGCATTGAATACACCTCGGGAATGGACTTCTCCATCCCCTGCATATTGAAGTTCAACACGAAGCTCTTGTAGCTAGGTGGGAGCGACTGGAGGATTCTGTCAACGACCGCTTCGTCCGGGAGATTCATTCCCAACATGAGACAAGCGGTTGTGCAACCCAGAAATCTTGAGTATGTGCTCACTGACAGAACTGTTTTCCTCCATCTTACAGCTGTAGAATGCGTCGGAGACGTCATATCTCTCGACTCGGGCATGAGCTTGGAAAACCATTTTCAGCTCTTCGAACATCTCATATGCTCCGTGATTCTCAAAACGCTTTTGGAGCCCCGACTCTAAGCTGTAAAGCATGCCGCATTGAACCAGGGAGTAATCATCACAACGCGACTGCCAAGCGTTCATAACGTCTTGGGTCGCCGGGGGAACGGGTGCATCACCTAGCGGTGCTTCAAGGACATATGATCTCTTGGCAGCTATGAGGATAATCCTCAGGTTACGGACCCAATCCGTATAGTTGCAACCATCGTCTTTCAGCTTGGTTTTCTCTAGGAACGCGTTGAAGTTGAGGGAAACTTGAGCGTGGGCCATTTGATCTACAAGAGATGTTGTAAAGAATTTAGACTAAGTTCATGATAACTAAGTTCATCTTAATCAAATTTTAATGAACTCCCACTCAGAATGACATCTCTCTAGTCATCTAAGTGATACACGATCCGAATTGACTAGCCCGTGTCCGATCATCACGTGAGACGGACTAGTCATCAACGGTGAACATCTTCATGTTGATCGTATCTTCTATACGACTCATGTTCGACCTTTCGGTCTTCCGTGTTTCGAGGCCATGTCTGTACATGCTAGGCTCGTCAAGTGAACCCTAAGTGTATTGCGTGTGTAAATCTGGCTTACACCCGTTGTATGCGAACGTTAGAGCCTATCACACCCGATCATCACGTGGTGCTTCGGAACAACAATCCTTAGCAACTGTGCACAGTTAGGGGGAACACAATTCTTGAAATTTTTAGTGAGAGATCATCTTATTTACTACCGTCGTTCTAAGTAAACAAGATGCATAAACATGATAAACATCACATGCAATCAAATAAAGTGACATGATATGGCCAATATCATCTTGCTCCTTCGATCTCCATCTTTGGGGCACCATGATCATCTTTGTCACCGGCTCGACACCATGATCTCCATCATCGTATCTTCATAAAGTCGTCACGCCAACTATTACTTCTACTACTATGGCTAACGTTTAGCAATAAAGTAAAGTAATTACATGGCGTTATTCACTGACACGCAGGTCATACAATAATTAAGACAACTCCTCTGGCTCCTGCCGGTTGTCATTTTCATCGACATGCAAGTCGGGATTCCCTATTACAAGAACAAGATCAATCTCATACATCACATATATCATTCATCACATCTTCTTGGCCATACCACATCACATAGCACATGCTGCAAGAACAAGTTAGGCGACCTCTAATTGTTGTTGCAAGTTTTTACGTGGCTTCTATAGGTTTTCTAGCAAGAACGTTTCTTACCTACGCCAAAACCACAACGTGATTTGTCAATTTCTATTTACCCTTCATAAGGACCATGTTCATCGAATCCGATCCGACTAAAGTTGGAGAGACACACACCCGCCAACCACCTTATGCATCTAGTGCATGTCTGTCGGTGAAACCAGTCTCACGTAAGCGTACGTGTAAGGTCGGTCCGGGACGCTTCATCCCACGATGCCGCCGAATCAAGATTGGACTAGTAACGGCAAGAAAAATGAGAAAACTCAACGCCCACAACTTGTTTGTGTTCTAGTCGTGCAAGATGCTACGCAAAGACCTAGCTCAGATGCCACTGTTGGGGAACGTAGCAGAATTCAAAAAATTTCCTACGCATCACCAACATCAATCTAAGGAGTCATCTAGCAACGAGCATAATGGAGTCTATCTACATACCCTTTTGTAGATCGTGTGCGGAAGTGTTCGAAGGAACGTGGATGAAGTAGTCGTACTCTTCGTGATCCTCGTCATCGATGAACCCAGCGCCGAACGGACGGCACCTCCGCGTTCAACACACGTACGGTACAGCGACGTCTCCTCCTTCTTGATCCAGCAAGGGGGGAGGAGAGGTTGACGGAGATCCAGCAGCACGACGGCGTGGTGGTGGATGCAACAGGAAAACCTGCAGGGCTTCGCCGGCGCCCTGCAAGAGGAGACGGAAGTGTGACGGGAGGGGGGAGAGGCGCCAGAGGCTTGGGGTGCGGCTGCCCTCTCCCCCCCCCCCCACTATATATAGGGGCCAGGGGGGCCGGCCCTAGGAGAAGCAATCTCTTAGGGGGCGGCGGCCAGGGGGGAGACTTGCCCCCCAAGGCATAGGGGGCGCCCCCTCCCCCTAGGGTTTCAACCCTAGGCGCATAGAGGGGGCCATGTGGTGCGCCAGCCCACCAGGGGCTGGCCCTTTCCCCCTTGCGGCCTATGGGGCCCTCCGGGATGGGTGGCCCCACCCGGTGGACCCCCGGGACCACCGGAGGGTCCCGGGACACTCCCGATGACCCCCGGAATTCACCCGATGGCCGAAACTGGACTTCCTATATATCATTCTTTACCTCCAGACCATTCCGGAACTCCTCGTGACGTCTGGTATCTCATCCGGGACTCCGAACAACATTCAGGTTTCCATGTGCATGTATCTCTACAACCCTAGCGTCACCGAACCTTAAGTGTGTAGACCCTACGTGTTCGGGAGACACGCAGACATGACCGAGACGACTCTCTGGTCAATAACCAACAGCGGGATCTGGATACCCATGTTGGTTCCCATGTGTTCCTCGATGATCTCATCGGATGAACCACTGTGTCAAGGATTCACTCAATCCCGTATGTTATTCCCTTTGTCTATCGGTACGGTACTTGCCCGAGATTCGATCGTCGGTATGCCCGATACCTTGTTCAATCTCGTCATGGCAAGTCTCTTTACTCGTTCCGTAATCCATCATCCCGTGACTAACTCCTTAAGTCACTTTGAGATCATTATGATGATGTCTTACCGAGAGGGCCCAGAGGTACCCATCCGTCATACGGAGTGACAATATCCCAGTCTCGGTTCGTACCAACTCAACAGACACTTTCGGAGATACCCGTTGCATACCTTTATAGCCACCCAGTTACGTTGTGACGTTTGGCACACCCAAAGTATTCCTACGGTATCCGGGAGTTGCACAACCTCATGGTCTAAGGAATAAATACTTGACACTAGAAAAGCTTATCCATTACGAACTATACGATCCCGTGCCAGGCTCAAGATTGGGTCTTGTCCATCACATCATTCTCCTAATGATGTGACCCCGTTATCAATGACATCCTATGTCCATTGTCAGGAAACCGTGACCATCTGCTGATCAACAAGCTAGTAACTAGAGGCTTACCAGGGACACGTTGTGGTCTATGTATTCACACATGTATCGTTGTTTCCGTACAATACAATTCAAGCATAAATAACAGACAATTATCATGAACAAGGAAATATAATAATAATCCTTTTATTATTGCCTCTAGGGCATATTTCCAACAGCACCATAGTAGCGTAAGTATTTCCCTCAGTTTTTGAGAACCAAGGTATCAATCCAGTAGGAGACCACGCGCCAATCCCTCGCACCTGCACAAACAAAAAAGAACTTTGCAGCCAACGCGATAAGGGGTTGTCAATCCCTTTACGGTCACTTACGATAGTGAGATCTGATAGAGATGATAGATAATATTTTTGGTATTTTTTAGTTCAATAAAACAACAAATAAAAGCGGTAAAAGTAAAGTAGATGTAGATTGATATGTTGAGAATAGACCCGGGGGCCATAGTTTTCTCTAGTGGCTTCTCTCATGATAGCGATATTCTATGGCGGGTAAACAAATTACTGTCGAGCAATTGATAGAAAAGCGAATAATTATGAGACTATCTAGGCATGATCATTATATATAGGCATCACGTCCAAGACAAGTAGACCGACTCCTGCCTGCATCTACTACTATTACTCCACACATCGACCGCTATCCAGCATGCATCCAGTGTATTAAGTTCATACGAACAGAGTAACGCCTTAAGAAAGATGACATGATGTAGAGGGATAAACTCAAGCAATATGATGAAAACCCCATCTTTTTATCCTCGATGGCAACAATACAATACGTGCCTTGCTGCCCCTACTGTCACTGGGAAAGGACACCACAAGATTGAACCCAAAGCCAAGCACTTCTCCCATTGCAAGAACTATAGATCTTATAGGTCAAACCAAACCAATAATTCGAAGAGACTTGCAAGGATATTATCACCACACATAAAAAGTTCAGAGAAGAACCAAATATCTTTCATAGATAACCTTGATCATAAACTCATAATTCATCGGATCTCGACAAACACACCGCAAAAAGAGATTACATCGAATAGATCTCCCCGAAGACCGAGGAGAACTTTGTATTGAGATCTAGAGAGAGAGAAGAAGCCATTTAGATACTAGCTATGGACCCGAAGGTCTGTGGTAAACTACTCACAACTCATAGTGAGGGCGATGATGATGATGATGAAGGCCTCCGTGATGGATGCCCCTCCCGGAACAGGCTCCAAGATGGGATCTCCACGGGAACAGAAGCAACGGCGGTGGAATTAGGGTTTTCTCTCTGCGTATGGAGTTTCTGGGGTACGTAGGTATATATAGGAAGAAGAGGGGCACCGGGGGGCCACAGGGGCTGCCCTCGAGGCAGGGAGCACGCCCTGGGAAGGGGGGCACGCCCCCCACCCTCGAGGGTGGGCCCTCTGTCCTCTGGCTTGTCCCCGAAGTCTTTCGTGCGTGATTTCCTCCAAAAATATCTCCTGCGAAGGTTTCGTTCCGTTTGGACTCCGTTTGATATTCCTTTTCTGCAAAACCCTGAAATAGGCAAAAAAACAGCAATCTGGATTAGGCCTTTGGGTTAGTAGGCTAGTCCCAAAAATGGTATAAAAGTGAATGATAAAGCCCATTAAACATCCAAGACTTCATAAATAATAGCATGGAACAATCAAAAATTATAGATACGTTGGAGACGTATCATGTCTCCCCGCCCCTGCGCGTCGTGGGCCGCTCCAGCCGGCCCACCTCTGCTTCCTCTCCGATCCAGCCCATGGGCCCTAGGTGAGCACCCCCCACCAGCCTTATCTCTCGCCGCGGCACAGTTTAGTTATCTTACGCTCGTTCTGCTTTTTGTGTCTTCTTCTAAAAAAACGACTAAGTCCCTAAAATGTCATAATTTATGTGCATGTTTGAGTGGCTGTAAATTTTTGTGTGATTATCCAAATGAAGCATATGATATGTCAAAATGATTGTTGTGATATGCTCTTCATTTTGTTGTACAGTGGCATGCTTGTTTGAGTTCATCTTGATGCCCTAATCATCGTTGCAAGAGTGATATATGTTTAAAACTGCTGATAACTGTAATTTTGTTGCATGCTTGTGGTGATGATAACTTTGTGCATGTTGGTCCAAATGGAGTGTGTGATATGTCCAAATGTTCATTGTGAAGTGCTCTACATGTTGGTTGCTGTAGCATTCATGTTAGGTGCCATATTGCCATGTCAATCTCTGTTGCAAAAGTGCATGTGGCTGTTAAGTGCTGAAACTTGTTATGAGATGATGATTTGACTTGTTCATAGCTATTGATGTGTTTGTCTTTCATGCCACATGTCAATATGTTTTAGAAGAACAATCATGTCATCTTTGCTGTGGTGCAATCCACTTTTCATGATATGCCTTGTGGTGTTTGCAACAAGCTTGCAAAGTAGCCTACTCGTTGTTGTTGTTTCCTGAGACTTGTTAAAACTGCTAAGTCTAAAACTGTTAAACCTGATGCCATGTTTGCTTGATGCCCCACTCAAATCCATGCATGTTTTAGTATGTCAAATGATCATGTCTTGTTGTCCATGTTATGCTCTATCCATCCATGCCCTTGTTTGCATATGTAGCCCGTTGTAGCTTATTTATTTCTTGCTCTCAAGTTGCTATAAATGTATCTATCAGATTGTTATCAGCATGATCAATTTGGTGAAGCTTGTTGTTATTGATCCATGCCTCCTATGGAGTTGTTTCAATGGAGTTGTTTGATGTATGCTATGTCTATTACATGTCCATGATCTTTATATACTTAGTAGAGTTGATATGCTTGTTGTTTTGTGCCTCTGAAGGCAGCATCGTGATGATGTTTTTCCTTCCCAGATTTTGGCTAAGTCTGAGAAATCTGTAAACTTATTGAATCTTGACATGCTTGTTTAATTGTGTTCCAGCAAGTTTTTGGGTGTGCTCTAAGTTCATGCTTGTTAAGTATCATGTATATTTCACATCCATGCCTCTTGCTATCATGTTTCGGTGCTGTAGTATATATATACCTTGCTCCAAAGTTGCTATGTTGCTGTTTTTGGACAGCTTGTTGTTATATCTTGTTCCACGTGTATGTGTTGAACCGTTGCTCCGTTTTGAGCGTGCCCTATATGAAACTTGTGTGTTTTTGCATGTAGAAGCATATTATCTTGTTGTTTACATGCTTGGAGTGTGTTTGCTTGTTATTTGGATGCATCTTGCATAATTGCCTTGCTTGACTTGTTTTGCTCATATCTTCTAGGCCGTAGCTCCGAATTAAACAAACTTGATATGTAACTTGACTATAATTTCAAGTAGATCATCATGGTGCATGTTAACCTGCTGTTTAACAACTTTAACTTAATGTTTGTTCAGATCTAGATCAATTTCGAAATGTGCATATGAGGACTTACCGGAATTGTTATATGTTGTTTCCGGCCTCATTTAAACTTGTTGGTTTGTGTTGTTCTTGTGTGCCTCATCCCTTGCCATGTTTCGCATCATATAGACTTGTCTTGCATCATACTTGGTTGAGCATCTTGTCATGTTCTTGAGTGCTGTGTTTACCTTGTTGTGTGCTTCTTCTCGCTAGTTCTTTTCCCATTGCGATCGTGAGGATTCGTTTGTCTACACTTGGTCCGTCTTCGCGGCTTCTTCTTCGTCTGCTTATTGGATTCATTCTTCTTCCTTGCGGTATCTCAGGCAAGATGACCATCACCTTGGATACCTTTACTATCATTGCCATGCTAATTGTCTCGATGCTATCGCTATATGTCGCGCTACCTATCTTTTGTTGTCAGCCTCTCCTTGTTGCCATGAAACCTCTAACCTTTGACACCATCCCAGCAAACCGTTGTTTGGCTATGTTACCCGCTCGCTCAACCCCTGTTATAGCGTTGTTAGTTGCAGGTGAAGATGAAGATTGCTCCATGTTGGATCTTTGTTGTTGGAATATCACAATATATCTTATATGTATTAACACACCTATATACTTGGCAATGGGTGGAAGGCTTGGCCTTTTGCTCGGTGTTTTGTTCCACTCATGCCACCTTAGGAGCCGATAAACCGGCATTATGTTCCTTGATTTTGCGTTCCTAACATGGTTGGGTATATGGGGACCCCTTGACAGTTCGTCTTTGAATAAAACACCTCCATCAAGGCCCAACATTGGTTTTAATTTCCCTCATAATAACAACTTAATTAATTAATTAAATTGCATAGGGGGTCGCATCCCCGAGGATTCTTTCTACATAACAGGGGGCCAGTGCTGATGGTGTTGGTCCCAAACTAGAGCCACTTGCGGTGCCACCCAGTTATATGGGGTCTTCGGTTGCTGTACGTAGTGCTCATCCGGACGTGGCCTGAGACGAGATACGCGCGGCTACTATCAGGGTGTCGGCACGCCGGGAGGTCTTGCTGGACTTGTTTTACCATTGTCGAAATGTCTTCTGCACCAGGATTCCGAGCCTGATCGGATTGTCCCTAACATAAGGGGTAATATTATTATTACTTCTGTTGATCGTGAGAGCTTGTGATGGGCTAAGTTGGGACACCCCTGCAGGGTTATGATCTTTCGAAAGCCGTGCCCGCAGTTATGTGGCAGATTGGAATTTGTTAATGTCCGGTTGTAAAAAACTTGACAGAGGATCCGAAATAAAACACACAACCGTGTGAGTAACCATGACCGTCTCTTTTCACTTTGAGAAGAGAACGCGGTGGGGTTATGTTTGACTCAAAGGTAGTTCAGGATCTTTAGCGATCATTACTAGTTTGTGACCGTTTGCGTAGATGTTCATCTTATTCCTGTACTCGTAAGTTAGCCACCGTATATTGCTTACCCGCTGCTGCAACCTCACCATTTAACCTCTTCCTACCCATTAAGCTCTCCTAGTCTTGTTACCCATGGTTATGGGATTGTTGAGTCCTCGTGGCTCACAGATACTACAACACCAATTGCAGGTACAGGTTTCCGATGACTTGACATGAGAGTGATGTTACCTTTTGTTGGAGTTCTTTCTTCTTCTTCTTCGTCAGTCTTGGGCTAGGTTCCTGGTCGGCAGCCTGGGATAGCAGATGGATGTCGTTGTGCTTTTCATGTTTGCATCCGTAGTCGGATGCCTTGTATTGATGTTGTTGTATTCATGTGACTTGTTTGAATTGTTGTATCCCCCTGTATTTATGTAATGGTACGATGTAATGATATCCATCTTGCTAAGCGCCCGTAATGCGGTTCTGCCCCAATCGCGACCGCGTCACGTGATCGGGATAGAATCGCATCTTGGGCCTCACATATGAGAAGTGTGATACGTGATGATTGTTTTGAGATATGAGGATGGTAATATTAGAGTCATGCTAGTAGAGTAGCTGTGAAATTGAGAAATACTTGTGTTGAGGTTTGCAAGTCCCGTAGCATGCACGTATGGTAACCGTTGTGTGACAAATTTGAAACATGAGGTATTTCATTGAGTGTCATCCTTTGTGTGGAGGTCGGGATCGCGCGATGGTTAACTTCTTGGGGAACGTAGTAGAAATCAAAAAAAATCTACGCTTCACCAAGATCATCTATGGAGTCATCTAGCAACAAGGGAGAGGGGAGTGCATCTACATACCCTTGTAGATTGCGAGCGGAAGCGTTCAAGAGAACGTGGATGATGGAGTCGTACTCGTCGTGATCCAAATCACCGATGATCCTAGCGCTGGACGGACGGCACCTCCGCGTTCAACACACGTACGGTGCAGCGACGTCTCCTCCTTCTTGATCCAGCAAGAGGGGAGGAGAGGTTGATAGAGATCCAGCAGCACGACCGCGTGGTGGTGGATGCAGCGGTATTCCAGCAGGGCTTCGCCAAGCAACACTAGAGGAGGGAGATGTGTCACGGGAGGGGGAGGGAGGCGCCAGGGCATAGGGTGCGGCTGCCCTCCCTCCCCCCCCCCACTATATATAGGGGGCCTAGGGGGTGCGCCGGCCCTAGAGATGGGATCTCTAAGGGGGCGGCGGCCTAGGGGGGCTTGCCCCCCAAGTCATGTGGGGCGCCCCCCACCCCTAGGGTTCCCAACCCTAGGCGCAGGGGGGAAGGCCCAAGGGGGGCGCACCAGCCCACTATGGGCTGATTCCCTTCCCCTTTCAGACCATGGGGCCCTCCGGGATAGGTGGCCCCACCCGATGGACCCCCGGGACCCTTCTGGGGACCCCGGTACAATACCGGTGACCCCCGAAACTCTCCCGATGGCCGAAACTCGACTTCCTATATATATAAATCTTTACCTCCAGACCATTCCGGAACTCCTCATGACATCCGGGATCTCATCCGGGACTCCGAACAACATTCGTGTTACCGCATGCATATATCTCTACAACCCTAGCGTCACCGAACCTTAAGTGTGTAGACCCTACGGGTTCGGGAGACACGTAGACATGACCGAGACGACTCTCCGGTCAATAACCAACAGCGGGACCTGGATACCCATGTTGGTTCCCACATATTCCTCGATGATCTCATCGGATGAACCACGATGTCAAGGATTCAATCAATCCCATATACAATTCCCTTTGTCTACCAGTATTGCACTTTCCCGAGATTCGATCGTCGGTATACCGATACCTTGTTCAATCTCGTCATGGCAAGTCTCTTTACTCGTTTCGTAATAAATCATCCCATGACCAACACCTTAGTCACATTGAGCTCATTATGATGATGTCTTACTGAGTGGGCCCAGAGATACCTCTCCGTCATACGGAGTGACAAATCCCAGTCTCGTTTCGTGCCAACCCAACAGATACTTTCGGAGATACCCGTTGTGTACCTTTATAGACACCCAGTTACGTTGTGACGTTTGGCACACCCAAAGTATCCCTACGGTATCCGGGAGTTGCACAACCTCATGGTCTAAGGAAAAGACACTTGACATTGGAAAAGCTTTAGCATTACGAACTACACAATCTTGTGCTAGGCTTAGGATTGGGTCTTGTCCATCACATCATTCTCCTATGTGATCCCGTTATCAATGACATCCAATGTCCATGGTCAGGAAACCGTGAACATCTATTGATCAACGAGCTAGTAACTAGAGGCTTACCAGGGACACGTTGTGGTCTATGTATTCACACATGTATCACTGTTTCCATACAATACAATTCAAGCATGAATAACAGACAATTATCATGAACAAGGAAATATAATAATAACCATTTTATAATTGCCTCTAGGGCATATTTCCAACAGTCTCCCACTTGCACTAGAGTCAATAATCTAGTTACATTGTGATGAATCGAACACCCATAGAGTTCTGGTGTTGATCATGTTTTGCTCGTGGAAGAGGTTTAGTCAACGGATCTGCGACATTCAGATCCGTATGCACTTTACAAATATGTATGTCTCCATCTTCAATATAATTCCGGATGGAGTTGAAACGACGCTTGATGTGCTTGGTCTTCTTGTGAAACCTGGGCTCCTTGGCAATGGCAATAGCTCCAGTGTTGTCACAGAAGAGAGTCATTGGGCCCGACGCGCTTGGAATGACTTCTAGGTCAGTGATGAACTCCTTCATCCAGACTCCTTCTTGCGCTGCTTCGCAAGCAGCTATGTACTCCGCTTCACATGTAGAATGCGCCACGACGCTTTGCTTGCAACTGCACCAGCTGACTGCCCCACCATTCAAAATATACACGTATCCGGTTTGTGACTTGGAGTCATCCAAATCTGTGTCGAAGCTAGCATCGACGTAACCCTTTACGACGAGCTCTTCGTCACCTCCATAAACGAGAAACACATCCTTATGTTGGAAATATGCCCTAGAGGCAATAATAAAAGTATTATTATATTTCCTTGTTCATGATAATTGTCTGTAATTCATACTTGAATTGTATTGTACGGAAACGGCGATACATTTGTGAATATATAGACCACAATGAGTCCCTGGTAAGCCTCTAGTTACCAGCTCGTTGATCAACAGATGATCACGGTTTCCTGATCATGGACATGTGATGTTAGTGATAACGGGATCACATCATTAGGAGAATGATGTGATGGACAAGACCCAATCCTGAGCATAGCACGAGATCGTATAGTTCGTAATGCATAAGCTTTTCGGTGTCAAGTATTTATTCCTTAGACCATGAGGTTGTACAAATCATGGATGCTGTAGGAATACTTTGGGTGTGCCAAACGTCACAACGTAACTGGGTGGCTATAAAGGTACGCATCGGGTATCTCCGAAAGTATCTGTCGAGTTGGTACGAACCGAGACTGGGATATTGTCACTCCGTATGACGGAGAGGTACCTCTGGGCCCACTCGGTAAGACATCATCGTAATGAGCTCAAAGTGACTAAGGAGTTAGTCACGGGATGATGGATTACGGAACGAGTAAAGAGACTTGCCATGACGAGATTGAACAAGGTATCGGGCATACCGACGATCGAATCTCGGGCAAGTACCGGACCGATGGACAAAGGGAATAACATACGGGATTGAGTGAATCCTTAACACAGTGGTTCATCCGATGAAGATCATCGATGAACATGTGGGAACCAACATGGGTATCCAGATCCCGCTGTTGGTTATTGACCGAAGAGTGGTCTCGGTCATGTCTACGTGTCTCCCGAACCCGTAGGGTCTACACACTTAAGGTTCGGTAACGCTAGGGTCATAGAGATACATGCATGTGGAAACCCAAAAGTTATTCGGAGTCCCGGATGAGATCCCAGACGTCACGAGGAGTTCCGGAATGGTCCGGAGGTAAAGAATGATATATAGGAAGTCCAGTTTCGGCCATCGGGTGAACTCCGGGGGTCACCGGGAGTGTCCCGGGACCACCGGAGGGGTCCCGGGGGTCCACCAGGTGGGGCCACCCATCCCGGTGGGGCCCCTAGGCCGCAAGGGGAAGGGGGCTAGCCCCTGGTGGACTGGCGCACCCTACTGGGCCCTCCCTCATGCGCCTAGGGTTGAAACCCTGGGGGAGGGAGGCGCCCCCTATGCCTTGGGGGGCAAGTCTCCCCCCAGGCCGCCGCCCCCCTGCAGATCCCATCTGCAGGGCTTGGCGCACCCCCCTGGCCCCCTATATATATGTGGGGGGATGAGGGCAGCCGCACCCAAGTCTCTGGCGCCTCTCCCCCTCTCGTCACACCTTCCTCCTCCTCCGCAGGGCGCCGGCGAAGCCCTGCAGGAATTCCCGTTGCATCGACCACCACGCCGTCGTGCTACTGGATCTCCGACGACCTCTCCT
>LR738709.1:557001506-557051685 GCA_902687465.1 Secale cereale | reverse complement strand
CCCCCCCCCCCCCCCCTTGCTGGATCAAGAAGGAGGTGACGTTGCTGTACCGGACGTGTGTTGAACGTGGAGGTGCCGTCCGTTCGGCGCTAGATCATCGGTGACGAAGAACGAGAAGAGTACGACTACTTCATCCACGCTTCTTCGAAAGCTTCCGCTCGCGATCTACAAAACGGTATGTAGATGCACTCTAATATGCTCGTTGCTAGATGTCTCCTTAGATGGATCTTGGTGAAAGCGTAGAATTTTTTTTGAATTCTGCTACGTTCCCCAACAGTGGTATCAGAGCTAGGTCTTATGCGTAGCATCTTGCACGAGTAGAACACAAAGCAGTTGTGGGTGTTTGAGTTTGCTCAACTTTCTTGTCGTTACTAGTCTAATCTTGATTCGGCGGTATTGTGGGATGAAGCGGCCCAGGCCGACTTTACACGTACGCTTACGTGAGACTGGTTCCACCGACAGACATGCACTAGATGCATAAGGTGGCTGGCGGGTGTCTGTCTCTCCTACTTTAGTCGGATCGGATTCGATGAACAGGGTCCTTATGAAGGGTAAATAGAAATTGACAAATCACATTGTGGTTTTGGCGTAGGTAAGAAACGTTCTTGCTAGAAAACCTATAGAAGCCACGTAAAAACTTGCAACAAGAATTAGAGGACGCCTAACTTGTTTTTGCAGCATGTGCTATGTGACGTGGTATGGCCAAAGAAGATGTTATGAATGATATATGTGATGTATGAGATTGATCATGTTCTTGTAATAGGGAATCACGACTTGCATGTCGATGAACTTGACAACCGGCAGGAGCCATAGGAGTTGTCTTAATTATTGTATGACTTGCGTGTCACTGAATAAATGCCATGTAATTACTTTACTTTATTGCTAAACGTTAGCCATAGTAGTAGAAGTAATAGTTGGCGTGACGACTTCTTCAAGACACGATGATGAAGATCATGATGATGGAGATCATGGTGTTGAGCCGGTGACAAAGAAGATCATGGTGCCCCGAAGATGGAGATCCAAGGAGCAAGATGATATTGGCCATATCATGTCACTTTAATTGATTGCATGTGATGTTTATCATGTTTATGCATCTTGTTTACTTAGAATGACGGTAGTAAATAAGATGATCTCTCACTAAAATTTCAAGAATTGTGTTTCCCCTAACTGTGCACCGTTGCTAAGGATCGTTGTTCCAAAGCACCACGTGATGATCGGGTGTGATAGGTTCTAACGTTCGCATACAATGGGTGTAAGCTAGATTTACACAAGCAATACACTTAGGGTTTACTTGACGAGCCTAGCATGTACAGACATGGCCTCGGAGCACGGAAGACCGAAAGGTCGAGCACGAGTCGTATAGAAGATACGATCAACATGAAGATGTTCACCGTTGATGACTAGTCCGTCTCACGTGATGATCGGACACGGGCTAGTCAATTCGGATCGTGTATCACTTAGATGACTAGAGAGATGTCATTCTGAGTGGGAGTTCATTAAAATTTGATTAAGATGAACTTAATTATCATGAACTTAGTCTAAATTCTTTACAACATCTCTTGTAGATCAAATGGCCCACGCTCAAGTTTCCCTCAACTTCAACGCGTTCCTAGAGAAAACCAAGCTGAAAGACGATGGTTGCAACTATACGGATTGGGTCCGTAACCTGAGGATTATCCTCATAGCTGCCAAGAGATCATATGTCCTTGAAGCACCGCTAGGTGATGCACCCGTTCCCCCGGCGACCCAAGACGTTATGAACGCTTGGCAGTCGCGTTGTGATGATTACTCCCTGGTTCAATGCGGCATGCTTTACAGCTTAGAGTCGGGGCTCCAAAAGCGTTTTGAGAATCACGGAGCATATGAGATGTTCGAAGAGCTGAAAATGGTTTTCCAAGCTCATGCCCGAGTCGAGAGATATGACGTCTCCGACGCATTCTACAGCTGTAAGATGGAGGAAAACAGTTCTGTCAGTGAGCACATCCTCAAGATTTCTGGATTGCACAACCGCTTGTCTCAGCTGGGAATGAATCACCCAGATGAAGCGATCGTTGACAGAATCCTCCAGTCGCTCCCACCAAGCTTCAAGAGCTTCGTGTTAAACTTCAATATGCAGGGGATGGAGAGGTCCATTCCCGAGGTGTATTCGATGCGGAAATCAGCGGAGGTGGATATCAAGAAAGAACATCAAGTGTTGATGGTCAATAAAACAACTAAGTTCAAGAAAGGCAAGGGTAAGAAGAACTTCAAGAAGGACGGCAAAGGAGTTGTCGCGCCCGGTAAGCCAGTTGCCGGGGAGAAGCCAAAGAATGGGCCCAAGCCTGAAACTAAGTGTTTTCATTGCAAGGGAACGGGGCACTGGAAGAGGAACTGCCCCAAATACTTAGCAGACAAGAAGGCCGGCAACGTCAAAGGTATATATGATATACATGTTATTGATGTGTACCTTACCATCGCTCGTAGTAGCTCCTGGGTATTTGATACCGGTGTGGTTGCTCACATTTGTAACTCAAACAAGGAGCTGCGGAATAAGCGGAGACTGGCGAAGGATGAGGTGACGATGCGCATCGGGAATGGTTCCAAGGTCGATGTGATCGCCGTCGGCACGCTACCTCTACATCTACCCTCGGGATTAGTTTTGAACCTTAATAATTGTTATTTAGTACCAGCTTTGAGCATGAACATTGTATCTGGATCTTGTCTTATGCGATATGGCTACTCATTTAAATCTGAGAATAATGGTTGTTCTATTTATTTGAGAGATATGTTTTATGGTCATGCCCCGCTGGTCAGTGGTTTATTTTTGATGAATCTCGAACGTGATGATACACATATTCATTGTGTAGATGCCAAAAGATGTAAAGTTAATAATGATAGTCCCACATACTTGTGGCATTGCCGCCTTGGTCATATTTGTGTCAAACGTATGAAGAAGCTCCATTCAGATGGGCTTCTAGAGTCTCTTGATTATGAACCATTTGACACGTGCGAACCATGCCTCTTGGGCAAGATGACCAAGACTCCGTTCTCCGGAACAATGGAGCGAGCAACCAACTTGTTGGAAATCATACATACCGATGTGTGCGGTCCAATGAGTGTTGAGGCTCGCGGAGGCTATCGTTATGTTCTCACCCTCACAGATGACTTGAGTAGATATGGGTATATCTATTTGATGAAGCACAAGTCTGAGACCTTTGAAAAGTTCAAGGAATTTCAGAATGAGGTTGAGAATCAACGTGACAGAAAAATAAAGTTCTTACGATCAAATCGTGGGGGTGAATATTTAAGTCATGAATTTGGCACGCACCTTAGGAACTATGGAATTGTTTCACAATTGACACCGCCCAGAACACCTCAACGTAACAGTGTGTCCGAACGTCGAAATCGTACTCTGTTGGACATGGTGCGATCTATGATGTCCCTCACCGATTTACCGCTATCTTCTTGGGGTTATGCTTTAGAGTCTGCCGCATTCACTTTAAATAGGGCTCCGTCGAAATCCGTTGAGACGACACTGTATGAACTTTGGTTTGGCAAGAAACCGAAGCTGTCGTTTCTGAAAGTTTGGGGTTGCGATGCTTATGTCAAGAAACTTCAACCTGAAAAGCTCGAACCCAAATCGGAAAAATACGTCTTCATAGGATACCCAAAGGAAACGATTGGGTACACCTTCTACCACAGATCCGAAGGCAAAGTCTTTGTTGCCAAGAATGGATCCTTTCTGGAGAAAGAGTTTCTCTCAAAAGAAGTGAGTGGGAGGAAAGTAGAACTTGATGAGGTGACAGTCACCCCTCCTGAACCGGAAAGTAGCGCAGCGCAGGAAATTGTTCCTGAGGTGCCAGCACCGACAAGGGAGGAAGTTGATGATAATGATCATGAAGAAATAGATCAAGTTACTACTGAACTTCGAAGGTCCACAAGGGCACGTTCCGCACAAGAGTGGTACGGCAACCCTGTCCTGGAAACCATGTTGTTAGACAACGGTGAACCTTGGAACTATGAAGAAGCGATGGCGGGCCTGGATTCCAATAAATGGCTTGGAGCCATGAAATCCGAGATAGAATCCATGTATGAAAACAAAGTATGGACTTTGGTGGACTTGCCTGATGATAGGCACGCCATAGAAAATAAATGGATATTTAAGAAGAAGACAGACGCAGATGGTAATGTGACCATCTATAAGGCTCGGCTTGTCGCTAAGGGTTATCGACAAGTTCAAGGGATTGACTACGACGAGGCTTTCTCTCCCGTAGCGATGTTGAAGTCAGTCAGAATCATGTGAGCTATTGCCGCATTCTATGATTATGAGATATGGCAAATGGACGTCAAAACAACATTCCTTAATGGCTTCCTCAAGGAAGAGTTGTATATGATGCAGCCGGAAGGTTTTGTCGATCCAGAGAACGCTAACAAGGTATGCAAGCTCCAGCGCTCGATTTACGGGCTGGTGCAAGTATCTCGGAGTTGGAATATTTGCTTTAATGATGTGATCAAAGCGTTTGGCTTTATACAGACTTATGGAGAAGACTGTATTTACAAGAAAGTGAGTGGGAGCTCTGTGGCATTTCTCATATTATATGTGGATGACATATTGCTGATGGGAAATGATATAGAATTCTTGGAAAATGTAAAGGCCTACTTGAATAAAAGTTTTTCAATGAAGGACCTTGGAGAAGCTGCTTACATATTAGGCATCAAAATCTATAGAGATAGATCAAGATGCCTCATCGGTTTTTCACAAAGTACATACCTTGACAAGATATTGAAAAAGTTCAATATGGATCAGTCCAAGAAGGGATTCTTGCCTGTTTTGCAAGGTATGAGATTGAGCAAGGCTCAGTCGCCGACCATGGCAGAAGATAGAGAAAAGATCAGTGTCATTCCCTATGCCTCGGCCATAGGTTCTATCATGTATGCCATGCTGTGTACCAGACCTGATGTGAACCTTGCCATAAGTTTGGTGGGGAGGTACCTAAGTGATCCCGGTATGGAACACTGGACAGTGGTCAAGAACATCATGAAGTACCTGAAAAGGACTAAGGATATGTTTCTCGTTTATGGAGGTGATGAAGAGCTCGTCGTAAAGGGTTACGTCGATGCTAGCTTCGACACAGATCTGGATGACTCTAAGTCACAAACCGGATACGTGTATATTTTGAATGGAGGAGCAGTCAGCTGGTGCAGTTGCAAGCAAAGCGTCGTGGCGGCATCTACATGTGAAGCAGAGTACATAGTTTCTTCCGAAGCAGCGCAGGAGGGAGTCTGGATGAAGGAGTTCATCACCGACCTAGGAGTCATCCCAAGCGCGTCAAGCCCGATGACTCTCTTCTGTGACAACACTGGTGCTATTGCCATTACCAAGGAGCCCAGGTTTCACAAGAAGACCAAGCACATCAAGCGCCGTTTCAACTCCATCCGGAATTATGTTCAAGATGGAGACATAGATATTTGTAAAGTGCATACGGATCTGAATGTCGCAGGCCCATTGACTAAACCCCTTCCACGGGCAAAACAAGATCAACACCAGAACTCTATGGGTGTTCGATTCATCACGATGTAACTAGATTATTGACTCTAGTGCAAGTGGGAGACTGTTGGAAATATGCCCTAGAGGCAATAATAAAAGTATTATTATATTTCCTTGTTCATGATAATTGTCTGTAATTCATGCTTGAATTGTATTGTACGGAAACAGCGATACATGTGTGAATATATAGACCACAATGAGTCCCTGGTAAGCCTCTAGTTACCAGCTCGTTGATCAACAGATGATCACGGTTTTCTGATCATGGACATGTGATGTCAGTGATAACGGGATCACATCATTAGGAGAATGATGTGAAGGACAAGACCCAATCCTGAGCATAGCACGAGATCGTATAGTTCGTAATGCATAAGCTTTTCGGTGTCAAGTATTTATTCCTTAGACCATGAGGTTGTACAACTCCCCGGATGCTGTAGGAATACTTTGGGTGTGCCAAACGTCACAACGTAACTGGGTGGCTATAAAGGTACGCATCGGGTATCTCCGAAAGTATCTGTTGAGTTGGTACGAACCGAGACTGGGATATTGTCACTCCGTATGACGAAGAGGTACCTCTGGGCCCACTCGGTAAGACATCATCGTAATGAGCTCAAAGTGACTAAGGAGTTAGTCATGGGATGATGGATTACGGAACGAGTAAAGAGACTTGCCATGACGAGATTGAACAAGGTATCGGGCATACCGACGATCGAATCTCGGGCAAGTACCGTACCGATGGACAAAGGGAATAACATACGGGATTGAGTGAATCCTTGACACAGTGGTTCATCTAATGAAGATCATCGAGGAACACGTGGGAACCAACATGGGTATCCAGATCCTGCTATTGGTTATTGACCGGAGAGTAGTCTCGGTCATGTCTACGTGTCTCCCGAACCCGTAGGGTATACACACTTAAGGTTCGGTAACGCTAGGGTCATAGAGATACATGCACGTGGAAACCCGAAAGTTGTTCAGAGTCCCGGATGAGATCCCGGACGTCATGAGGAGTTCCGGAATGGTCCGGAGGTAAAGAATGATATATAGGAAGTCCAGTTTCGGCCATCGGGTGAACTCCGGGGGTCACCGGGAGTGTCCCGGGACCACCGGAGGGGTCCCGGGGGTCCACCGGGTGGGGCCACCCATCCCGGTGGGCCCCCTAGGCCGCAAGAGGAAGGGGGCCAGCCCCTGGTGGGCTGGCGCATGATACGTCCAAAACGTATCTATAATTTCTGCTTGCTCCATGCCTCTTTTGGGTGATATTGCTATGATATTTATACACTTCCATACACTTTTGATCATATTTGGACTAACCTATTAACTCAGTGCACCCCAGTGCCAGTTTCTGTTTTCTGCTGCTTTTGTATTTCAGGTTTTCCCATGACGTAAACTGCGAGAAAAATCCCGGAAAAATTATATAAAAAAAAGCGTTCCAGAAGCTTCCCGGCAGCCAAAGTAGAGCCGGAGGGGGGCCACCAGGGCTCCAGGCGCCCTGGTGGCGCGCCCCCCCTCCTGGCCGCGCCGGGGGGGGCGCCTGGGCCCCCCAGGCCTCCGCTGATGCCCCCCTTTGGCATATATTTATATCGTGTCCCGAAACCCTCGAGACGGAAACCCTTTTTCGCGATCTCATCTCTGTTCCGCCGCCGCCGCGCTTCCAAGATCGGGAGCACCAGGAGAACTCTTCCCGGCACCCTGCCGGAGGGGAGGATCACCACCGAGAGCCTCTCCACCACCATGGACGCCTCCCGGATGAGTTGTGAGTAGTCTCCCTTGGACCATGGGTCCATGACCAGTAGCTATGTGATGTTCTCCTCCCCTTCTTGTGCTTCACTAATTAGACCTCGTGAGCTGCCCTACATGATCGAGGCACATATGTAATCCTTATGCTGTTGCTATGTTGAGTTTGCTGGGATCCGATGGATTGTGAGATTATGTTCAGATTGTGTTTGAGTAATATATTTGATTTACCTCTTTTATATTTATGTTCGTAAGTAATTCTTTCATGTTCTCCGTTGTTATTTATTGCTTTGGCCAAGTAGTAGGTAGTGACCCCAAGAGGGAACGTTATGCTCGATTGTGGGTTCATGCCCCTCGATGACTAGCTTGAGTGACAGAAACATGAGTCTAGGGGATGTGTTGTTGCCACAAGGGGGAAAACAACGGTGCTTGTGCCTGCGGGTGCAAGGATTGTTTACTTTACGCAAAGTTCATTTAATGTAGTTGTCTGTTGCTTTGAGTTTACACTATGGGTGGGACTCGCAACTTAATAACAGCGAGATGTTCTGGATAGATATCTCAAGGTGGATGATTAGTAGTAGATGCAGATGGATTTCGGTCTACTTGCCTTGGCGTACCGCCCATGCTTTGAACCTCTACCTTTCTTGTAACATAGTTAGCATTGGTTTGCGCACATAATTCTGTCAATTGCCCAGCTGTAATTCGTTTACCTCACATAGTTGTTTTATCGTCTTTTGGGAGAGCGACATCACTAGTGAACATCATGGGACCCCGGTCCATATTACCATCACTGATCACATCCGCTATTTACTTTCTGTTTTTACTTACTATTTGCAGCAATACCTATCACTATTATCACTTGCGTTTGATCCTTTGTAAACGACAAGGCCGGAGGGATTGACAACCTCTCTGTACTCGTTGGGAGCAAAGTTATTTGTATCTGTGTGCAGGTCCACGTTGATAGCTAATAGCTGGCGCCGTTAGCAGTTGACACCTTCTTGTTGAAACTGGGAGTCTCAGGGGAAATCGATCCTTGGTATCTTTGCCAAGGGAAAACTTCCGCTACACTGCATCTCAAACCTTCCACTTGGGGTAACCAACGAGGGGCGAGAAGCCATCAAGCAAAGTTTTCTGGCGCCGTTGCCGGGGACTCCACTCTTTAAGATAGGGGAGTTGCACGCTATCTTTTATCTTTGCTTTTTAGTATTGTTAGTTTACCTTTCAGTTTTCTTTATGTCTTTTCACTAGTTTTGCTTAATGGAAAACAACAAAAATATGAGAGAGCTTTATAAGCTCTACCTTGCTTTGGGACATGATGTGTTTGAAGAGAAAATTAAAAACCTATGGAACTTTATTATTTGCATAACAATCATGATGGTGGTGATGTTATTAGTATGCTTTCTTTGAGTATCAATATTGCTAATGACATGTAAAGCTCTAAGCTTGGGGATGACACGTTTGATGAACATGATATTTTTAGTCCCCCAACTTTTGAAGAGAAAATTTACTTTGATGATACTTTGCTTCCTATATATGATTACAATGATGAATATGATGTTTTCAATCCACCTACTATTGAGGATAAAATTTATTATGATTATGATATGCCTCCTAAATACAATGATTACCATGATGGTTATGATTGCTTTACTCTCACTATTCCTAATAAGAAAGATTTTGCTTATATGGAGAGTAATGATACCTTTTTGCATGTGGATCATGGTAACAATGCTTTATGTGATGCTTATATTGTTGAGTTTATTCGTGATCCCACTGAAAATTATTATGAGAAGGGAACATATGCTTATAGATATTTCAATAATATCAAGTTCCCTCTCTTTATGTTGAAGGTTTTGAAGCTGCACTTGTTTTGTCTTCCTATGCTTATTGCTTTGTGCTTCAATGAATTATTGTATTGCAATATTCCTATGCATAGGAAGCATGTTAGGCTTAAATGTGTTTGGTATTTGCTTCTTGATGCTCTCTTTTGTTCTGCAACTCTTATTCCTACGAGAGCATCATTAAAGTCTTATGCCTAGCTTAAAGGCATAAAAGAAAGCGCTTTTGGGAGGCAGCCCACATGAATAAAAAAATTATTTTGCTTTTGTTGTGTCTTGTCTTGATGTTGTTACTACAGTAGCATCATCATTGTATCTTTACTTTTCAACTTTGTGCCAAGTGTAGCCTCTGATTGCAAGAAAGTTCAAAAGTTGTGACGTGCTGTCCAGGAAACAGATTCTGTCCTTGGATAGAAAAATTGGTATAAAATCACCAGATAATCTTTTTGGTCTGAATTTTCTCCACAGCGTGCTCTATACAATTTTATTTCGTGCGTCTGTTCTGAGTTTTTTTATTAGAGTTGCAGAAGTGCCCCGAAAAAATCATTTACTACCTGTTGTTCTGTTTTTCACAGATTCTGTCCAGTTTTGCCTTTCCTTCATTTTGCAAACCTTGAGCTTGCTTTTTCTTTGCAAAAACCTTTTGGCAATCTTGAGAAACAGTAGAACTTCAAGAATATCCTTATTTCCAGCAAGGAACAATTATTTTATTATGGGTACTAACCTCGCTAAATCAGATTATGATGAGTTATGTATGAAGGGAGTTTTCAAGTGTGCGAGGGAAGATGATAAAAAGATTCAGGAGTGTCAAGCGCTCAAGCTTGGGGATGCCCCCATGCACCCCCAAGAAATATTCAAGAAGACTCAAGTGTCTAAGCTTGGGGATTCCCCCGTGCATCCCCTTCTCCATCAACATTATCAGTTCGTCTTTCGTTCCACTATATTTTTATCACTTCATGTGTTATGTGCTATTCTTCGAGCGTCTTGCTTTTAGTTTCCTTTTTAGTTTTCTTTAGCTTTTCATAACGAGTCGGAACTCAGCTTTCTTTGTGTGGGAGAGAAACACGCTCCACTTCTACCTAGAACACAACATAGAATTTTCATGTTTATCTTTCCTGTGTATGTTCTTGGTCTTTCAATAGCTACTATCATGCTTAGCTCTTAGTTTTCATGCTTATCTTTTTAAAGAGCTTTTGTTTAGTTGGTTGCTTGAACTCTCTTTAGTTATCATGCTTATCTTATTAAGAGAGTTTGCTTCTGTTGCATGGTTGATATGTCTATGATAAAAATGCTACGTGCATAATGGTGCTTAGTAGTTCATGTTTTCTTATGGTTAGTCTCAAATAGCTGGGGGGTTCCCAATGTGTTATTGGAGTTCCAACATGATTTGTTTGCCTATGATGTGGTATGGTTTAGTAATATCTTCCTTCGAGAATTTATTTTGATTGACTTGGCGTATGCTCACGCATATTTAAGACTGTAAAGAAAGTCTGTCAAGCCTTGATGATCTTTTGTTTCTGAGTAGCGATATAACTTCCATGCCTGATTCAATGTTGCTTTGTCGCTCTGCATGATTATGACCGTCATTGCTCTCTTAGTTGGTCACTCCCAGTCTTTTGCTAACCTCCACCTGTACTAAGCGGACTGACTGCTTGTGCATCCAAAATCTTTTAAACCAGTTATGACATATGAGTCCACCATACCTTCCTATACATGGTATTTACCTGCCATTCCTAACGAAGACTTTCATGTGCCATCTCGAAATTATTCAAAAAAAATGCATTCCTGTTTTGTGCCTCTGTTTTAGTTCATGAGGAGTAGTAGTTAATTCATGATCTTTTTAAGTTGGACAAGCTTCACCCCGGGATTGCATGTCTAATGTGCAAACCCATAACACGAGAAGGAACTGGCATTGAGTGCGCCCGACTCAAAATTAATATAACAAACAAACCCTCCTTCACGCTTTGTTCATGAGAAATCAGAAAACTTTGGCAGTGATAAACAAAGGAGATTAAGAGGATGTGATCGTCCTCATTCGGGAGCCGTTCCTCGAAACTTGTCCATCTCAAGAAGTGATTGAGTTATCTGCTAGCATTCGTTGACGGAACATGCATAATCAAAAATAATAATTATTACCTCTGTTTTTAAAATCAAGAGCTCTGATACATGCTTTGTCTTTGTTTCCGACTACGGGTTTTCAACCTTGCCAACAAAAGCCACGGTTCGAGAGTCTCCACCTTCTTTTAAAGCACCAACTACTAAGAGCATGATTGTCATTCTGAGTGTAATGTGCATTGTCCCAAAGTAGCATTGTCTTTTGCATGATTGTGATATCGTTTATTCTAAAATCATTGTATCTAGTCATCACTTAAACCTTGGAGGTGCCCATGCATTTATGTTTTGCTTCACTAAAGGGGGCAAGCGAGATATCACTTTATCATATTTGCACACCATGCTCATTACAAATCTATTTGATGTTTCAGTATCATATTGTAAAACTTTCAGTTCTTTGTGATTTTCTCATGAGGCAACTTAATTACTACAGATTCATTGTCTCAGTAAGCTTTCGTCATATGACTATGAAAAGTCCTATATGGTTAATAGCATGTCACCACAGAAATTATTCTTGTTATCATTTACCTACTCGAGGACGAGCAGGAATTAAGCTTGGGGATGTTGATACGTCCAAAACATATCTATAATTTCTGCTTGCTCCATGCCTCTTTTGGGTGATATTGCTATGATATTTATACACTTCCATACACTTTTGATCATATTTGGACTAACCTATTAACTCAGTGCACCCCAGTGCCAGTTTCTGTTTTCTGCTGTTTTTGTATTTCAGGTTTTCCCATCACGTAAACTGCCAGAAAAATCCCGGAAAAATTATATAAAAAATCAGCTTTCCAGAAGCTTCCCGGCAGCCAAAGTAGAGCCGGAGGGGGGCCACCAGGGCTCCAGGCGCCCTGGTGGTGCGGCCCCCCTCCTAGCCGCGCCGGGGGGGCGCCTGGGCCCCCCAGGCCTCCGCTGATGCCCCCCTTTGGCATATATTTATATCGTGTCCCGAAACCCTCGAGACGGAAACCCTTTTTCGCGATCTCATCTCTGTTCCGCCGCCGCCGCGCTTCCAAGATCGGGAGCACCAGGAGAACTCTTCCCGGCACCCTGCCGGAGGGGAGGATCACCACCGGGAGCCTCTCCACCACCATGGACGCCTCCCGGATGAGTTGTGAGTAGTCTCCCTTGGACCATGGGTCCATGACCAGTAGCTATGTGATGTTCTCCTCCCCTTCTTGTGCTTCACTAATTAGACCTCGTGAGCTGCCCTACATGATCGAGGCACATATGTAATCCTTATGCTGTTGCTATGTTGAGTTTGCTGGGATCCGATGGATTGTGAGATTATGTTCAGATTGTGTTTGAGTAATATATTTGATTTACCTCTTTTATATTTATGTTCGTAAGTAATTCTTGCATGTTCTCCGTTGTTATTTATTGCTTTGGCCAAGTAGTAGGTAGTGACTCCAAGAGGGAACGTTATGCTCGATCGTGGGTTCATGCCCCTCGATGACTAGCTTGAGTGACAGAAACATGAGTCTAGGAGATGTGTTGTTGCCACAAGGGGGAAAACAACGGTGCTTGTGCCTGCGGGTGCAAGGATTGTTTACTTTACGTAAAGTTCTTTTAATCCAGTTGTCTGTTGCTTTGAGTTTACACTATGGGTGGGACTCGCAACTTAATACCAGCGAGATGTTCTGGATAGATATCTCAAGGTGGATGATTAGTAGTAGATGCAGATGGATTTCGGTCTACTTGCCTTGGCGTACCGCCCATGCTTTGAACCTCTACCTTTCTTGTAACATAGTTAGCATTGGTTTGCGCACATAATTCATTCAAATGCCTAGCTGTAATTCGTTTACCTCACATAGCTGTTTTATCGTCTTTTGGGAGAGAGACATCACTAGTGAACATCATGGGACCCCGGTCCATATTACCATCACTGATCACATCCGCTATTTACTTTCTGTTTTTACTTAACTTTTGCAGCAATACCTATCACTATTATCACTTGCGTTTAATCCTTTGTAAACGACAAGGCCGGAGGGATTGACAACCTCTCTGTACTCGTTGGGAGCAAAGTTATTTGTATCTGTGTGCAGGTCCACGTTGATTGCTAATATCTGGCGCCGTTAGCAGTTGACACCTTCTTGTTGAAACTGGGAGTCTCAGGGGAAATCGATCCTTGGTATCTTTGCCATGGGAAAACTTCCGCTACACAGCATCTCAAACCTTCCACTTGGGGTAACCAACGAGGGGCGAGAAGCCATCAGCGCACCCTACTGGGCCCTCCCTCATGCGCCTAGGGTTGAAACCCTAGGGGAGGGAGGCGCCCCCTATGCCTTGGGGGGCAAGTCTCCCCCCCAAGTCGCCGCCCCCCTGCAGATCCCATCTGCAGGGCTTGGCGCACCCCCCTGGCCCCCTATATATATGTGGGGGGGAGAGGGCAGCCGCACCCAAGTCTCTGGCGCCTCTCCCCCTCCCATCACACCTTCCTCCTCCTCCGCAGGGTGTCGGTGAAGCCCTGTAGGAATTCCCGTTGCATCCACCACCACGTCGTCGTGCTGCTGGATCTCCAACGACCTCTCCTCCCCCCTTGCTGGATCAAGAAGGAGGTGACGTTGCTGTACCGGACGTGTGTTGAACGCGGAGGTGCCGTCCGTTCGGCGCTAGATCATCGGTGACGAAGAACGAGAAGAGTACGACTACCTCATCCACGCTTCTTCGAAAGCTTCCGCTCGCGATCTACAAAACGGTATGTAGATGCACTCTAATATGCTCGTTGCTAGATGTCTCCTTAGATGGATCTTGGTGAAAGCGTAGAAATTTTTTTGAATTCTGCTACGTTCCCCAACACCTTAGTCCTTTTCAGGTACTTTAGGATGTTCTTGACCGCTGTCCAGTGTTCCATACCGGGATCACTTTGGTACCTCCCTACCAAACTTATGTCAAGGTTCACATCAGGTCTGGTACACAGCATGCCATACATAATAGAACCTATGGCTGAGGCATAGGGGATGACACTTATCTTTTCTCTATCTTCTGCCGTGGTCGGGGATTGAGCCGTGCTCAATCTCATACCTTGCAATACAGGCAAGAACCCTTTCTTGGACTGATCCATATTGAACTTCTTCAATATCTTATCAAGGTATGTGCTTTGTGAAAGACCAATGAGGCGTCTCGATCTATCTCTATAGATCTTGATGCCTAATATATAAGCAGCTTCTCCAAGGTCCTTCATTGAAAAACTCTTATTCAAGTAGGCCTTTATGCTTTCCAAGAATTCTACATCATTTCCCATCAGCAATATATCATCCACATATAATATGTGAAATGCTACAAAGCTCCCACTCACTTTCTTGTAAATACAGGCTTCTCCCCAAATCTGTATAAACCCGAATGCTTTGATCACATCATTAAAGCGAATGTTCCAACTCCGAGATGCTTGCACCAGCCCATAGATTGAGCGCTGGAGCTTGCATACCTTGTTAGCATTTTCAGGATTGACAAAACCTTCCGGCTGCATCATATACAGTTCTTCCTTGAGGAAGCCATTAAGGAATGTCGTTTTGACGTCCATTTGCCATATCTCATAATCATAGTATGCGGCAATTGCTAACATGATTCGGACGGACTTTAGCATCGCTACGGGAGAGAAAGTCTCGCGTAGTCAATCCCTTGAACTTGTCGATAACCTTTAGCGACAAGCCGAGCCTTATAGATGGTCACATTACCATCTGCGTCAGTCTTCTTCTTAAAGATCCATTTGTTTTCTATGGCGTGCCGATCATCGAGCAAGTCCACCAAAGTCCATACTTTGTTTTCATACATGAATCCTATCTCAGATTTCATGGCTTCAAGCCATTTGTTGGAATCCAGGCCCACCATCGCTTCTTCATAGTTCGAAGGTTCACCTTTGTCTAACAACATGATTTCCATGACAGGGTTGCCGTACCACTCTGGTGCAGAACGTGTCCTTGTGGACCTACCAAGTTCAGTAGTAACTTGATCTGAAGCTTCATGATCATTATCATTAACTTCCTCCCTAGTCGGTGCACGCACCACAGGAACATCTTCCTGCGCTGCGCTACTTTCCAGTTCGCAAGGGGTGACTGTCACCTCATCAAGTTACACTTTCCTTCCACTCACTTCTTTCGAGAGAAACTCTTTCTCCAGAAAGGATCCATTCTTGGCAACGAAGACCTTGCCTTCGGATCTGAGGTAGAAGGTATACCCAATAATTTCCTTAGGGTATCCTATGAAGACGCATTTTTCCGATTTGGGTTCGAGCTTTTCAGGTTGAAGTTTCTTGTCATAAGCATCGCAACCCCAAACTTTCAGAAACGATAGCTTAGGTTTCTTGCCAAACCAAAGTTCATACGATGTCGTCTCAATGGATTTAGACGGAGCCCTATTTAAAGTGAATGTGGCAGTCTCTAAAGCATAACCCCAAAATGATAGTGGTAAGTCGGTAAGAGACATCATAGATCGCACCATGTCCAACAGAGTACGATTACGACATTCAGACACACCATTACACTGAGGTGTTCCAGGCGGTGTCAACTGTGAAACAATTCCATAGTTCCTTAGGTGCGTGCCAAATTCGTGACTTAAATATTCTCCTCCACGATCCGATCGTAAGAACTTTATTTTTCTGTCATGTTGATTCTCTACCTCATTCTAAAATTCCTTGAACTTTTCAAAGGTCTCAGACTTGTGTTTCATCAACTAGACATACCCATATCTACTTAAATCATCCGTGAGGGTGAGAACATAGCGATAGCCTCCGCAAGCTTCAACACTCATTGGACCGCACACATCAGTATGTATGATTTCCAATAAGTTGGTAGCTCGCTCCATTGTTCCGGAGAACGGAGTCTTGGTCATCATGCCCAAGAGGCATGGTTCGCACGTGTCAAATGATTCATAATCAAGAGACTCCAAAATTCCATCTGCATGGAGCTTCTTCATACGTTTGACACCAATATGACCAAGGCGGCAATGCCACAAGTATGTGGGACTATCATTATCAAGCTTACATCTTTTGGCATTCACATTGTGAATATGTGCAACATCACGTTCGAGATTCATTAAGAATAAACCATTGACCAGCGGAGCATGACCATAAAACATATATCTCATATAAATAGAACAACCATTATTCTCGGATTTAAATGAGTAGCCATCTCGCATTAAACGAGATCCAGATACAATGTTCATGCTCAAGGCTGGTACTAAATAACAATTATTAAGGTTTAAAACTAATCCCGAGGGTAGATGTAGAGGTAGCGTGCCGACGGCAATCACATCGACCTTGGAACCATTCCCGACGCGCATCGTCACCTCGTCCTTCGCAAGTCTCCGCTTATTCCACGGCTCCTACTTTGAGTTATAAATGTGAGCAACTGCTCCGGTATCAAATACCCAGGAGCTACTACGAGCGCTGGTAAGGTACACATCAATAACATGTATATCACATATACCTTTGACGTTGTCGGCCTTCTTATCTGCTAAGTATTTGGGGCACTTCCGCTTCCAGTGACCCGTTCCCTTGCAATAAAAGCACTCAGTCTCAGGCTTGGGTCCATTCTTTGGCTTCTTCCCGGCAACTGGCTTACCGGGCGCGGCAACTCCTTTGCCGTCCTTCTTGAAGTTCTTTTTACCCTTGCCTTTCTTGAACTTCGTGGTTTTATTCACCATCAACACTTGATGCTCTTTCTTGATATCCACCTCCGCTGATTTCAGCATTGAATACACCTCGGGAATGGACTTCTCCATCCCTTGCATATTGAAGTTTATCACGAAGCTCTTGTAGCTAGGTGGGAGCGATTGAAGGATTCTGTCAACGACCGCTTCGTCTGGGAGATTCATTCCCAACTGAGACAAGCGATTGTGCAACCCAGACAATTTGAGTATGTGCTCGCTGACAGAACTATTCTCCTCCATCTTACAACTGTAGAATGCGTCGGAGACGTCATATCTCTCGACTCGGGCATGAGCTTGGAAAACCATTTTTAGCTCTTGGAACATCTCATATGCTCCGTGGTGCTCAAAACGCTTTTGGAGCCCCGATTCTAAGCTGTAAAGCATGCCGCACTGAACCAGGGAGTAATCATCACAACACGACAGCCAAGCGTTCATAACGTCTTGGTTTGCCGGGGCGGGAGCGTTACCTAGCGGTGCTTCAAGGACATATGTTTTCTTGGCAGCTATAAGGATGATCCTCAGGTTACAAACCCAATCCGTATAGTTGCTACCATCGTCTTTCAGCTTGGATTTCTCTAGGAACACGTTGAAGTTGAGGGTAACATGAGCGTGGGCCATTGGATCTACAAGACATATTGTAAAGTTTTTAGACTAAGTTCATGACAATTAAGTTCATCTAAAACAATTTAATGAACTCCCACTCAGATAGACATCTCTCTAGTCATCTAAGTGAGACATGATCCGAATCGACTAGGCTGTGTCCGATCATCACGTGAGACGGACTAGACATCAACGGTGAACATCTTCATGTTCATCGCATCTTCTATACGACTCATGTTTGACCTTTCGGTCTTCCGTGTTCCGAGGCCATGTCTGTACATGCTAGGCTCGTCAAGTGAACCCTAAGTGTATTGCGAGTGTAAATCTGGCTTACACCCGTTGTATGCGAACGTTAGAGCCTATCACACCCGATCATCGCGTGGTGCTTCGGAACAACGAACCTTAGCAACGGTGCACAGTTAGGGGGAACACAATTCTTGAAATTTTAGTGAGAGATCATCTTATTTACTACCGTCGTTCTAAGCAAATAAGATGTATAAACATGATAAACATCACATGCAATCAAAATAGTGACATGATATGGCCAATATCATTTTGCTCCTTTGATCTTCATCTTCGGGGCTCCATGATCATCATCCTCACCGGCATGACACCATGATCTCCATCATCATGATCTCCATCATCGTGTCTTCATGAAGTCGTCTCGCCAAACATTACTTCTACTACTATGGCTAACGTTTAGCAATAAAGTAAAGTAATTACATGGCATTATTTAGTGACACGCAGGTCATACAATAAATAAGACAACTCCTATGGCTCCTGTTGGTTGTCATACTCATCGACATGCAAGTCGTGATTCCTATTATATGAACATGATCAATCTCATACATCACATATATCATTCATCACATTATTTTGGCCATATCACATCACATGGCACATGCTGCAAGAACAAGTTAGACATCCTCTAATTGTTGTTGCAAGTTTTTACGTGGCTGCTATAGGTTTCTAGCAAGAACGTTTCTTACCTACGCCAAAACCACAACGTGATATGCCAATTTCTATTTACCATTCATAAGGCCCTTTTCATCGAATCCGATCCGACTAAAGTGGGAGATACTGTCACCCGCTAGCCACCTTATGCAACTAGTGCATGTCAGTCGGTGGAACCTGTCTCACGTAAGCATACGTGTAAGGTCGGTCCGGGCCGTTTCATCCCACGATGCCGCCGAATCAAGATAAGACTAGTAGCGGCAAGAGAATTGAACAAATCTACGTGTGATGGCCTGGCTTATTAGGGATGATAGACTACTCATATCAATAAGGAATTCCTTCTTTTCCGGGAGCCCATTCGGATAGAACTCCAAAGTTAAGCGTGCTCGGCTTGGAGTAGTTTCAGGATGGGTGACCGACCGGGAAGTTGCTCCCGGGTGCGCACGAGTGAGGACAAAGTGCGCAGAAAAGACTAGTATTGATATGTGAGGCCAGTCTAGATCCCGCCAGGAGTAACGACCACCGGCGGGTGTGTCCGGGGCGTTACACTATGCCCACAACTGCTTTGTGCTCTACTCGTGCAAGATACTATGCATAGACCTAGCTCAGATGCCACTGTTGGGGAACGTAGCAGAAATCAAAAAAATTCTACGCTTCACCAAGATCATCTATGGAGTCATCTAGCAACGAGGGAGAGGGGAGTGCATCTACATACCCTTGTAGATCGCGAGTGGAAGCATTCAAGAGAACGTGGATGATGGAGTCGTACTCGTCGTGATCCAAATCACTGATGATCCTAGCGCCAAACGGACGGCACCTCCGCGTTCAACACACGTACGGTGCAGCGACGTCTCCTCCTTCTTGATCCAGCAAGAGGGGAGGAGAGGTTGATGGAGATCCAGTAGAACGACGGCGTGGTGGTGGATGCAGCGGTATTCCAGCAGGGCTTCGCCAAGCAACACTGGAGGAGGGAGAGGTGTCACGGGAGGGAGAGGGAGGCGCCAAGGCATAGGGTGCGGCTGCCCTCCCTCCCCCCCCACTATATATAGGGGTCCTAGGGGGTGCGCCGGCCCTAGAGATGGGATATCTAAGGGGGGCGGTGGCCTAGGGGGGGGCTTGCCCCCCAAGTCATGTGGGGCGCCCCCCACCCCTAGGGTTCCCAACCCTAGGCGCAGGAGGAAGGCCCAAGGGGGCGCACCAGCCCACTATGGGCTAGTTCCCTTCCCCTTTCAGCCCATGGGGCCCTCCAGGATAGGTGGCCCCACCCGGTGGACCCCCGTGACCCTTCCGATGGTCCCGGTACAATACTGGTGACCCCCGAAACTCTCCCGATGGCCGAAACTCGACTTCCTATATATAAATCTTTACCTCCGGACCATTCCAGAACTCCTCGTGACGTCCGGGATCTCATCCGGGACTCCGAACAACATTCGGGTTACCGCATGCATATATCTTTACAACCCTAGCGTCACCGAACCTTAAGTGTGTAGACCCTACGGGTTCGGGAGACACGTAGACATGACCGAGACGACTCTCCGATCAATAACCAACAGCGGGACCTGGATACCCATGTTGGTTCCCACATGTTCCTAGATGATCTCATCGGATGAACCACGATGTCAAGGATTCAATCAATCCCGTATACAATTCCCTTTGTCTATCGGTATTGCACTTGCCCGAGATTCGATCGTCGGTATACCGATACCTTGTTCAATCTCGTCATGGCAAGTCTCTTTACTCGTTCTTTAATACATCATCCCGTGACCAACACCTTAGTCACATTGAGCTCATTATGATGATGTCTTACCGAGTGGGCCCAGAGATACCTCTCCGTCATACGGAGTGACAAATCCCAGTCTCGGTTCGTGCCAACCCAACAGGTACTTTCGGAGATACCCATTGTGTACCTTTATAGCCACCCAGTTATGTTGTGACGTTTGGCACACACAAAGTATCCCTACGGTATCTGGGAGTTGCACAACCTCATGGTCTAAGGAAAAGACACTTGACATTGGAAAAGCTTTAGCATTACGAACTACACGATCTTGTGCTAGGCTTAGGATTGGGTCTTGTCCATCACATCATTCTCCTAATGATGTGATCCCGTTATCAATGACATCCAATGTCCATGGTCAGGAAATCGTGACCATCTGTTGATCAACGAGCTAGTAACTAGAGGCTTACCAGGGACACGTTGTGGTCTATGTATTCACACATGTATCACTGTTTCCGTATAATACAATTCAAGCATGAATAACAGACAATTATCATGAACAAGGAAATATAATAATAACCATTTTATTATTGCCTCTAGGGCATATTTCCAACATAACTCCTACCAACCCTTCTCCTAGGAGCATGCGTGTAGTACTTTGTTTTGATGACTTCTAGATTTTTGCAATTAGTATGTGAGTTCTTTATGACTAATGTTGAGTCCATGGATTATACGCACTCTCACCCTTTCACCATTGCTAGCCCCTCTTGTACCTCGCAACTTTCGCCGGTACCATACGCGCACATATACCTTCCTCAAAACAGCCACCATACCTACCTATCATGGCATTTCCATAGCCATTCCGAGATATGTTGCCATGCAACTTTCCACCGGTCTGTTTGTTATGACACTTCATCATTGTCATATTGCCATGCATGATCATGTAGTTGACATCGTATTTGTGGCTAGGCCACCATGCATAATTTTTCATACATGTCACTCTTGATTCATTGCACATCCCGATACACCGCCGGAGGCATTCATATAGAGTCATACTTTGTTCTAGTATTGAGTTGTAATATCGAGTTGTAAATCAATATAAGTGTGATGATCATCATTATTAGAGCATTGTCCCAAAGAAAAAAGGGAAAAATAAGGAAAGGCCAAAGAAAAAAAAAGGCCCAAAAAAAGGGACAATGCTACTATCTTTTTACACACTTGTGCTTCAAAGTAGCACCATGATCTTCATGATAGAGAGTCTCTTGTTTAGTCACTCTCATATGCTAGTGGGAATTATCATTATAGAACTTGGCTTGTATATTCCAACTATGGGCTTCCTCAAGTGCCCTAGGTCTTTGTGAGCAAGCAAGATGGATGCACACCCACTTAGTCTCTTTTGTTGAGCTTTTATACATTTATAGCTCTAGTGCATCCGTTCCATGGCAATCCCTACTCACTCACATTGATATCTATTGATGAGCATCTCCATAGCCCATTGATACGCCTAGTTGATGTGAGACTGATACGTCTCCAACGTATCTATAATCTTTGATTGTTCCATGCTATTATTTATGATATCTTGGATCATTAATGGGCTTTGTCATACACGTTTATATCATTTTTGGGACTAACCTACTAACCCAAAGGCCCAGTCCAGATTGTTGTTTTTTGCCTGTTTCAGGGTTTTGCAGAAAAGGAATATCGAACGGAGTCCAAACGGAATGAAACCTTCGGGGGAGATATTTTTGGAGAAAATCACGCACGAGAGACTTGAGAACCACGGCAGAGGGGCCACGAGGTGTCCACGAGGGTCGGGGCGCGACCCCCTTCCCAGGGCGTGCCCCCGTGCCTCGTGGACCCCTCGTGAGTCCCCCGGTGCCCTCCTTCCTCCTATATAAGCCTATGTACCCCGAAACCATCAGCAACAGAGAGAAAACCCTAATTCCACCGCCGTACCCTTCTATTCCCGTGAGATCCCATCTTGGAGCCTGTTCCGGAGCTCCGCCGGAGGGGGGATCCATCACGGAGTGCTTCTACATCATCATCATCGCCCTCACCATGAGTTGTGAGTAGTTTACCACAGACCTTCAGGTCCATAGCTAGTATTTAGATGGCTTCTTCTCTCTCTCTCTCTAGATCTCAATACAAAGTTCTCCTCGGTCTTCGAGTAGATCTATTCGATGTAATCCCTTTTTGCAGTGTGTTTGTCGAGATCCAATGAATTGTGAGTTTATGATAAAGATTATCTATGAGAAATATTTGGTTCTTTTCTGAACTCTTTATGTGTGCTCATAATATCCTTGCAAGTCTCTTCGAATTATTGGTTTGGTTTGGCCTACTAGATCTATAGTTCTTGCAATGGGAGAAGTGCTTGGCTTTAGGTTCAATCTTGCGGTGTCCTTTCCCAGTGACAGTAGGGGCAGCAAGGCACGTATTGTATTATTGCCATCGAGGATAAAAAGATGGGGTTTATATCATATTGCTTGAGTTTATCCCTCTGCATCATGTCATCTTGCTTAAGGCGTTACTCTGTTCTTATGAACTCAATAAGATGCATGCTGGATAGCGGTCGATGTGTGGAGTAATAGTAGTAGATGCAGGCAGGAGTCGGTCTACTTGTCTCGGATGTGATGCCTATATATAATGATCATGCCTAGATAGTCTCATAATTATTCGCTTTTCTATCAACTGCTCGACAGTAATTTGTTTACCCGCCTTAGAATATCGCTATCATGAGAGAAGCCACTAGAGAACACTATGGCCCCCGGGTCTATTCTCAACATATCAATCTACATCTACTTTCCTTTTTCCGCTTTTACTTTCTGTTCTTATAAACAAAAAATACCAAAAATATAAACTATCATCTCTATCAGATCTCACTTTCGTAAGTGACAGTAAAGGGATTGACAACCCCTTATCGCGTTGGCTGCAAAGCTCTTATTTGTTTGTGCAGGTGCGAGGGACTCGCGCGTGGTCTCCTACTGGATTGATACCTTGGTTCTCAAAAACTAAGGGAAATACTTACGCTACTATGTTGCATCTCCCTTTCCTCTTCGAGGGAATACAACGCAAGATCGAGAAGTAGCAAGAAGAATTTCTGGCGCCGTTGCCGGGGAGGCTTACGCAAAAGTCATATACCAAGTACCTATCACAAACCCTTATCCTCCGCATTATTTTTTTGCCTCTCGTTTTCCTCTCCCCCACTTCACCCTTGCCGTTTTATTTGCCCTTCTTCTGCCGTGTGTTTATCGTTCGCTTGCTTCTTGTTTGCTTGTGTGTTGCTTGCTTGTTTGCCCTCATGTCTGAGATGGGGGACGATTTTATCGAGAAGGGTAGTAATGTCGAGGGCAACGTCTAAGTTGACCCCCCGGATGAAGCTACCACTTTACATATTAAGAAGTTCCGGGTTGGTAGCTTCATTGGAAAAGGAGTTCTTCAAGACTTCTTTACTTGTGTCGGTGCTGTGCCCACTATGGGTGGCTCTATTCTTTGCAGAACTAGTAGCCTTGCGGATGATGTATCTATGCTTATAGTAGAAATTGAAAGGCAATTTATCCATATGCATCCCTATATTCAGAGAATCTTTTTGGAGTTTTCTAATATTGAGCATTCTTCTGTTAAGCGTGCAGCTACTATCTTTTTGGCTCATGAATTTAGATTTATCATGAAAGAGGCCAAAAATCTTTGCTCATTACGGAGTAGATGCCGGTCGAGCTCCCATAGAGGCTATCTTGTTCAATCAAGAAGACATAATGCGGTTGCGATCTCCTGATCATGTTGCTTTTAATGAAAACCTTAGAAAAAAGGTTCCTACTGAGGTCTTGATTGATAGAATTTCTGAGATGAACGATGATTTTGCTGTTCAAAACAATGGTTTAGGCTTCTCCCTTGAACGAAGGCTTATGACCTTCTGCCAAAAGAATGCCTATAATGATGAATTGGTTGTCCACTACAAAGGGCCAAAAGAGGAACCTATTCCTCATGAGATTGACGTAGGGGACTTTTGTCCCATTAAATTTAGCCCTTTTGATTACTTTTTCTTCCCACAAAGGAACCTTGCTGCTGAACATAGGGAATATAAGATGAGCTTTCGCGACATATCGTATCATTATAGCATTCCCTAGATCTATCTTTTATCGTGCCTAGCTAGGGGCGTAAAACGATAGCGCTTGTTGGGAGGCAACCCAATTTTATATTTTTTGTTTTTGCTGCTGTTAGGGAATAAGTATTGCATCTAGCTTCTGTTTAGATGTGGTTTCATGTTTTTATTAGTGTTTGTGCCAAGTAGAACCTTTGGGAAGACTTGTGTGAAGTTTATGTGATCTTGTTGTGAAAAACATAATCGTTAGCGCTCGCTAGAATGGTCATCAGATTTTACTGGAGCGTGCTATTGAGTTGATTCTTGTTGCAGATGATTAATAGACAAATTCCTCACGTTTACCAATTTAGTTTGAATTTTTTGGAGTTACATAAGTATGCGAAACCTGCAGATTACTACAGACTGTTCTGTTTTTGACAGATTCTGTTTTCCGTGTGTTGTTTGCTTATTTCAGTGCATCTATGAGTAATATTGGGAGGTATGAACCATAGAGAAGTTGGAATACATTAGGTTTAACACCAATATAAACAAAGAATGAATTCATTGCAGTACCTTTGTGTAGTGATTTGTTTTCTTATACTAACGGAGCTCACGAGAATTCTTGTCTAAGTTTTGTGTTGTGAAGTTTTCAAGTTTTGAGTATTGCTTTGATGGACTATGGAACAAAGAGTAGCAAGGGCCTAAGCTTGGGGATGCCCATGGCACCCCAAGTAAAATTCAAGGACAATCAAAAGCCTAAGCTTGGGGATGCCCCGGGAAGGCATCCCCTCTTTCATCTTCATCCATCGGTAACTATACTTGTAGCTATATTTTTATTCACCACATGATATGTGTTTGCTTGGAGCGTCTTGTATAATTTGAGTCTTTGCTTGTTAGTTTGACACAATTATCCTTGCTGGACACACCTAATTGAGAGAGTTAAATATGGCCTAGGAATTGTTAGAACACTCTATGTGCTTCACTTATATCTTTTGAGTTGAATACTTTTTGCTCTAGTGCTTCACTTATATCTTTTAGAGCACGGTGGTGATAATATTTTGAAGAAATTGTTGAACTCTAATGCTTCACTTATATTCATTTGAGAGTCTATTAAAACAGTATGGTAATGTGTTTAGGCTATTAAACTAGTCTTCACATGATATACAACCAATATCAATGTAGTAAAAACTTTCACACTAAGTGCATTGAATATGATGAGATGTTGGAAGCTTGATAATTGTTTTGAGATATGAGGATAGTGATATTAGAGTCATGCTAGTGGAGTTATTATGAAATTGAGAAATACTTGTGTTATGGTTAGTGATTCCTGTAGCATGCACGTATAGTGAACCGCTATGTGATGAAGTTAGAGCATGAGGTATTTGTAAAGTGTCAACCTTTGTGTGGAGGTCGGGGGCGCGTGATTGTTAACTCCTACGAACCTCCCCCCTAGGATCATGCGTTGATTGCTTTGTTTTGATGACTCGTAGATTCTTGCAATAAGTATATGAGTTCTTATGACTAATGTTGAGTCCATGGATTATACGCACTCTCACCCTTCCACCATTGCTAGCCTCTCTTGTACCCTGCAACTTTCGTCGGTGAAGGAAATATGCCCTAGAGGCAATAATAAAGTTGTTATTTTATATTTCCTTATATCATGATAAATGTCTTTTATTCATGCTAGAATTGTATTAACCGGAAACTTAGTACATGTGTGAATACATAGACAAAACAGAGTGTCCCTAGTATGCCTCTACTAGACTAGCTCATTGATCAAAGATGGTTATGTTTCCTAACCATAGACATGAGTTGTCATTTGATCAATGGGATCACATCATTAGGAGAATGATGTGATGGACAAGACCCATCCGTTAGCTTAGCAACTTGATCGTTTAGTATGTTGCTATTGCTTTCTTCATGACTTATACATGTTCCTATGACTATGAGATTATGCAACTCCCGTTTACCGGAGGAACACTTTGTGTGCTACCAAACGTCACAACGTAACTGGGTGATTATAAAGGTGCTCTGCAGGTGTCTCCGAAGGTACTTGTTGGGTTGGCGTATTTCGAGATTAGGATTTGTCACTCCGATTGTCGGAGAGGTATCTCTGGGCCCTCTCGGTAATGCACGTCATAATAAGCCTTGCAAGCAAATGACTAATGAGTTAGTCACGAGATGATGTATTACGGAACGAGTAAAGAGACTTGCCGGTAACGAGATTGAACTAGGTATGATGATACCGACGATCGAATCTCGGGCAAGTAACATACCGATGACAAAGGGAATAACGTATGTTGTTATGCGGTTCGACCGATAAAGATCTTCGTAGAATATGTAGGAGCCAATATGGGCATCCAGGTTCCGCTATTGGTTATTGACCGAAGAGATATCTCGGTCATGTCTACATAGTTCTCGAACCCGTAGGGTCCGCACGCTTAAACGTTCGTTGACGATGTAGTATTTAATGAGTTATATATGTTGGTGACCGAATGTTATTCGGAGTCCCAGATGTGATCACGGACATGACGAGGAACTCCGGAATGGTCCGGAGATAAAGATTAATATATGAGATAATAGTGTTTGACCTCCGGAGGGGTTCCGGAATTCACCGGAAGGGGTTCCGGATGTTTCTCGAAGTGTTTGGGTACGAGAACACTTTATTTGGGCCAAAAGGGAAAGTACACAAGGTTTTTGGAAGACGCGAAAGGAAGTTTTGCGGAGTCCAGGGGCCAGGCACCAGGGTCCCTGGCGTATGGCCCTGGAGTCCGTGAAGGACTCTTGCCTTTCGGGTGAAACCGACTTTGTGAAGGCTTTTACTCATAATTTCGACCCCAAGGCTCAACATATAAATAGAGGGGTAGGGCTAGCACCCAAGACACATCAAGATACACCAAGCCGTGTGCCGGCTATCCCTACCCTCTAGTTTATCCTCCGTCTAGTTTCTGTAGTGCTTGGCGAAGCCCTGCAGAGATTGTTCTTCATCAACAACCGTCACCACGCCGTTGTGCTGCCGGAACTCATCTACTACTTCGCCCATATTGCTGGATCAAGAAGGCGAGGACATCATCGAGCTGAACGTGTGCTGAACGCGGAGGTGCCGTACGTTCGGTACTAGATCGGGATGGATCGTGAAGGTGCACGACTACATCAACCGCGTTGATAAACGCTTCCGCTTTCGGTCTACGAGGGTACGTAGACACACTCTCCCCTCTCGTTGCTATGCATCTAGTAGATAGATCTTGCGTGATCGTAGGAAAATTTTGAAATACTACGTTCCCCAACAGTGGTATCAGAGCCAGGTCTATGCGTAGATGATATGCACGAGTAGAACACAATGAGTTGTGGGCGATACTAGTCATACTGCTTACCAGCATGTCATACTTTGCTTCGGCGGTATTGTGAGATGAAGCGGCCCGGACCGACATTACGCGTACGCTTACGCGAGACTGGTTTCACCGTTATGAGCACTTGTTGCTTAAAGGTGACTGGCGGGTGTCTGTCTCTCTCACTTTAGCTGAATCAAGTGTGGCTACGCCCGGTCCTTGTGAAGGTTAAAACAGCACATACTTGACGAAACATCGTTGTGGTTTTGTATGCGTAGGTAAGAACGATTCTTGCTAAGCCCGTAGCAGCCACGTAAAACTTGCAACAACAAAGTAGAGGACGTCTAACTTGTTTTTGCAGGGCATGTTGTGATGTGATATGGTCAAGACATGATGAGTTATAAATTTTTGTATGAGATGATCATGTTTTGTAAAGTTATCGGCAACTGGCAGGAGCCATATGGTTGTCGCTTTATTGTATGAAATGCAATCACCATGTAATTGCTTTACTTTATCACTAAGCGGTAGCGATAGTCGTAGAAGCAATAGTTGGCGAGACGACAACGATGCTACGATGGAGATCAAGGTGTCGCGCCGGTGAAGAAGGTGATCATGACAGTGCTTTCAAGATGGAGATCAAAAGCACAAGATGATGATGGCCATATCATGTCACATATTTTGATTGCATGTGATGTTTATCTTATTATGCTTCTTATTTTGCTTAGTACGACGGTAGCATTATAAGATTATCCCTTACAAAATTTCAAGGTACAAGTGTTCTCCCTGAGTATGCACCGTTGCGAAAGTTCTTCGTGCTGAGACACCACGTGATGATCGGGTGTGATAAGCTCTACGTTCAAATACAACGGGTGTAAGCCAGTTTTGCACACGCAGAATACTCGGGTTAAACTTGACGAGCCTAGCATATGCAGATATGGCCTCAGAACACTGGAGACCAAAAGGTCGAGCGTGAATCATATAGTAGATATGATCAACATAAGATGTTCACCATTGAAACTACTCCATCTCACGTGATGATCGGACATGGTTTAGTTGATTTGGATCACGTGATCATTTAGATGACTAGAGGGATGTCTATCTAAGTGGGAGTTCTTAAGTAATATGATTAAATCGAACTTTGATTTATCATGAACTTAGTCCTGGTAGTATTAGCATATCTATGTTGTAGATCAATAGCTCGCGATGTTGCTCCACGTTTATTTTTTATATGTTCCTAGAGAAAACTAAGTTGAAAGATGTTAGTAGCAATGATGCGGAATTGTTCCGTGATTTGAGGGTTATCCTCATTGCTACACAGAAGAATTATGTCCTTATGCACCGCTAGGTGACAGACCTATTGCAGGAGCAGATGTAGATGTTATGAACGTTTTTGACAAAAGCTCAGTATGATGACTGCTTGATAGTTTAAGTGCACCATGCTTTAAGGCTTAGAACCGGGACTTCAAAAATGTTTTGAACGCCACGGAGCATATAAGATGTTCCAAGAGTTGAAATTAGTATTTTATACTCATGCCCGTGTCGAGAGGTATGAGACCTCTGACAGTACTTTGCCTACAAGATGGAGGAGAATAGCTCAACCAGTGAGCATGTGCTCAGATTGTCTGGGTACTACAATTATTTGAATCAAGTGGGAGTTATTCTTCCAGATAAGATAGTAATTGACAAAGTTCTCTAGTCACTATCACCAAGTTAGTAGAACTTCGTGATGAACTATAATATGCAAGGGATGACGAAGGTAATTCCCGAGCTCTTCGCGATCCTGAAATCGGCAAAGGTAGAAATCAAGAAAGAGCATCAAGTGTTGATGGTTAACAAGACCACTTGTTTCAAGTAAAGGGCAAAGGGATAGAAGGGGAACTTCAAGAAGAATGACAAGCAAGTTGTCACTCCCATGAAGAAACCCAAAGCTAAACTCAAGCCTGAAACTAAGTGCTTCTACTGCAAAGGAAATGGTCACTGGAAGTGGAACTGCCCTAGATATTTGGCGGATAAGAAGGATGGCAAAGTGAACAAAGGTATATTTGATATACAGATTATTGATGTGTATTTTACTAGTGTTCATAGCAACCCCTCAGTATTTGATACTGGTTCAGTTGCTAAAGAGTAGTAACTCGAAATCAGAGTTGCATAATGAACAGAAACTAGTTAAAGGTGAAGTGACGATGTGTGTTGGAAGTGGTTCCAAGATTGATATGATCATCATCGCACACTCCCTATACTTTCGGGATTAGTGTTGAACCTAAATAAGTGTTATTTGGTGTTTGTGTTGAGCATGAATATGATTTGATCATGTTTATTGCAATAAGGTTATTCATGTAAGTTAGAGAATAATTGTTGTTCTGTTTACATGAATAAAACCTTCTATGGTCATACACCCAATGAAAATGGTTTGTTGGATCTCGATCGTGTGATACACATATTCATAATATTGAAGCCAAAAGATGCAAGGTTAATAATGATAGTGCAACTTATTTGTGGCACTGCCGTTTAGGTCATATTGGTGTAAAGCGCATAAAGAAACTCCATAGTGATGGACTTTTGGAATCAGTTGATTATGAATCACTTGGTGCTTGCGAACCATGCCTCATGGGCAAGATGACTAAAACTCCGTTCTCCGGAACAATGGAGCGAGCAACAGATTTGTTGGAAATCATACATACTGATGTATGCGGACCAATGAGTGTTGAAGCTCGCGGCAGGTATCGTTATTTTCTGACCTTCACTGATGATTTGAGCAGATGTGGGTATATCTACTTAATGAAGCACAAGTCTGAAACATTTGAAAAGTTCAAATAATTTCAAAGTGAAGTGGAGAATCATCGTAACAAGAAAATAAGAGTTTCTACGATATGATCGTAGAGGTAAAATATTTGAGTTAGCGAGTTTGGCCTTCAGTAAAAACAATGTGAAATAGTTTCACTACTCATGCCACCTGGAACACCACAGTGTAATGGTGTGTCCGAACGTCATAACCGTACTTTATTAGATATGGTGCGATCGATGATGTCTCTTACCGATCTATCACTATCGCTTTTGGGGTTATGCATTAGAGACAGCTACATTCACGTTAAATTGGGCACCATCTAAATCCGTGGAGATGACACCGTATGAACTGTGATTTGACGAGAAACTTAAGCTGTCATTTCTTTAAGTTTGGGACAGCAATGCTTATGTGAAAAAGTTTCAACATGATAAGCTCGAACACAAATCGGAGAAGTAAATCTTCATAGGATACCCAAAAGAAACTGTTGGGTACACCTTCTATCACAGATCCGAAGGCAAGGTCTTTGTTGCTAAGAGTGGATCCTTTCTAGAGAAGGAGTTTCTCTCGAAAGAAGTGAGTGGGAGGAAAGTAGAACTTGATGAGGTAATTGTACCTTCTCCCGAATTGGAAAGTGGAACATCACAGAAACTAGTTCCAGTGATTCCTACACCAATTAGTGAGGAAGCTAATGATCATGATCATGAAACTTCAGATCAAGTTTCTGCTGAACTTCGTAGATCAACCAGAGTTCGTTCCGCACCAGAGTGGTACGACAACCCGGTTCTGGAAGTCATGTTACTGGACCATGATGAACCTACGAACTATGAGGAAGCGATGATGAGCCCAGATTCTGCAAAATGGCTTGAGGCCATGAAATCTGAGATGGGATCCATGTATAAGAACAAAGTATGGACTTTGGTTGACTTGCCCGATGGTCGGCAAGCCATTGAAAATAAATGGATCTTTAAGAGGAAGACTGACGCCGATGGTAATGTTACTGTCTACAAAGCTCGACTTGTTGCGAAAGGTTTTCGACAAGTTCAAGGTGTTGACTACGATGAGATTTTCTCACCCGTAGCGATGCTTAAGTCTGTCCGAATCATGTTAGCAATTGCCACATTTTATGAAATCTGGCAAATGGATAACGAAACTGTGTTCTTTAATGGATTTATTAAAGAAGACTTGTATATGATGCAACCAGAAGGTTTTGTCAATCCTAAAGGTGCTAACAAAATGTGCAAGCTCCAGCGATCCATCTATGGACTGGTGCAAGCATCTCGGAGTTGGAATATATGCTTTGATAAGTTGATCAAAGCATATAGATTTATATAGACTTGCGGTGAAGCCTGTATTTAGAAGAAGTGAGTGGGAGCACTACAACCTTTCTGATAAGTATATGTGAATGACATATTGTCGATCAGAAATGATGTAGAATTTTCTGGAAAGCATAAAGGAGTGTTTGAAAGGAGTTTTTCAAAGAAAGACCTTGGTGAAGCTGCTTACATATTGGGCATCAAGATCTATAGAGATATATCAAGACGCTTGATAAGACTTTCGATGAGTACATACCTTGATAAGATTTTGAAGTAGTTCAAAATGGATCAGTCAAAGAAGGAGTTCTTGCCTGACTTGTAAGGTGTGAAGTTGAGTAAGACTCAAAGCCAGACCACGGCAGAAAAATATAGAGAGAATGAAAGTCATTCCCTATGCCTCAGCCATAGGTTCTATAAAGTATGCCATGTTGTGTACCAAACATGTTGTGTACCTTACCATGAGTTTGTCAAGGGGGTACAATAGTGATCCATGAGTAGATCACTGTACAGCGGTCAAAATTATCCTTAGTAACTGGATGACTAAGGAAATGTTTCTCGATTATGGAGGTGATAAAGAGTTCGTCATAAAGGGTTACGCCGATGCAAGCTTTGACACTAAATCCAGATGACTCTAAGTATCAATCTGGATGCGTATTGAAAGTGGGAGCAATTAGCTAGAGTAGCTCTATGCAGAGCATTGTAGACATAGAAATTTGCAAAATAAATACGGATCTGAATGTGACAGACCCGTTGACTAAACTTCTCTCACGAAGCAAAACATGATCACACCTTAGTACTCTTTGGGTGTTAATCACATAGCGATGTGAACTAGATTATTGACTCTAGTAAACCCTTTGGGTGTTGGTCACATGGCGATGTGAACTATGGGTGTTAATCACATGACGATGTGAACTATCAGTGTTAAATCACATGGCGATGTGAACTAGATTATTGACTCTAGTGCAAGTGGGAGACTGAAGGAAATATGCCCTAGAGGCAATAATAAAGTTGTTATTTTATATTTCCTTATATCATGATAAATGTCTTTTATTCATGCTAGAATTGTATTAACCAGAAACTTAGTACATGTGTGAATACATAGACAAAACAGAGTGTCCCTAGTATGCCTCTACTAGACTAGCTCATTGATCAAAGATGGTTATGTTTCCTAACCATAGACATGAGTTGTCATTTGATCAATGGGATCACATCATTAGGAGAATGATGTGATGGACAAGACCCATCTGTTAGCTTAGCAACTTGATCGTTTAGTATGTTGCTATTGCTTTCTTCATGACTTATACATGTTCCTATGACTATGAGATTATGCAACTCACGTTTACCGGAGGAACACTTTGTGTGCTACCAAACGTCACAACGTAACTGGGTGATTATAAAGGTGCTCTACAGGTGTCTCCGAAGGTACTTGTTGGGTTGGCGTATTTCGAGATTAGGATTTGTCACTCCGATTGTCGGAGAGGTATCTCTGGGCCCTCTCGGTAATGCACATCATAATAAGCCTTGCAAGCAAATGACTAATGAGTTAGTCACGAGATGATGTATTACGGAACAAGTAAAGAGACTTGCCGGTAACGAGATTGAACTAGGTATGATGATACCAACGATCGAATCTCGGGCAAGTAACATACCGATGACAAAGGGAATAACGTATGTTGTTATGCGGTTCGACCGATAAAGATCTCCGTAGAATATGTAGGAGCCAATATGGGCATCCAGGTTCCGCTATTGTTTATTGACCGGAGAGATGTCTCGGTCATGTCTACATAGTTCTCGAACCCGTAGGGTCCGCACGCTTAAACGTTCGTTGACGATATAGTATTTAATGTGTTATGTATGTTGGTGACCGAATGTTATTTGGAGTCCCGGATGTGATCACAGACATGACGAGGAACTCCGGAATGGTCCGGAGATAAAGATTAATATATGAGATAATAGTGTTTGACCTCCGGAAGGGTTCCGGAATTCACCGGAAGGGGTTCCGGATGTTTCCCGAAGTGTTTGGGTACGAGAACACTTTATTTGGGCCAAAATGGAAAGTACACAAGGTTTTTGGAAGACGCAAAAGGAAGTTTTGCGGAGCCCAGGGGCCAGACGCCATGGTCCCTGGCGTCTGGGTCCAGACGCCGGGAACCCTGGCGTCTGGCCCTGGAGTCCAAGAAGGACTCTTGCCTTTCGGGTGAAACCGACTTTGTGAAGGCTTTTACTCCAAGTTTCGACCCCAAGGCTCAACATATAAATAGAGGGATAGGGCTAGCACCCCAAGACACATCAAGATACACCAAGCCGTGTGCCGGCTACCCCGACCCTCTAGTTTATCCTCCGTCTAGTTTCTGTAGTGCTTGGCGAAGCCCTGCAGAGATTGTTCTTCATCAACAACCGTCACCACGCCGTCGTGCTGACGGAACTCATCTACTACTTCGCCCATCTTGCTGGATCAAGAAGGCGAGGACGTCATCGAGCTGAACGTGTGCTGAACGCGGAGGTGCCATATGTTCGGTACTAGATCGGGACTGATCGTGAAGGTGCACGACTACATCAACCGCGTTGATAAACGCTTCCGCTTTCGGTCTACGAGGGTACGTAGACACACTCTCCCCTCTCGTTGCTATGCATCTAGTAGATAGATCTTGCGTGATCGTAGGAAAATTTTGAAATACTACGTTCCCCAACAGCCGGTACCATACACCCACTATATATCCTTCCTCAAAACAGCCACCATATTATTCCTCAAAACAGCCACCATACCTACCCATCATGGCATTTCCATTCCGAGTTATATTGCCATGCAACTTTCCATCGTTCCGTTCATATGACACGCATCATATTGTCATATTGCCATTGCATGATCATGTAGTTGACATCGTATTTGTGGCAAGGCCACCATGCATAATTTTTCATACATGTCACACTTGATTCATTGCCCATCCCGGTACACCGCCGGAGGCATTCATATAGAGTCATACTTTGTTGTAGTATCGAGTTTTAATATCGAGTTGTAATGAAAGTGTGATGATCATCATTATTAGAGCATTGTCCCATGGGAGGAAAGGCTAAATCAATAAAGCCCCTCCGCAAAAAAAAAGGAAAAGGCCAAAGAAAAAAAGAAAGGCCCAAAAAAAGAAAAAAAGAAAAAGGGACAATTGCTACTATCTTTTTTTCCACACTTGTGCTTCAAAGTAGCACCATGTTATTCATTGTAGAGAGTCTCATGCTTAGTCACTTTATATACTAGTGGGAATTTTCGTTATAGAACTTGGCTTGTATATTCCAACGATGGGCTTCCTCAAATGCCCTAGGTCTTCGTGAGCAAGCAAGTTGGATGCACACCCACTAGTTTCTTTTGTTGAGCTTTCATACATATTTACCTCTAGTGCATCCGTTGCATGGCAATCCCTACTCACTCACATTGATATCTATTTATGGGCATCTCCATAGCCCGTTGATACGCCTAGTTGATGTGAGACTATCTCCCTCCTTTTTGTCTTCTCCACAACCACCTCTCTATTCCACCCATAGTGCTATGTTCATGGCTTACGCTCATGTATTGCGTGAAAGTTGGAAGGTTTGAAAGGATAGAGTATGAAAACAAGTGCTTGGCTGAAATCGGGGTTGTGCATGATATGAATATTTTGTGTGATGAAGAGGGAGCATAGCCAGACTATATGATTTTGTAGGGATAACTTTCTTTAGCCATAGTATTTTAAGAAGACATGATTGCTTTGTTAGTATGCTTAAAGTATTACTATTTCTTATGTCAATATAGACTTTTATCTTGAATCTTTCAGATCTGAACATTCATGCCACAATTAAGAGGATTACATTGAAAAACTATGTTGGTTAGCATTCCACATCAAAAATTCTGTTTTTATCATTTAACTACTCGAGGACGAGCAGGAATTAAGCTTGGGGATGCTTGATACGTCTCCAACGTATCTATAATTTTTTATTGTTCCATGCTATTATTTATGATGTCTTGGATGTTTAATGGGCTTTGTCATACACTTTTATATCATTTTTGGGACTAACCTACTAACCCAAAGGCCCAGTCCAGATTGTTGTTTTCTGCCTGTTTCAGGGTTTTGCAGAAAAGGAATATAAAACGGAGTCCAAACGGAATGAAACCTTCGGGAGAGATATTTTTGGAGAAAATCACGCAGGGGAGACTTGAGATCCACGGCAGAGGGGCCACGAGGTGCCCACGAGGGTGGGGGCGCGCCCCCCTGCCTCGTGGACCCCTCGTGAGTCCCCCGATGCCCTCCTTCCTCCTATATAAGCCTACGTACCCCGAAACCATCAGCAACAGAGAGAAAACCCTAATTCCACCGTCGTAACCTTCTGTTCCCATGAGATCCCATCTTGGAGCTTGTTCCGGACCTTCGCCGGAGGCAGGATCCATCACGGAGTGGTTATACATCATCATCATCGCCCTCACCGGGAGTTGTGAGTAGTTTACCATAGACCTTCGGGTCCATAGCTAGTATCTAGATGGCTTCTTCTCTCTCTCTGGATCTCAATACAAAGTTCTCCTCGGTCTTCGAGGATATATATTCGATGTAATCTCTTTTTGCGGTGTGTTTGTCGAGATCCGATGAATTGTGAGTTTATGATCAAGATTATCTATGAGAAATATTTGGTTCTTTTTTGAACTCTTTATGTGTGCTCATAATATCCTTGCAAGTCTTTTCAAATTATTGGTTTGTTTTGGCCTACTAGATCTATAGTTCTTGCGATGGGAGAAGTGCTTGGCTTTGGGTTCAATCTTGCGGTGTCCTTTCCCAGTGACAGTAGGGGCAGCCAGGCACGTATTGTATTGTTGCCATCGAGGATAAAAAGATGGGGTTTATATCATATTGCTTGAGTTTATCCCTCTACATCATGTCATCTTCCTTAAGGCATTATTCTGTTCTTATGAACTCAATAGACTAGATGCATGCTGGATAGCGGTCGATGTGTGGAGTAATAGTATTAGATGCAGGCAGGAGTCGGTCTACTTGTCTCGGACGTGATGCCTATATATAATGATTATGCCTAGATAGTCTCATAATTATTCGCTTTTCTATCAACTGCTCGATAGTAATTTTTTTACCCACCGTAGAATATCGCTATCATGAGAGAAGCCACTAGAGAACACTATGGCCCCCGGGTCTATTCTCAACATATCAATCTACATCTACTTTACTATTTCCGCTTTTACTTTCTGTTCTTATAAATAAAAAATACCAAAAGTATAAACTATCATCTCTATCAGATCTCACTTTCGTAAGTGTCCGTGAAGGGATTGACAACCCCTTATCGCGTTGGCTATGAAGTTCTTATTTGTTTCTGTAGGTGCGAGGGACTCACACGTGGTCTCCTACTGGATTGATAGCTTGGTTCTCAAAAACTGAGGGAAATACTTGCGCTAATGTGCTGCATCTCCCTTTCCTCTTCGTGGGAATACAATGCAAGCTCGAGAAGTAGCAGAGACCATCTTCCTCTTTTTGTCTTCTCCACAACCACCACTCTATTCCACATAGTGCTATGTCCATGGCTCATGCTCATATATTGCGTGAAAGTTGAAAGTGTTTGAAAAAATTGAAGTATGAAACAAGTGCTTGGCTGAAACCGGGGTTGTGCATGATTTGAATATTTTGTGTGACGAAGATGGAGCATAGCCTAACTATATGATTTTGTAGGGATGAACTTTCTTTGGCCATGTTATTTTGAGAAGACATGATTGCTTTGTTAGTATGCTTGAAGTATTACTATTCTTATGTCAATATGAACTTTTATCTTGAATCTTTCGGATCTGAACATTCATGCCACAATAAAGAGAAATTACATTGAGAATTATGTTGGTTAGCATTCCACATCAAAAATTCTGTTTTTACCATTTACCTACTCGAGGACGAGCAGGAATTAAGCTTGGGGATGCTTGATAAGTCTCCAACGTATCTATAATTTTTTATTGTTCCATGCTATTATATATTCCATTTTGGATGTTTAATGGGCTTTATTATAAACTTTTATATTATTTTTGGGACTAACCTACTAAGCCAAGGCCCAGTGCAAATTGTTGTTTTTTGCCTATTACAGTGTTTCGCACAAAAAGGAATATCAAACGGAGTCCAAACGTAATGAAACCTTCGGGAGAGTTATTTTTGGAGCCGTATCTTCACAAAAGACTTGGAGTACATGCGAGGGAACGAAAGAGGCGGCCATGAGGGTCCAGGGCGCGCCTAGGGGGGCAGGCGTGCCCCCCACCCTCGTGGGCCCCCTCTGGCTCTCCCGGTGCCCTCCTTCCTCCTATATATATCCATGTACCCTGAAAACATCGAGGCAACAGAGAAAACCCTAATTCCACCGCCGCAACCTTCTGTTCCCGTGAGATGCCATCTTGGGGCCTGTTCCAAAGCTCCGCCGGAGGGGGGATCTACCACGGAGTGCTTCTACATCAACACCATAGCCTCACCAATGAGTTGTGAGTAGTTTACCACAGACCTTCGGGTCCATAGTTATTAGCTAGATGGCTTCTTCTCTCTTTTTGGATCTCTATACAAAGTTCTCCTCGATCTTCGAGGAGATATATTCGATGTAATCTTTTTGCGGTGTGTTTGTCGAGATCCGATGAATTGTGGGTTTATGATCAAGATTATCTACGAACAATATTTGATTCTTTTCTGAAATCTTTTATGTATGATTATAATATCCTTTCAAGTCTCTTTGAATTATTGGTTTGGTTTGGCCTACTAGATCTATAGTTCTTGCAATGGGAGAAGTGCTTGGCTTTGGGTTCAATCTTGCGGCGTCCTTTCCCAGTGACAGCAGGGGCAGCAAGGCACGGATTGTATTATTGCCATCGAGTATAAAAAGATGGGGCTTATATCATATTGCTTGAGTTTATCCCTCTACATCATGTCATCTTGCTTAAAGCATTACTATGTTCATATGAACTTAATACTCTAGATGCATGCTGGATAGCGGTCGATGTGTGGAGTAATAGTAGTAGATGTAGAATCATTTCGGTCTACTTGTCACGGACGTGATGCCTATATATGATGATCATGCCTAGATATTCTCATAACTATGCGCTTTTCTATCAATTGCTCGACAGTAATTTGTTCACCCACCGTAGAATTCTGCTTTCATGAGAGAAGCCACTAGTGAAACCTATGGCCCCCGGGTCTATCTTTATCATATTACTTTCCTTCAATTTCTGCTACCGTTGCTTATTTGCTTTATTTACTTTCTGTTCTTATACCAAAAATACCAAAAATATTATACTATCCTATCTATCAGATCTCACTTTCATAAGTGACCGTAAAGGGATTGACAACCCCTTATCGCATTGGCTGCGAAGTTCTTATTTGTTTGTGCAGGTGCGAGGGACTCGCGCGTGGTCTCCTACTGGATTGATACCTTGGTTCTAAAAAACTGAGGGAAATACTTACGCTACTGTGCTGCATCACCCTTTCCTCTTCGAGGGAATACAAAGCAAGCTCGAGAAGTAGCAGCCACCTCTTGCGGACAACATCGGCCCACGGTACTCCATGCTGGACTGGGCATTCGACAAGGGTCATCGTGCCCGTTTCATAGAGAACGGAGAGGTAAGTGATATGAATGAAATATTGATCAAAGTTTTCGGATTGATGAAAATAATTTCCTAACTTTTGCGTTCACGTTTCGACAGATACTCCAGCCACTGCGCATGAGGGGTCACCGGGTATATGGGCATATGGACTACGACGAGCGCTACGCGCCGTTCTTCAAGAAAGCCCGTCTGTTGGGTTTTGTGTTGTAGTTCAAGCGTCAGCCGTCGACGCTTGTCCACGCAGCTCTGACAGCGTTTATTGACCGGTGGCGGCCGGAGACCCATTCTTTCCATCTGCCATGCGAGGAGATGACAGTGACCATCAAGGATTGGGCGATGATTACTGCCATGCCGATCGAGGGTCATGCACTCACCGGGCGTGTGGAGAGGACCAACTGGCAGGAGAGGGTTGCCACCCTCATCGGCGACTGCCCCGTTGCTAAGGGTAACCGTACATCCGGTGTGCCGTTGATCTGGCTCTCGGAGCCTCGGCACAAATGCCCCGAAGGCGCCGACGAGACGACTGTGGAGTGGTACGCGAGGGCCTACATGTGGTACATTCTCACGGAGGTCGTGTTTCCAGACAGCTCCGGGAACTCTGCCAATTGGTCGTATCTCTTCTTCCTAGCGGACTGGGAGGCAGGGTACAGTTGGGGGACCACATCTCTTGCCTACCTATACCATTCGATAAGAGAGTATATAATTGTTGGGGAACGTAGTATTTTAAAATTTTCCTACGATCACGCAAGATCTATCTACTAGATGCATAGCAACGAGAGGGGAGAGTGTGTCTACGTACCCTCGTAGACCGGGAGCGGAAGCGTCAAGTGACGCAGTTGATGTTGTCGAACTTCTTCGCGATCCAACCGATCAAGCACCGAACGTACGGCACCTCCGCGTTCAGCACATGTTCAGCTTGATGACGTCCCACGAGCTCTTGATCCAGTTGAGCTTCACGGGAGAGTTTCGTCAGCACGACGGCGTGGTGACGGATATGATGTGTTCACCGGCGCAGGGCTTCGCCTAAGCTCCGCGACGGTATGACCGAGGTGTGATTCTGTGGAGGGGGGCACCGCACACGGCTAAAACAATTCAACTTGTGTGTCTTTGGGTGCCCCCCTGCCCCCGTATATAAAGGAGCAAGGGGGGAGGCCGGCCGGCCCTTCCTGGTGCGGCTAGGGAGTGGACTCCTACTAGGAATAGGATTGCAATCCTATTCCTAGTAGGATTCACCAAAAGAAGGAAGAGGGAAAAGAATAGGAGAGGTGGCGCCCCCCCCCCCCAATCCTAGTCCAACTAGGAACCCTAGGTGGGGGCGCCGGCCAGCCCTATGGGCTGCCTCTCTCTTTCCCTTTAGGCCCACTATGGACCATCCCCTCTCGTAGGGGGTTCCGGTAACCCCCTCCGGCATTCCCGATAAATCCGAAACTTTTCCAGAACACTTCCGGTGTCCGAATATAGTCGTCCAATATATCAATCTTTATGTCTCGGACATTCCGAGACTCCTCGTCATGTCCGTGATCTCATCCGGGACTCCGAACTACCTTCGGTACATCAATACTCAAAAACTCATAATACCGATCGTCATCAAACGTTAAGCGTGCGGACCCTACGGGTTCGAGAACTATGTAGACATGACCGAGACTCATCTCCGGTCAATAACCAATAGCGGAACCTGGATGTTCACATTGGCTCCTACATATTCTACGAAGATCTTTTATCGGTCAGAACCGCATAACAACATACGTTGTTCCTTTTGTCAAACGGTATGTTACTTGCCCGAGATTCGATCGTCGGTATCTCTATACCTAGTTCAATCTCGTTACCGGCAAGTCTCTTTACTCGTTCTGTAACACATCATCTCGTGACTAACTCATTAGTCTTTTGCTTGCAAGGCTTATTGTGATGTGTTACCGAGAGGGCCCAGAGATACCTCTCCGACACTCGGAGTGACAAATCCTAATCTTGATCTATGCCAACACCACAAATACTTTCGGAGACACCTGTAGAGCATCTTTATGATCACCCAGTTACGTTGTGACGTTTGATAGCACACAAGGTGTTCCTACGGTATTCGGGAGTTGCATAATCTCATAGTCATAGGAACATGTATAAGTCATGAAGAAAGCAATAGCAGTTAAACTAAACGATCATAGTGCTATGCTAACGGATGGGTCTTGTCCATCACATCATTCTCCTAATGATGTGATCCCGTTGATCAAATGACAACTCATGTCTATGGCTAGGAAACATAACCATCTTTGATCAATGAGCTAGTCTAGTAGAGGCATACTAGGGACACTCTGTTTTGTCTATGTATTCACACATGTACTAAGTTTCCGGTTAATACAATTCTAGCATGAATAAAAGACATTTATCATGATATAAGGAAATATAAATAATAACTTTATTATTGCCTCTAGGGCATATTTCCTTCAGTCTCCCACTTGCACTAGAGTCAATAATCTAGCTCACATCGCCATGTGATTTAATACCGATAGTTCACATCGTTATGTGAATAACACCCGTAGTTCACATCGCCATGTGACCAACACCCAAAAGGGTTTACTAGAGTCAATAATCTAGTTCACATCACTATGTGATTAATACCCAAGAGTAATAAGGTGTGATCATGTATTGCTTGTGAGAGAAGTTTAGTCAACGGGTCTGTCACATTCAGATCCGTATGTATTTTGCAAATTTCTATGTCTACAATGCTCTGCATAGAGCTACTCTAGCTAATTGCTCCCACTTTCAATACGCATCCAGATTGATACTTAGAGTCATCTGGATTTAGTGTCAAAGTTTGCATCGGCGTAACCCTTTACGACGAACTCTTTATCACCTCCATAATCGAGAAACATTTCCTTAGTCATCCAGTTACTAAGGATAATTTTGACCGCTGTACAGTGATCTACTCATGGATCACTATTGTAGCCCCTTGACAAACTCATGGCAAGGTACACAACATGTTTGGTACACAGCATGGCATACTTTATAGAACCTATGGCTGAGGCATAGGGAATGACTTTCATTCTCTCTATATTTTTCTGCCGTGGTCTGGCTTTGAGTCTTACTCAACTTCACACCTTACAAGTCAGGCAAGAACTCCTTCTTTGACTGATCCATTTTGAACTACTTCAAAATCTTATCAAGGTATGTACTCATCGAAAGTCTTATCAAGCGTCTTGATCTATCTATATAGATCTTGATGCTCAATATGTAAGCAGCTTCACCGAGGTCTTTCTTTGAAAAACTCCTTTCAAACACTCCTTTATGCTTTCCAGAAAATTCTACATCATTTCCGATCAACAATATGTCATTCACATATACTTCTCAGAAAGGTTGTAGTGCTCCCACTCACTTCTTGTAAATACAGGCTTCACCACAAGTCTGTATAAATCTATATGCTTTGATCAACTTATCAAAGCGTATATTCCAACTCCGAGATGCTTGCACCAGTCCATAGATGGATCGCTGGAGCTTGCATATTTTGTTAGCACCTTTAGGATTGACAAAACCTTCTGGTTGCATCATATACAAGTCTTCTTTAATAAATCCATTAAAGAATGCAGTTTTGTTATCCATTTGCCAGATTTCATAAAATGCGGCAATTGCTAACATGATTCGGACAGACTTAAGCATCGCTACGGGTGAGAAAGTCTCATCGTAGTCAACTCCTTGAACTTGTCTAAAACCTTTCGCAACAAGTCGAGCTTTGTAAACAGTAACATTACCGTTAGCGTCGGTCTTCCTCTTGAAGATCCATTTGTTTTCGATGGCTTGCCGATCATCGGGCAAGTCAACCAAAGTCCACACTTTGTTCTCATACATGGATCCCATCTCAGATTTCATGGCTTCAAGCCATTTTGCGGAATCTGGGCTCATCATCGCTTCCTCATAGTTCGTAGGTTCATCATGGTCTAGTAACATGATTTCCAGAACTGGGTTGTCGTACCACTCTGGTGCGGAACGTACTCTGGTTGATCTATGACGTTCAGCAGAAACTTGATCCGAAGATTCATGATCATTATCATTAACTTCCTCACTAATTGGTGTAGGAATCACTAGAACAATTTCCTGTGATGTACTACTTTCCAATCCGGGAGAAGGTACAATTACCTCATCAAGTTCTACTTTCCTCCCACTCATTTCTTTCGAGAGAAACTCTTTTTCTAGAAAGGATCCGTTTTTAGCAACGAATATTTTGCCTTCGGATCTGTGATAGAAGGTGTACCCAACAGTCTCTTTTGGGTATCCTATGAAGACACATTTTTCCGACTTGGGTTCGAGCTTATCAGGTTGAAGTGTTTTGACATAAGCATCGCAGCCCCAAACTTTTAAGAAACGACAACTTTGGTTTCTTGCCAAACCATAGTTCATAAGGTGTCGTATCAACGGATTTAGATGGTGCCCTATTTAACGTGAATGCAGCTGTCTCTAAAGCATAACCCCAAAACGATAGTGGTAAATCGGTAAGAGACATCATAGATCGCACCATATCCAATAAAGTATGGTTACGACGTTCGGACACACCATTATGCTGTGGTGTTCCGGGTGGCGTGAGCTGTGAAACTATTCCACATTGTTTCAAATGAAGACCAAACTCGTAACTCAAATATTCTCCTCCACGATCAGATCGTAGGAACTTTATTTTCTTGTTACGATGATTCTCTACTTCACTCTGAAATTCTTTGAACTTTTCAAATGTTTCAGACTTGTGTTTCATTAAGTAGATATACCCATATCTGCTCAAATCATCAGTGAAGGTCAGAAAATAACGATACCCGCCGCGAGCTTCAATATTCATTGGTCCACATACATCTGTATGTATGATCTCCAACAAATCTGTTGCTCGCTCCACAGTTCCGGAGAACGGAGTTTTAGTCATCTTGCCCATGAGGCATGGTTCGCAAGCACCAAGTGATTCATAATCAAGTGATTCCAAAAGTCCATCACTATCGAGTTTCTTCATGCACTTTACACCAATATGACCTAAACGACAGTGCCACAAATAAGTTGCACTATCATTATTAACCTTGCATCTTTTGGCTTCAATATTATGAATATGTGTATCACCACGATCGAGATCCAACAAACCATTTTCATTGGGTGTATGACCATAGAGGGTTTTATTCATGTAAACAGAACAACAATTATTCTCTAACTTACATGAATAACCGTATTGCAGTAAACATGATCAAATCATATTCATGCTCAACACCAAATAACACTTATTTAGGTTCAACACTAATCCCGAAAGTATAGTGAGTGTGCGATGATGATCATATCAATCTTGGAACTACTTCCAATACACATCGTCACTTCATCCTTTAACTAGTTTCTGTTCATTATGCAACTCCCATTTTGAGTTACTACTCTTTAGAAACTAAACCAGTATCAAATACCGAGGGGTTGCTATGAACACTAGTAAAATACACATCAATAATCTGTATATCAAAATATACCTTTGTTCACTTTGCCATCCTTCTTATCCGCCAAGTATCTAGGGCAGTTCCACTTCCAGTGACCATTTCCTTTGCAGTATAAGCACTTGTTTCAGGCTTGAGTTTAGCTATGGGTTTCTTCACGGGAGTGACAACTTGCTTGTCATTCTTCTTGAAGTTCCCCTTCTATCCCTTTGCCCTTTACTTGAAACAAGTGGTCTTGTTAACCATCAACACTTGATGCTTTTTCATGATTTCTACCTTCGCCTACTTCAGTATCGCGAAGAGCTGGGAATTCCTTTCGTCATCCCTTGCATATTATAGTTCATCACGAAGTTCTACTAACTTGGTGATAGTGACTAGAGAACTTTGTCAATTACTATCTTATCTGAAAGATTAACTCCCACTTGATTAAAGTAATTGTAGTACCCAGACAATCTGAGCACATGCTCACTGGTTGAGCTATTCTCCTCCATCTTGTAGGCAAAGTACTGTCAGAGGTCTTATACCTCTCGACACGGGCATGAGTATGAAATACTAATTTCAACTCTTGGAACATCTTATATGCTCCATGGCGTTCAAAACGTTTTTGAAGTCCCGGTTCTAAGCCGTAAAGCATGGTGCACTTAAACTATCAAGTAGTCATCATATCGAGCTTTTGTCAAAACGTTCATAACGTCTACATCTGCTCCTGCAATAGGTCTGTCACCTAGCGGTGCATCAAGGACATAATTCTTCTGTGCAGCAATGAGGATAATCCTCAGATCACGGAACAATTCCGCATCATTGCTACTAACATCTTTCAACTTGGTTTTCTCTAGGAACATATGAAAAATAAACGGGGAGCAACATCGCGAGCTATTGATCTACAACATAGATATGCTAATACTACCAGGACTAACTACATGATAAATTAAAGTTCAATTTAATCATATTACTTAAGAACTCCCACTTAGATAGACATCCCTCCGGTCATCTAAATGATCACGTGATCCAAATCAACTAAACCATGTCCGATCATCACGTGAGATGGAGTAGTTTCAATGGTGAACATCTTATGTTGATCATATCTACTATATGATTCACGCTCGACCTTTCGGTCTCCAGTGTTCCGAGGCCATATCTGTATATGCTAGGCTCGTCAAGTTTAACCCGAGTATTCTGCGTGTGCAAAACTGGCTTACACCCGTTGTATTTGAACGTAGAGCTTATCACACCCGATCATCACGTGGTGTCTCGGCACGACGAACTTTCGCAACGGTGCATACTCAGGGAGAACACTTATACCTTGAAATTTAGTAAGGGATCATCTTATAATGCTACCGTCGATCTAAGCAAAATAAGAAGCATAATAAGATAAACATCACATGCAATCAAAATATGTGATATGATATGGCCATCATCATCTTGTGCTTTTGATCTCCATCTCCAAAGCACCGTCATGATCACCTTCGTCACCGGCGCGACACCTTGATCTCCATCGTAGCATCGTTGTCGTCTCGCCAACTATTGCTTCTACGACTATCGCTACCGCTTAGTGATAAAGTAAAGCAATTACATGGCGATTGCATTTCATACAATAAAGTGACAACCATATGGCTCCTGCCAGTTGCCGATAACATTACAAAACATGATCATCTCATACAAAACCGTATAACTCATCATGTCTTGACCATATCACATCACAACATGCCCTGCAAAAACAAGTTAGACGTCCTCTACTTTGTTGTTGCAAGTTTTACGTGGCTGCTACGGGCTTAGCAAGAACCGTTCTTACCTACGCATACAAAACCACAACGATGTTTTGTCAAGTATGTGGTGTTTTAACCTTCACAAGGACCGGGCGTAGCCACACTTGATTCAGCTAAAGTGAGAGAGACAGACACCCGCCAGTCACCTTTAAGCAACGAGTGCTCGTAACGGTGAAACCAGTCTCGCGTAAGCGTACGCGTAATGTCGGTCCGGGCCGCTTCATCTCACAATACCGCCGAAGCAAAGTATGACATACTGGTAAGCAGTATGACTAGTATCGCCCAAAACTCATTGTGTTCTACTCGTGCATATCATCTACGCATAGACCTGGCTCATGATGCCACTGTTGGGGAACGTAGTATTTTAAAACTTTCCTACGGTCACGCAAGATCTATCTACCAGATGCATAGCAACGAGAGGGGAGAGTGTGTCTACGTACCGTCGTAGACCGGGAGCGGAAGCGTCAAGTGACGCAGTTGATGTTGTCGAACTTCTTCGTGATCCAACCAATCAAGCACCAAACGTACGGCACCTCCGCGTTCAGCACACGTTCAGCTTGATGACGTCCCACGAGCTCTTGATCCAGTTGAGCTTCACGGGAGAGTTTCGTCAGCACGACGGCGTGGTGACGGATATGATGTGTTCACCGGCGCAGGGCTTCGCCTAAGCTCCGCGACGGTATGACCGAGGTGTGATTCTGTGGAGGGGGGCACCGCACACGGCTAAAACAATTCAACTTGTGTGTCTTTGGGTGCCCCCCTGCCCCCGTATATAAAGGAGCAAGGGGGGAGGCCGGCCGGCCCTTCCTGGTGCGGCTAGGGAGTGGACTCCTACTAGGAATAGGATTGCAATCCTATTCCTAGTAGGATTCACCAAAAGAAGGAAGAGGGAAAAGAATAGGAGAGGTGCCCCCCCCCCCCAATCCTAGTCCAACTAGGAACCCTAGGTGGGGGCGCCGGCCAGCCCTATGGGCTGCCTCTCTCTTTCCCTTTAGGCCCACTATGGACCATCCCCTCTCGTAGGGGGTTCCGGTAACCCCCTCCGGCATTCCCGATAAATCCGAAACTTTTCCGGAACACTTCCGGTGTCCGAATATAGTCGTCCAATATATCAATCTTTATGTCTCGGACATTCCGAGACTCCACGTCATGTCCGTGATCTCATCCGGGACTCCGAACTACCTTCGGTACATCAATACTCAAAAACTCATAATACTGATCGTCATCAAACGTTAAGCGTGCGGACCCTACGGGTTCGAGAACTATGTAGACATGACCGAGACTCATCTCCGGTCAATAACCAATAGCGGAACCTGGATGTTCATATTGGCTCCTACATATTCTACGAAGATCTTTTATCGGTCAGAACCGCATAACAACATACGTTGTTCCTTTTGTCAAACGGTATGTTACTTGCCCGAGATTCGATCGTCGGTATCTCTATACCTAGTTCAATCTCGTTACCGGCAAGTCTCTTTACTCGTTCCGTAACACATCATCTCGTGACTAACTCATTAGTCTTTTGCTTGCAAGGCTTATTGTGATGTGTGTTACCGAGAGGGCCCAGAGATACATCTCCGACACTCGGAGTGACAAATCCTAATCTTGATCTATGCCAACACCACAAATACTTTCGGAGACACATGTAGAGCATCTTTATGATCACCCAGTTACGTTGTGACGTTTGATAGCACACAAGGTGTTCCTACGGTATTCGGGAGTTGCATAATCTCATAGTCATAGGAACATGTATAAGTCATGAAGAAAGCAATAGCAGTTAAACTAAACGATCATAGTGCTATGCTAACGGTGTTGGGGAACGTAGTATTTTAAAATTTTCCTACGATCACGCAAGATCTATCTACCAGATGCATAGCAACGAGAGGGGAGAGTGTGTCTACGTACCCTCGTAGACCGGGAGCGGAAGCGTCAAGTGACGCGGTTGATGTTGTCGAACTTCTTCGCGATCCAACCGATCAAGCACCGAACGTACGGCACCTCCGCGTTCAGCACACGTTCAGCTTGATAACGTCCCACGAGCTCTTGATCCAGTTGAGCTTCACGGGAGAGTTTCGTCAGCACGACGGCGTGGTGACGGATATGATGTGTTCACCGGCGCAGGGCTTCGCCTAAGCTCCGCGACGGTATGACCGAGGTGTGATTCTGTGGAGGGGGGCACCGCACACGGCTAAAACAATTCAACTTGTGTGTCTTTGGGTGCCCCCTGCCCCCGTATATAAAGGAGCAGGGGAGGGAGGCCGGCCGGCCCTTCCTGGTGCGGCTAGGGAAGGAGTCCTACTAGGAATAGGATTGCAATCCTATTCCTAGTAGGATTCACCGAAAGGAAGAAGGGGGAAAGGAATAGGAGAGGTGGCGCCCCCCCAATCCTAGTCCAACTAGGAACCCTAGGTGGGGGCGCCGGCCAGCCCTATGGGCTGCCTCTCTCTTTCCCTTTAGGCCCACTATGGACCATCCCCTCTCGTAGGGGGTTCCGGTAACCCCCTCCGGCATTCCTGATAAATCCGAAACTTTTCCGGTATACTTCCGGTGTCCGAATATAGCCGTCCAATATATCAATCTTTATGTCTCGGACATTCCGAGACTCCTCGTCATGTCCGTGATCTCATCCGGGACTCCGAACTACCTTCGGTACATCAATACTCATAAACTCATAATACCGATCGTCATCAAACGTTAAGCGTGCGGACCCTACGGGTTCGAGAACTATGTAGACATGACCGAGACTCATCTCCGGTCAATAACCAATAGCGGAACCTGGATGTTCATATTGGCTCCTACATATTCTACGAAGATCTTTTATCGGTCAGAACCGCATAACTACATACGTTGTTCCTTTTGTCAAACGGTATGTTACTTGCCCGAGATTCGATCGTCGGTATCTCTATACCTAGTTCAATCTCGTTACCGGCAAGTCTCTTTACTTGTTCCGTAACACATCATCTCGTGACTAACTCATTAGTCTTTTGCTTGCAAGGCTTATTGTGATGTGTGTTACCGAGAGGGCCCAGAGATACCTCTCCGACACTCGGAGTGACAAATCCTAATCTTGATCTATGCCAACACCACAAATACTTTCGGAGACACCTGTAGAGCATCTTTATGATCACCCAGTTACGTTGTGACGTTTGATAGCACACAAGGTGTTCCTACGGTATTCGGGAGTTGCATAATCTCATAGTCATAGGAACATGTATAAGTCATGAAGAAAGCAATAGCAGTTAAACTAAACGATCATAGTGCTATGCTAACGGATGGGTCTTGTCCATCACATCATTCTCCTAATGATGTGATCCCGTTGATCAAATGACAACTCATGTCTATGGCTAGGAAACATAACCATCTTTGATCAATGAGCTAGTCTAGTAGAGGCATACTAGGGACACTCTGTTCTGTCTATGTATTCACACATGTACTAAGTTTCCGGTTAATACAATTCTAGCATGAATAAAAGACATTTATCATGATATAAGGAAATATAAATAACAACTTTATTATTGCCTCTAGGGCATATTTCCTTCACTAATTGCCTACCTACCTACGAAAGTGTGTCCATGACATTTTGCTATATCTGATCCTTATTTGATATTTTGCAGCTTGACGACGCAACGCGGAGGACAGGAGACAAGTCCAATATGGGTGGCTTTGTCTGGGCCTTCTCCATTTGGATGTGGGAGCGGCTGCCGGAGGGGCGTCCGGAGAAGATGCGAAGATGGCCATTGGGTGCCTATAGCGA
>LR738709.1:556982016-557001480 GCA_902687465.1 Secale cereale | reverse complement strand
GAGATTCGACACCCCACCGTAGCTTACGAGTGGGACGTTGTCAAACTCTACACTGGCCTAAACAAGACTTCTTACAAGACCTACACCAACGAGTTGGACGCTTTGACGCATGCGCAGGTATATGAACTCGCTCAACAACTTTCTCATTGATTCCACTTTTGACCGAGAGTGGGAACTTACCAACGTATATGTAATAGGTAAACTGGTGTCCGTATGACAGAGAGTGGGACTTTGATATGAACTGATGTGCGATGCGGACCGTGGTCTCTGGTGGTGCATCGTGCCCATGATCTATGTGTACGACGTCGAGTGGCACTTGCCACACCGCGTGGCCACGCAGTTTGGGGTGTATCAGCATACCCCACCGCGCCAGCCCACCGATACCAGTGGCCACGCGCTCCACCTGTGAGCGCTTTGTTCTCTATGCACATGATTTCATTGCGTGGCGACTTTATTATGATGTTTCTTGTGGCCTATGCCTTGCAGGATGAGCCGGCAGAAGAATCAGTCGATCACAGACTGGGGGAGAGGAGCATAAAACTAATGTGACAGAGTGGAACGAACGGAGGTATCGTAAAGATAGGGAGAGGAGAGTGAGTGAGTGACCGACTGGAATGATTACGAGGGCCGACACATGAGGTGGTACGATGATGGCCAGAAGCACCATCTTCGTCTCAGGCCTCGGTGGATGGCGGAAGACGTCGCGGAGCTGGAGAGGGATGACCCCGAGGAAGAGGCATACCAGACCGGCATCAGAGACATGCACAATGGATTTAGGGAGTTTGCACCCCTCATCAAGACAGTGGTAAGTTTGAACGGACGGTTGTTGCTACTTCTCGAGCTTGCGTTGTATTCCCTCGAAGAGGAAAGGGAGATGCAGCACAGTAGCATAAGTATTTCCCTCAGTTTTTGAGAACCAAGGTATTAATCCAGTAGGATACCACGCGCGAGTCCCTCGCACCTGCACAAACAAATAAGAACTTCGCAGCCAACGCGATAAGGGGTTGTCAATCCCTTTATGGTCACTTACGAAAGTGAGATCTGATAGAGATGATAGTTGATATTTTTGGTATTTTTGGTTATAAGAACAGAAAGTAAAAGCGGAAAAAGTAAAGTAGGTGTAGATTGATATGTTGAGAATAGACCCGAGGGCCATAGTGTTCTTTAGTGGCTTCTCTCATGATAGCGATATTCTATGGCAGGTAAACAAATTACTATTGAGCAATTGATAGAAAAGGGAATAAATATGAGACTATCTAGGCATGATCACTATATATAGGCATCACGTCCGAGACAAGTAGACCGAAACGATTCTGCATCTACTACTATTACTCCACACATCGACCGCTATCCAGCATGCATCTAGTGTATTGAGTTCATAAGAACAGAGTAACGCCTTAAGCAAGATGACATAATGTAGAGGGATAAACTCAAGCAATATGATATAAACCCCATCGCTTTATCCTCGATGGCAACAATACAATACGTGCCTTGCTGCCCCTACTATCACTAGGAAAGGACACCGCAAGATGAACCCAACGCCAAGCACTTCTCCCATTGCAAGAACTATAGATCTAGTAGGCCAAACCAAACCAATAATTCGAAGAGACTTGCAAGGATATTACAATCATACATAAAGATTTCAGAGAAGAACCAATTATTTCTCATAGATAATCTTGATCATAAACCCATAATTCATCGGATCTCGACAAACACACCGCAAAAAGAGATTACATCGAATAGATCTCCTCGAAGACCGAGGAGAACTTTGTATTGAGATCCAAAGAGAGAGAAGAAGCCATCTAGATACTAGCTATGGACCCTAAGGTCTGTGGTAAACTACTCACAACTCATGGTGAGGCGATGATGATGATGTATAAGCACTCCGTGGAAGATCCCCCCTCCAGTGGAGCTCCGGAACAGGCCCCAAGATGGGATCTCACAGGAACAGAAGGTTACGGCGGTGTAACTAGGGTTTTCTCTATTGTTCGGATGGTTTTGGGGTACGTATGCATATATAGGAGGAAGGAGGGCACCTGGAATCATACGTGGGACCCACGAGGCAGGGGTGCGCCTTAGGGAGGCGCCCACCACCCTCGTGGGCACCACGTAAGCCCTACTCCGTGGTTCTCAAGTCTCCCGTGCGATATTTTCTCCAAAAATATCTCTCCCGAAGGTTTCATTCCGTTTGGACTCTGTTTGATATCCCTTTTATGTAAAACCCTGAAACAGGCAACAAACAGCAATCTGGGCTGGGTTTTTGGGTTAGTAGGTTAGTCCTAAAAATAATATAAAAGTGTATGACAAAGCCCATTAAACATCCAAAACATCATAAATAATAGCATGGAACAATAAAAAATTATAGATACGTTGGAGACGTATCAAGCATCCCCAAGCTTAATTCCTGCTCGTCCTCGAGTCGGTAAATGATAAAAACAGAATTTTTGATGTGGAATGCTAACCAACATAGTTTGTCAATGTAATCCTCTTAATTGTGGCATGAATGTTCAGATCTAAAAGATTCAAGACAAAAGTCTATATTGACATAAGAAATAATAATACTTCATGCATACTAACAAAGCAACCATGTCTTCTCAAAATACTATGGCTAAAGAAAGTTATCCCTACAAAATCATATAGTATGGCTATGCTCCCTCTTCATCACACAAAATATTCATATCATGCACAACCCCGATTTCAGCCAAGCACTTGTTTTCATACTCCATTCTTTCAAACCTTTCAACTTTCACGCAATACATGAGCATGAGCCATGGACATAGCACTATGGGTGGAATAGAGAGGTGGTTGTGGAGAAGACAAAAAGGAGGTAGATAGTCTCACATCAACTAGGCGTATCAATGGGCTATTGAGATGTCCATCAATAGATATCAATGTGAGTGAGTATGGATTGCCATGCAATGGATGCACTAGAGCTAAATATGTATGAAAGCTCAACAAAAGAAACTAGTGGGTGTGCATCCAACTTGCTTGCTCACGAAGATCTAGGGAATTTGAGGAAGCCCATCGTTGGAATATACAAGCCAAGTTCTATAACGAAAATTCCCACTAGTATATGAAAGTGACTAAACATGAGACTCTCTATCATGAAGAACATGGTGCTACTTTGAAGCACAAGTGTGGAAAAAGATAGTAGCAATTGTCCCTTTTTTTGGGCCTTTCTTTTTTCTTTTCTTTGGCCTTTCTTTTTTTGGAGGGGCTTTATTGGTTTAGCCTTTCCTCACATGGGACAATGCTCTAATAATGATGATCATCACACTTTCATTGAATTACAACTCGATATTACAACTCGATACTAGAACAAAGTATGACCTATATGAATGCCTCCGGCGGTGTACCGGGATGTGCAATGAATCAAGAGTGACATGTAAGAAAAATTATGCGTGGTGGCTTTGCCACAAATACGATGTCAACTACATGATCATGCATGGCAATATGACAATATGAAGCATGTCATATGAACGGAACGGTGGAAAGTTGCATGGGAATTTATCTCGGAATGGCTATGGAAATGCCATGATAGGTAGGTATGGTGGCTGTTTTGAGGAATATATATGGTGGCTGTTTTGAGGAAGGATATATAGTGGGTGTATGGTACCGGAGAAAGTTGCACGGTACAAGAGAGGCTAGCAATGGTCGAAGGGTGAGAGTGCGTATAATCCATGGACTCAACATTAGTCATAAGAACTCATATACTTATTGCAAAAATCTACGAGTCATCAAAACAAAGCAATCAACGCATACTCCTAGGGGGGAGATTGGTAGGATTTAACCATCGCACGCCCCCGACCTCCACACAAAGGTTGACACTTTACAAATACCTCATGCTCTAACTTCGTCACATAGCGGTTCACCATATGTGCATGCTACGGGAATCACTAACCTTAACACAACAAATTCTCAATTTAATAATAACTCCACTAGCATGACTCTAATATCACTATCCTCATATCTCAGAACAATTATCAAGCATCCAACTTCTCATCATATTCAATGCACTTAGTGTGAAAGTTTTTACTACATTGATATTGGATGTCTATCATGTGAAGACTAGTTTTATAGCCTAAGCACATTACCATGCTATTTTAATAGACTCTCAAATGGATATAAGTGAAGCATGAGATTTCAACAATTTCTTCAAAATATTATCACCACCGTGCTCTAAAAGATATAAGTGAAGCACTAGAGCAAAAAATATTCAACTCAAAAGAAGTGAAGCACATAGAGTGTCCTATCAATTTCTAGGCCATATTTAATTATCTCAAATAGGTGTGTCCAGAAGGGATAATTGTGGCAAACTAACAAGCAAAGACTCAAATTATACAAGACGCTCCAAGTAAAACACATATCATGTGGTGAATAAAAATATAGCTCCGAGTATAGTTACCGATAGATGAAGACGAAAGAGGGGATGCCTTCCCAGGGCATCCCCAAGCTTAGGCTTTTGGTTGTCCTTGAATTTTACTTGGAGTGCCTTGGGCATCCCCAAGCTTAGGCCCTTGCTCCTCTTTGTTCCATAGTCCATCAAAGCAATACTCAAAACTTGAAAACTTCACAACACAAAACTTAGACAAAAATCTCGTGAGCTCCGTTAGTATAAGAAAGCAAACCACTAATCAAAGGTACTGTAATGAATTCATTCTTTGTTTATATTGGTGTTAAACCTACTGTATTCCAACTTCTCTATGGTTCATACTTCCCAATATTACTCATAGATGCGTTGAAATAAGCAAACAACACACGAAAAACAGAATCTGTCAAAAACAGAACAGCGTGTAGTAATCTGCAGGTTTCGTATACTTCTGTAACTCCAAAAAAATTCAAACTAAATTGGTAAACGTGAGGAATTTGTCTATTAATCATCTGCAAAAAGAATCAACTAAATAGCACGCTTTAGTAAAATCTAATGACCATTCTAGCGAGCGCTAACGATTCTGTTTTTCACAGCAAGATCATATAAACTTCACACAAGTCTTCCCAAAGGTTCTACTTGGCACAAACACTAAACAAAACACAAAACCACATCTAAACAGAAGCTAGATGCAATATTTATTCCTAAACAGAAGCAAAAAAAAATTGGGTTGCCTCCCAACAAGCGCTATCGTTTTATGCCCCTAGCTAGGCACGATACATGATAGATCTAGGTATTGCCATCTTTGGAAGGCAATCCATAAGTGGCTCTCATAATAGATTCATTTGGTAATTTGATTTTCTTTCTAGGAAAGTGTTCCATGCCTTTCCTTAACGGAAATTGGAATCTAATATTTCCTTCCTTCATATCAATAATTGCACCAATCGTTCTAAGGAAAGGTCTACCAACAATAATAGGACATGAAGGATTGCAATCTATATCAAGAACAATGAAATCTACGGGCACATAATTCCTATAGGAAACAATAAGAACATCATTAATCCTTCCCATAGGTTTCTTAATAGTGGAATCCGCAAGATGCAAATTCAAAGAACAATCATCAAGCTCATGGCAACCTAGCAAATCACACAAAGTTTTTGGGATAGTGGAGACACTTGCACCCAAATCACACAAAGCATAGCATTCATGATCTTTAATTTTTATTTTTATAGTAGGTTCCCACTCATCATAAAGCTTTCTAGGGATAGAAACTTCTAACTCAAGTTTTTCTTCATAAGATTGCATCAAAGCATCAACTATGTGTTTAGTAAAAGCTTTATTTTGACTATAAGCATGCGGAGAGTTTAGTACGGATTGCAACAAGGAAATACAATCAATCAAAGAGCAATTATCATAATTGAATCCCTTGAAATCCAAAGTAGTGGGTTCATCACTATGCAAAGTTTTAATCTCTTCACTCCCACTTTTAATAATTTTAGCATCAAGATCTAAAAACTCTGAATCATTGGGACACCTTAAAGTAGAATCATCTCCAATCCTATCTTCATCAAGATTTATGCTAGAAAACAAGGATCTAATAGGAGACACATCCATAACTTTCATATCTTCATCTTTATTTTCATGATAACTAGAAGAACACGCTTTAATATAATCCTCTCTTTTAGCACGCATCCTAGCGGTTCTCTATTTGCATTCATCAATGGAAATTTTCATGGCTTTGAGAGACTCATTGATATCATGCTTGGGTGGGATAGATCTAAGTTTCAAAGAATCAACATCAAGAGTAATTCTATCCACACTTCTAGCCAATTCATCAATCTTAAGCAATTTTTCTTCAAGCATAGCATTGAAATTCTTTTGCGATATCATAAACTCCTTAACACTAGTTTCAAATTCATAAGGCATCTTTCCATAAGAGTTGTTGTAGGAATTACCATAATTATTAGAGGAATTACTAGGAAAAGGCCTAGGATTAAAGTTCCCTCCATAAGCATTGTTACCAAAATTATTCCTACCAACAAAATTCACATCCAAAGATTCATTGTTATTCTCAATCAAAGTGGACAAAGGCATATCATTAGGATCAGAAGAAGCACTCTTAGCAGCAAACAATTTCATAAGTTCATCCATCTTTCCACTTAAAACACTAATTTCTTCGATAGCATGCACTTTTTTACTAGTAGATCTTTCGGTGTGCCATTGAGAATAATTAACCATAATATTATCTAGGAGTTTGGTAGCTTCTCCTAAGGTAGTTTCCATGAAAGTGCCTCTGGCGGCCGAATCTAAAAGATTTCTAGAAGCAAAATTCAAGCCAACATAAAAGTTCTGAATAATCATCCACAAATTCAAACCACGTGTAAGGCAATTACGTATCATTAATTTCATTCTCTCCCAAGCTTGTGCAACATGCTCATGATCTAGTTGCTTAAAATTCATAATATCGTTTCTAAGAGAGATGATCTTAGCAGGAGGGAAATACTTAGAGATAAAAGCATCTTTGCACTTATTCCACGAATCAATACTATTTCTAGGCAAAGAGGAAAACCAAGTTTTAGCACGATCTCTAAGTGAAAATGCAAATAACTTCAATTTAACAATATCGTTATCCGTATCCCTTTTCTTTTGCATATCACACAAATCAACAAAGTTGTTTAGATAGGTAGCGGCATCTTCACTAGGAAGGCCGGAGAATTGATCTTTCATGACAAGATTCAACAAAGCAGCATTGATCTCACAAGATTCAGCATTGGTGATAGGAGCAATCAGAGTGCTAACAAAATCATTATTTTTGGTATTGGAGAAGTCACACAATTTGGTATTATTCTGAGCCATAGTGACAAACAAGCAATCCAACACACACAAGCAAACAAGAAGCAAGCGAACAATAAACACAAGGCAGAAGAAGGGCAAATAAAACGGCAAGGGTGAAGTGGGGAAGAGGAAAACGAGAGGCAAAAAAATATAATGCGAAGGATAAGGGTTTGTGATAGGTACTTGGTATATGACTTTTGTGTAAGCCTCCCCGGCAATGGCGCCAAAAATTATTCTTGCTACTTCTCGAGCTTGCGTTGTATTCCCTCGAAGAGGAAAGGGAGATGCAGCACAGTAGCGTAAGTATTTCCCTCAGTTTTTTTAGAACCAAGGTATCAATCTAGTAGGAGACCACGCGCGAGTCCCTCGCACCTGCACAAACAAATAAGAACTTCGCAGCCAACATGATAAGGGGTTGTCAATCCCTTTACGGTCACTTACGAAAGTGAGATCTGATAGAGATGATAGCTGATATTTTTGGTATTTTTTGGTTATAAGAACATAATGTAAAAGCGGAAAAAGTAAAGTAGGTGTAGATTGATATGTTGAGAGTGGACCCGGGGGCCATAGTGTTCTCTAGTGGCTTCTCTCATGATAGCGATATCCTACGTCGGGTAAACAAATTACTATCGTGCAATTGATAGAAAAGCGAATAATTATGAGACTATCTAGGCATGATCATTATATATAGGCATCACGCCCGAGACAAGTAGACCGAAATGATTCTGCATCTACTACTATTACTCCACACATCGACCGCTATCCAGCATGCATCTAGTGTATTGAGTTCATAAGAACAGAGTAACGCCTTAAGCAAGATGACATGATGTAGAGGGATAAACTCAAGCAATATGATATAAACCCCATCTTTTTATCCTCGGTGGCAACAATACAATACGTGCCTTGCTGCCCCTACTGTCACTGGGAAAGGACACTGCAAGATTGAACCCAAAGCCAAGCACTTCTCCCATTGCAAAAACTATAGATCTAGTAGGCCAAACCAAACCAATAATTCGAAGAGACTTGCAAGGATATTATAATCATACATAAAGAGTTCAGAGAAGAACCAAATATTTCTCATAGATAATCTTGATCATAAACCCACAATTCATCGGATCTCGACAAACACACCGCAAAAAGAGATTACATCGAATAGATCTCCTCGAAGACCGAGGAGAACTTTGTATTGAGATCCAAAGAGAGAGAAGAAGCCATCTAGATACTAGCTATGGACCCGAAGGTCTGTGGTAAACTACTCACAACTCATGGTAAGGTAATGATGATGACGTAGAAGCACTCCGTGGAAGATCCCCCCTCCGGCGGAGCTCCGGAACAGGCCCCAAGATGGGATCTCACGGAAACAGAAGGTTACGGCGGTGCAACTAAGGTTTTCTCTGTTGTTCTGATGGTTTCAGGGTACGTAGGCATATATAGGAGGAAGAAGGGCACCGAGGGCCATACGTGGGACCCACGAGGGAGGGGGGCGCGCCCCCCACCCTCGTGGACACCACATAAGCCCTACTCCGTGGTTCTCAAGTCTCCCGTGCGTGATTTTCTCCAAAAATATCTCTCCCGAAGGTTTCATCCCGTTTGGACTCCGTTTGATATCCCTTTTCTGTAAAACCCTGAAACAGGCAAAAAACAGTAATCTGGACTGGGCCTTTGGGTTAGTAGGTTAGTCCCAAAAATAATATAAAAGTGTATTACAAAGCCCATTAAACATCCAAAACATCATAAATAATAGCATGGAACAATCAAAAATTATAGATACGTTGGAGACGTATCAGTTGTATTTAAATTATTGTATTCGTCATCGTGACTGACTTATGCCATTGCAGTCTGGTGAGCTGAATAGATGCATCTATGAAGCCTCAGATGCACTAGGTGATATCCCTGGGAGCGTACAATCTGAGAACAAAATGAGGGGGACGATGAAGGTACAATTTCAGCCTCCTCGGAACAGATGCATCTGGTTCACTTGCAATCATAAATCTGATACTTATTATGCCCTTGTTTCATTGTGAGTGCAGAAGCTCGTGAAGCGTTGTCGCAAGCTGGTAGGCATGCTTGGGTGTGTTGGAGCTGGGTCGGTTGAAGCTTATCATCCTGCAGCCACACAGGGTCACTGTTGGGGAATGTAGCAGAATTCAAAAAAATTCTACGCTTTCACCAAGATCCAACTAAGGAGACATCTAGCAACGAGCAAGTAAGAGTGCATCTATATATCGTTATGTAGATCGCGAGCGGAAGCTTTCGAAGAAGCGTGGATGAAGTAGTCGTACTCTTCGCGTTCTTCGTCACCGATGATCTAGCGCCGAACGGGCGGCGCCTCCGCGTTCAACACACGTCCGGTACAGCAACGTCACCTCCTTCTTGATCCAGCAAGGGAGGAGGAGAAGTCGTCAGAGATCCAGCAGCACAACGGCGTGGTGATGGATGCAGTGGAGATTGCAGCAGGGCTTCGCCGGGCGCCCTGCGTTTGAGGAGACGGAGTTGTGACGGGAGGGGGAGAGGCGCCAGGGCAAGGGTACGGCTGCCCTCTCCCCCCCACACATATATATAGGGGGCCAGGGGGTGCGCCAGCCCCTGCAGATCCAATCTGCAAGGGAGGGCGGCGGCCAGGGGGGAGTCCTTGTCCCCCAAGGCAAGTGGCGCCCCCTTCCCCCTAGGGTTTCAACCCTAGGCGCATGGGGAGGTGGGACCAAGTGGTGCGCCAGCCCATTAGGGCTGGACACTTCCCCCTTGCGGCCTAGGGGCCCCATCGGGATGGGTGGCCCCGCCCGGTGGACCCCTGGGGCCCCTCCGGTGGTCCCGGGACGCTCCCAGTTACCCCCGGAGATCACCCGATGGCCGAAACCTGACTTCATATATATCAATCTTTACCTCCGGACCATTCCGGAACTCCTCGTGACGTCCGGGATCTCATCCAGGACTCCGAACAACTTTCGGGTTTCCACGTGCATTTATCTCTACGACCCTAGCGTTACCGAACCTTAAGTGTGTAGACCCTACGGGTTCGGGAGACACGTAGACATGACCGAGACCACTCTCCGGTCAATAACCAACAGCGGGATCTGGATACCCATGTTGGTTCCCACGTGTTCCTCGATGATCTTCATCGGATGAACCACCGTGTCAAGGATTCACTCAATCCCGTATGTTATTCCCTTTGTCCATCGGTACGGTACTTGCCCGAGATTCGATCGTCGGTATTCCCGATACCTTGTTCAATCTCGTCATGGCAAGTCTCTTTACTCGATCCGTAATCCATCATCCCATGACTAACTACTTAGTCACTTTGAGCTCATTATGATGATGTCTTACCGAGTGGGCCCAGAGGTACCTCTCCGTCATACGGAGTGACAACATCCCAGTCTCGGTTCGTACCAACTCAACAGACACTTTCGGAGATGCCCGATGCGTACCTTTATAGCCACCCAGTTACGTTGTGACGTTTTGCACACCCAAAGTATTCCTACGGCATTCGGGAGTTGTACAACCTCATGGTCTAAGGAATAAATACTTAACACCGAAAAGCTTATGCATTACGAACTATACGATCTCGTGCTATGCTCAGGATAGGGTCTTGTCCATCACATCATTCTCCTAATGATGTGATGCCGTTATCACTGACATCCTATGTCCATGGTCAGGAAACCTTGACCATCTGTTGATCAACGAGCTGGCAACTAGAGGCCTACCAGGGACTCATTTTGGTCTATGTATTCACACATGTATCGCTGTTTCCGTACAATACAATTCAAGCATGAATAACAGACGATTATCATGAACAAGGAAATATAATAATAATACTTTTATTATTGCCTCTAGGGCATATTTCCAACAGTCTCCCATTTGCACTAGAGTCAATAGTCTAGTTACATTGTGATGAATCGAACACCCATAGAGTTCTGGTGTTGATCATGTTTTGCCCGTGGAAGAGGTTTAGTCAACGGGTCTGCAACATTCAGATCCGTATGCACTTTACAAATATCTATATCTCCATCTTGAACATAATTCCGGATGGAGTTGAAACGGCGCTTGATGTGCTTGGTCTTCTTGTGAAACCTGGGCTCCTTGGTAATAGCAATAGCACCAGTGTTGTCACAGAAGAGAGTCATTGGGCTTGACGCGCTTGGAATGACTCCTAGGTCGGTGATGAACTCCTTCATCCAGACTCCTTCCTGTGCCGCTTCGCAAGCAGCTATGTACTCCGCTTCACATGTAGAATACGCCACGACGCTCTACTTGCAACTGCACCAGCTGACTGCCCCACCATTCAAAATATACACGTATCCGGTTTGAGACTTAGAGTCATCCAGATCTGTGTCTAAGCTAGCATCGACGTAACCCTTTACGACGAGCTCTTCGTCACCTCCATAAACGAGGATGTTCTTGACCGCTGTCCAGTGTTCCGTACCGGGATCACTTTGGTACCTCCCTACCAAACTTATGGCAAGGTTCACATAAGGTCTGGTACACAGCATGGCATACATGATAGAACCTATGGCCGAGGCATAGGGAATGACACTCATCTTTTCTCTATCTTCTGCCGTGGTCCGCGACTGAGCCTTGCTCAATCTCATACCTTGCAAAACAGGCAAGAATCCTTTCTTTGACTGATCCATATTGAACTTCTTCAATATTTTGTCAAGGTATGTACTTTGTGAAAGACCAATGAGGCGTCTTGATCTTTCTCTATAGATTTGATGCCTAATATGTAAGCAGCTTCTCCAAGGTCCTTCATTGAAAAACTTTTATTCAAGTAGGCCTTTACATTTTCCAAGAATTCTATATCATTTCTCATCAGCAATATGTCATCCACATATAATATGAGAAATGCCACAGAGCTCCCACTCACTTTCTTGTAAATACAGGCTTCTCCATAAGTCTGTATAAATCCAAACGCTTTGATCACATCATTAAAGCGAATATTCCAACTCCGAGATGCTTGCAACAGCCCATAAATCGAGCGTTGGAGCTTGCATACTTTGTTAGCGTTCTCTGGATCGACAAAACCTTCCGGTTGCATCATATACAACTCTTCCTTGAGGAAGCCGTTAGGGAATGCTGTTTTGACGTCCATTTGCCATATCTCATAATCATAGAATGCGGCAATAGCTAACATGATTCCGACTGACTTCAGCATCGCTACGGGAGAGAAAGTCTCGTCGTAGTCAATCCCTTGAACTTATCGATAACCCTTAGCGACAAGCCGAGCCTTATAGATGGTCACATTACCATCCGCGTCTGTCTTCTTCTTAAATATCCATTTGTTTTCTATGGCGTGCCTATCAGCAGGCAAGTCCACCAAAGTCCATACTTTGTTTTCATACATGGATTCTATCTTGGATTTCATGGCTCCAAGCCATTTATTGGAATCCGGGCCCGCCATCGCTTCTTCATAGTTCGAAGGTTCACCGTTGTCTAACAACATGATTTCCAGGACAGGGTTGCCGTACCACTCTGGTGCGGAACGTGCCCTCGTGGACCTTCGAAGTTCAGTAGTAACTTGATCTGTTTCTTCATGATCATCATCATTAACTTCCTCCCTTGTCGGTGCAGGCACCTCAGGAACAATTTCCTGCGCTGTGCTACTTTCCGGTCCAGGAGGGGTGACGGTCACCTCATCAAGTTCTACTTTCCTCCCACTCACTTCTTTCGAGAGAAACTCTTTCTCCAGAAAGCATCCATTCTTGGCAACAAAGACTTTGCCTTCGGATTTGTGGTAGAAGGTGTACCCAATCGTTTCCTTTGGGTATCCTATGAAGACGCATTTTTACGATTTGGGTTCGAGCTTTTCAGGTTGAAGTTTCTTGACATAAGCATCGCAACCCCAAACTTTTAGAAACGACAGCTTCGGTTTCTTGCCAAACCAAAGTTCATACGGAGTCGTCTCAACGGATTTTGACGGAGCCCTATTTAAAGTGAATGCGGCAGTCTCTAAAGCATAACCCCAAAAAGATAGCGGTAAATCGGTGAGGGACATCATAGATCGCACCATGTCCAACAGAGTACGATTTCGATGTTCGGACACACCGTTACATTGAGGTGTTCCGGGCGGTGTCAATTGTGAAACAATTCCACAGCTCCTAAGGTGTGTGCCAAATTCATGACTTAAATATTCACCCCCACGATCCGATCGCAAGAACTTTATTTTTCTGTCACGTTGATTCTCAACCTCATTCTGAAATTCCTTGAACTTTTCAAAGGTCTCAGACTTGTGTTTCATCAAATAGATATACCCGTATCTACTCAAGTCATCCGTGAGGGTGAGAACATAACGATAGCCTCCGCGAGCCTCAACACTCATTGGACCGCACACATCGGTATGTATGATTTCCAATAAGTTGGTCGCTCGCTCCATTGTTCCGGAGAACGGAGTCTTGGTCATCTTGCCCAAGAGGAATGGTTCGCACGTGTCAAATGATTCATAATCAAGAGACTCTAGAAGTCCATCTGAATGGAGCTTCTTCATACGTTTGACACCAATATGACCAAGGCGGCAATACCACAAGTATGTGGGACTATCATTATCAACTTTACATCTTTTGGCATCTACACTATGAATATGTGTATCACTACGTTCGAGATTCATCAAAAATAAACCATTGACCAGCGGGGCATGACCATAAAACATATCTCTCAAATAAATAGAACAACCATTATTCTCCGATTTGAAAGAGTAGCCATCTCGCATAAGACGAGATCCAAATACAATGTTCATGCTCAAAGTTGGTACTAAATAACAATTATTAAGGTTTAAAACTAATCCCGAGGGTAGATGTAGAGGTAGTGTGCCGACGGCGATCACATCGACCTTGGAACCATTCCCGACGCGCATCGTCACCTCATCCTTCGCCAGTCTCCGTTTATTCCGCAGCTCCTGTTTTGAGTTACAAATGTGAGAAACTGCACCGGTATCAAATACCCAGGAGCAACTACGAGTGCTGGTAAGGTACACATCAATAACATGTATATCATATATACCTTTGACGTTGCCGGCCTTCTTGTCTGCTAAATATTTGGGGCAGTTCCGCTTCCAGTGACCCATTCCCTTGCAATAAAAACACTCTGTCTCAGGCTTGGGTCCATACTTTGGCTTCTTCCCGGTAACAGGCTTACCGAGTGCGGCAACTCCCTTGCCGTCCTTCTTGAAGTTCTTCTTACCCTTGCCTTTCTTGAACTTAGTGGTTTTATTGACCATCAACACTTGATGTTCTTTCTTGATGTCCACCTCCGCTGATTTCAGCATCGAATACACCTCGGGAATGGACTTCTCCATCCCCTGCATATTGAAGTTCAACACGAAGCTCTTGAAGCTTGGTGGGAGCGACTGGAGGATTCTGTCAACGACCGCTTCATCTGGGAGATTCATTCCCAGCTGAGACAAGCGGTTGTGCAATCCAGAAATCTTGAGGATGTGCTCACTGACAGAACTGTTTTCCTCCATCTTACAGTTGTAGAATGCGTCGGAGACATCATATCTCTCGACTCGGGCATGAGCTTGGAAAACCATTTTCAGCTCTTCGAACATCTCATATGCTCCATGGTGCTCAAAACGTTCTTGGAGCCCCGATTCTAAGCTGTAAAGCATGCCGCACTGAACCAGGGAGTAATCATCACAACGCGACTGCCAAGCGTTCATAACATCTTGGTTTGCAGGGGCGGGAGCGTCACCTAGCGGTGCTTCTAGGACATAAGTTCTCTTGGCAGCTATGAGGATAATCCTCAGGTTACGGACCCAATCCGTATAGTTGCTACCATCGTCTTTCAGCTTGGTTTTCTCTAGGAACCCGTTGAAGTTGAGGGAAACTGGAGCGTAGGCCATTTGATCTACAAGAGATATTGTAAAGAATTTAGACTAAGTTCATGATAATTAAGTTCATCTTAATCAAATTTTAATGAACTCCCACTCAGAATGACATCTCTCTAGTCATCTAAGTGATACACGATCCGAATCGACTAGCACGTGTCCGATCATCACGTGAGACGGACTAGTCATCAACGGTGAACATCTTCATGTTGATCGTATCTTCTATACGACTCGTGTTCGACCTTTCGGTCTTCCGTGTTCCGAGGCCATGTCTGTACATGCTAGGCTCGTCAAGTGAACCCTAAGTGTATCGCGTGTGTAAATCTGGCTTACACCCGTTGTATGCGAACGTTAGAACCTATCACACCCGATCATCACGTGGTGCTTCGGAGCAACGAACTTTAGCAACGGTGCACAGTTAGGGGGAACACAATTCTTGAAATTTTTAGTGAGAGATCATCTTATTTACTACCGTCGTTCTAAGTAAACAAGATGCATAAACATGATAAACATCACATGCAATCAATTAAAGTGACATGATATGGCCAATAACATCTTGCTCCTTGGATCTCCATCTTTGGGGCACCATGATCATCTTGTCACCGGCTCGACACCATGATCTTCATCATCATGATCTCCATCATCGTGTCTTGAAGAATTCGTCACGCCAACTATTACTTCTACTACTATAGCTAACGTTTAGCAATGAAGTAAAGTAATTACATAGCGTTATTCAGTGACACGCAGGTCATACAATAATTAAGACAACTCCTATGGCTCCTGCCGGTTGTCAAGTTCATTGACATGCAAGTCGTGATTCCCTATTACAAAACCATGATCAATCTCATACATCACATATATCATTCATCACATCTTCGTTTTGGCCATACCACGTCACATAGCACATGCTGCAAAAACAAGTTAGACGTCCTCTAATTGTTGTTGCAAGTTTTTACGTGGCTTCTATATGTTTTCTAGCAAGAACGTTTCTTACCTACGCCAAAACCACAACGTGATTTGTCAATTTCTATTTACCCTTCATAAGGACCCTTTTCATCGAATCCGATCCGACTAAAGTAGGAGAGACAGACACCCGCCAGCCACCTTATGCATCTAGTGCATGTCTGTCGGTGGAACCAGTCTCACGTAAGCGTACGTGTAAAGTCGGTCCGGGCCGCTTCATCCCACAATACCGCCGAATCAAGATTGACTAGTAACGACAAGAAAGTTGAACAAACTCAAACGCCCACAACTGCTTTGTGTTCTACTCGTGCAAGATGCTACGCATAAGACCTAGCTCAGATGCCACTGTTGGGGAACGTAGCAGAATTCAAAAAAATTCTACGCTTTCACCAAGATCCAACTAAGGAGACATCTAGCAACGAGCAAGTAAGAGTGCATCTACATACCGTTATGTAGATCGCGAGCGGAAGCTTTCGAAGAAGCGTGGATGAAGTAGTCGTACTCTTCGCGTTCTTCGTCACCGATGATCTAGCGCCGAAAGGACGGCGCCCCTGCGTTCAACACACGTCCGGTACAGCAACATCACCTCCTTCTTGATCCAGCAAGGGGGGAGGAGAAGTCGTCGGAGATCCAGCAGCACAACGGCGTGGTGGTGGATGCAGTGGAGATTGCAGCAGGGCTTCGCCGGGCGCCCTGCGTTTGAGGAGACGGAGTTTGTGACGGGAGGGGGAGAGGCGCCAGGGCAAGGGTACGGCTGCCCTCTCCCCCCCCACATATATATGTAGGGGGCCAGGGGGGTGCGCCAGCCCCTGCAGATCCAATCTGCAAGGGGGGGCGGCGGCCAGGGGGGAGTCCTTGCCCCCCAAGGCAAGTGGCGCGCCCTCCCCCCTAGGGTTTCAACCCTAGGCGCATGGGGAGGTGGGCCCAAGTGATGCGCCAGCCCATTAGGGCTGGACACTTCCCCCTTGCGGCCTAGGGGCCCCACCGGGATGGGTGGCCCCACCCGATGGACCCCCGGGGCCCCTCCGGTGGTCCCGGGACGCTCCCGGTTACCCCCGGAGATCACCCGATGGCCGAAACCTGACTCCCTATATATCAATCTTTACCTCCGAACCATTCCGGAACTCCTCGTGACGTCCGGGATCTCATCCGGGACTCCGAACAACTTTCGGGTTTCCACGTGCATTTATCTCTACGACCCTAGCGTTACCGAACCTTAAGTGTGTAGACCCTACGGGTTTGGGAGACACGTAGACATGACCGAGACCACTCTCCGGTCAATAACCAACAGCGGGATCTGGATACCCATGTTGGTTCCCACGTGTTCCTCGATGATCTTCATCGGATGAACCACCGTGTCAAGGATTCACTCAATCCCGTATGTTATTCCCTTTGTCCATCGGTACGGTACTTGCCCGAGATTCCATCGTAGGTATTCCAGATACCTTGTTCAATCTCGTCATGGCAAGTCTCTTTACTCGATCCGTAATCCATCATCCCGTGACTAACTACTTAGTCACTTTGAGCTCATTATGATGATGACTTACCGAGTGGGCCCAGAGGTACCTCTCCGTCATACGGAGTGACAACATCCCAGTCTCGGTTCGTACCAACTCAACAGACACTTTCGGAGATACCCGATGCGTACCTTTATAGCCACCCAGTTACGTTGTGACGTTTGGCACACCCAAAGTATTCCTACGGCATCCGGGAGTTGTACAACCTCATGGTCTAAGGAATAAATACTTAACACCGAAAAGCTTATGCATTACGAACTATACGATCTCGTGCTATGCTCAGGATAGGGTCTTGTCCATCACATCATTCTCCTAATGATGTGATCCCGTTATCACTGACATCCTATGTCCATGGTCAGGAAACCGTGACCATCTGTTGATCAACGAGCTGGCAACTAGAGGCCTACCAGGGACTCATTTTGGTCTATGTATTCACACATGTATCGCTGTTTCCGTACAATACAATTCAAGCATGAATAATAGACGATTATCATGAACAAGGAAATATAATAATAATACTTTTATTATTGCCTCTAGGGCATACTTCCAACAGTCACATCGGCTCATCGAGCCATGTTCCCTCGTCGTCTAGGTTGGTTGAGGAGGAGGAAGAGGATGGGGAGGAGGAGGAGGAGGAGGCCACATATGAAAAAGGGGAGGAGGAGGAGGAGGAGGAGGCCACGTATGAAAAAAGGGAGGAGGAGGAGGAGGAGGATGAACACAACGGGGAGGAGGAGTAGATGAAGATTATGGACCTCCACCAACTCAATCATCTCAACCACCTGACATGCCGAAGAGGAATTTGAAGAAGAAGGATTTGCTGAGTCCGGACCCTTTCCAGAGACCGGTCCCTCGATGGCCCAAGAAGAAGACTGAAGAGACTCGTTCAAAGAGTAAGGAGGACCGTACCTCCAAGAGGGGAAGGAGCAAATGATTATGCTCTTCGATAGTTGGCTCTTGTAGTTGGGTTGTCTATGTGTTTGCTATTTGGTTGAACTTCGTTTGGTTGAACTTGTCTAGTGGTTGTGAAACTGCGTGGAACTATGTGTTTGCTATTTGTGGATCTATGTGTTTGCTATTTGTGAACCTATGTGGAACTCCAATTACTAATTAGTTGAAGTTCGTTTGAAATGTTCTATGCACTTCAAGTTTTGTTAATGTGTGTGATGCCCAAGTTTAATTGTTTAAGATCTGTGATATTGCTGTCATATTTGTGAAACTTGCTGTGATATTGCTGTCATATTGAATTTGAAAATAAGCAAGCAAATGAACTTAAAACAATAAAACATAGGACCCTACTGCCAAGAGCCCTGGCGGTAGGGTCACACAGCCTACCGCCAACCCCCCTGGCGGTAGGGGAACCTACTGTCAGGGCCCCCGCATATTTTGTTACAGAAGGTTTATACGGCAAAACCCAGCCACAGCCTACCACCATGGCTCTGGCGGTAGGGTTAGACAGTCTACCGTCAGGGAGCGGCGGCAGGGTACTTATCCATGTCAGCACAGGCAAACGGCCGCCGTCCCCCTCCGTCGCACACTACCGCCAGAGGCCCTGACGGTAGGATGTCTAACCCTACCGTCAGAACCCGTGACAATAGGGAAAGGGTCAAATCAAAAAAAAAAAAATCAAACCAGTGTCGGATCTTGAAATTCTATCGGAAAAGGGTTAAAACACGAAATTTTGCCGCACCGAGAGAAGCGGGCAACACACCACGCGTGATTCCCAGCTCCACACACCAAACCACCACCGCATCAGCACAAAATTTACCAAAAACGGTACGGACGCAGCGTTAAAGCGCTGCACGGAAAGTGGATGAGGAGGATCGCTCACCCCGACCATCCGATCGGATCAGATCCAGATCAGAAACCACCAGCGCAAGCAACCCCCGGCCCCGGGCGCTCTCCGCCCTTTTCTCCGCGGCCGGGGCCCGCCGCTCGCCCGCCCGCCCGCGCGCGTCACCCCC
>LR738709.1:556899027-556967156 GCA_902687465.1 Secale cereale | reverse complement strand
CGCCGCACCCATTTGCCTCCACCCCGCCACCGCATCATCTGCGGCCACCGCCGCCGCCGCATCTCTGTTAGCGGGAGAGAAAAGATAGGAAGGAGAGAGAGGGATGATGAACTGACCTTCAATTTGCGGTTGTCTCCTCGATTTGTTGTCATCGTCACCCACGGGAAGGAGAGATCCGAGGGAACGAACGAAAACCATAGGGTTGGGGATTTTTTTAAAGAGGTGAGCAGGGGCGAAAATGCTTCGGGCGCGAGCCTGGCTAGCCATGTCCGTGATATTTTCGCACGCCCGCGGTGCCATATTTTTAAGGAATATTCGGAGCATCTGGTTATCTTTGTCCTGCCTCATCTAAGGTCGTCCATGAACCAAACATATGGTATCCATCCTAAATATGCCAATCCCTGTCCCCTAGGTGGCTATCCCTCTAATCAAACACATCCAAGCTACTCCATTTGATCAGCCAGTGGATGACAGGGATCTCGATGTCTCCTTGTTTCCTTGGGATGGGCTTTCCTTTCCGGTATTTGTTCTAGCTTCAACAATATTGTACCATCCGGATTCAGTAAGGGCGGTTAGGGATTTGGAATGGCCAAAGGACCCAGGTGTTTTTTCAGTTGGCTGACATGGCTGATGACCCACAAGTGTAGGGGATCTATCATAGTCCTTTCAATAAGTAAGAGTGTCGAACCCAACGAGGAGCAGAAGGAAATGACAAGCGGTTTTCAGCAAGGTTTTCTCTGCAAGCACTGAAATTATCTGTAACAGATAGTTGTGCGATAGTATAGTTTGTAACGAGTAACAAGGGACAAAAGTAAACAAGGTGCAACAAGATGGCCCAATCATTTTTGTAGCAAAATGACAAGCCTGGACATACTCTTATATAAAGCAAAGCGCTCCCGAGGATGCATGGGAATTATTGTCAAGTTAGTTTTCATGATGCTCATATGGTTCCCGTTCGTTACTTTGATAATTTGATATGTGGGTGGACTGGTGCTTGGGTGATGTCCTTCCTTGGACAAGCCTCCCACTTATGATTAACCACTCTCGCGAGCATCCGCAACTACGAAAGAAGTATTATGATAAATCTAACCATAGCATGAAACATATGGATCCAAATCAACCACTTACGAAGCAACGCATAAACTAGGGTTTAAGCTTCTGTCACTCTAGCAACCCATCATCTACTTATTACTTTCCAATGCCTTCCCCTAGGCCCAAATAATGGTGAAGTGTCATGTAGTTGACGTTCACATAACACCACTAGAGGAAAGATAACATACATCTCATCAAAATATCAAACGAATACCAAATTCACATGATTACTTATAACAAGACTTCTCCCATGTCCTCGGGAACAAAAGTAACTACTCACAAAGCATGTTCATGTTCATGATCAGAGGGGTATTGAATTGAAGGAAATATGCCCTAGAGGTAATAATAAAGTTGTTATTTATATTTCCTTATATCATGATAAATGTTTATTATTCATGCTAGAATTGTATTAATCGGAAACTTGATACATGTGTGGATACATAGACAAAACATAGTGTCCCTAGTAAGCCTGTACTAGACTAGCTCGTTGATTAAAGATGATTGAGTTTCCTAACCATAGACATGTGTTGTCATTTGATGAACGGGATCACATCACTAGGAGAATGATGTGATGGACATGACCCATCCGTTAGCTTAGCATAATGATCGTTTAGTTTTATTGCTATCGCTTTATTCATGACTTACACATGTTCCTTTGACTATGAGATTATGCAACTCCCGAATACCGAAGGAACACCTTGTGTGCTATCAAACGTCACAAAGTAACTGGGTGATTATAAAGATGCTCTATAGGTGTCTCCGAAGGTGTTTGTTGAGTTGGCATAGATCGAGATTGGGATTTGTCACTCCGTGTATCGGAGAGGTGTCTCTGGACCCTCTCGGTAATGCACATCACTATAAGCCTTGCAAGCAATGTGACTAATGAGTTATTTACAGGATGATGCATTACGAAACTAGTAAAGAGACTTGCCGGTAATGAGATTGAACTAGGTATGATGATACCGACGATCGAATCTCAGGCAAGTAACATATCGATGACAAAGGGAATGACGTATGTTGTTATGCGGTTTGATCGATAAAGATCTTCTAGAATATGTAGGAGCCAATATGAGCATCCAGGTTCCGCTATTGGTTATTGACCGGAGATGTGTCTCGATCATGTCTACATAGTTCTCGAACCCGTAGGGTCCGTACAATTAACGTTTGATGACGATTTGTATTATGAGTTATGTGTTTTGGTGACCGAAGTTTGTTCGGAGTCCCAGATGAGATCACGGACATGAAGAGGAATCTCGAAATGGTTGAGACATAAAGAATGATATATTGGACAATGTTATTCGGACACAGAATGAGTTCCGAGAGGTACCAGGTAAATATCGGAGTGCCGGAGGGTTATGAAACCCCCCGGGGAAAGTTAATGGGCCTCATGGGCCATATTGGAGAGAAGGAGGCAGGCCACAAGAGGTGCCCCCCTATCAGTCGGAATTGGACAAGGGGTGGGGGCGCGGCCCCCCGTTCCTTCTCCCTCTCCACCTCTTTCCCCTCTTCCTTGAGGATGAATCCAACTAGGACTAGGAGTCCTACTAGGACTCCTCCCATTGGCACGCCCTAGGGCTGGCCGGCTTCCTCTCCCTCCCTCCTTTATATACATGGGCAGGGGGCACCCTAGAACACAACAAGTTTTTCTCTTAGCCGTGTGCGGTGCCCCCCTCCACAGTTTACACCTCAGGTCATATTGTCGTGGTGCTTAGGCGATATCGAGCTGAACGTGTGCTGAATACGGAGGTGCCGTACGTTCGGTACTTGGATCGCTTGGATCGGTTGGATCATGAAGACGTTCGACAACATCAACCACGTTAATACAACACTTCCACTTTCGGTCTATGAGGGTACGTAGACACACTCTTCCCGTCTTGTTGCTATGCATCTCCTAGATAGATCTTGCGTGGGCGTAGATTTTTTTTTGAAATTGCATGCTACGTTTCTCAACAGTGGCATCATGAGCCAGGTTTATGCGTAGATGATATGCACGAGTAGAGCACAAAGAGTTGTGGGCGATAATAGTCATACTGCTTACCACCTACGTCTTACTTTGATTCGGCGGTATTGTTGGATGAAGTGGCCCGGACCGACATTACATGACCGCGTTCATGAGACTGGTTCTAGCGACGTGCTTTGCACACAGGTGGCTGGCGGGTGTCTGTTTCTCCAACTTTAGTTGAATCGAGTTTGACTACGGCCGGTCCTTGTTGAAGGTTAAAACAACACACTTGACGCAAAATCGTTGTGGTTTTGATGCGTAGGTAAGAACGGTTCTTGCTAGAAGCCCGTAGCAGCCACGTAAAACTTGCAACAACAAAGTAGAGGACGTCTAACTTGTTTTTGCACGGCATGTTGTGATGTGATATGGTCAAGATGTGATGAGTTATACGTTATTGTATGAGATGATCCTGTTTTGTAAATTATCGGCAACCGGCAAGAGCCTTATTGTTGTCTCTTTATTGTATGAATTGAGAATGCCATGTAATTGCTTTACTTTATCACTATGAGTTAGCGATAGTAGTAGAAGCAATAGTTGGTGAGACAACCACAACGCTACGATGAAGTGGTGTCAAGCCGGTGACGATGGAGATCATGACGATGCTTTGGAGATGGAGATCAAAAGCACAAGATGATGATGACCATATCATGTCACATATTTTGATTGCATGTGATGTTTATCTTTTTATGCATCTTATTTCGCTTAGAATGACAGTAGCATTATAAGATGATCCCTTACAAAATTTCAAGGTACAGGTGTTCTCCCTGAGTATGCACCGTTGTGACTGTTCATCGTGCCGAGACACCACGTGATGATCGGGTGTGATAAGCTCTACGGTCACATACAGGATGTAAGACAGTTTTACACGTGCAGAATACTCGGGTTAAACTTGGCGAGCCTAGCATGTACAGACATGGCCTCGGAACACTGGAGACCGAAAGGTTGAGCGTGAATCATATAGTAGATATGATCGACATAAGATGTTCACCATTGAAAACTACATCATCTCACGTGATGATCGGACATGGTTTAGTTGATTTGGATTACGTGGTCATTTAGATGACTTGAGGGATGTCTATCTAAGTGGGAGTTCTTTAGTAATATTATTAACTAAACTTTAATTTATCATGAACTTAGTCCTGATATTTTTGTATATCTATGTTGAAGATCAATGGCCCGTGCTACCGTTCCCTTGAATTTTAATGCGTTCCTAGAGGAAGCTAAGTTGAAAGATGATGGTAGCAACTACACGGACTGGGTATGTAACTTGGGGATTATACTCATTGCTACATAGAATAATTATGTCCTTGAAGCACCGCTAGGTGAAAGGCCCGCTGCAGGAGCAACTCCTGACGTTATGAATGTCTGGCAAGCTCGATCTGATGACTACTCGATAGTTAAGTGTGCCATTCTTTACGGCTTAGAATCGGGACTTCAAAGACGTTTTGAACGTCATGGAGCATATGAGATGTTCCAAGAGTTGAATTTAATATTTCAAGCAAATGCCCGAGTTGAGAGATATGAAGTCTCCAACAAGTTCTATAGCTGCAAGATGGAAGAGAACAGTTCTGTCAGTGAACACTTACTCAGAATGTCTGGGTACCATAACTACATGACTCAGCTTGGAGTTAAATTGATGATGATAGTGTTATTGACAGAGTTCTTCAATCACTGCCACCAAACTATAAAGGCTTCGTGATGAACTATAATATGCAAGGGATGGAGAAGACTATTCCCGAGCTCTTCGCAATGCTCAAAGCTGTGGAGGTAGAAATCAAAAAGGAGCATCAAGTGTTGATGGTTAACAAGACCACTAGTTTCAAGAAAAAGGGCAAGGGAAAGAAGGGGAACTTCAAGAAGAATAGCAAGCCAGTTGCTACTATGGGGAAGAAAACCAAGACTGGAGCCAAGCCTGAAACTGAGTGCTTCTACTTCAAAGGGACTGGTCACCGAAAGCGGAACTGCCCCAAGTATTTGGCGGATAAGAAGGATGTCAAAGTGAACAAAGGTATATTTGATATACATGTTATTGATGTGTACCTTACTAATGCTCGTAGTAGCGCCCGTGTATTTGATACTAGTTTGGTTGCTCATATTTGTAACTCGAAACAGGGGCTACAGATTAAACGAAGATTGGCTAAGGACGAGGTGACGATGCGTGTGGGAAATGGTTCCAAAGTCGATGTGATCGCCGTCGACACGCTACCTCTACATCTACCTTCGGGATTAGTTTTAGACCTAAATAATTGTTATTGGTGCCAGCGTTGAGCATGAACATTATAACTGGATCTTATTTTTTTACAAGACGGTTCTTCATTTAAATCAGAGAATAATGGTTGTTCTATTTATATGAGTAATATCTTTTATGGTCATGCACCCTTGATGAGTGGTCTATTTTTGTTGAATCTCGACCGTAGCGATACACATATTCATAATATTGATGCCTAAAGATGCAAAGTTGATAATGATAGTGCAACATATTTGTCGCACTGCCATTTAAGTCATATTGGTGTAAAGCGCATGAAAAAACTCCGTGCACATGGACTTTTGGAATCACTTGATTATGAATCATTTGATACTTGCGAACCATGCCTCATGGGAAAGATGACTAAAACTCCGTTCTCCGGAAAAATGGAGCGAGCTACTGACTTATTGGAAATAATACATACCGATGTATGCGGTCCGATGAGTGTTGAGGCTCGCGGCGGGTATCGTTATTTTCTTACCTTCAGAGATGATTTGAGCAGATATGTGTATATCTACTTAATGAAACATAAGTCTGAAACATTTGAAAAGTTCAAAGAATTTCCAAGTGAAGTAGAGAATCATCATAACAAGAAAATAAAGTTTCTATGATCTGATCGCGGAGGCGAATAATTGAGTTACGAGTTTGGTCTTCATTTGAAACAATGTGGAATAATTTCACAGCTCACGCCACCTGGAACACCACAACATAATGGTGTGTCCGAACGTCGTAACCGTACTTTATTATATGTGGTGCGATCTATGATGTCTCTTACCGATTTACCGCTAGCATTTTGGGGTTATGCTTTAGAGACGGTTGCATTCACGTTAGATAGGGCACCATCTAAAACCATTGAGACAACACCTTATGAACTGTGGTTTGGCAAGAAACCCAAGTTGTCGTTTCTTAAAGTTTGGGGTTGCGATGCTTATGTGCTTCAACCTGATAAGCTCGAACCCATATCGGAGAAATGTGTCTTCACAGGATACCCAAAGGAAACTGTTGGGTACACCTTCTATCACAGATCCGAAGGCAAGATATTCGTTGCTAAGAATGGATCCTTTCTAGAGAAGGAGTTTCTCTCGAAAGAAGTTAGTGGGATGAAAGTAGAAATTGATGAGGTAATTGTACCTTCTCCTGAATTGGAAAGTAGTTCATCACAGAAATCAGTTCTAGTGATTCCTACACCAATTAGTGAGGAAGCTAATGATGATGATCATGAAACTTCAGGTCAAGTTACTACCAAACCTCGTAGGTCAACCAGAGTCCGTCAGACCCTCGAGGTCCAACCCGGGCCATATGATTCGGATCAAGTCCGCTATGGCGTGTCTTCACCATAGCCGAGGCTTCTCGAGCACCTTCTCAACATGCTGATGCCTTCCACAGTTCAAAGCAGCGTCGAGCCCCTTTAAATAAATTCGCCAGTTCCTCCATAATTTCTGGAGGAGAATCGGCTGGCCATAAGGCCTTGGCCATATTATTCATGGCTTTCCGAGCTCGCTCGTGTACCTTGGAGAGCTTTTGCAGCATGTCACCTTGAAATCCAGACACCTCTCCCTCGGGCCGCCCAGTTAACAAGCCTACTGGAACAGTTTTGTAAAAAACTTTGAATCAAGGGACTATAATGAAACCTAGGTTCAAGGTCATATTGAATGTTCCACCCTTTAGCTTCATGTTCTCTTTCAAGGCATCCTAGAGTTGGGCTCGTATGTCCTTTAGCTCTTCGGCTTGCTTGATATTTGTATCATGCAGTTTGTTCTTCTCCTCTATGGTCCGTGTTAGTACACGCTGACCAGCGGCTGTTTGCCCTTCGGCTTGTTCTTTCTCTGCCAGAGCAGCCCTCAGCTTCTCCCCTAGTTGGTTTGTTGACCCTGCTGCTGCAGTTAAAACAATGAATATTTAAAAATCATTGATTGACATAGGACCATACTTTCCGGACACTATTGTTCTTACCATCAAAGCCCTTATTGGACTTCTTTGAATCTTCCAATTCGGTGGTGACAGCAGTTAGCTTGGTCGGACATTCTTCCAGCTCCTTGGATAATATGTTATTCTTTTCCTTGAGTACCTAAGGATACAACGATCCTTAAATCAGTTGGGCCAACTGCTTTAAGTCTCGGGGGCAACTGGCATATGAATATTGAATCTACACTCACTCACCCGCATATCCTTGGAAAGCTGGTGAGTGGCTCCGGCAAGTCCGTGTCGAGTAGCTCGGATATACACATCCACAGAACCGAGTGTGTTGAACGCCTCCTCTGTAAAAGTTGGATCACACATGGATGCTTTTCGCCGCCGATGATTCATCGCGCTTTCCACTTCGGAATTGGTAATATATACCTCATCTGAATCCTCTTAGAGAGAACAATCCGGCGTTACACCCATATCAACCCTAGTCCTTCTGGATGGGTCCGGTGCCGGATTGGTTGGAGCATCACCAGCAGGATTCCCGGACACAGTCCGGCGTATTCTCCTCCTAAAATAAGACAACAGAAAATATTACAATCCAGCCTTGCTGCCGAGCATATGTTAAAAAATTATACCTCTTCGGTAAAGGAGGAGGTTCGGTGATGTCTCCGATTTCTTTACATTTTGAAGACTCACCCTGCGCGGGCATCGCCTTCCTAGAGGGCGCCCTTGATGCAGTACAGCCAGACGAGCGCTGCCCTTTTTGAGCACGGGACAATGCGATGGGTGAGGTGCGCTGGGAAAACTCTCTTTGAAGAGGTGTCTCCTAGGTACTTACGCGGGAGGGAGGAAGAAGGCCAGGGTAATTGGCTACGATAGCCACTTCAGTACCATCATGGCTAGCCTGATAGAAAATTGCATCCCTAAGCCCTATGCCTATGTCCGGATCTTCTTCAAATCCAGGATCCATGTCTCGAATATGGTCCTCTAGCTGTGGAATGGGGCTATGAATCCCTTCGACCACCTTACTCCACTCCTATGGGAGATAACCGAATTCGGATCGGTTAGTATGTCTCAAGAGAAAAATCGAGCAAAACTAGCGATCAGAGAAAGGCTTACCCAGTCGATGGGGTTGTACATAGAGAAACCTTCCCGACACTTCAAGCGGAGAAAGTCCTCCGTCTCCCCTTTGTAGAGGTCAGCTAGGATGGCGCCAGGGTGGCATGGTTGTCCGGACCCTTGCGTAGATAACACGAGGCATCATCTTGCCCATTATAATGCCACATAGGAAACCCTCTAGCTTGAAGTGGTTGCACGCACCGTGGTATCGAGATCGCCATTACTTCAATTGTTGTCAGCTCGGAGTGGGCAAGTAATCTGATCTTGCTTACTAGCCTTTTCATCTCCGCACTGTCTTCTTCCTTGAGACTTCAGGGACACCAGTTGAACGCTTCTTTAAAGGAGCACTAGAGTATTCGGGAAGGCATCGCCGGATTGGGTCCGGAAGAACAACGTCTTCAATATAAAATCATTCTGAGGGCCACTGATACGTCTCCAACGTATCTATATTTTTTTATTGTTCCATGCTATTATTTATGAAGTCTTGGATGTTTAATGGGCTTTGTCATTCACTTTTATATCATTTTTGGGACTAACCTACTAACCCAAAGGCCCAGTCTAGATTGCTGCTTTTTGCCTATTTCAGGGTTTTGCAGAAAAGGAATATCAAACGGAGGCCAAACGGAATGAAACCTTTGCGAGAGATATTTTTGGAGGAAATCACGCTCGGGAACATTCGGGACCAAGTCAGGGGACGAAGGGCCAGCCCTCGAGGGTGGGGCGCGCCCCCTGCCTCGAGGCTGGCTCACACGGCCCCCGATACCCTCCTTCTTCCTATATATACCTACGTACCCCAGAAACTCCATACGCAGAGAGAAAACCCTAATTCCACCATCGTAGCTTCTGTTCCCGTGGAGATCTTATCTTGGAGCCTGTTCCGGGAGGGGGATCCATCACGGAGGCCTTCATCATCATCATCATCATCGCCCTCACCATGAGTTGTGAGTAGTTTACCACAGACCTTCGGGTCCATAGCTAGTATCTAGATGGCTTCTTCTCTCTCTCTCTAGATCTCAATACAAAGTTCTCCTCGGTCTTCGAGATCTATTCGATGTAATCTCTTTTTGAGGTGTGTTTGTCGAGATCCGATGAATTGTGAGTTTATGATCAAGGTTATCTATGAAAGATATTTGGTTCTTCTCTGAACTTTTTATATGTGCTCATAATATCCTTGCAAGTCTCTTCGAATTATTGGTTTGGTTTGGCCTACTAGATCTATAGTTCTTGCAATGGGAGAAGTGCTTGGCTTTGGGTTCAATCTTACGGTGTCCTTTCCCAGTGACAGTAGGGGCAGCAAGGCACGTATTGTATTGTTGCCATCGAGGATAAAAAGATGGGGTTTTCATCATATTGCTTGAGTTTATCCCTCTACATCATGTCATCTTGCTTAAGGCGTTACTCTGTTCGTATGAACTCAATACACTAGATGCATGCTGGATAGCGGTCGATGTGTGGAGTAATAGTAGTAGATGCAGAATCGTTTCGGTCTACTTGTCTCGGACGTGATGCCTATATACAATGATCATGCCTAGATAGTCTCATAATTATTCGCTTTTCTATCAATTGCTCGACAGTAATTTGTTTACCCGCCGTAGAATACCGCTATCATGAGAGAAGCTACTAGAGAAAACTATGGCCCCCGGGTCTATTCTCAACATATCAATCTACATCTACTTTACTTTTCTTGCTTTTATTTGCTGTTTTATTAAACCAAAAATACCAAAAATATAAACTATCATCTCTATCAGATCTCACTCTCGTAAGTGACCGTAAAGGGATTGATAACCCCTTATCACGTGGGCTGCGAAGTTCTTATTTGTTTGTGCAGATGCGAGGGACTGGCGCGTGGTCTCCTACTGGATTGATACCTTGATTCTCAAAAACTGAGGGAAATACTTACGCTACTGTGCTGCATCTCCCTTTCCTCTTCGAGGGAATACAACGCAAGCTCAAGAGGTAGCAAGAAGAATTTCTGGCGCCGTTGCCGGGGAAGCTTACGCAAAAGTCATATACCAAGTACCTATCACAAACCCTTATCATTCGCATTACATTTATTTGCCTCTCGTTTTCCTCTCCCTCACTTCACCTTTGCCGTTTTATTCGTGATGAGGACATGACTACCTTGGATACGACCAAAAATATTGCATACATGTATATTTGTGAGGTGATTTCTAATGCAAACTATGCAACAATTTATTTATGTCATCCAGGACAAAAATACTTCACAGATTTTTGTGCCATGTCTAATTTTGGGTGTATGGGACATTTGTACAATCCACATATGAAGATAAGGGAAAAAGAGAAGTTTAGGTGGTGTTCAAAAAGTTCTCTCACGTCACTTTTGGGCCAAGAGAAGATAGAGTCCAAGTCTCTCACGTTCTGCGTCCAGATTCGGACTGCACAGACATACGTGACTCAAAACGGCAAGAACTCCTTCATACGGACTCCGAATTGGGTAATTCTTTTTTTTGGAAACTAGATTTCGTACACTTTCCAACCCAATTGGATTCACCTTCAAATTCGACCGGAGCATTGAGATACCGACGAAACAATTTGACGCTGCAGCAGAATCCGAGTCAAACTACAAGTCCAAAGGTGTTGCATCAGCTCCACTTGGGCCCATGAGCCTTGTACGACCTAGGGTTAGTTTTAGGCTGCCTTGGGACGTCCTTCCACCTCCTTGGCCGCCACCCTTGCTCCTATATAAGTAGATCCATCTAGTAGTTTTTTCTTTTGGGACTTGTTTAGTCAAAAGTTAGCCATTGCAACTTCGTGTAGTTCGTTTGTGTCCAACGACCAGACCAAGACCGCTTACGGATCCCCACCTTATCAATACTTCATCTATATTTGCAATATTCAGATTGCTTTATCATATTCTTGCTTGTTCTTCGATTGCATGCAGGAATAGACCTTCGTGGTCAGGCTGATCGTGCTTCTAGCATTGTCAGTAACCCCTGGAGATTGGTTTAGCGATTGCTAAGGCCCAACGTCGTGCATGTTTGTAGTCGGATCGTTAAAGTTGTCTCCACCAAATCGATAGTTATCATCTCATCGATAGATTGGGCCCCTCGCCTCTATCAATTCGCCCTTCTTCCGCCGTGTGTTTTTCGTTTGCTTGCCTCTTGTTTGCTTGTGTGCGTTGGACTGCTTGCTTGTCACTATGGCTCAGAACAATACCAAATTGTGTGACTTTTCCAATACCAACAACAATAATTTTATTAGCACTCCGATTGCTCCTATTACCGATGCTGAATCTTGTGAGATCAATGCTGCTTTGTTGAATCTTGTCATGAAAGATCAATTCTCCGGCCTTCCTAGTGAAGATGCCGCTACCCATCTAAACAACTTTATTGATTTGTGTGATATGCAAAAGAAAAGGGATACAGATAACGATATTGTTAAATTGAAGTTATTTCCATTTTCACTTAGAGATCGTGCTAAAACTTGGTTTTCCTCTTTGCCTAGAAATAGTATTGATTCATGGAATAAGTGCAAAGATGCTTTTATCTCTAAGTATTTCCCTCCTGCTAAGATCATCTCTCTTAGAAACGATATTATGAATTTTAAGCAACTAGATCATGAGCATGTTGCACTAGCTTGTGAGAGAATGAAATTAATGAAATGTAATTTCCCTACACATGGTTTGAATCTATGGATGATTATTCAGAACTTTTATGCTGGCTTGAATTTTGCTTCTAGAAATCTTTTAGATTCGGCCGCCGGAGGCACTTTCATGGAAACTACCTTAGGAGAAGATACCGAACTCCTAGATAATATTATGGTTAATTATTCTCAATGGCACATCGAAAGATCTACTAGTAAAAAAGTGCATGCAATCGAAGAAATTAGTGTTTTGAGTGGAAAGATGGATGAACTTATGAAATTGTTTGCTGCTAAGAGTGCTTCTTCTGATCCTAATGATATGCCTTTGTCCACTTTGATTGAGAATAACAATGAATCTTTGGATGTGAATTTTGTTGGTAGGAATAATTTTGGTAACAATGCTTATAGAGGTAATTTTAATCCTAGGCCTTTTCCTAGTAATTCCTCTAGTAATTTTGGTAATTCCTACAACAACTCTGATGAAAAAATGCCCTCTGAATTTGAAACTAGTGTTAAGGAGTTTATGATCTCGCAAATGAATTTCAATGGTATCTTGAAGAGAAATTGCTTAAAGTTGATGAATTGCCTAGAAGTGTGGATAGAATTACTCTTGATGTTGATTCTTTGAAACTTAGATCTATCCCACCTAAGCATGATATAAATGAGTCTCTCAAAACCATGAGAATTTCCATTGATGAATGCAAAGAAAGAACCGCTAGAATGCGTGCTAAAAGAGAAGATTATATTAAATCGTGTTCTTCTAGTTATCGTGAAAATAAAGATGAATATGTGAAAGTTCTTGATGTGTCTCCTATTAGATCCTTGTTTTCTAGTATTAATTTTGATGAGAATAGGATTGGAGATGATTCTGCTTTAAGGTGTCCCAATGATTCGGAGTTTTTAGATCTTGATGCTAAAATTGTTAAAAGTGGGATTGAAGAGATTAAAACTTTGCATAGTGATGAACCCACTACTTTGGATTTCAAGGGATTCAATTATGATAAGTGCTCTTTGATTGATTGTATTTCCTTGTTGCAATCCATGCTAAATTCTCCGCATGCTTATAGTCAAAATAAAGATTTCACTAAACATATAGTTGATGCTTTGATGCAATCTTATGAAGAAAAACTTGAGTTGGAAGTTTCTATACCTAGAAATCTTTATGATGAATGGGAACTTACTATAAAAATAAAAATAAAAGATCATGAATGCTATGCTTTGTGTGATTTTGGAGCAAGTGTCTCCACTATCCCAAAAACTTTGTGTGATTTGCTAGGGTTCCATGAGCTTGATGATTGTTCTTTAAATTTGCATCTTGCGGATTCCACTATTAAGAAACCTATGGTAAGAATTAATGATGTTCTTATTGTTTCCAATAGTAATTATGTGCCCGTAGATTTCATTTTTCTTGATATAGATTGCAATCTTTCATGTCCTATTATTCTTGGTAGACCTTTCCTTAGAACGATTGGTGCAATTATTGATATGAAGGAAGGAAATATTAGTTTCCAATTTCCGTTAAGGAAAGGCATGGAACACTTTCCTAGAAATAAAATCAAATTACCATATGAATCTATCATGAGAGCCACTTATGTATTGCCTTCCAAGGATGGCAATACCTAGATTTATCTTGTATCGTGCCTAACTAGGGGCGTAAAACGATAGCGCTTGTTGGGAGGCAACCCAATTTTATGTTTTTTTGCTTTTGTTGCTGTTAGGGAATAAATGTTGCATCTAGCCTCTGATTAGATGTGTTTTCATATTTTGTTTAGTGTGTGTGACAAGTAAAACCTTTGGTAGGACTTGTGTGAAGTTTATTTGATCTTGCTGTGAAAAACAGAATCGTTAGCGCTCTCTAAAGTAGTCTTAAAATTTTACTGGAGCGTGCTTTTTAGTTGATTATTTTTGCTGCTGATTTGTAGACAAATTTCACAAATTTACCAATTTAGTTTGAATTTTGTGGAGTTCCATAAGTAGGCGAACCCAGTAGATTACTACAAACTATTCTGTTTTTGACAGATTATGTTTTTCGTGTGTTGTTTGCTTATTCCGATGCATCTATGAGTAATATTGGAGGATATGAATCATAGAGAGCTTGGATTACAGTAGGTTTAACACCAATATAAACAAAGTATGAATTCCTTGCTGTACCTTTGAGTGGTGGTTTGCTTTCTCTTACTAACGGAGCTCACGAGAATTTGTGTTTAAGTTTTGTGTTGTGAAGTTTTCAAGTTTTGAGTATTGATTTGATGGACTATGGAACAAGGAGTAGCAAAGGCCCAAGCTTGGGGATGCTCATGTCACCCCAAGTAAAATCAAGATAATCAAAACCCTAAGCTTGGGGATGCCCCGGGAAGGCATCCCCTCTTTCGTCTTCATCCATCGGTAACTAAACTTGGAGCTATATTTTTATTCGCAACATGCTATGTGTCTTGCTTGGAGCATCTTGTATAATTTGAGTCTCTGATTTTTAGTTTGCCACAATTATCCTTGCTGGACACACCTATTTGAGAGAGTAAATATGGCCTAGAAATTATTAGAACACTCTACGTGCTTCACTTACATCTTTTGAGTTGAATAGTTTTTGCTCTAGTGCTTCACTTATATCTTTTAGAGCACGGTGGTGGTAATATTTTGTAGAAATTGTTGAACTCTCATGCTTAACTTATATCTATTTGAGAGTCTATTAAAACAGCATGGTAATGTGTTTAGGCTAAAGAAACTAGTCTTCACATGATAAACATCCAATGTCAATGTAGTAAAAATTTCACACCAAGTGCATTGAATAGAATGAGATGTTGGATGCTTGATAATTTTTTTGAGACATGAGGATAGTGATATTAGAGTCATGCTAGTGGAGTTATTATGAAATTGAAGAATACTTGTGTTAAGGTTAGCGATTCCCGTATCATGCACGTATGGTGAACCGCTATGTGACGAAGTTACAGCATGAGGTATTTGTAGAGTGCCAACCTTTGTGTGGAGGTCGGGGGCGCGCGATGGTTAAATCCTACCAACCTCCTCCCTAAGAGCATGCGTTGATTGCTTTATTTTTGATGTCTCGTAGATTTTTGCAATAAGTATATGAGTTCTTATGACTAATGTTGATTCCATGGATTATACGCACTCTCACCTTTCCACCATTGCTAGCCTCTCTTGTACCGCGCAACTTTCGTCGGTACCATAAACCCACTATATATCCTTCCTCAAAACAGCCACCATATTATTCCTCAAAACAACCACCATACCTACCTATCATCGCATTTCCATAGCCATTCCGAGATATATTGCCATGCAACTTTCCACCGTTCCGTTCATACGACAAGCATCATATTGTCATAGTGCCATGCATGATCATGTAGTTGACATGGTAGTTGTGGCAAAGCCACCATGCATAATTTTTTTCATATATGTCGCTCTTGATTCATTGCTTATGCCGGTACACCGCCGGAGGCATTCATGTAGAGTCATACTTGTTGTAGTATCTGTTGGGGAACGTAGTATTTTAAAATTTTCCTACGATCACGCAAGATCTATCTACCAGATGCATAGCAACGAGAGGGAAGAGTGTGTCTACGTACCCTCGTAGACCGGAAGCAGAAGCGTCAAGTGACGCGGTTGATGTAGTCGAACTTCTTCACGATTCAACCGATCAAGCACGGAACGTACGGCACCTCCGCGTTCAGCACACGTTCAGCTTGATGACGTCCCACGAGCTCTTGATCCAATTGAGCTTCACGGGAGAGTTTCGTCAGCACGACGGCGTGGTGACGGATATGATGTATCTACCGGCACAGGGCTTCGCCTAAGCACTGCGACGGTATGACCGAGGTGTGTTTCTGTGGAGGGGGGGCACCGCTCACGGCTAGAACAATTCAACTTGTGTGTCTTTGGGTGCCCCCCCGCCCCCGTATATAAAGGAGCAAGGGGGGAGGCCGGCCGGCCCTCTATGGTGCGGCTAGGGCTGCAATCCTACTAGGAATAGGATTGCAATCCTATTCCTAGTAGGAATCTACCAAAGAAGGAAAAGGGGAGAAGGAAAGAGAGGGAGAGGGAGAGGGAAAGAGGGGCCGCGCCTCCCTCCCCTAGTACTACTCGGACTCCTCCTAGGGAGGGGGCGCGCCACCTCCTGGCTGCTGCCCTCTCTCTCCCCTATGGCCCACCAGGGCCCATCATTCCCCCGGGGGGTTCCGGTAACCCCCCCGGCACTCCGGTAAATTCCAAAACTTTCCAGAACACTTCCGGTGTCCGAATATAGTCGTCCAATATATCAATCTTTACGTCTCGGACATTCCGAGACTCTTCGTCATGTACGTGATCTCATCCGGGACTCCAAACTACCTTCGGTACATAAAAAATCATAAACTCATAATACCGATCGTCATCAAACGTTAAGCGTGCGGACCCTACGGGTTCGAGAACTATGTAGACATGACCGAGACTCATCTCCGGCCAATAACCAATAGCGGAACCTAGATGCTCATATTGGCTCCTACATATTCTACGAAGATCTTTATCGGTCAAACCGCATAACAACATACGTTGTTCCTTTTGTCATCGGTATGTTACTTGCCCGAGATTTGATCGTTGGTATCTCTATACCTAGTTCAATCTCGTTACCGGCAAGTCTCTTTACTCGTTCCGTAATACATCATCTCGTGACTAACTCATTAGTCATTTGCTTGCAAGGCTTATTATGATGTGCATTACCGAGAGGGCCCAGAGATACCTCTCCGACACTCGGAGTGACAAATCCTAGTCTTGATCTATGCCAACACCACGAATACTTTCGGAGACACCTGTAGAGCATCTTTATGATCACCCAGTTACGTTGTGACGTTTGATAGCACACAAGGTGTTCCTACGGTATTCGGGAGTTGCATAATCTCATAGTCATAGGAACATGTATAAGTCATGGAGAAAGCAATAGCAGTAAAACTAAACGATCATAGTGTTATGCTAACGGATGGGTCTAGTCCATCACATCATTCTCCTAATGATGTGATCCCGTTGATCAAATGACAACTCATGTCTATGGCTAGGAAACATAGCCATCTTTAATCAATGAGCTAGTCTAGTAGAGGCATACTAGGGACATATTATTTTGTCTATGTATTCACACATGTATCAAGTTTCCGGTTAATACAATTCTAGCATGAATAAAAGACATTTATCATGATATAAGGAAATACAAATAACATCTTTATTATTGCCTCTAGGGCATATTTCCTTCAGTCTCCCACTTGAACTAGAGTCAATAATCTAGATTACAAAGTGATGATCCTCACACCCATGGAGTCCTGGTGCTGATCATGTTTTGCCCGTGGAAGAGGCTTAGTCAACTGGTCTGCAACATTCAGATCCGTATGTATTTTGCAAATCTCTATGTCTCCCTCCTTGACAAGATCGCGGAATTGAAGCGTCTTTTGATGTGCTTTGTTCTCTTGTGAAACCTGGATTCCTTCGCCAAGGCTATTGCTCCAGTGTTGTCACAAAAGATTTTCATTGGACCCGATGCACTAGGTATTATACCTAGATCGGATATGAACTCCTTCATCCAGACTCCTTCATTTACTGCTTCCGAAGCAGCTATGTATTCCGCTTCACACGTAGATCCCGCCACGACGCTCTGCTTGGAACTGCACTAACTGACAGCTCCACCGTTCAATAAAAATACATATCCGGTTTGTGACTTAGAGTCATCCGGATCAGTGTCAAATCTAGAATCGACGTAACCGTTTACGACGAGCTCTTTGTCACCTCCATATACGAGAAACATATCCTTTGTCCTTTTCAGGTATTTCAGGATGTTCTTGACCGCTGTCCAGTGATCCACTCCTGGATTACTTTGGTACCTCCCTGCTAGACTTATAGCAAGGCACACATCAGGTCTGGTACACAGCATTGCATACATGATAGATCCTATGGCTGAGGCATAGGGAATGACTTTCATTTTCTCTCTATCTTCTGTATTGGTCGGGCATTGAGTCTTACTCAACTTCATACCTTGTAACACATGCAAGAACCCTTTCTTCGACTGATCCATTTTGAACTTCTTCAAAACTTTATCAAGGTATGTGCTTTGTGAAAGTCCAATTAAGTGTCTTGATCTATCTCCATAAATCTTGATGCCTAATATATAAGCAGCTTCACCGAGGTCTTTCATTGAAAAACTCTTATTCAAGTATCCTTTTATGCTATCCAGAAATTCTATATCATTTCCAATCAACAATATGTCATCCACATATAATATTAGAAATGCTATAGAGCTCCCACTCACTTTCTTGTAAATACAGGCTTCTCCAAAAGTCTGTATAAAACCATATGCTTTGATCACCTCATCAAAGCGTATATTCCAACTCCGAGATGCTTGCACCAGTCCATAGATGGATCGCTGGAGCTTGCATACTTTGTTAGCACCTTTTGGATCGACAAAACCTTCTGGTTGCATCATATACAACTCTTCTTTGAGATATCCATTCAGGAATGCAGTTTTAACATCCATTTGCCAGATTTTATAATCATAAAATGCGGCAATTGCTAACATGATTTGGACAGACTTAAGCATCGCTATAGGTGAGAAAGTCTCATCGTAGTCAACTCCTTGAACTTGTCGAAACCCTTTCGCAACAAGTCGAGCTTTGTAAACAGTAACATTACCGTCTGCGTCGGTCTTCCTCTTAAAGATCCATTTATTTTCGACGGCTTGCCGATCATCGGGCAAGTCAACCAAAGTCCATACTTTGTTCTCATACATGGATCCCATCTCAGATTTCATGGCCTCAAGCCATTTTGCGGAATCTGGGCTCATCATCGCTTCCTCATAGTTCGTAGGTTCATCATGGTCTAGTAACATGACTTCCAGAACTGGGTTGCCGTACCACTCTGGTGCGGAACGTACTCTGGGTGATCTACGACGTTCAGCAGAAACTTGATCCGAAGTTTCATGATCATCATCATTAGCTTCCTCACTAATTGGTGTAGGAATCACTGGAACAATTTTCTGTGATGTACTACTTTCCAATTCAGGAGAAGGTACAATTACCTCATCAAGTTCTACTTTCCTCCCACTCACTTCTTTCGAGAGAAACTCCTTCTCTATAAAGGATCCATTCTTAGCAACGAATATCTTGCCTTCGGATCTGTGATAGAAGGTGTACCCAACAGTCTCTTTTGGGTATCCTATGAAGACACATTTCTCCGACTTGGGTTCGAGCTTATCAGGTTGAAGTTTTTTCATATAAGCATCACAGCCCCAAACTTTAAGAAACGACAACTTTGGTTTCTTGCCAAACCATAGTTCATAAGGTGTCGTATCAACGGATTTAGATGGTGCCCTATTTAACGTGAATGCAGCTGTCTCTAAAGCATAACCCCAAAACGATAGTGGTAAATCGATAAGAGACATCATAGATCGCACCATATCCAATAAAGTACGGTTACGACGTTCGGACACACCATTACGCTGTGGTGTTCTGGGTGGTGTGAGTTGTGAAACTATTCCACATTGTTTCAAATGAAGACCAAACTCGTAACTCAAATATTCTCCTCCACGATCAGATCGTAGAAACTTTATTTTCTTGTTACGATGATTCTCTACTTCACTCTGAAATTCTTTGAACTTTTCAAATGTTTCAGACTTGTGCTTCATTAAGTAGATATACCCATATCTGCTTAAATCATCAGTGAAGGTCAAAAAATAACGATACCCGCCGCGAGCTTCAACACTCATTGGCCCACATACATCAGTATGTATGATTTCCAACAAATCTGTTGCTCGCTCCATAGTTATGGAGAATGGAGTTTTAGTCATCTTGCCCATGAGGCATGGTTCGCAAGCACCAAGTGATTCATAATCAAGTGATTCAAAAAGTCCATCACTATGGAGTTTCTTCACGCGCTTTACACCAATATGACCCAAACGGCAGTGCCACAAAGAAGTTGCACAATCATTATTAACCTTGCATCTTTTGGTTTCAATATTATGAATATGTGTATTACTACAATCGTGATCCAATAAGAATAGACCACTCTTCAAGGGTGCATGACCATAAAAGATATTATTCATAAAAATAGAACAACCATTATTCTCTGATTTAAATGAATAACCGTCTCGCAACAAACAAGATCCAGATATAATGTTCATGCTCAACGCTGGCACCAAATAACAATTATTTAGGTCTAAAACTAATCCCGAAGGTAGATGTAGAGGTAGCGTGCCGACGGCGATCACATCGACTTTGGAACCATTTCCCACGTGCATTGTCACCTCGTCCTTAGCCAATCTTCGTTTAATCCGTAGTCCCTATTTCGAGTTACAAATATTAGCAACCGAACCGGTATCAAATACCCAGGTACTACTACGAGCATTAGTAAGGTACACATCAATAACATGTATATCACATATACCTTTGTTCACCTTGCCATCCTTCTTATCCGCCAAATACTTGGGGCAGTTCCGCTTCCAGTGTCCAGTCCCCTTGCAGTAGAAGCACTCTGTTTCAGGCTTGGCTCCAGACTTGGGTTTCTTCGTGGGAGTAGCAACTTGATGGGCCTCTAGCCCCTCGTTGGTTACCCCAAGTGGAAGGCATGAGATGTAGTGTTGCGGAAGTTTTTCCCTTGGCAAGATACCAAGGATCGAATCCCCAGAGACTCCTAGGTTCAACAAGAAGGTGTCAACTGCTAATGGCGCCAGATATTAGCAATCAACGTGGACCTGCACACAGATACAAATAACTTTGCTCCCAACGAGTACAGAGAGGTTGTCAATCCCTCCGGCCTTGTAGTTCACAAAGGATTAAACGCAAATGATAGTAGTGATAGATAATGTTTGCAATAGTAAATAATAGCGAAAAGTAAATAGCGGATGTGATCAATGATGGTAATATGGACCGGAGTCTCATGATGTTCACTAGTGATGTCTCTCTTCCAAAAGACGATAAAACAGCTATGTGAGGTAAACGAATTACAGCTGGGCAATTGACAGGACCACGAACGCAAACCAATGCTGACTACATTGCAAGAAAGGTTGAGGTTCAAAGCATGGGCGGTACGCCAAAGTAAGTAGACCGAAATCCATCAATATCTACTACTAATCATCCACCTTGAGATATCTATCCAGAACATCTCGCTGGTATTAAGTTGCGAGTCCCACCCATAGTGTAAACTCAATGCAACAGACTACTGCATTAAAAGAACTTTGTGTAAAGTAAACAATCCTTGCACCCGCGGGCACAAGCACCATTGTTTTCCCCCTTGTGGCAACAGCACATCCCCTAGACTCATGTTTCTGTCACTCAAGCTAGTCATCGAGGGGCATGAACCCACAATCGAGCATAACGTTCCCTCTTGGAGTCACTACCTATTACTTGGCCAAAGCAATAAATAACAACGGAGAACATGCAAGAATTACTTATGAACATAAATATAAAAGAGGTAGATCAAATATATTACTCAAACACAATCTGAACATAATATCATAATCCATCGGATCCCAGCAAACTCAACATAGCAACAGCATAAGGATTACATATGTGCCTCGATCATGTAGGGCAGCTCACGAGGACTAATTAGTGAAGCACAAGAACGGGAGGAGAACATCACATAGCTACTGGTCATGGACTCATGGTCCAAGGGAGACTACTCACAACTCATCCGGGAGGCGTCCATGGTGGTGGAGAGGCTCCCGATGGTGATCCTCCCCTCCGGCAGGGTGTCGGGAAGAGTTCTCCTGGTGCTCCCGATCTTGGAAGCGGCGGCGGCGGCGGAATAGAGATGAGATCGCGAAAAAGAGTTCCCGTCTTGAGGGTTTCGGAGGACGCTCTAAATATATGCCAAAGGGGGGCACCAGACGGGGCTCGGGGGGCCCAGGCGCCCCCCCCGGCGCGGCCTAGGGGGGGGGGGGCGCCGCCAGGGCGCCTGGAGCCCTGGTGGCCCCCTCGGCTGTCCTTTGGGCGCACGGTAGGTTCTGGAACGCTGATTTTTTATATAATTTTTCTGGATTTTTCCTGGCAGTTCTCGTAATGTGAAAACCTGAAATACAAAAACTGTCGAAAACAGAAACTGGCACTGGGGTGCACTGAGTTAATAGGTTAGTCCAAATATGATCAAAAGTGTATGGAAGTGTATAAATAACATAGCAATATCACCCAAAAGAGGCATGGAGCAAGCAGAAATTATAGATACGTTTTGGACGTATCAACATCCCCAAGCTTAATTCCTGCTCGTCCTCGAGTAGGTAAATGATAACAAGAATAATTTCTGTGGTGACATGCTATTAACCATATAGGACTTTTCATAGTCATATGACAAAAGCTTACTGAGATAATGAATCTATAGTAATTAAGTTGCCTCATGAGAAAATCACAAAGAACTGAAAGTTTTACAACATGACATTGAAACATCAAATAGATTTGTAATGAACATGGTGTGCAAATATGATAAAGTGATATCTAGCTTGCCCCCTTTAGTGAAGCAAAACATAAATGTAGGGGCACCTTCAAGGTTTAAGTGATGACTAGATACAATGATTTCAGAATAAACGATATCACAATCATGCAAAAGACAATGCTACTTTGGGACAATGCACATTACACTCAGAATGACAATCATGCTCTCAGTAGTTGGTGCTTTTAAAAGAAGGTGGAGACTCAACATAAAAGTAAAAGGACGGCCCTTCGCAGAGGGAAGCAGGGATTACTCATGTGCTAGAGCTTTTTATTTTGAAAACATAGAAACAATTTTGTCAACGGTACTAGTACTTCATATGTGTTATGCATAAGACATCCTATAAGTTGCAAGCCTCATGCATCGAATACCAATAGTGCTCACACCTTGTCCTAATTAGCTCGGATTTCCATGGATTGTCATTGCATTACATATGTTTCAACCAAGTGTCACAAAGGGGTACCTCTATGTCACCTGTACAAAGGTCCAAGGAGATAGATCGCATTTGATTTCTCGTTTTTGATAGATCTCAACTTGAGGACATCCATACCGGGACAACATAGAAAATAGATAATGGACTCCTCTTTAATGCTTAAGCATATTCTCATAAGAGATTGATGATTAATGTCCAAGCTAAAACTTCCACCATGATACATGGCTTTGGTTGGCGGCCCAATGTTCTTCTCTAACAATATGCATACTCAACCATTCAACCCATGGCAAATCACCCTTACTTCAGACAAGACGAACATGCATAGCAACTCACATGATATTCAACAAAAGTGTAACAGTTGATGGCGTCCCCAGAAACATGGTTACCGCTCAGCAAGCAACTTATAAGAAATAAGATACATAAGCAACATATTCTTTACCACAATAGTTTTTAAGCTACTTTCCCATGAGCTATGTATTGCAAAGTTAGTCCGCTTAGTACAGGTGGAGGTTAGCAAAAGACTGGGAGCGACCAACTAAGAGAGCAATGACGGTCATAATCATGCAGAGCGACAAAGCAATATTGAATCAGGCATGGAAGTTATATCGCTACTCAGAAATAAAAGATCATCAAGGCTTGACAGACTTTCTTTACAGTCTTAAATATGCGTGAGCATACGCCAAGTCAATCAAAATAAATTCTTGAAGGAAGATAATACTAAACCATACCACATCATAGGCAAACTAATCATGTTGGTACTCCAATAACACATTGGGAATCCCCCAGCTATTTGAGACTAACCATAAGAAAACCTGAACTACTAAGCGCCATTATGCACGTAGCATCTTTATCATAGACATATCAACCAATGCAACAGAAGCAAACCCTCTTAATAAGGTGAGCATGATAACTAAAGAGAGTTCAAGCAACCAACTAAGCAAAAGCTCTTTGAAAAGATAAGCATGAATACTAAGAGCTGAACATGATAGTAGCTATTTAAAAGACAAAGAACACACACAACAAAGATAGACATAAAAATTCTATGTTATGTTCTAGGTAGAAGTGGAGCGTGTTTCTCTCCCACATAAAGAAAGCTGAGTTCCAACTCGTTATGAAAAACTAAAAAGAAAACTAAAACAAGACGCTCCAAGCATAGCACATAACACATGAAGTGATAAAAATATAGTGGAACGAAAGACGAACTGATAATGTTGATGGAGAAGGGGATGCACGGGGGGATCCCCAAGCTTAGACGCTTGAGTCTCCTTGAATATTTCTTGGAGGTGCACGGGGGCATCCCCAAGCTTGAGCGCTTGACACTCCTGAATCTTTTTATCATCTTCCCTCGCACACTTGAAAACTCCCTTCATACATAACTCATTATAATCTGATTAGCGAGGTTAGTACCCTTAATAAAATAATTTTCCTTGCTGGAATTAAAGATATTCTTGAAGTTCTACTGTTTCTCAAGATTGCCAAAAGGTTTTTGCAAAGAAAAAGCAAGCTCTTGGTTTGCAAAATGAAGGAAAGGCAAAACAGGACAGAATCTGTGAAAAACAGAACAGCAGGTAGTAATTGATTTGTTCGGGGCACTTCTGCAACTCAAATCAAAAAACTCAGAACAGATGCACGAAAGACAATTATATATAGAACGCTGTCGAAAAAATTCAGACCAAAAAGATGATCTGGTGATTTTATACGAATTTTTCTATCCAAGGACAGAATCTGTTTCCTGGACAGCACCTCACAACTTTTGAACTTTCTAGCAATCAGAGGCTATACTTGGCACAAATATGAAAAGCAAAGATACAATGATGATGCTACTGTAGTAAAAAACATCAAGACACAACAAAAGCAAAATATAAAAATTTATTCATGTGGGCTGTCTCCCAAAAGCGCTTTCTTTTATGCCTTTAAGCTAGGCATAATGCATATAGATCAAGTTGTATCAATTGAACCATCATCAAGATCATCAAAAAGCTCTTCAATAATACAACTAGTCTTAAGAGGACTCTCAAATAAGGGCCTCATAGAGATACTTCTAGGTAGAAGACCAAAAGGATAAAAGTCAAGGGAAGATTCATTTATAAATTCATCACAGAGAGGTGTTTCTTCCAAAGTCTTTACAGTTTCAACCCCTTTGGCAATAGATGGATTACTTTTAGAACGGGGAGCCTTTGGAACGTGAACGAACTCAGGCTCCCTCTTTGCCGGAGTTTCTACCTTTTTGGTTTTGATCTAGGAGAAGGTAGTTCCTAGGGTATCAAATATTTCCTCAATCTTGTCTATCCTAGAAGAGTCCAAGTCAGGGGATTTGACGGTCTCCAAAATTTTGAAAAATTTATACATGGAGCTATCAAGTCTATTCAAATTCCCTTGGATCTTACGATCCAACTCATTCATCTTATTAATGCTTGGCATCTCTAGCTCTATCTTTTCAAGTTTTTTCATAATGTGAGCTAGGGTGATGTCCTCTCGAATGCTAACAACAGGGAGATTCCCAACAAGATTTTCAATAATACTAAGGACTCCCAAACTGGGGCCTCTAGGAAATTCCCATTGATAGCAGTATCTAGAATAAACCTATTCCAAGAAGTAATTCCAACATAAAAATTTCTAAGCAAGATAGTAGTAGGTTGCTTCTTGGTGGCTCTTTTTTGTGAATCATTAATTATATACCAAGCATCTTTCAAACTTTCTCCACCTCTTTGTTTAAAGGTGAGAACTTCTGCCTCGTCAAAGATAAAAGGACCCGACATAATGACAACTAAAGAATGAGATAACTATTTTTGTGATTTTCGATAAAAGATACTAAAGCAAAAACTGAAAGGTAAACTAACAAGACTAAAAAGCAAAGGTAAAAGATAGCATGCAACTCCCCTATCCTGAAGAGTGGAGTCCCCGGCAACGGCGCCAGAAAAACTCCTTGATGGGCCTCTAGCCCCTCGTTGGTTACCCCAAGTGGAAGGCGTGAGATGTAGTGTTGCGGAAGTTTTTCCCTTGGCAAGATACCAAGGATCGAATCCCCAGAGACTCCTAGGTTCAACAAGAAGATGTCAACTGCTAACGGCGCCAGATATTAGCAATCAACGTGGACCTGCACACAGATACAAATAACTTTGCTCCTAGCGAGTACAGAGAGGTTGTCAATCCCTCCGGCCTTGTAGTTCACAAAGGATTAAACGCAAATGATAGTAGTGATAGATAATGTTTGCAATAGTAAATAATAGCGAAAAGTAAATAGCGGATGTGATCAATGATGGTAATATGGACCGGAGTCTCATGATGTTCACTAGTGATGTCTCTCTCCCAAAAGACGATAAAACAGCTATGTGAGGTAAACGAATTACAGCTGGGCAATTGACAGGAACACGAACGCAAACCAATGCTGACTACATTGCAAGAAAGGTTGAGGTTCAAAGCATGGGCGGTACGCCAAAGTAAGTAGACCGAAATCCATCAATATCTACTACTAATCATCCACCTTGAGATATCTATCCATAACATCTCGCTGGTATTAAGTTGCGAGTCCCACCCGTAGTGTAAACTCAATGCAACAGACAACTGCATTAAAAGAACTTTGCGTAAAGTAAACAATCCTTGCACCCGCGGGCACAAGCACCATTGTTTTCCCCCTTGTGGCAACAGCACATCCCCTAGACTCATGTTTCTGTCACTCAAGCTAGTCATCAAGGGGCATGAACCCACAATAGAGCATAACGTTCCCTCTTGGAGTCACTACCTATTACTTGGCCAAAGCAATAAATAACAACGGAGAACATGCAAGAATTACTTATGAACATAAATATAAAAGAGGTAGATCAAATATATTACTTAAGCACAATCTGAACATAATCTCATAATCCATCGGATCCCAGCAAACTCAACATAGCAACAGCATAAGGATTACATATGTGCCTCGATCATGTAGGGCAGCTCACGAGGACTAATTAGTGAAGCACAAGAACGGGAGGAGAACATCACATAGCTACTGGTCATGGACTCATGGTCCAAGGGAGACTACTCACAACTCATCCGGGAGGCGTCCATGGTGGTGGAGAGACTCCCGATGGTGATCCTCCCCTCCGGCAGGGTGCCGGGAAGAGTTCTCCTGGTGCTCCCGATCTTGGAAGCGGCGGCGGCGGGGGAACAGAGATGAGATCGCGAAAAAGAGTTCCCGTCTCGAGGGTTTCGGAGGACGCTCTAAATATACGCCAAAGGGGGGCACCAGACAGGGCTCGGGGGGCCCAGGCGCCCCCCCCCCCCCCGGCGCGGCCCAGGGGTGGCGCGCCGCCAGGGCGCCTGAAGCCCTGGTAGCCCTCCCCCCCGGCTGTCCTTCGGGCGCACGGTAGGTTCTGGAACGCTGATTTTTTATATAATTTTTCTGGATTTTTCCTGGCAGTTCTCGTAATGTGAAAACCTGAAATACAAAAACAGCTGAAACAGAAACTGGCACTGGGGTGCACTGAGTTAATAGGTTAGTCCAAATATGATCAAAAGTGTATGGAAGTGTATAAATAACATAGCAATATCACCCAAAAGAGGCATGGAGCAAGCAGAAATTATAGATAGGTTTTGGACGTATCACAACTGTCTTGCTATTCTTCTTGAAGTTCCCCTTCTTTCCTTTGCCCTTTTTCTTGAAACTAGTGGTTTTGTTAACCATCAACACTTGATGCTCCTTTTTGATTTCTACCTCCGCAGCCTTGAGCATAGCGAAGAGCTCGGAATTGTCTTTTGCATCCCTTGCATATTATAGTTCATCACGAAGCCTTTATAGCTTGGTGGCAGTGATTGAAGAACTCTATCAATAACACTATCTTCATCAACTTTGCAACCAAGTTGAGTCATATGATTGTAGTACCCAGACATTCTGAGCAAGTGTTCACTGATAGAACTATTCTCCTCCATCTTGCAGCGGTATAACTTATTGGAAATCTCATATTTCTCAATCCGGGCATTTGCTTGAAATATTAACTTCAACTCCTGGAACATCTCATATGGTCCATGACGTTCAAAACGTCGTTGAAGTCCCGGTTCTAAGCCGTAAAGCATGGCACACTAAACTATCGTGTAGTCATCAGACCGCGACTGCCAGACGTTCAAAGCGTCTACATTAGCGGGAGGGGGCTTGTCACCTAGCGGTGCTTCAAGGACATAATTCTTCTGTGCAGCAATGAGGATAATACTCAAGTTACGGACCCAGTCCGTGTAATTGCTGCCATCATCTTTCAACTTAGCTTTCTCTAGGAATGCATTAAAATTCAAAGGAATGGTAGCACGGGCCATTGATCTACAACAACATAGATATGCAAAAACTATCAGGACTAAGTTCATGATAAATTAAAGTTCAATTTAATCATATTATTTAAAGAACTCCCACTTAGATAGACATCCCTCTGGTCATCTAAATGATCACGTGATCCAAATCAACTAAACCATGTCCGATCATCACGTGAGATGGAGTAGTTTCAATGGTGAACATCTTATGCTGATCATATCTACTATATGATTCACGCTCGACCTTTCGGTCTCCAGTGTTCCGAGGCCATATCTGCATATGCTAGGCTCGTCAAGTTTAACCCGAGTATTCTGCGTGTGCAAAACTGGCTTACACCCATTGTATTTGAATGTAGAGCTTATCACACCCGATCATCACGTGGTGTCTCGGCACGACGAACTTTCGCAACGGTGCATACTCAGGGAGAACACTTATACCTTGAAATTTAGTAAGGTATCATCTTATAATGCTACCGTCGTTCTAAGCAAAATAAGATAAACATCACATGCAATCAAAATATGTGACATGATATGGCCATCATCATCTTGTGCTTTTGATCTCCATCTCCAAAGCACCATCATGATCACCTTCGTCACCGGCGCGACACCTTGATCTCCATCGTAGCATCGTTGTCGTCTCGCCAACTATTGCTTCTACGACTATCGCTACCACTTAGTGATAAAGTAAAGCAATTACATGGCGATTGCATTTCATACAATAAAGCGACAACCATATGGCTCCTGCCAGTTGCCGATAACATTACAAAACATGATCATCTCATACAAAACCGTATAACTCATCATGTCTTGACCATATCACATCACAACATGCCCTGCAAAAACAAGTTAGACGTCCTCTACTTTGTTGTTGCAAGTTTTACGTGGCTGCTACGGGCTTAGCAAGAACCGTTCTTCCCTACGCATACAAAAACCACAACGATGTTGTCAAGTATGTGCTGTTTGAACCTTCACAAGGACCGGGCATAGCCACACTTGATTCAGCTAAAGTGAGAGAGATAGACACCCGCCAGTCACCTTTAAGCAACGAGTGCTCGTAACGGTGAAACCAGTCTCGCGTAAGCGTACGCGTAATGTCGGTCCGGGCCGCTTCATCTCACAATACCGCCGAAGCAAAATATGACATGCTGGTAAGCTGTATGACTAATATCGCCCACAACTCATTGTGTTCTATTCGTGCATATCATCTACGCATAGACCTGGCTCATGATGCCACTATTAGGGAACGTAGTATTTTAAAATTTTCCTACGATCACGCAAGATCTATCTACCAGATGCATAGCAACGAGAGGGAAGAGTGTGTCTACGTACCCACGTAGACCGGAAGCGGAAGCGTCAAGTGACGCGGTTGATGTAGTCGAACTTCTTCACGATTTAACTTGTGTGTCTTTGGGTGCCCCCCCGCCCCCGTATATAAAGGAGCAAGGGGGGAGGCCGGCCGGACCTCTATGGTGCGGCTAGGGCTGCAATCCTACTAGGAATAGGATTGCAATCCTATTCCTAGTAGGAATCTACCAAAGAAGGAAAAGGGGGGAAGGAAAGAAAGGGAGATGGAGGGGAAAGAGGGGCCGCGCCCCCCTCCCCTAGTCCTATTCGGACTCCTCCTAGGGAGGGGCCGCGCCACCTCCTGGCTGCTGCCCTCTCTCTCCCCTATGGCCCACCAGGGCCCATCATTCCCCCGGGGGGTTCCGGTAACCCCCCCAGCACTCCGGTAAATTCCGAAACTTTCCAGAACACTTCCGGTGTCCGAATATAGTCGTCCAATATATCAATCTTTACGTCTCGGACATTCCGAGACTCCTCGTCATGTCTGTGATCTCATCCGGGACTCCGAACTACATTCGGTACATCAAAACTCATAAACTCATAATACCGATCGTCATCAAACGTTAAGCGTGCGGACCCTATGGGTTCGAGAACTATGTAGACATGACCGAGACTCATCTCCGGTCAATAACCAATAGCGGAACCTGGATGCTCATATTGGCTCCTACATATTCTACGAAGATCTTTATCGGTCAAACCGCATAACAACATACGTTGTTCCTTTTGTCATCGGTATGTTACTTGCCCGAGATTTGATCGTTGGTATCTTTGTACCTAGTTCAATCTCGTTACCGGCAAGTCTCTTTACTCATTCCGTAATACATCATCTCGTGACTAACTCATTATTCATTTGCTTGCAAGGCTTATTATGATGTGCATTACCGAGAGGGCCCAAAGATACCTCTCCGACACTCGGAGTGACAAATCCTAGTCTTGATCTATGCCAACACCACGAATACTTTCGGAGACACCTGTAGAGCATCTTTATGATCACCCAGTTATGTTGTGACGTTTGATAGCACACAAGGTGTTCCTACGGTATTCGGGAGTTGCATAATCTCATAGTCATAGGAACATGTATAAGTCATGTAGAAAGCAATAGCAGTAAAACTAAACGATCATAGTGCTATGCTAACAGATGGGTCTAATCCATCACATCATTCTCCTAATGATGTGATCCCGTTGATCAAATGACAACTCATGTATATGGCTAGGAAACATAGCCATCTTTAATCAATGAGCTAGTCTAGTAGAGGCATACTAGGGACATACTATTTTGTCTATGTATTCACACATGTATCAAGTTTCCGGTTAATACAATTCTAGCATGAATAAAAGACATTTATCATGATATAAGGAAATACAAATAACATCTTTATTATTGCCTCTAGGGCATATTTCCTTCAGTATCGAGTTGTAATTTCAAGTTGTAACAAAAAGTGTGATGATCATCATTACTAGAGCATTGTCCCGTGTGAGGAAAGGCCAATATAAAAAAAAGAGAAGGCCCAAAAAAATATAGAAGGGCAAATAAAAAAAGGAGAGAAAAGCCCCTCCAAAAAAATGAGAGAAAATAGAGAAGGGACAATGCTACTATCTTTTTCCACACTTGTGCTTCAAAGTAGCACCATAATCTTCATTGTAGAGAGTCTCATGATTAGTCACTTTCATATACTAGTGGGAATTTTCATTATAGAACTTGGCTTGTATATTCCAACGATGGGCTTCCTCAAATGCCCTAGGTCTTCGTGAGCAAGCAAGTTGGATGCACACCCACTAGTTTCTTTTGTTGAGCTTTCATTCATATTTAGCTCTAGTGCATCCGTTGCATGGTAATGCCTACTCACTCACATTGATATCTATTGATGGGCATCTCCATAGCCCGTTGATACGCCTAGTCGATGTGAGACTATCTTCCTCTTTTTTGTCTTCTCCACAACCACTTCTATTCCACCCATAGTGCTATATCCATGGCTCGCGCTCATGTATTGCGTGAAAGTTGAAAGGTTTCAAAAGGATAGAGTATGAAAATAAGTGCTTGGCTGAAATCGGGGTTGTGCATGATATGAATATTTTGTGTGATGAAGAGGGAGCATAGCCAGACCATATGATTTTGTAGGGATAACTTCCTTTAGCCATATTATTTTGAGAAGACATGATTGCTTTGTTAGTATTGCTTGAAGTATTGTCATTTCTTATGTCAATATAGACTTTTATCTTGAATACTTCAGATCTGAACATTCATGCCACAATTAAGAGAATTACATTGAAAAACTATATTGGTTAGCATTCCACTTCAAAAATTCTTTCTTTACCATTTACCTACTCGAGGACGAGCAGGAATTAAGCTTGGGGATGCTTGATACGTCTCCAACGTATCTATAATTTTTGATTGTTCCATGCTATTATTTATGAAGTCTTGGATGTTTAATGGGCTTTGTCATTCACTTTTATATTATTTTTGGGACTAACCTACTAACCCAAAGGCCCAGTCCAGATTGTTGTTTTTTGCCTATTTCAGGGTTTTGCAGAAAAGGAATATCAAACAGAGTCCAAACAGAATGAAACCTTCGCGAGAGATATTTTTGGAGGAAATCACGCTCGAGAATCTTCGGGACCAAGTCAGGGGACGAAGGGCCATCCCTCGAGGGTGGGGGGCACGCCCCCCTTCCCAGGGCGCGCCCCCTGCCTCGAGGCTGGCCCACACGGCCCCCGGTGCCCTCCTTCTTCCTATATATACCTACGTACCCCAGAAACTCCATACGCGGAGAGAAAACCCTAACTCCACCGCCATAGCTACTGTTCACGTGGAGATCCCATCTTGGAGCCTGTTCCGGGAGGGGGATCCATCACGGAGGCCTTCTTCATCATCATCATCGCCCTCACTATGAGTTGTGAGTAATTTACCACAGACCTTCGGGTCCATATCTAGTATATAGATGGCTTCTTCTCTCTCTCTGGATCTTAATACAAAGTTCTCATCGGTCTTCGAGGAGATCTATTCGATGTAATCTTTTTTTGCGGTGTGTTTGTCGAGATCTGATGAATTGTGAGTTTATGATCAAGGTTATCTATGAAAGATATTTGGTTCTTCTCTGAACTTTTTATGTGTGCTCATAATATCCTTGCAAGTCTCTTCAAATTATTGGTTTGGTTTGGCCTACTAGATCTATAGTTCTTGCAATGGGATAAGTGCTTGGCTTCGGGTTCAATCTTGCGGTGTCCTTTCCCAGTGATAGTAGGGGCAGCAAGGCACGTATTGTATTGTTGCCATCGAGGATAAAAAGATGGGATTTTCATCATATTGCTTGAGTTTATCCCTCTACATCATGTCATCTTGCTTAAGGCGTTACTCTGTTCGTATGAACTCAATACACTAGATGCATGCCAGATAGCGGTCGATGTGTGGAGTAATAGTAGTAGATGCAGAATCGTTTCTGTCTACTTGTCTCGGATGTGATGCCTATATACAATGATCATGCCTAGATAGTCTCATAATTATTCGCTTTTCTATCAATTGCTCGACAATAATTTGTTTACCCGCCGTAGAATACCGCTATCATGAGAGAAGCCATTAGAGAAAACTATGGCCCCCATCTACTTTACTTTTGTTGCTTTTATTTGCTGTTTTATTAAACCAAAAATACCAAAAATATAAACTATCATCTCTATCAGATCTCACTCTCGTTTGTGACCGTAAAGGGATTGACAACCCCTTATCGCGTTGGCTGCGAAGTTCTTATTTGTTTGTGCAGGTGCGAGGGACTGGCGCGTGGTCTCCTACTGGATTGATACATTGGTTCTCAAAAACTGAGGGAAATACTTACGCTAGTGTGCTGCATCTCCCTTTCCTCTTTGAGGGAATACAACGGAAGCTCAACAGGTAGCAGCCACTCTTCGGATGCCTTCTTTGGAGTGCCGGACAGGTAGCCTATCCTAGCTGTGCACCACACTTTGGCGCCGCCCTCCTTGAATATAGATCCCTTATGGGAGCGGGGGACGAGGCAAAAGAATTTTCGCCATAGCTCAAAATGAGCCTCACAAAGAGCGACGAAGCCCGCGATGTGCATGATAGAGCCTGGCGTAAGATCGTGCATCTGGAGACCATAGAACTCCAGGAACCCCCTAAGGAAAGGATGGATTGGAAATCCTACACCTCTCAAGAGGAAGGAGACAAAGCAAACCCACTCCTCCTTGGTAGGATTGGGGAAATTTTCTGCCAGGGCTTCGCCGTTAATAGAAGTTAATCCAGCCCAAACGAGGACTAGATCCGCGGGAGGGAGATACCACTGCGCCTGAAGTTTACTCAGATGCGCGTGGGTTACTGAGCAACTTTCCCAGTCGCGTGCTTGAGGGCCATCAGGGCGCGAGGAAGAGCTAGGAACGCCGGCCATGTTTGGAGATTTTCCGTGGCAAGCTCTAAGGATTTTCCGCGGGAGTGGAATGGCATCTGAGATTTAGTCTCTTTAAATAGGTGCCTTCCTTACACAGTCAAGGGGTTATTTGTAAAAATACCTAGACATTTCGCATTCATCTGACACGTGGAAGCTGAGGCGATGGCGGCAAGGAATCAAACATGATATAATATTAAATATGGAGCCGAAGTATCATCTATTCCGAAGAAGAACCTGCCTTGCAAGACCGAAGACATGAAGCCGGATACAATCTCGTCATTGAAGGCAAGTTCGGGGTGTAACATCCCAAATTTTCAATTTGGAATGTTATACATTAGATCATCATGCATATCATATTTTCTTGCTTTTGGTGATCCGAGAAAATCCTAAGCAACTCAAGGACCCTCGGAGAGAGTTGGGGATTTCTAAATTTTCATATTTGAGGTTTCTCAAATTTGAAAATAGGATTGTTTGATTTTATTTATTTTATCTTCAAGTATTTCTATCATAAATATATGAGAGAGGGAGTAAAATGACTCTCCCAAAAAGAAGAAATACGGGGGGTTTAATAAGAAAAATCAAACAAGTTTTATTTGGATTTTATTTGAATTAGGAAAAATTGCATGTTTTCAAAAATGCATTTTAGTGCCAAGAAAATGTTCATCTTGTTTTAAATATTCCATTTAGACGGTGAAAATTTGTTTTGGCAATTTCTAGATTTTATTTTATTTTCTAGAGTTATTTTAGCGCCGGCGTATATAAAAAAAATAGGGGGACCCGACCCAATTGGGCCGAAGCCCAGCCGAGCCAGGCCCAACCGCCCCGCCCCGCACCGCCTTCCCCAGCGACGGCCGAAGCCGAGCCGGACTCCGCCGCCGCCATGGCTTGCCCCCTCCCCCAAGCTAGCACCCCCCTCCTATATATATAGCTGCACCCCCCTCCAACCACCGCACCCCGCCAGCTCCGCCGCCGCGACGCTAGCCCCGCCGCCGCACACCGCACCCCGCCGCAGGCCGCCGCCCTCACCGCCAGCCACCGCGCCGATCGCCGCCGCCGCTGCCACCCCTCGCCGCCACCACCGCCGCACCCCGACGCCCGTCGTCGCCGCCAGCCGCCGCCGCCGGTTGTTTCCGACGAGGTAGCCACCGCCCGGTTTTCTCTAGAAGACCGTTGGTTTTTTTAGAACCCCTAGTCGTTTTTTTAGTAGATCGGTTTTATTAGATCTGTTTTCTGTTTTTATTTTCCGGTCTACTTAAGTAGTAAACGTTCACCCGTTCTTTCGTTCTAACGAACGAATTCATCGTTTAGTCTCAGCTGACGAACATCCGTTCGTTAAGCTATTTCAGTTTTCTTTTTCTAGTTTATTTTCTGATCGCGATCTTTGATCCGATCTTCGTTTTAGTTTAACTTTTCGCTCGTTTATCGAAATCGGGTGATTCAAGCGCCTGGAGTTTCATCTCGAAATTCTCTTTCCGTTTAACCTAGTGACTCAAGCGTTTGCCTCTGCTAAATTTGGACTTAGGTCTAGATTGGTTCGGTAGTTGTTTTCTCTTTCGCCGTTGTTTTTTGTTGCTTTCTTTTGTTGGTTCTTTTGCAAACCGGAGTTCTTAAGTTGAGCTTTCTGGTTAGATCTTTTATTTGAGTTTTACCCGTGCATTAGTTAAGTACTTATTGTGTGCTTGTTTGTTTGCGATAGAGTACCCGGAGTGCGCCGCTTGCTACTTTGAATCTCTAGGTTTTGCGGATCATCAGCAAGGCAAGTAACACTTTGATCATACTTTCCAATTACCCAGTTTTCATTGCATTAGTCAACCCCTCACACATTGCATGAGTAGGATCAATTAACTTGTGGGACTGGGAAGTAGATTGAGGTAGTACCTATTACCTGCATTACATTCAATCCTTTGGGAGTTACTTCTACGTTTGCTGTTAGGCCATGCTATGCTCGTAGACGTGGATTGGGTGAGTGTATCCATGACAGATGTGAGTTTGTTAATTAATGGTTCAACTTAAGGTGGCAACGTTAATACACATCTGGGTGGATTGAGGCATCTGGGTATTCCAGGGATTGCCTGTTTTTCTTCGGACCACCACCCAGGCTCAAAGGGATCATGAGATTATTCATACTAGAAACTTCCGTGTGCAGCCACAAGCTATTATGGGCTCTAGCATAGTATGAGTAAGTCGTGCGAACTCTTACAGTGGTGGACTAGCAGATGTAGGGGATGTAGGTTGGTACGGTCCACCCGGGCGTAAGGGCTAGCGCTTCTGAAAGACTGTGTCTCGGTCATCCGTTTCTCAAACATCATGTAGTGCGAGAAATCAAACGGAGGAGATCGGGTCTTGTGGAGAAAAGTGCACAAACCTCTGTAGAGTGTACAAACTGATCATGATTAGCCGTGTCCCCGGTTATGGACGTCTTGAGTATCTAGTACTTGGATATCATGTGAATCTCATCATGTTACTTTAAATTAATATTGTTGGGTTTAATGATGATTTTAATTGGGGTTGAGAGGATGTCTATCTTCTCAACGATGTTTCAACTACCATGATAGTTAATTAAAATTTATTCCTTTGAAGTAGGGAAAAATTGGCTTTACGCAAAAACTGTAACCATAGAGCTTTCCACCAGCCATATTGCATATAGTATAGCTTTACTTTCATTGCTCTCTTGTGTTACTTTGCCAGCATATTCCATGTGTTGACCCGTTTTTGGGCTGAAACGTTCATGTTGCAGACTTTTCAGACGACGAGTAAGGTGCCTTTTAGGTCGTGGTTCTATACTCAGTGATGCCATTGGAGTTGATGGACTCACTTATCTTCCAAGCCTTCCGCTATTATCGTGTTAGATGACCTTCAGCCATTTTTATTGTAATAAGTTCATCGTTGGAACTATCGATGTAATAAGTGTGTGATTGTTACTCTGTTATAAATCCTTCAAGTACTGTGCGTGTCAGCATTACTGATCCAGGGATGACACTGATGCACAGAGATCAGATTGTTTGAGGTCTGGTCGATACAAGATGGTATCAGAGCACACGCTGACTGTAGGACACGACCACTAAGCTAAAGCCCTAGAGCACTATTCACTCTTCTCTTTTCTGACTCCTCATCTTTTCTACTCTTTTAGGATGGTGGATGCAAAGAACAAGTTCACTCAACCGGATGACAATACACCATTTGGACGACACCTGAAGGAAGTCACCAGATATCTAAACATTGGACTACCAAGTTTCACCGGAACCTACAATGCCACTCTACCTGAGGAGGAGTGTTGGTTGATTCAAGCTCAAGTTCCAGGAAGGACGTTCAAGCCCGTCACCGCACTCATAGCATTCTCTTTTAATGCGTCTACATGGAGCCTAGGCAAGAGCATGGCAGCCCACATTGCTATGGGAAGGATTGGAGAAGTCTACAAACAGGAGCTAAAGGACACCATCTACCAGATTTGTGGACGCCGAGATGAGAATTGGGACATGATCAGCACCCGGAAGGATAGATCCATTGCAGCCTTCATCCGGGAGTTGAACCATCACATTCGTTGCCAGGAGCACCAGATGTGTGCAAGGATGATAGATTTGAAGAAAGCCCTAAATAGAAATTTGGAGCTAGAGGAAGAACTCAAGTCTACACGCGACGGATACGAGGAGGAGATGCTAAGACTTGTGGAGAAGAATGATGACTTGACACGGAAGTTAGGGATACTCATGGGAGAAGAATACGAGAAAGAAGAACCCAAGGAGATTCCACCCGAAGACTACATTATCATCGACGACACGGATTCGGAACCCGATGATAGCAAAGACAAAGACTATGAAGATGAAGCTGGAGCAGATATCATGGAATCCTCTGTCGATCAAAATTTCTAGAAGACCTTCCCTTGACGAGTAGTTTTTTTCTATTTAGTAGACTTAGAACACTTTTGTAACGATTAGATCCGTGTAAGCCCTTGTTTGAATTGATTTTGGTGTGATAAATTGTGTGTTTGCCTCATGTGCATATGGGTAGTGATTTCCCCTTAGACCTCTTTTCTATTATAATCTCTTCCCTCTACACCCATCAGATGCCTCCAAGACGTGAGCCCGGATTTGAGTTTCCCCCTGAGCTCACCCAGTTGATCCAGCAGCAGAACACCCTGATGCAACTACTTGTCCAGAATACTCAGAACAACCAGAACAACAACAACAACAACAACAACCCTCCACCACCACCACCCGTGGACAACCTGACACATTTCTTAAGGTTGCAACCACCCGTGTTTGCTAGCAGCATCGAACCAATAGTGGCTGATGACTGGCTACGCAAGATTGGAAGGGATTTGACCACCGCTAATTGCTCGGATGCTGAGAAGGTGCGATTTGCCGACCACCAGTTGTCTGGACCAGCCGCAGCATGGTGGGAGAATTACACTGCCACTTACCCAATAGCCAATGTGACCTGGGATCAGTTTCAGCAAGCTTTTCGTACCGCCCATGTCTCAACTGGAGCTATGAGTATGAAGAAGCAGGAGTTTCGTAATTTGCGCCAAGGCAACTGTACTGTGGCTCAGTACGTGGATGAGTTTAGTACCCTATCTCGTTATGCCCCAGATGATGTGGCCACAGATGCCGCTAAGTAGGAGAGATTCATGGAAGGGCTGAATGATGAGATGAGTGTACAGTTGATGGTGGCAACTTTCAATAACTACCAGGAGCTGGTTGATCGCGCCCTAATGATTGAAAGGAAGCATCAACAGATTGAAAGTCGCAAGAGGAAGTATGGGCAAGGAAAGTATAACTTTGGAGCACAGCAGAAGCCCCGTTTTACCCCTAAAACGGTAGGATAGTTTCAACATACCCATGGAGGAGGTAGCTCGCACAATCATAATGGCCCTAAGAATGGAAATGGGAATGGAGAAAATGGTAACCATAGCCGCCCTACCCCGTCCACACCCACCAAGAAGGATTGCAGCCATGTCACTTGCTTCAAGTGCGGGAAGAATGGACATTATGCCACTGACTGCCCAGAAGCTAAGAATGGGAACGGCAATGGAAGCGCCACGAAGAAGCCCAACCCCTTCAACAAAGGACAAGTGAATCACGTTAGCGTGGAGGAGGTTGAAGCTCAGCCAGATGCAGTAATAGGTAAGTTTTTAGTTAAGTCCTTTACTGCACTCGTTCTTTTCGATACTGGTGCATCGCATTCATACATTTCAAGGGGATTTGTGGATAAGTATAAGCTGCCAACCCAAGCCCTTAGGTCGCCCATGTTAGTAACCTCACCAGGAGCGGAGTATATGGCTAAGTTATGGTGTGATCAGTTGCTATTGAGGACTGGTAACTACATTTTCCCTTCGGACCTAATAGTATTGGAATCTCAAGGATTGGATGTGATATTAGGCATGGATTGGTTATCTAAGTATGAAGGGAATATTGAATGCGCCAGTAAATCCATTTTGCTTACTACGCCAGAAGGAAGAAGGATCAAGTATGTATCCCGGCATGAGCCGAAGAGGAACAAATTAAATTCCTTATCGGGAGTTGTTCAGGAGGAAGTACCAGTGGTGAAGGATTTCCCTGACGTATTTCCAGAAGAACTGCCAGGAATTCCACCTGACAGAGATATAGAGTTTTTTGATTGAGCTTTTGCCAGGCACCGGGCCAATTTCTAAGCGACCATATAGGATGCCCGCAAAGGATTTGGAGGAAATTAAGAAACAGATTAAGGAGTTACTGGATAAAGGATTCATTCGCCCAAGTTCTTCGCCTTGGGGTTCGCCAGTACTTCTAGTAGAGAAGAAGGATGGATCGTTAAGAATGGTTGTTGATTACCGAGGATTGAATGAAGTAACGAGCAAGAACAAGTACCCACTACCAATGATCAATGATTTGTTCGATAGATTGCAAGGAGCTAAGGTATTTTCCAAGATCGATCTGCGATCAGGGTACCATCAATTGAAGATCCGAGAGCAGGATATATCTAAGACGGCCTTTACCACCAGGTACGGATTGTACGAGTATACCGTTATGTCTTTTGGTCTGACTAACGCACCGGCATACTTTATGAACCTGATGAACAAAGTGTTTATGGAGTATTTGGATAAGTTCGTCGTAGTGTTCATAGATGATATATTGATCTTCTCGAAGGATGAAGAGGAGCATGCAGAGCATTTTCGTTTGGTATTGGAGAAGCTCCGAGAACACCAGTTATACTCCAAGTTTAGCAAATGTGAATTTTGGTTGAAGGAAGTCGGATTTCTCGGACACGTTATATCTGGAGAAGGAATAGCAGTAGATCCCGCCAAGGTGGACACTGTGACCCATTGGGAAGCACCGACAACTGTTGGAGAGATCCGGAGTTTTCTTGGACTTGCAAGATACTACCGGAGATTTATCGAGAATTTCTCAAGGATTGCTAAGCCAATGACGGAGTTGCTAAAGAAGGACACCAAGTTTAGTTGGACAGAAGAATGTGGGGCCAGTTTCCAGGAATTAAAGAAACGTTTGGTATCATCACCTGTGTTGATTCTGCCAGATCAACATAAGGATTATGAGGTGTACTACGACGCTTCACATCGAGGACTTGGAGCAGTTCTTATGCAGGAAGGAAGAGTTGTTTCGTATGCTTCACGACAACTGAAACCTCATGAGTTGAACTATGCCACTCATGATTTGGAGTTAGCAGCAGTAGTGCATGCCTTGAAGACATGGAGACACTTTCTCATTGGAAACCATTGTGAAGTATATACGGATCACAAGAGTTTGATGTATATATTCACTCAGAAGGAGTTAAACCTCAGGCAAAGGAGATGGCTGGAACTCATTAAGGACTATGACATGAGATTGCATTATCATCCCGGAAAGGCTAACATAGTAGCCGATGCGCTAAGCCGCAAGAGCCATGTCAATACCCTAATGACGGAAGAGTTTCCAAAGGAGTTAGCCGAGGACTTACGAGAACTACGTTTGGAGATAGTTCCGAGAGGCTATGTAGCAACACTAGAGATCCAGTGTACCCTGACGGATAAAATCAGAGAAGCTCAGAAAACTGACAAGGAGGTTGCCTCTATAAAGGAGAGGATGAGCGAAGGAAAAGCCAAAGGGTTTCGTGAGGATGAACACGACACCTTATGGTTTGAGGACCGCATTTATGTGCCTAATGACCCGGGGATCAGGAAGTTGATTCTACAGGAGGCCCATGATTCACCATACTCAATTCACCCAGGAAATACTAAGATGTATTTGGATTTGAAGGACATTTTCTGGTGGACTGGTATGAAGAAGGATATTGCGGAGTATGTAGCAGTTTGTGATGTATGTCAGAGAGTGAAGGCAGAACATCAGAAGCCGGCAGGATTGCTACAACCATTGCCAATACCCGAATGGAAGTGGGATAAGCTAGGTATGGATTTTATTACGGGATTACCCAGAACTCGTTCTGGCTATGACTCAATTTGGGTCGTAGTCGATCGTTTAACAAAGGTAGCTCATTTCATCCCCGTAAAGACTACCTAATACCAGTGCAAAGTTGGCAAAGATATACATGACCCGAATTGTATGTCTGCATGGAGTTCCGAGGAGCATTGTATCAGATAGAGGAACCCAGTTTACCTCAAAGTTTTGGAATCAGTTACATGAAACTTTGGGTACCAGGCTAGAGTTTAGCACAGCTTTTCACCCGCAGACAGATGGACAGACTGAAAGAGTCAATCAGATTTTGGAGGATATGCTGAGAGCCTATGCACTAGATTATGGATCTAGTTGGGACGACAATTTGCCGTATGCCGAATTTTCTTACAACAACAGTTATCAATCCAGTTTGAAGATGGCCCCTTTCGAAGCGTTATATGGAAGGAGATGTAGGACTCCGTTGTCGTGGGACGAAGTTGGAGACCGACAGTTGTTTGGACCAGATTTGATCAAAGAGTCTGAGGAGAAGGTGAAGTTGATTTGAGGCAGACTGAAGGTAGCTCAGTCCAGGCAGAAAAGTTATGCAGACTCGAAGCGCAAGGAGATAGCCTATGAGATCGGAGAAAGAGCGTACTTGAGAGTATCGCCTCTGCGAGGAGTTAAACGTTTTGGAGTTAAAGGAAAGCTAGCCCCTAGATTTGTGGGACCTTACCGTGTTTTGGAACGCATGGGAGAGGTTGCCTACAAGTTGGAATTGCCCGAAGGATTGTCAGGAGTGCACGATGTGTTTCACGTTTCGCAGCTTAAGAAGTGCCATGCGGAGATGGCCGAAATCCCGCTTAGAGACACAGTACCCCTGGAAGCAATTCAGTTGGACAGTGATCTGACCTACGAGGAGAAGCCTGTTAAGATCCTCGAATTTTCGAGCAGAGTTACCCGCAGCAAGGTTATCAAGTTTTGCAAAGTTCAGTGGAGTCACCACACCGAGGAAGAAGCCACCTGGGAACGAGAAGATGATCTACGCAAGGACCGCCCTCACCTATTTTCTAGCCAACCCGAATCTCGAGGGCGAGATTCATCTTAAGGGGGGTAGGTTTGTAACATCCCAAATTTTCAATTTGGAATGTTATACATTAGATCATCATGCATATCATATTTTCTTGCTTTTGGTGATCCAAGAAAATCCTAAGCAACTCAAGGACCCTCGGAGAGAGTTGGGGATTTCTAAATTTTCATATTCGAGGTTTCTCAAATTTGAAAATAGGATCATTTGATTTTATTTATTTTATCTTCAAGTATTTCTATCATAAATATATGAGAGAGGGAGTAAATTGATTGTCCCAAAAATAAGAAATACGGGGGGTTTAATAAGAAAAATCGAACAAGTTTTATTTGGAGTTTCATTTGGATTTTATTTGAATTAGGAAAAGTTGCATGTTTTCAAAAATGCATTTTAGTGCCAAGAAAATGTTCATCTTGTTCTAAATATTCCATTTAGACGGTGAAAATTTGTTTTGGCAATTTCTAGATTTTATTTTATATTTAGAGTTATTTTAGCGCCGGCGTATATATAAAAAAAATAGGGGGACCCGACCCGACTGGGCCGAAGCCGAGCCGAGCCAGGCCCAACCGCCCTGCCCCGCACCGCCTTCCCCAGCGACGGCCAAAGCCGAGCCGGACTCCGCCGCGCCATGGCTTGCCCCCTCCCCCAAGCTAGCACCCCCTCCTATATATATAGCTGCACCCCCCTCCAACCATCACACCCAGCCAGCCCCGCCGCCACGACGCCAGCCCCGCCGCCGCACACCGCACCCCGCCGCAGGCCGCCGCCCTCGCCGCCAGCCACCGCGCCGACCGCCGCCGCCGCTGCCGCCCCTCGCCGCCACCATTGCCGCACCCCGCCGCCCGCCGTCGCCGGTAGCCGCCGCCGCCGGGTTTTTTCCGACGAGGTAGCCGCCGCCCGGTTATCTCTAGAAGATCGTTGGTTTTTTTAGAACCCCTAGTCGTTTTTTTATTAGATCGGTTTTATTATTTCAGTTTTCTGTTTTTATTTTCTGGTTTAGTTAAGTAGTAAACGTTCACCCGTTCGTTCGTTCTAACGAACGAATTCGTCGTTTAGTCTCAGCTGACGAACGTCCGTACGTTAAGCTGTTTCAGTTTTCTTTTTCTAGTTTACTTTCTAATCGCGATCTTTGATCCGATCTTCGTTTTAGTTTAACTTTTCGCTCGTTTATCGAAATAAGGTGATTCAAGCGCCTGGAGTTTCATCTCGAAATTCTCTTTCCGTTTAACCTAGTCACTCGAGCATTTGCCTCTGCTAAATTTGGACTTAGGTCCAGATTGGTTCGGTAGTTGTTTTCTCTTTCGTCGTTGTCTTTTGTTGCTTTCTTTTGTTGGTTCTTTTGCAAACCGGAGTTCTTAAGTTGAACTTTCTGGTTAGATCTTTTATTTGAGTTTTACCCGTGCATTACTTAAGTACTTATTGTGTGTTTGTTTGTTTGCGATAGAGTATCCGGAGTGCGCCGCTTGCTACTTTGAATCTCTAGGTTTTGCGGATCATCAGCAAGGCAAGTAACACTTTGATCATACTTTCCAATTACCCAGTTTTCATTGCATTAGTCAACCCCTCACACATTGCATGAGTAGGATCAATTAACTTTTGGGACTGGGAAGTAGATTGAGGTAGTACCTATTACCTGCATTACATTCAAACCTTTGGGAGTTACTTCTATGTTTGCTGTTAGGCCATGCTATGCTCGTAGACGTGGATTGGGTGAGTGTATCCATGACAGATGTGAGTTTGTTAATTAATGGTTCAACTTAAGGTGGCAACGTTAATACACATCTGGGTGGATTGAGGCATCTGGGTATTCTAGGGATTGCCTGTTTTTCTTCGGACCGCCACCCAGGCTCAAAGGGATCATGAGATTATTCATACTAGAAACTTCCGTGTGCAGCCACAAGCTATTATGGGCTCTAGCATAGTATGAGTAAGTCGTGCGAACTCTTACAGTGGTGGACTAGCAGATGTAGGGGATGTAGGTTGGTACGGTCCACCCGGGCGTAAGGGCTAGCGCTTCTGAAAGACTGTGTCTCGGTCATCCGTTTCTCAAACATCATGCAGTGCGAGAAATCAAACGGAGGAGATCGTGTCTTGTGGGGAAAAGTGCACAAACCTCTGCAGAGTGTACAAACTGATCATGATTAGCCGTGTCCCCGGTTATGGACATCTTGAGTATCTAGTACTTGGATATCATGTGAATCTCATCATGTTACTTTAAATTAATATTGTTGGGTTTAATGATGATTTTAATTGGGGTTGAGAGGATGTCTATCTTCTCAACGATGTTTCAACTACCATGATAGTTAATTAAAATTTATTCCTTTGAAGTAGGGAAAAATTGGCTTTACGCAAAAACTGTAACCATAGAGCTTTCCACCAGCCATATTGCATATAGTATAGCTTTACTTTCATTGCTCTCTTGTGTTACTTTGCCAGCATATTCCATGTGCTGACCCGTTTTCGGGCTGCAACGTTCATGTTGCAGACTTTTCAGACGACGAGTAAGGTGCCTTTTAGGTCGAGGTTCTATACTCAGTGATGCCGTTGGAGTTGATGGACTCACTTATCTTCCAAGCCTTCCGCTGTTATCGTGTTAGATGGCCTTCAGCCATTTTTATTGTAATAAGTTCATCGTTGGAACTATTGATGTAATAAGTGTGTGATTGCTACTCTGTTATAAATCCTTCAAGTACTGTGCGTGTCAGCAATACTGATCCAGGGATGACACTGATGCACAGAGATCAGACTGTTTGAGGTCTGGTCGCTACACGGGGGCTACTGAGGGAGTCTCGGATTTGGGGGTCCATTAGGATCCGGTCTACCGAAGCTGGGCTGGATAGATGGGCCATGAAGATGAAGATAAACTGACGTCCCCGTGTACGGTTAGGACTCTTGTTTATGTAGAAAGGCAGAATAGATGTTCGGATGTAATGATTTCTTTCTTCCCAAGCAATCTTTGTAACCCTCCTCTGGTGGATATATAAACTGGAGGGTCTAGTCCGTAGAGGGTAGCAGAATCACAATATCATAGGCTAAACTTCTAGGGTTTAGCCATTACGATCTCGAGGTAGATCAACTCTTGTAACCCTATATTCATCAAGATCAATCAAGCAGGAAGTAGGATATTACCTTGATCGAGAGGGCCTAAACCTTGGTAAATATTGTGTCCCTAGTCTCATGTTACCATCGATCCTTAGACGCATAGCTTGGGCACCCCTACCCGAGATCTGCCGATTTTGACACCGACACCGATTCCTAGTATCCACTATGTTCTGAGATTGATGTTGCTATGACTTTGCCATGCTTAATGCTTGTCACTTTGGGCCCGGGTGCCATGATTTAAGATCTGAACCGTTTATGTTATCACCATTATATTCATGTTCTAGATCCGATCTTGCAAGTTATAGTCACCTACTACGTGTTATGATCCAGCAACCCCGGAGTGACAATAGTTGGGACCACTCCCGGTGATGACCGTAGTTTGAGGAGTTCATGTATTCACCGTGCGTTAATGCTTTGTTCCGGTTCTCTATTAAAAGGAGGCATTAATATCCCTTAGTTTCCAATACGGACCCCGCTGTCATGGGAGGGTAGGACAAAAGATGTCATGCAAGTTCTTTCCATAAGCATGTATGACTATTTACGGAATACATGCCTACAATATATTTTTGAACTGGATCTAGTGCAATATCTCCCTAGGTTATGACTGTCACATTCCGATCCAATGCCTACAAATTTATCCTATATTGTTCTTGCTAAGTTACTACTGCTATCGTTGCCGCTGCACTTGCTACAAAACTATTGCCATCACTGTTACCGTTACCATTGCTGCTACCACTACTATCAAAATTATCATATTACGGTGCTACTGATCACTTTGCTGCAGATAATTAATCTCCAGGTGTGGTTGAATTGATAACTCAGCTGCTAATACTTACAAATATTCTTTGGCTCCCCTTGTGTCGAATCTATAAATTTGGGTTGAATACTCTACCCTCGAAAACTGTTGTGATCCCCTATACTTGTGGGTTATCAGACCTTTTTCTGGCGCCGTTGCCGAGGAGCATAGCTATATTTGTTGATTCGCTTGGGATTATTATCAATTTATCACTATGAAGAATCTGATGGATACTAAGAGTAAGATTTTTCCCTCTAAGATGAGGGGAGGTAAGGAACTGCCATCCAGTTCTGCTTTAGATTCGCCTTCTGTTATAAGTAAACTTGCAACACCACCACATGCTATTAATCCTAATATGTCACAAGTTATTGAAGATGCTACTTCTGCGATGAATGATACTCATGATGATGCTAGTACCTTGCATGATGATTATGTGCCACTTGGTGAATTTCTTGATGAATAAATTACTAGAGTAAGACAACATTATGTTGCTGAATCGCATGATGAGCTTGAAACTGAAAAATTTGAAACACCTGCTAGAACTAGCCTTCCTAGATATGAATTGCCTAAGGTACCTTAAGGTTATGTTATGAATGAGGAAGCAACTAGAGATATTCTTGCTTGTAAGGATAGGGATGATCTAGAGAAATTATTATGCAAGTATAAAGAAAGGTCTCTGAATGCGAGAATGAAATGTAATCCTAAGTTTTCTACCTCACCTATCTTTATTGATGATAAGGATTATGAATTCTCTGTCGACCTAGAGTTAATCACTTTGGTTGAATATGATCCTTTCCATGGTTATGAAACTGAAACTGTTGTGGCACATCTCACTAAGTTGAATGACATAGCCACCCTTTTTATTCATGACGAGAAAACTCGTTACTACTATGTTCTCAAATTCTTTTCGTTCTCATTAAAGGGTGATGCTAAAGCTTGGCACAATACTCTTGCTTTTGGTTGTGTGCGTAGTCCCCAGATATGATTTATTACTTCTCTGAAAAGTAGTTTCCTGCTTATAAGAAACAAGCTGCCTTACAGGAAATATTTAACTTTGTGCAAACTAAAGAGGCTTTACGAGTTACTTAATGCTTTGCCAGATCATCCTCTTAAGAAAAATGAATTACTTGATATCCTCTATAATGGACTAACCGGTGCTTTTAGGGACTTCCTAGATAGTTGTGCTGGTTGTGTTTTCAGGTAACAAACTATTGGACAAGCTGAAGAATTATTGAATAACATATTGAAAATTTATGATGATTGGACTCTTCCTGAACCACCGCCTAAGCCCACTCCAAAGAAGAGGGGTATATTATATCTCAGTCCTGAAGATATGCAAGAGGCAAAGAAATCCATGAAGGAAAAGGGTATTAAAGCTGAGGATGTTAAAATTTTACCTCCCACTGAAGAAATACACGAGCTTAATGCACCATCACTGCCTAAGGTGGTAGAGGTAAATTCTCTAATGAAATTCAATGATAGTGACAATCCGCACAATATGCATCCTAGTCAATGCCTTCATGAGTTTGAAAATTATATTAGGAAACAAAATCACTTCAATGCAAATGTTATGAAACAATTGAAATACAATCCTGATATGATTACTCGCTTGAGTGACTTGTTATTTAGAATCTCAAATGATGTTAGAGGTGTGGGAAAGCATGCTTCTATGGTACAAACCCAGTTAGAACAAGTTGCTAAATCACAAAAAGAATTGCTTGATGAAATGAATAGCAACATACATGACTTTGCTGTTAGAGTTGCAACTAGAGGAGGAAAAATGACTCGGGAACCACTTTATCCTGAGGGACACCCAAAAAGAATGGAACAGGATTCACGAAGAAATAACACTGCACCTAGTCCCTCTAAAAAGAAAAGGAAAAAGAAAAACGATAGGACTTTGCATACTACTAGTGAACCTGAAGTAGAAAAACCTCCTTATAATGATAATGATGTTTCTATATGTGATGCTGAAAGTCAATCTGGTAATGAACATTCACCTAGTGATAATGAAAAAGATAATGCTGAGGTTCATGAAGATATTCAACCAAATAATGAAAAAGAACCAGATAATGTTGTTGAGATAGAACCACCAGTTGATCTTGATAACCCAGAATCTAAGAATAAAAGATATGATAAAAGAGTCTTTATTGCTAGGAAACACGGTAAAGAAAGAGAACCGTAGGTTCAAAAACCTATGCCTTTTCCACCCCAGCCAACTAAAAAGAAAGATGATGAAGAATTTGAATGCTTTGCTGAAATGCTGAGGCCAGTCTTTTTGCGCACTCGCTTAACTGATATCTTGAAAATGCCTCCTTATGCAAAGTACATGAAAGACATCATCACCAATAAGCGAAAAATACCGAAAGCTGAAATCTCCACCATGCTGGCTAATTATACCTTTAAGGATGTAGTACCTAAAAACTTGGCGACCCATGAATACCAACTATACCTTGCTCCATCAAAAAGAATTATGTGAAAACTTCTTTACGTGATTTAGGAGCTGGTGTTAGTGTTATGCCATTGTCTTTATATAAAAGACTTAATTTGAATAAACTCACACCTACTGAAATATCTTTGCAAATGGCTGACAAATCAACTGCCATACCTATCGGTATCTGTGAGGATGTGCCTGTTGTTGTTGCTAATGTTACTATTTTAACCGACTTTGTTATACTTGAGATGCCCGAGGACGACAACATGTCGATTATCCTTGGTAAACCCTTCTTGAATACTGCAAGGGCTGTTATTGATTGCAACAAAAGTAAGATCACTTTTCATATCAATGGTAATGAGCATACGGTGCACTTTTCAAAGAAACAATTCCAAGTGAATGGTATTAATGTTATTGAAAAATCTCCGACAATCACTATTGGAAGTTTTCATCTACCTGTACCTACTGTTAAAAAGAAATATGAAATGCTTATTGTTGGGGACATTCATATCCTCGTTAAGGTAATTTAGTGATTTATGAAATTTCTTCGGTTTCATGCTAATCGAAAGTGGTTGTTAATAAGACTTGATCAACCTTATTAATAAATCATTTTTGAGAGGAATGAAGTTGATGAATTTAGTGAGCACTACCTTCTGTCCCTACCTTTTGTTTTCTATTTTTACTAGTTAATTAAAATAAAATGCCATGTTTTGTCTGTTTTCTGATTTTTCCTGTGCAATAAAAAATGACCCAAAAATAAAAGTTCTCAGAACGCTCCAAAAATTTAACATGATTTTTTTCCAAATATTTAAGAATTTCTGGTGCAAATAATATAATGGGGAGGTGCACCAGGTGGGCACAACCCACCTGGGCGCGCCAGGACCCCCAGGTGCGCCCTGGTGGGTTGTGGTCCCCACGTGGCCCCCCTCACTTATCTCTTTACACCATATCATCACCTACCTCCAGAAAAAAATCACCATTGCTCTCTATCTCTCTCGTGTTCTTACTCTCAAACCCGCGGATTTCGATCTCTTTGCCCGAAGCTCCGTTTCTGAAATTGTTTCGGGGGATTGTTTTTTGGTATGTGACTCCTCCGTTTGTCCAATTATTTTTTGTTTTAGTGGTTTATATTGTGAATAATTACTCTTGGTGCTGCTGTAGATGATCTTGCATGTTGAATTCTTAGAGTTCTAAGTAGTTTGAATGCTTGCTATGGCCTCTAGGCATCCCTATGAGTAGCTGGTATCATTCTTGTAAAGTTTTGTTGAGAAAAAAATTGTGGACTAAAAATTTCAGAATTTTGTTCATAAGAAAAACATGAGAATCTTTAGGAAGTTTGCTTTCAAGAAGAACTCCAAGGGAGTTATTGGGGAGTCATCGGATAGTGATCTCCACATCCCGAGATTGGTAGAGTTACGACCATGCGAATGGCTCCATACCCCGTTCATGGAAGATGTTGGAATCCTTCAAGAGTTTGCACAATATGCTGCTAATGCCGGCCTCACTGATTTCATTACGGCTGAATGTGAACAGTATCATCTCCTCACAAACACCTTTGTGCAAAGTTTTAATTTTCTTCCTAGGAATAACCCCCTTGAGGTGCAATTTAATTTATATGTTGAACCGCATCAGATACCGCTTACTGAATTTTGTGAAATATGCTTGCTTCCTACTGATGGTAGTTTGGCAGAGCCTAGACCCACAGAGTGTAACGCCCTGGACACACCCGCTAGTGGTCGTTACTCCTGGTGGGATCTAGACTAGCCCCACATATCAATACTATTCTTTTCTACGCACTTTGTCCTCACTCGTGCGCACCTGGGAGCAACTTCCCGGTCGGTCACCCATCCTGAAACTACTCCAAGCTGCGCACGCTTAACTTTGGAGTTCTATCCGAATGGGCTCCCAGAAAAGAAGGAATTCCTTATTGATATGAGTAGTCTATCATCCCCAATAAGCCAGACCACCACATACACCCCCACTCAGAGGAATCGACGTCCTCGTCGGGCCACAGGAACGTTCCTGCTACCTCTTGAGCTTGCGTAGTATTCCCTCGAAGAGGAAAGGGAGATGCAACACAGTAGCGTAAGTATTTCCCTCAGTTTTTGAGAACCAAGGTATCAATACAGCAGGAGACCACGCGTGAGTCCCTCGCACCTGCACAAACAAATAAGAACTTCGCAGCCAACGCGATAAGGGGTTGTCAATCCCTTTACGGTCACTTACAAGAGTGAGATCTGATAGAGATGATAATTATATTTTTGGTATTTTTGGTTTAATAAAACAGCAAATAAAAGCAAGAAAAGTAAAGTAGATGTAGATTGATATGTTGAGAATAGACCTGGGGCCATAGTTTTCTCTAGTGGCTTCTCTCATGATAGCGGTATTCTACGGCGGGTAAACAAATTACTGTCGAGCAATTGATAGAAAAGCGAATAATTATGAGACTATCAAGGCACGACCATTGTATATAGGCATCACGTCCGAGACAAGTAGATCGAAACGATTCTGCATCTACTACTATTACTCCACACATCGACCGCTATCCAGCATGCATCTAGTGTATTGAGTTCATACGAACAGAGTAACGCCTTAAGCAAGATGACATGATGTAGAGGGATAAACTCAAGCAATATGATGAAACCCCATCTTTTTATCCTCGATGGCAACAACACAATAGGTGCGTTGCTGCCCCTACTGTCACTGGGAAAGGACACCGCAAGATTGAACCCAAAGCCAAGCACTTCTCCCATTGCAAGAGCTATAAATCTAGTAGGCCAAACCAAACCAATAATTCGAAGAGACTTGCAAGGATATTATGAGCACACATAAAAAGTTCAGAGAAGAACCAAATATCTTTCATAGATAACCTTGATCATAAACTCACAATTCATCAGATCTCGACAAACACACCGCAAAAAGAGATTACATCGAATAGATCTCCTCGAAGACCGAGGAGAACTTTGTATTGAGATCCAGAGAGAGAGAAGAAGCCACCTAGATACTAGCTATGGACCCGAAGGTCTATGGTAAACTACTCACAACTCATGGTGAGGGCGATGATGATGATGATGATGAAGGCCTCCGTGATGGATCCCCCTCCCGGAACAGGCTCCAAGATGGGATCTCCACGGGAACAGAAGCTACGGCAGTGGAATTAGGGTTTTCTCTCTTTGTATGGAGTTTCTGGGGTACGTAGGTACATATAGGAAGAAGGAGGGCACCGGGGGCCGTGTGGGCCAGCCTCGAGGCAGGGGGCGCGCCCTGGGAAGGGGGGCGCCCCCCCCACCCTCGAGGGTAGGCCTTCCGTCCCCCGACTTGGTCCAGAAGTTTCCCGAGCGTGATTTCCTCCAAAAATATCTCCCGCGAAGGTTTCATTCCGTTTGGACTCCGTTTGATATTCCTTTTCCGCAAAACCCTAAAATAGGCAAAAAAACAGCAATCTGGACTGGGCCTTTGGGTTAGTAGGTTAGTCCCAAAAATGATATAAAAGTGAATGATAAAGCACATTAAACATCCAAGACTTCATAAATAATAGCATGGAACAATAAAAAATTATAGATATGTTGGAGACGTATCAAGCATCCCCAAGCTTAATTCCTGCTCATCCTCGAGTAGGTAAATGATAAAGAAAGAATTTTTGATGTGGAATGCTAACCAATATAGTTTTTCAATGTAAATCTCTTAATTGTGGCATGAATGTTCAGATCTGAAAGATTCAAGATAAAAGTCTATATTGACATAAGAAATAGCAATACTTCAAACAATACTACCAAAGCAATCATGTCTTCTCAGAATACTATGGCTAAAGGAAGTTATCCCTACAAAATCATATGGTCTAGCTATGCTCCCTCTTCATCACACAAAATATTCATATCATGCACAACCCCGATGTCAGCCAAGCACTTGTTTTCATACTCTATTATTTTCAAACCTTTCAACTTTCACGCAATACATGAGCGTGAGCCATGGATATAGCACTATGGGTGGAATAGAAGTGGTTGTGGAGAAGACAAAAAAGAGGAAGGTAGTCTCACATCGACTAGGCGTATCAACGGGCTATGGAGATGCCCATCAATAGATATCAATGTGAATGAGTAGGGATTGCCATGCAAAAGATGGACTAGAGCTAAATATGAATGAAAGCTCAACAAAAGAAACTAGTGGGTGTGCATCCAACTTGCTTGCTCACGAAGACCTAGGGCATTTGAGGAAGCCCATTGTTGGAATATACAATGCAAGTTCTATAATGAAAATTCCCACTAGTATATGAAAGTGACTAATCATGAGACTCTCTACAATGAAGATCATGGTGCTACTTTGAAGCACAAGTGTGCAAAAATATAGTAGCAATTGTCCCTTCTCTCTTTTCTCTCATTTTTTTGGAGGGGCTTTTCTCTTTTTTTTTATTAGCCCCTCTATATATTTTTTTGGGCCTTCTCTTTTTTTATTGGCCTTTCCTCACACGGGACAATGCTCTAATAATGATGATCATCACACTTTTTGTTACAACTTGAAATTACAACTCGATACTACAACAAGTATGTCTCTACATGAATGCCTCCGGCGGTGTACCGGCATAAGCAATGAATCAAGAGCAACATATATGAAAAATTATGCATGGTGGCTTTGCCACAACTACGATGTCAACTACATGATCATGCATGGCACTATGACAATATGATGCGTGTCATATGAACGGAACGGTGGAGAGTTGCATGGCAATATATCTCGGAATGGCTATGGAAATGCCATGATAGGTAGGTATGGTGGCTGTTTTGAGGAACAATATGGTGGTTGTTTTGAGGAAGGATATATAGTGAGTTTATGGTACCGGCAAAAGTTGCGCGGTACAAGTGAGGCTAGCAATGGTGGAAAGGTGAGAGTGCGTATAATCCATGGACTCAACATTAGTCATAAGTACTCATATACTTATTGCAAAAATCTACGAGTCATCAAAAACAAAGCAATCAACGCATGCTCCTAGGGGGGAGGTTGGTAGGAGTTAACCATCGCGCGCCCCCGACCTCCACACAAAGGTTGGCACTCTACAAATACCTCATGCTCTAACTTCGTCACATAGCGGTTCACCATACGTGCATGATACGGGAATCACTAACCTTAACACAAGTATTCTTCAATTTCATAATAACTCCACTAGCATGACTCTAATATCACTATCCTCATGTCTCAAAACAATTATCAAGCATCCAACATCTCATTCTATTCAATGCACTTGGTGTGAAATTTTTACTACATTGACATTGGATGTTCATCATGTGAAGACTAGTTTCTTTAGCCTAAACACATTACCATGCTGTTTTAATGGACTCTCAAATAGATATAAGTGAAGCATGAGAGTTCAACAATTTCTACAAAATATTACCACCACCGTGCTCTAAAAGATATAAGTGAAGCACTAGAGCAAAAACTATTCAACTCAAAAGATATAAGTGAAGCACATAAAGTTTTCTAATAATTTCTAGGGCATATTTAACTCTCTAAAATAGGTGTGTCCAGCAAGTATGATTGTGGCCAACTAACAAGCAAATACTCAAATTATACAAGATGCTCCAAGCAAAACACATAGCATGTTGCGAATAAAAATATAGCTCCAAGTATAGTTACCGATGGATGAAGACGAAAGAGGGGATGCCTTCCCGGGGCATCCCCAAGCTTAGGCTTTTGATTATCTTGATTTTACTTGGGGTGACATGGGCATCCCCAAGCTTGGGCCTTTGCTACTCCTTGTTCCATAGTCCATCAAAGCAATACTCAAAACTTGAAAACTTCACAACACAAAACTTAGACAAAAATTCTCGTGAGCTCCGTTAGTAAGAGAAAGCAAACCACCACTCAAAGGTACAACAAGGAATTAATTCTTTGTTTATATTTGTGTTAAACCTACTGTAATCCAAGTTCTCTATGATTCATATCCTCCAATATTACTCATAGATGCATCGGAATAAGCAAACAACACACGAAAAACAGAATCTGTCAAAAACAGAACAATCTGTAGTAATCTGCTGGGTTCGCCTACTTCTGGAACTCCAACAAATTCAAACTAAATTGGTAAATTTGCGCAATTTGTCTACAAATCATCAGCAAAAAGAATCAACTAAAAAGCACGCTCCAGTAAAATTTTAAGACTACTTTAGAGAGCGCTAACGATTCTGTTTTTCACATCAAGATCAAATAAACTTCACACAAGTCCTACCAAAGGTTCTACCTGTCACACACACTAAACAAAGTATGAAAACACATCTAATCAGAGGCTAGATGCAACATTTATTCCCTAACAGCAACAAAAGAAAAAAAAACATAAAATTGGGTTGCCTCCCAACAAGCGCTATCGTTTTACGCCCCTAGCTAGGCACGATACAAGATAAATCTAGGTATTGCCATCCTTGGAAGGCAATCCATAAGTGGCTCTCATGATAGATTCATATGGTAATTTGATTTTATTTCTAGGAAAGTGTTCCATGCCTTTCCTTAACGGAAATTGGAAACTAATATTTCCTTCCTTCATATCAATAATTGCACCAATCGTTCTAAGGAAAGGTCTACCAAGAATAATAGGACATGAAGGATTGCAATCTATATCAAGAACAATGAAATCTACGGGCACATACCTATTGGCAATAATAAGAACATCATTAATTCTTCCCATATGTTTCTTAATACTGGAATTCGCAAGACGCAAATTTAAAGAACAATCATCAAGCTCATGGAACCCTAGCAAATCACACAAAGTTTTTGGGATAGTGGAGACACTTGCACCCAAATCACACAAAGCATAGCATTCATGATCTTTTATTTTTATTTTTATAGTAGGTTCCCATTCATCATAAAGCTTTCTAGGTATAGAAACTTCCAACTCAAGCTTTTCTTCATAAGATTGCATCAAAGCATCAACTATATGTTTAGTGAAAGATTTATTTGGACTATAAGCATGCGAAGAATTTAGCACGGATTGCAACAAGAAAATACAATCAATCAAAGAGAAATTATCATAATTGAATCCCTTGAAATCCAAAGTAGTGGGTTCATCGCTATGCAAAGTTTTAATCTCCTCAATCCCACTTTTAGCAATTTTAGCATCAAGATCTAAAAACTCCGCATTATTGGGACACCTTAAAGCATAATCATCTCCAATCCTATTCTCATCAAGATTAATACTAGAAAACAAGGATCTAATAGGAGACACATCAATAACTTTCAGATCTTCATATTTATTTTCACGATAACTAGAAGAACACGATTTAATATAATCTTCTCTTTTAGCACGCATTCTAGCGGTTCTTTATTTGCATTCATCAATGGAAATTCTCATGGCTTTGAGAGACTCATTGATATCATGCTTAGGTGGGATAGATCTAAGTTTCAAAGAATCAACATCAAGAGTAATTATATCCACACTTCTAGCCAATTCATCAACTTTAAGCAATTTCTCTTGAAGCATAGCCTTTAAATTCTTTTGCGAGATCATAAACTCCTTAACACTAGTTAAAAATTTAGAAGGCATCTTTCCATAAGAGTTGTTGTAGGAATTACCATAATTATTAGAGGAATTACTAGGAAAAGGCCTAGGATTAAAATTACCTCTATAAGCATTGTTACCAAAATTATTCCTACCAACAAAATTCACATCCAAAGATTCATTGTTATTCTCAATCAAAGTGGGCAAAGGCATATCATTAGGATCAGAAGAAGCACCCTTAGCAGCAAACAATTTCATAAGTTCATCCATCTTTCCACTCAAAACACTAATTTCTTCGAGAGCATGCACTTTTTTACTAGTAGATCTTTTGGTGTGCCATTGAGAACAATTAACCATAATATTAACTAGGAGTTTGGTGGCTTCTCCTAAGGTAGTTTCCATGAAAGTGCCTCCGGCGGCCGAATCTAAAAGATTTCTAGAAGCAAAATTCAAGCCAGCATAAAAGTTCTGAATAATCATCCATAGATTCAAACCATGTGTAGGGCAATTACGTATCATTAATTTCATTCTCTCCCAAGCTTGTGCAACATGCTCATGCTCTAGTTGCTTAAAATTCATAATATCGTTTCTAAGAGAGATGATCTTAGCAGGAGGGAAATACTTAGAGATAAAAACATCTTTGCACTTATTCCACGAGTCAATACTATTTCTAGGCAAAGATGAAAACCAAGTTTTAGCACGATCTTTAAGTGAAAACGGAAATAACTTCAATTTAACAATATCGTTATCCATATCCCTTTTCTTTTGCATATCACACAAATCAACAAAGTTGTTTAGATGGGTAGCGGCATCTTCACTAGGAAGGCCGGAAAATTGATCTTTCATGACAAGATTCAACAAAGCAGCATTGATCTCACAAGATTCAGCATCGGTAATAGGAGCAATCGGAGTGCTAATAAAATCATTGTTGTTTGTATTGGAAAAGTCACACAATTTGGTATTATTCTGAGCCATAGTGACAAGCAAGCAATCCAACACACACAAGTGAACAAGAAACAAGCGAACAAAAAACACACGACGGAAGAAGGGCGAATAAAACGGCAAGGGTGAAGTGGGGGAGAGGAAAACAAGAGGCAAAAAAATGTAATGCGAAGGATAAGGGTTTGTGATAGGTACTTGGTATATGACTTTTGCGTAAGCCTCCCCGGCAACGGCGCCAGAAATTCTTCTTGCTACCTCTTGAGCTTGCGTTGTATTCCCTCGAAGAGGAAAGGGAGATGCAGCACAGTAGCGTAAGTATTTCCCTCAGTTTTTGAGAACCTAGGTATCAATCCAGTAGGAGACCACGCGCGAGTTCCTCGCACCTGCACAAACAAATAAGAACTTCGCAGCCAACTCGATAAGGGGTTGTCAATCCCTTTACGGTCACTTACGAGAGTGAGATCTGATAGAGATGATAATTATATTTTTGGTATTTTTGGTTTAATAAAACAGCAAATAAAAGCAAGAAAATTAAGTAGATGTAGATTGATATGTTGAGAATAGACGCGGGGGGCATAGTTTTCTCTAGTGGCTTCTCTCATGATAACGGTATTCTACGGCGGGTAAACAATTTACCGTCGAGCAATTGATAGAAAAGCGAATAATTATGACACTATCTAGGCATGATCATTGTATATAGGCATCACGTCTGAGACAGGTAGACCGAAACGATTCTGCATCTACTACTATTACTCCACACATCGACCGCTATCCAGTATGCATCTAGTGTATTGAGTTCATACGAACAGAGTAACGCCTTAAGCAAGATGACATGATGTAGAGGGATAAACTCATGTAATATGATGAAAACCCCATCTTTTTATCCTCGATGGCAACAATACAATACGTGCCTTGTTGCCCCTACTGTCACTGGGAAAGGACACCGCAAGATTGAACCCAAAGCCAAGCACTTCTCCCATTACAAGAACTATAGATCTATTAGGCCAAACCAAACCAATAATTCGAAGAGACTTGCAAGGATATTATGAGCACACATAAAAAGTTCAGAGAAGAACCAAATATCTTTCATAGATAACCTTGATCATAAACTCACAATTCATCGGATCACGACAAACACACCGCAAAAAGAGATTACATCGAATAGATCTTCTCGAAGACCGAGGAGAACTTTGTATTGAGATCTAGAGAGAGAGAGAAGAAGCGATCTAGATACTAGCTATGGACCTGAAGGTCTGTGGTAAACTACTCACAACTCATGGTGAGGGCGATGATGATGATGATGAAGGCCTCCGTGATGGATCCCCCTCCCGGAACAGGCTCAAGATGGGATCTCCACGGGAACAGAAGCTACGGCGGTGGAATTAGGGTTTTCTCTTCATATGGAGTTTCTGTGGTACGTAGGTATATATAGGAAGAAGGAGGGCACCGGGGGCCGTGTGGACCAGCCTCGAGGCAGGGGGCACGCCATGGGAAGGGGGGCGCGCCCCCCACGCTCAAGGGCAGGCCTTCCGTCCCCTGACTTGGTCCAGAAGTTTCCCGAGCGTGATTTCCTCCAAAAATATCTCTCGCGATGATTTCATTCCGTTTGGACTCCGTTTGATATTCCTTTTCTGCAAAACCCTGAAATAGGCAAAAAACAACAATCTGGACTGGGCCTTTGGGTTAGTAGGTTAGTCCCAAAAATGATATAAAAGTGAATGATAAAGCCCATTAAACATCCAAGACTTCATAAATAATAGCATGGAACAAGAAAAAATTATAGATACATTGGAGACGTATCAATTCCCTCTTAGCACATACGTCTGTGCTTCCAGTCCGGCACATGTGCCATGCCATGAGCCACGACGGGTCACAAACGTCATGCACAACATGACCGCGCACCTGCCCACAAATATCCGTGTAACCGCGAGGGTCGGCTCTGATACCAACTTGTAAAGCCCCGGACACACCCGCCGGTGGTCGTTACTCCTGGCGGGATCTAGACTGGCCCCACATATCAATACTAGTATTTTCTGCACACTTTGTCCTCACTCATGCACACCCAGGAGCAACTTCCCGATCGGTCACCCATCCCGAAACTACTCCAAGCTGAGCACGCTTAACTTTGGAGTTCTATCCGAATGGGCTCCCGGAAAAGAAGGAATTCCTTATTGATATGAGTAGTCTATCATCCCTAATAAGCCAGGCCATCACACAGAGTTTGAAAGCTTTTATCGTACTCTGTCAGTGGGTGATGAGAGAGGGGTGTCGGGTATCACTGCCGCTGACTTGCATTTTCCTGCTGTTCATTATTTTTCTCTTTTCATTGCAAAATGCTTGCTAGCTAGAGAAAAGGTGGGTGCACTCAGTTCACCAGACCTTACAGTTTTGCATCGTGCACTAGAGGGCGACAACACTTATAGCTTGGGAGCTATTGTGGCGTGTCGCCTCCACATTAATAAATCCAAGGGTAAAATACATGGAGGTATTTATGCCACTCGTCTGGCAACTCGCTTTAATGTTCAGATACGCATGCATGATTATCCTTTACCCAAGGTTTACCTAGATCATGCTGCCATGGATCACCACCAGTTTACTGCTATCGATTATCCTAACATTTCTATTCCTTATAACCTAGTTTTTAGTGTGATAACTCGTGATATTATTCCACTGATTGTGCCTGCTTTGTTTGATCCTATTGCCACGGGCGGATATAGGAGTATGCCCACATATATCATCGCTTATCAGCATGATCAGGCTACAGCGAAGGAGGATCCTCAGCAGTGGGATGCGTGGATGCCTGCTCCTCAGTACCCCGACTACTATCCAGGCTATTGACTGCTTACCAAGTTAGGCCAAAAGCCTAAGCTTGGGGGAGTACGTGTTTCTCACCGGCTTTACAATCATGTTCGCACATTTCAGTTGTCGGTGTTCAGACTTTTTCATTGTACTATCCATTCTTAATATATTTTCCCGCTTTCTTCTTGTGTGTTTGAAAAACCTTAGAAAAAAACCAATTTTTTTTAGCTGAAGCCAATTTACTCTCAATTCTTGCTTAGTTGCAATATTAAGAAGAAAACCCAAAAATATTTCCTTGTTCTTCTTTTTCTTGTTGGGAGCTTTCCCTTGTAAATAGTTTTTCTCGATTTTGCTTTCCCCTTTTATTTGATTGTTCCAGAAAACCAAAAACTCCAAAAATATTTCAGTTTGCTTCTCTAAATTTCTTTTATTTTTATTTTTGAGTCGTACCAAGGAGAAGACCATGATGAAAATGTTGAGTGGCTCTCATATGCATAATTTTTTATCTAATAAAGAGCCCATTTTACCTTGTCTTCTCCCGTTGAATAAAATGTTTGCAGATTCCATCTTAGTCCATGGCACTCTTGCACTATTATTATTTTCACATCATTCGGTCGTGCAAGTGAAAGGCAATAATGCCGCTATTTGATGAACTAGTCGTGGTAGAGAGAAACTGGTATGAACTCGACTTATTCTGTTTTTGTAAATATGTTTAACCTAGTGTCCATGATTCAGCCTATTATGATTAAACATATTTGCAAGGACAATTAGAGATTATAGTTTCACATGCCATGCATAAGTAGCTAGGAGTTGATAATGAAAGCACATTTGCTCCCCGGGTGGTTTTGGTAATTAATGACAATATACTTTGTGGTTGGACTAATGCTTTTATCAAGTATGTTTCAGGAAATTCAATCACATTGGCATGGCAAAAGGACTAAAGAAGTGGACCCCTCAAAATGCTAAGGCAAGCATTGGCAAAAGCTCAAGACTCCATTTTTGGTTTAGTGATCCAAGATCACATTGAGTCCATAGGAAAAGCCAATACTATTAAAAGGGGATGAGGCTATGATGATGATCTGGTTGCTCAAGTGCTTAGTGATACATCTCCTAGGCTATCAGCAACTTTCACTGCCATTTACACTCATAAGTAATCTCGGTCCCACCGATATTCCAAACTCAGTCACACCGAGATGAACCACCTCAGCCATAAGCCAAACCCTAGTAAACTCGGATTTTCCAATTCTAAACTCGGTCTCACCGAAACATGAGTTGCCTAGGTTCTGTAACCTTCTGTCATCAAATCGGTGTCACCGAGATGATGCAGTCGGTCCCACCGAAACTGGCATGCTCTTGTCATTGCACGAATCAGACTAACCGAGATTGTATATTCGGTCCCACCGAAAACCCCAACGTTCACATTATTTGAACTATCGGTCTCACCGAGTTGTCCACTTCGGTCCCACCGAGATTGCTCAAATGTGTGTAACGGTTGGATTTTGTGTGGAGGCTATTTATACCCCTCCACCCCCTCTTCATTCGGGAGAGAGCCATCAGAAAGAACTACCACTCCTACCTTACATTTCTGAGAAGAGAACTACCTACCCTTGTGTTGAGATCAAGTTGCTCCACTCCCACCATATGAAGCTTGATCTCTAGCCTTTCCAAGTTGCTTTCCACTCAATCCTTTCTTCCACCGCAGCCAAATCAGTGAGGAGAGTTGAGTGTTGGGGAGATTATCATTTGAAGCACAAGAGCAAGGAGTTCATCATCATCTACAACATCTATTACCTTTTGGAGGGTGGTGCCTCCTAGATTGGTTAGGTGTCACTTGGGAGCCTCCGTCGTCAAGATGTGGAGTTGAACCAAGAAGTTTGTAAGGGCAAGGAGATCGCCTACTTCGTGAAGATCTACCCCGAGTAAGGCTAGCCCTCCGTGGGCGTAGGCCATGATGGAATAGACAAGGTTGCTTCTTCGTGGACCCTTCGTGGGTGGAGCCCTTCGTGGACTCGCGCAGCCGTTACCCTCCGTGGGTTAAAGTCTCCATCAACGTGGATGTACGATAGCACCACCTATCGGAACCACGGGAAAAATCATTGCGTCTCCAAATTGCGTTTGATCTTCTCCACCTCTCTTTACTACATGTGCAATTTACTTTCCGCTGCCTATACTCTAGAATTGCATGTGTAGTGTGCTACTTGACTTGTGTGTTATGCAAAATCTGCCAAAATCTGTCCTTGATAAAAGACAGAATTTTTATCTTGTCGAGTAGTCTAATCACCCCCCCCCTCTAGACACTCTCACCTTCTTCGATCCCTCAATTGGTATCAGAGCTTTGGTTTCCATTGCTTTGGTTTACACACCATTGGAGGAAGATGGACGTGTCTACGTTTGGGAGTATTAGCCATAGAGTGCCTATTCTTAATGGAGTATCCTATAACTCGTGGAGGATTGAAATGCTTAGTATCTTTAAGACGTACAATTTGCGCAAATATGTTGAGACCCCCTATGTGCCTCCATTTGACCCCTTGCACCCTACCATGGATGAAGAGCTTGATTTGCTTCGTAACCTTAGGACTGTAAATCTTATCATTAGAGGGTTACCCGATAACTTGCTTAAGCTCGTTACAAACTTTGAGTGCGCCTATGCTATGTGGAAGTTCTTGGAAGAACTTTATCCGGACTACTCTTTGAGAGGTCTTGACGAAATTCTATACAAGACTATTGAATTTGATATGATGCGCCCCAATGATCCCAACTTTGATAAATGCTTCTTTGAGCTTCGTGATCTTATGAAAAAGAAGGGTGATCCCGGTCTTATCAATGTTTTAATTAGAAATGCTCTTGTATTGCATTCCGAAGATTATTGTCACATTGACAAAACTAATGCAAGTAGTTATCAAATTGACCTAGGTGTTGATGATGAACAATCTATGGGTCAATATGATGATGAGCATGAGCATGATGATGATTACTCCGATTCGGACACCGAGCTAGACAAGATCATGAAGAGTCTCAATCTTATGGCAAATCTGAGAGACTACATGTCCGGGGGAAAAGAGTGGATTCTTGATAGTGGATGCACCGACCACATGACCGGAGACAAAGACATGTTTCGAGAGCTTGCAAAGAACGATGGTCCACGCAAGTATGTGACTTTTGGAGACAACTCCAAGGGTAAGGTACTTGGCCTTGGTAAGGTGGCCATATCTCATGATAGCTCTATTCAAAATGTCATGCTTGTAGAATCTCTTGGATACAATTTACTTTCCGTGTCTAGATTAGCTGACTTTGGATTCAATGTGCTATTCACCGAAGTAGATTGCCAAGTCTTTCGTCGTGACAATCATAACATGGCGTTTACCGGTATCCGTAGAGGTGATCTATATATTGTTGATTTCACTAAGAAAGCCCAACCTAGAGCTTGCTTCATTGCTAAATCCTCTAAAGGTTGGTTATGGCATAGAAGGCTTGGACATGTTGGTATGCGTAATCTAGACAAGCTGATCAAAGGTGATCATATTCTTGGCGTTAAAGATGTTTTCTTTGACAAAGATAGACTTTGTAGTGCTTGTCAAGCAGGAAAACAAGTAGGTGGAAGTCATCCCGTGAAGAACATCATGACCACAAGGAGACCGCTTGAGCTTCTTCATATGGATCTCTTCGGTCCTAATGCTTACAAAAGCCTTGGTGGTAACTCCTTTGGTCTAGTTATAGTTGATGATTATTCCAGATTTACGTGGGTATTTTTCCTTGATGACAAATCGCAGGTTCAGAGAATCTTCAAAACCTTTGCCAAAAAGGCCCAAAATCAATTTGAGGTGAAGATCAAGAAAGTTCAGAGTGACAATGGAACGGAGTTCAAGAACGCCAATGTAGACTCTTTTCTCGATGAGGAAGGGATTCTACATGAGTTCTCGGCTACGTACACTCCTCAACAAAATGGAGTTGTTGAGAGGAAGAACCGAACGCTCATAAAGATGGCGAGAACGATGCTTGATGAATACAAGACACCGAAGCATTTTTGGGGGGAAGCGGTCGAGACAGCTTGTCATGCTATCAACAGGCTTTATCTTCATAAGCTCCTTGGCAAGACATCATACGAGCTCCTCACCGGTAACAAACCCCAAGTGGGATACTTTCGTGTCTTTGGTTCGAAATGCTATATCCTTGATAAGCATCGTCGGTCTAAATTTGCTCCTAAATCTCATGAAGGCTTTTTCCTTGGTTATGGATCAAACTCCCACACCTACCGTGTCTACAATAATTTCACACGAAAGGTTGAAGAGACGGTAGACGTGAAGTTTGATGAATCTAATGGCTCGCAAGTAGAGCAAATGCCTATTGATGTAGGAGACAAGGACCCATCGGAAGCTATCCAAGATTTATCTATTGGAAAGATCCGTCCCATGGAAGTGAAGGAGAGTACCTCATCTACATATGTGGAGCCCCCTACCTCACGGCGAGATGAACCTCAAGGCAACATGGAGGCCTCTACAAGTGAAACTCACCAAGATGAGGAAGTGCAACAAGAAGATCCACCACAACCTCCTTCTCCACCGCCTCAAGACAACACCAACAACAATGAAGAAGAAGAAGAGGAAGATGAAGATGATGAGGAAGCTCAGCCACGACCTCAACAAAAGCTATCCCGAGTCCGAGCAAGAGTCAAGAAAAATCATCCCGTGGAACAAATGATGAACGACATCAACTCCGAGAGAATTACTCGCTCTAAAACTCGCTTAGCTAACTTTTGTGAGCATTACTCATTTATCTCTAGTATTGAACCTATGAAGGTAGAAGAAGCACTTGAAGACCCGGATTGGGTGAACGCTATGCACGAAGAACTACACAACTTCGAGAGTAACAAGGTATGGACTTTGGTAGAGAAGCCCAAGGATGATCAAAACGTCATTGGAACCAAATGGGTGTTTCGGAACAAGCAAGATGAAGATGGACAAGTCATCCGCAACAAGGCTCGTCTCGTAGCTCAAGGTTACACACAAGTCGAAGGTATGGACTATGGTGAGACCTATGCCCCCGTTGCTAGACTTGAGTCCATTCGCATTCTTCTTGCTTATGCCAATCACCATGATATTACTCTCTATCAAATGGATATCAAAAGTGCTTTCCTAAATGGTGAAATTGAGGAGGAAGTATTTGTGAAACAACCTCCCGGATTTGTGAATCCCAAAAAGCCTAATCATGTTTACAAGTTGCACAAAGCTCTTTATGGTCTTAAACAAGCTCCTAGAGCTTGGTACAAATGCTTGACTAGCTTTCTTCTTGAAAAAGGCTTTGAGATTGGAAAGATAGACTCAACGCTGTTCACGAAAAGGGTTAATGGTGAACTATTTGTGTGCCAAATATATGTTGATGATATTATCTTTGGTTCAACTAACCCTCATTTTAGCAAGAAGTTTGGACAGCTCATGTCGGAGAAGTATGAGATGTCCATGATGAGTGAACTCAAATTCTTCCTTGGGTTGCAAATCAAGCAATCTAAGGAGGGTACCTTTGTCTCACAAACAAAGTACACCAAGGATCTCTTCAAGAAGTTCAACATGCAAGAAAGCAAAGGTATGAGAACCCCCATGCCTACAAGTGGACATAATGACTTGACAAAAGATGGAGAACCCGTTGATCAAAGGGTTTACCGATCTATGATTGGTTCTCTACTATATCTTTGTGCTTCTCGTGTTGGGGAACGTTGCATGGAAAACAAAAAAAATTTCTCTACGTTCACCAAGATCAATCTAGTAGATGCAACTACGAGGGGAGAGTAGGATCCACATACCCTTGTAGATCGCTAAGCGGAAGCGTTAAGAACGCGGTTGATGGAGTCGTACTCGCCGCGATTCAGATCGCTGTAGATCCAAGCACCGAAGCAACGGTGCCTCCGCGTTCTTCACACGTACGGCTCGGGGACGTCTCCTCCTTCTTGATCCAGCAAGGGGTGGAGGAGAGGTTGATGGAGAACCGGCAGCACGACGGCGTGGTGGTGATGGTGTAGAAGAATTCCAGCAGGGCTTCGCCTAAGCACCGCGGGAGAAGAAGATGTTATGGGAGAGGGAGGGCAGCACCGAGGCACGAACTTGTGTTGGCTGCCCTCCCTTTGCCTCACTATATATAGGGGGGTGGAGAGGGGAGGGGCGCCCTAGGGTTTCCCCTAGGGGCGGCGGCCAGGGCAAGGGGGAAGGGGCGGCGCCCCCTGGGGCTAGGGTTTCCCCCCCCCCAAGTGCCTTGCCCCCTACTCCATAGGGGTGCGGCAGCCCTAGGGGGGGCCACCTCCCCTTGCACATGAGGAGAGGGCCCAGGGGGGGCGCACAGCCCTATGAGGGCTGTTGTGTTCCCCCTTGTGGCCCAATAGGCCCGAAACCCCTTCCGGGACCCCCGAAACCCCCTTTCGGTTATCCGCCGATTTCCCGATACTCCCCGGAACACTTCCGGACTCCGAAACCTTTCATCCTATATATCAATCTTCGTCTCCGGACCATTCCGGAGACCCTCGTCATGTCCGGGATCTCATCCGGGACTCCGAACAACCTTCGGTAACCATGCACTTTTCTCACTAACAACCCTAGCGTCACCGAACCTTAAGTGTGTAGACCCTGCGGGTTCGGAAACCATGTAGACATGACCGAGACACTCCCAGGTCAATAACCAATAGCGGGATCTGGATACCCATATTGGTTCCCACATGTTTCTCGATGATCTCATCGGATGAACCACGATGTCAAGGATTCAGGCAATCCCGTATACAATTCCCTTTGTCTCGTCGGTATGTTACTTGCCCGAGATTCGATCGTCGGTATCTCTATACCTAGTTCAATCTCGTTACCGGCAAGTCTCTTTACTCGTTACCATAATACATAATCCCGTGACCAACTACTTAGTCACTTTGAGCTCATTGAGATGACGTATTACCGAGTGGGCCCGGAGATACCTCTCCGTCACACGGAGTGACAAATCCCAGTCTCGATCCATGTCAACTCAACAGACACCCTCGGAGATACCTGTAGAGTACCTTTATAGTCACCCAGTTACGTTGCGACGTTTGGCACACACAAAGCACTCCTACGGTGTCAGTGAGTTACATGATCTCATGGTCATAGAAACTTATACTTGACATGCAGAAAACTATAGCGATAACTGACACGATCAAAAGCTATGTTTAACGTTTGGGTCTCGTCCATCACATCATTCTCCTAATGATGTGATCCCGTTATCAAATGACAACTCATGTCTATGACCTGGAAACCGCGGTCATCTTTGATCAACGAGCTAGTTCTGTAGAGGCTCACTAGGGACACAAAGTCTATCTATTTATCCACACATGTATTTGAGTTTCCAATCAATACAATTATAGCATGGATAATAAACGATTATCATGAACAAGGAAATATAATAATAACTCTTTTATTATTGCCTCTAGGGCATATTTCCAACAGTCTCCCACTTGCACTAGAGTCAATAATCTGGCATTACAAGGTAATGAATCTAACACCCATAGAGTCTTGGTGTTGATCGTGCTTAGCCCGTGGAAGAGGCTTAGTCAACGGATCTGCAACATTCAAATCCGTGTGTACTTTGCAAATGTTTATGTCCTCCTCCTTGACCGAATCGCGGATGGAATTGAAGCGTCGCTTTATGTGTCTGGTCCTCTTGTGAAACCTTGGTTCCTTGGCTAGAGCAATGGCACCAGTGTTGTCACAGAACAGAGTCATTGGGTTCAGTGCACTAGGCACAACTCCAATATCTGTCATGAACTCCTTCATCCAGACACCTTCCTTTGCCGCCTCCGAGGCAGCTATATACTCCGCTTCACATGTAGAATCAGCTACCACGCTCTGCTTGGAACTGCACCAGCTTACCGCTCCCCCGTTGAGAATATATACGTATCCGGTTTGAGACTTAGAGTCATCCGGATCAGTGTCAAAGCTTGCATCGACGTAACCCTTTACGACGAGCTCTTGATCACCTCCATAAACGAGAAACATATCCTTAGTCCTTTTCAGGTACTTTAGGATATTCTTGACCGCTGTCCAGTGATCCATACCAGGATTACTTTGAAACCTTCCGGCCATACTTATGGCAAGGCTGACATCTGGTCTTGTGCACAGCATTGCATACATGATAGAGCCTATGGCTGAAGCATAGGGGACGACACTCATCTTTTCTCTATCTTCCGCAGTCACTGGGCATTGAGTCTTACTCAACTTTGTACCTTGCAATACCGGCAAGAACCCCTTCTTGGAT